>CM051241.1:98305525-98905525 GCA_027917425.1 Gastrophryne carolinensis
ATAGGGACTGCTCTCGGGCCATACCAACTCAGGGTTGTGTCAGAGGAACCTACCAACCTTAGACTGGGGGTGTCAGATGTAACTTGTGATGATGTGGATGACCGCGTTAACCAATCTACCCCGGCAGATGCGTTACTGGTGGAGACACGACCGGTAGCAGATACTGGCAGATCAGGTCTCTCACCGCGACTCCTGCGGCCACTCGCCCCTAGTCTGCTGCGACCCCTGCCTGTTGAATCTTGGCCTCTGCCACTACTCTGTGAACATCCAGGCACTTGTCTGCCTGACATTTTTATGTATTTGAAATGCGCAATAGGCACTTTAAAAAATGTGTTTACTTTAAAACCAGAAGCTAAATAAACTAGAAACAAGGAAATGTTTCTCTGTGACAGATACTATGAAAATTGGCAATATGGGATGCCCTGTGGGCAGGGCTGTTTACAGCAGACACAGAAACAATTGGAACTGCAATATATTTATAAGAAATAACCCTTTAAAAGCTGCTTGTAACAGATAGGGTCAAATATGCAGGTTTGGGATACCCCACGGCCTGGTGTTTTTACAGCACAAACAAAATCAATTCAAACTGCAATGTAGCCTATAAAAGCTGCTGTTGTGTAACAGATAGGGTAAAATGTGCAGGTTTGGGATACCCTGCAGCCTGGTGTTTTTACAGCACACACAAAAAAAATTCAAACTGCAAAATATTTAAGAAAGATTTAGCCTTTAAAAGCTGCTTTAGTGTAACAGATAGGGTCAAATGTGCTGGTTCGAGATACCCTGCAGCCTGCTGTTTTTACAGCACACACAAAAACAATTCAAACTGCGATATATTTATGAGAAATAGCCTTTAAAAGCTGCTTTAGTGTAAAAGATAGGGTCAAATGTGCTGGTTTGGGATACCCTGAGGCCTGTTCTTTTTACAGCACACACAAAACAATTCAAACTGCGATATATTTATGAAAAATAGCCTTTAAAAGCTGCTTTGGTGTAACAGATAGGGTCAAATGTGCAGGTTTGGGATACCCTGCGGCCTGCTGTTTTTACAGCACACACAAAAACAATTCAAACTGCAATATATTTATGAGAAATAGCCTTTAAAAGCTGCTTTAGTGTAACAGATAGGGTCAAATGTGCAGGTTTGGGATACCCTGCGGCCTGTTTTTACAGCACACACAAAACAATTCAAACTGCGATATATTTATGAAAAATAGCCTTTAAAAGCTGCTTTAGTGTAACAGATAGGGTCAAATGTGCTGGTTTGGGATGCCCATGTGGGCTGGGGTTTTTACAGCACACACAAAAACAATTCAAACTGCGATATATTTATGAGAAATAGCCTTTAAAAGCTGCTTTAGTGTAACAGATAGGGTCAAATGTGTAGGTTTGGGATACCCTGTGGCCTGCTGTTTTTACAGCACACACAAAAACAATTCAAACTGCAATATATTTATGAGAGATAGCCTTTAAAAGCTGCTTTAGTGTAACAGATAGGGTCAAATGTGCAGGTTTGGGATACCCTGCGGCCTGCTGTTTTTACAGCACACACAAAAACAATTCAAACTGCAATATATTTATTATATTTATGAGAAATAGCCTTTAAAAGCTGCTTTAGTGTAACAAATAGGGTCAAATGTGCTGGTTTGGAATGCCCATGTGGGCTGGGGTTTTTACAGCACACACAAAACAATTCAAACTGCGATATATTTATGAGAAATAGCCTTTAAAAGCTGCTTTAGTGTAACAGATAGGGTCAAATGTGCAGGTTTGGGATACCCTGTGGCCTGTTTTTACAGCACACACAAAAACAATTCAAACTGCAACATATTTATGAGAAACAGCCTTTAAAAGCTGATTTAGTGTAACAGATAGGGTCAAATGTGCAAGTTTGGGATACCCTGCGGCCTGTTGTTTTTACAGCACAAACAAAACAATTCAAACTGTGATATATTTATGAAAAATAGCCTTTAAAAGCTGCTTTAGTGTAACAGATAGGGTCAAATGTGCTGGTTTGGGATGCCCATGTGGGCTGGGGTTTTTACAGCACACACAAAAACAATTCAGACTGCGATATATTTATGAAAAATAGCCTTTAAAAGCTGCTTTAGTGTAACAGATAGGGTCAAATGTGCTGAAATCGAATGCCCATGTGGGCTGGGGTTTTTACAGCACACACAAAAAAAATTAAAACTAATCGAGTTATAAGAAATGCTTGTGTGTAACAGATAGGGTTAAATATGCCACTGCCAAGATGGGATGCACAGTGGCCAGGATTTTTTACAGCACAAACAAAAGCAATTTAAAACTGATCTGGCAAATGAAGTGAAATGAAAATAATAAAAAAAAAAGTTTCCCTGTCACTTTCTCTGCTGTCCCTGCCTGGATCCTTCCTGATTTTCCCTATCTTTCCCTGGCTCGCCCTGGCACTCTGTGGGTCTCCCTGCCTCTCTGTCAGTCTGTCCCTGTCTGTAGCAAGCTCCATTCTGGCCGCAATACAACGCTGAAATGTGCACAGGCAAGATAGCCGCCGTTTATATAGCACTGTGATGTCACCGGGCTTCCTGGCTGCTGATAGGCTGCATGTGACCTTCCCATGATAACTTGCCCCAGGAGACATGTCCGGACATGTCCATCCACCATTTTACAATGGCTGTAATTGAAATAAATGGAGTTTAAAAGGAAAACTTCGATTGATCGGATTCGTTCAGAATCACATTTTTCCTGAAATTCGGAACGAATTTGGGTTCGTCCGGATCGATTCGCTCATCCCTAGCCATAAACACAGCCATTTGGCAAACGTTACATATGTACAACAAATGGGTCTGATCGGACGAGAACCTGTGTCTGTGCCGTAGGCAGGGGAGGACTGGGGCCAAAAATCAGCCCAGGACTTGACTGGCCCCTGACCAGCCCACAAGCAGTTGAAGCGCTGGGTATTTCCCAGTCCAAATGTTTATCGGTCAGCCAAGGGCAGATCATGGGCCAGGGTGGAAATGCCACTTTTAAAGAGATGGAACTGAAGATTTATTATTGTAAAATAGATACTTTGACAGGGGTGGGTATGGCCACCATCTATGAGCTGGGGGGGTGCAGTGGGGCCAGGTATGGGGGGGTTGGAGATTGACGTAGGCCGCACGGAGTTGAGTTTGAGAAAAGGACTGTGTAAATTCCAGCAAGGCTCCGGGTAAGGTGCCAGCACTTTTGCCCCAAAGCACTGTGGCCCACCGAGAATTCTTCCTGTGCTCCCTATGGGCAGTCTGCCTGGAATACTCAGATTCCACCATGGGTAACTACGAAGATGAAGGCTCTGCACAGAAGAGATGCAGTGGATAAAAGGTAAGAATAGACATTATGGACATGGACTTTTTTTTTGAACAATAGTTTTTATTGAAAGAGAAAAGAACATACATCGAGAATCAACATTTAGTAATTTTTGTTCATTAAACAAAGCATAGACATCAAGATATGCGAAGCTCACGAAAACAAAGATCCTCCATGGAATAACCAGCGCTTACAATCAAAAGGCTTCCACCCCGAACTCCTGCCCCCATCCACCCTCTCCCCGATTGGCCCAGGGACAAGACTCTGTGACCCAAAGAGGGGGAGATGGGACACGTACCCATTAAGTCACGCGGCAGTAAACGGGGAGGTCGAACGACCACAGAGCAGACGGTAGAGTGGCAAGAAGCACAAGAGAAGAAAAAAGAAGAAAGAAGAACAGAAATAGGAGAAAGAGAGAACAAATCTCACACTAAATGGTGAGAAGATCCCGGTTGAAATGTCTCGGCTGATAGACATGGACTTTAAACATATTTTTCTTGAATGTGACTGTGTTGTTAGAACATTATTTTAATACTTGTTTGGCCCCACTTTTAGTTTTGCCTGGAGCCACATATTGTCTAACCCTGACCCCGGCAGCCTTATAAGTTTGGGTTTAGCTTCCTTAACCATTACACCATGATTTAATCTGCGTTCACAACTCTCAGTTAGGAGCAGGCATTTTGTAAGTATGTCAGAGGGGCATTGTATCAAAACAAATTCTGCGCTTTTTATGTGTTGGCAATGCGTTTACGTTGCGTTTTTTGCACAATAAGTAAATGGTAAAGTCTATGGCAACACAACGCAAACGTAATGCAAGCGCAACACAGTTACAACGCATGTTGCACTTGTTTTGCCATAGACTTCTATTGACCTGCACTATTACTACATTGTCTGCAACACTGTTTTAATACGTTGTGCAATGCAGTGCAGATATGTGAACTATCCCATCTAGAATAATGTACAGAGTTTCCTCTGCATTGTACCTTCATTGCAGCAACGCAGGTAAAGAGATGTGAACAGAGCCTCAGTCAGTGTTGGAGGTTTTATCTCTATGTACTCACATCATAAAATAATTCCCCGTGACTAAAATCCATGTAAGAGATTTAAACCAAGGAAGGCAGAGCTTTACAGATAAAACAGGCACCATTATCTGGGATTAGAGTGAAGTAGAAGCAGTGATAATTGGCAAAAGGTACACTTCAAGGGGGCAGCAATGCAAGGGATGCTGGTTAAAAATGTGGGTTTTGGTCCGCTTTAATACTCAAGCAATGCAACTCAGAGGACCCGTTCCTTTAGCCAGGCACTGGGTTGTAGCCTCATATGACAGCCCAGCAACCATGCAATCCAGGTTCTTCACTTGAATGTAATCCCGCCCCACAAGCACTTCCTGGATCTCTCCTTTTATAGACCCAGGCACCAATCAGAGGAGGAGGTAGGCAGTACCTAACCTTAACTAACAATTAACCCCTCAGTGGCAAGGAGACAACCATTCCCCAATGTCTCTTTTACTGTATCTCACAGCAAGGCTTTCCCCTAAGTCCAGAAACCTTTTTAAACAGAGATGGTGGCTAAGCTACTAACCTAGTACACTCCCAAAGCCAGTCACCCCCCTCACAGTGCCTCCCAGTGCTGTTCCCCATGCCCTTCCCAATGCCACTCACCCAACTCCCTGCATTGTGCCACACATCCACTCCCTCTCAGTTCCAGTCATGATCCTTGCTCCAATCACCCTTTCCCCTGCAAAGTACCACTTATCCACCCCCTCCCCGTTCCAATCACCCACCCTCCCAAAGCCAGTCACCCCTACAGTGCCTCTCATTCTCGACCTCCCAGTTTTGCTCACCCAGCCGAATCATCCACCCTGCTCCAATAACCGCCCCCTCGTGCATAGCACCACTTATCCACTCCCACCCCGCTCCATTCACCCACCCTCCCAAAGCCAGTCACCCCAACTGTGCCTCCCATTCTCGACCTCCCAGTTTTGCTCACCCACCCTCCCAGCCTCAATCATCCACCCTGCTCCAATAGATCACCCCTGCTCCACTCCCTCTCAGTTCCAGTCATGCACCCTGCTCCAATCATCCTTTCCTCCGCAACACCACTTATCCACCCCCTCCTCACTCCACTCACCCACCCTCCCAAAGCCAGTCACCCCAACTGTGCCTTCCATTCTTGACCTCCCAGTTTTGCTCATTCACCCTCTCAGCCCCAATCTTCCTCCCTGCTCCAACAGACCCCCCCGGCACACAATGCCACTTATCCACCCACTCGCCGGTTCCTCTCACCCAACCTCCCAATGCCAGTCACCCCCACAATTAGGGATGGGCGAACCCCTCAAAGTTTAGGTTCGAACTTGAAATAAATGTTAATAAACTAAAATCAATATGAACCTGAACTTTGAGAAGTGGCCCCTCCCAATGCCACTCTGATTCTCGACCTCCCAGTTTTGCTCACCCACTCTCCCAGCCCCAATTATCCATCCTGCTCCAATAGACCCCCACTCGCACACAGCGCCACTTATCCACCCCTTCCCTGCTGCACTCACCCTCCCAAAGCCAGTCACCCCCCACAATTAGGGATGAACTTTGAATGAATGTTAAAAAAATTAAAATCAATGGGGACCCAAACGTTGTGGGGTGGCCCCTCCCAATGCCACTCAACCCCACACTGCCTTTGATTTACTTCCTCTTAGCTCTGCTCACCCACCTTCCAGGTCCACTCACCCAAAAGGGAGAGTGGGAACACAAAGAAAGAAAGAAAGATATTGAAGGTGGAAATAAGAAAAAGAAGTAAAAAAACTAAGAACATGCAAGAAATATGAAGCCAAAGCGAAATGGCGGAAGCACAGAAAAGAGACAAAGACTTAGATAGGAAGAGAGTGTGAAAAAAAAGCTGGAACATGTAGACATGGAGACTGCAAGAGTAATATGACAAAAAATGAATGAGGAAAAAGAAAGTGGGGATGCAGATAAAAAAAATAGTAAGGCAAGGTAGAAAAGCGGGAGACAGGGAAATAGCCAGGGCAAGAAAAAGAGAGGGGAACATAAAGCAAAACGCAAGAGAGCACTTGTTAAAAAAAAAGATGTGTGGAGAATGTGAACAGAAAGGAAGATAAAAGGAATAGGAATGAAACTTGAAAAAAAGAGAGCTTGAGGGATGGAATTTGGATTAAATAGAGTAATAGAACATGGAAAGGGGACACAGATAAGGAAAATAATAATAAAGAAAAGGAAATAAGAAAAAAAGAAGAATATGCAATGAATTTTAATAGATTCATATGGGGGGAACACAGAAAGGAGTTAGATAACTAAAGAGTGGTAAAGGATAAGAGATGGGACATGAAAATGAATAAGACTAAGAGAGAAATATGACAAAAACATAAGTGGGGAAAAGAGGAAAACGCAGACAAAAAAAAAGACTGAAATTCAGGTAAAAAAGTGACACAGGTAAATGGATTAGGAAAGAAAAAGAGAAAAAAAGAAGGTATCGAGCGGCGCAGACAGCGCCCAAGCAGCAGCAGCACCACAAGCTAGCAAATGGTGCTGACATTGTTTGGAGCTGCAGCCAAAGTAGTGCTGTACCTTTTGTTGTTCAATTGATTAATGTAATGAGCTATTGACACTCATGAACCTAGATCCCTGATTTACACTGTGTTCTTTTTTTTAATGAATTCTTTCTTTATTTTAGTCATGCCACACCTGAGCTATTTACCCAAACCAAAGACAATCCATCACAGACAAATGCGTACAACTTAATTTACTGTTTTTTTTTTGTGTTATATATAAATTATAAATAAGCAAAATAGCAACAAAAACATAAGCAAAATAGCAACAAAAACATAAGCAAAATAGCAACAAAAACATTGCATATTTAACTGCAGGTTTTCCCAAATAATATCTGAATGTCTCTGGGGTGTGACTTCATTACTGAGCCTACAAAGGATAAAATACAAACATGTTAGTTTGTCAAAAGTCTATTTTTCAACATCTATCACTGTCCATGGCTTTTCTCCATCTATTTTGGGCTGCTATGGTTGACAACACCTTTTTTTGCATTTGTGCAACTTTTTAATTATGCTTTAACTTGGTCCCACTGTCTGCTGGCATGTCTGGAACTTTGGGTACCGATTGCATTTCCTCTGACCGTTCCATCCAATGTAGTATGCAGAGATTGTGTAGCACACAGCACGGCAGGATGATCTTTGACACCTTCTCTAGGCTATAAAGCATCTCCCCTTCAGGCTTGGAAAACATAGGAAGCGTGCTTTCAGCAGGCCGATGGTTGTTCCACAATGCATCTGCTCTGCAGATTGCACACTGGGTCAACAGCCAGATCTTTTGGCCGTCTCCTTTATCACCTAAATGGAAATCCACATGTTAATGTAGGTTACACACTAAAGATTCACATAACCCTGCTCTTTTCACTTTTGGTCTCTGTTTCTTCTCCCCCCATTGTAAAGCCGGTTAAGTATAATTAGGACTTACAGCATCCACCCTTACTTACCTATTAGCCAACCTGCTGGCATTTCTTTTTCCCAAATTTCCGGTCCCGTCCTGGTGAAGTGGCGTATCCACGCAACGCGTCAGCGGCTGTTTAGATCGGTGGGGGGGTCGGCGGGCTCTGGCTCATGCTATAAATTACGGTGATGTATTTATTCTTTTATACCATATGATTGCATTGTGTCATTTGCTAAAGCCAGTGAGTGTTTAGACTATATACCCATGCACATATATTGCATATATATTCCTTGCACAGCACTTTCTGGGCACACCATATTCTACACTCAGCACTTTGTCTGTGTCTTCTTGTAGACACAGTTTGCACATAGGTTTTTAAGCCATTTTTCGGCATTGATATGTTAATGTGTTATAGACACTATATTTTGGTACAATATTTTGTTTCATTTACACTCACTGGCCAGGTGAAAAATTCTTATATTTCTATATTATCAGATATACAACAACACACATGCAATATGTGATAATTTATCAAATTTATCATTCATAATAGAGTCCCCCTTTTTGCCTTGCCCAAGTCCCCCCACCTTCTTTGTATTGTGTATATGTTTTTTAACTATGTAGTGTCCTTTTGGTCTTTTTGGTCTATTGTTGAATTTAATAAATTTAGTGACAGTTTTTTATAATTGATTGCTCTGTATTATTTATTAAGGGTGAGTGCGGATAATTCTTGGTGCATGTATGGGATATACCAGAGTGTCCCTCTAATTCTTCTTGTCAAATTTCCGGTACAGGCCGATTGTTGCCACACATAGGTATCAGTGCATGAACCTGGGAACACCTATCTCACTGCAAGCAGCCTCATCTCGTGATAAAAAACAACCATCACATTCATTGAATAGAAGCTTTTATGGGGGTGGAATGGGATATGGGTCCCGTCAATGCACTCTAGCACATTTGGGATCCCTGCTATGGTAAAAATGCAAGTTTGATGGGCTGCACCTCTTCCTCATCAGCCAGAAATGTGATGTAGGTGGCAAACAGGT
This sequence comes from Gastrophryne carolinensis, assembly GCA_027917425.1. NCBI lineage: Eukaryota > Metazoa > Chordata > Amphibia > Anura > Microhylidae > Gastrophryne > Gastrophryne carolinensis. The sequence goes on from CM051241.1 coordinate 98,314,350, forward strand.
CACATATGGTCAGGATGATCTCATGATGGGGCAGGTGATCAAGATAAGGCACATGGTGGGCTGACTTATGGCTCTTAATAGAGCCACACTGGCCTGAAATGTTCCCCTCGCAAGGATGTTTAATAAGGCACAAAGATGCACTATGTCTGGTATGGCCTTGCTGCGTCCACTGCGCCCGAGTCAATTTGTGGCGAATTTGCTGGAACAGTGACAAAAGTGCGGCCCGACTGAAGTGGAATCGGCTGTGGATTTGCTGGTCACTTAAATCTGCCACAGAAAGCCCAGTGGTAAAAACTCGTTCATACCTGAGTTGCACCACTGTGGCTTTCTCTGCCTCCTTTTTCTTCTCTGCGACAGCAACACAAACTTCACCGCAAAATCTTGGTCTGCACAACACTGCATAAACCAACACACACAACCACAATGCCAAACAAACACACGCACCAAGCACAGCAAAACCAAAACAGCACTCACACCCACTATTGCATACAGAAGTGCCAGCCAAGGCAGCTCACCAACAAACCAGATGCAGTGTGGAACCAACCACTAGCGTGCTGAAAGCACGTTTCTTAGGTTTGTCTAGGCCAAGAGGGGAGATGCTAGACAGCCCAGACAAAGTGTCAAATACAATCCTGGCTCCTCAGTCTTAGCTTACTACACTGGATGTCAAAGCCAGAGGAAATGCAAATGCAAAGCCCAGACCTGTCAGCAGACAGTGCACCAAACAGACAGACTGCCTTTGCCTGTTGCACACAAAACAGCTAGTTTAGCATGGCCTTACACGATGTACTCTTACTCCAAAGTCATAGTAACATAGTAACATAGTATGTAAGGCTGAATAAAGACTTTAGTCCATCCAGTTTAGCCTGTTTAACTCCTTCCAGTGGTCTAGTAGCCATAGCTGGAAATGTTATTACATGCCAGGAAGGCATCAAGGCCCCTTTTGAACATTTTTACTGTATCCATCATTACTACCTCCTCTGGCAGCGAGTTCCATAGTCTCACTGCTCTTACAGAGAAGAATCCCCTCCTATGTCGGTGGAGAAAGCACCTTTCCTCTAACCTTAGTGGATGCCCCCGGGTTATGGTTACACTCCAGAGTATAAATAGATTGTGGGACAGATCTTTGTATTGACCCCGAATATATTTATACATAGTTATTAGATCACCCCTCAATAGTCTTTTTTCTAGACTAAATAAACCTAACTTGGACAATCTTTCCGAGTACTCTCTTCTCTCTACTCTCTCTACTCTTTTTATTAACTTTGTTGCCCTTCTTTGAACGCGCTCCAGTTCTGATATGTCCTTCTTAAGCACAGGTGTCCAGAACTGTACACAGTATTCCATATGGGGTCTGACCAGTGACTTGTACAGGGGTAAAATGATGCTCTGGTCATGAGCACCTATGCCCCTCCTGATGTACCCCATGATCCTATTTGCCTTGGCAGCAGCTGCCTGGCATTGATTACTACAGTTGAGCTTATTGTCAACTAAAACCCCCAGGTCCTTTTCCATTGTTGTTTTACCAAGTGTTTCTTTATTTAGTGTGTAATCATGACACAGATTTCTCCTTCCCATGTGCATAACCTTACATTTATCTGTGTTAAACCTCATTTACTATTTAACTGCCCATGCTTCCAATTTATCTAAATCTGTTTGTAGCTGCCTGCTGTCCTCTTTTGTTTTAATTACTTTACTCAGCTTAGTATCATCTGCAAAGCTTGATACCTTACTGTTTAATCCATACCCAATGTCATTTATATATATATTGAAGAGAATTGGTCCCAGAACTGACCCTTGTGTTACTCCACTAGTAACAGTGACCCAATCTGAGTGTGTACCATTAATAACCACCCTCTGCTTCCGATCATTAAGCCAATTTCCCACCCATCTGCACACGTTTTCCCCCAGTCCAAGCATTCTCATCTTTTGTACCAGCCTTTTATGTGGCACAGTATCAAATGCTTTAGAAAAGTCAAGATATATGATATCCAATGACTCCCCCTGATCCAATCTTGAACTTACCTCCTCATAAAAGCTGATTGGGTTTGTCTGGCAGGAGCGATTCCTCATAAATCCATGTTGATATGGAGTAATAAGGTAATTTTCCCCAAGGTGCTCCAGAATAGTATCCCTTAAGAAACCTTCAAACAGCTTGCCCACCACAGATTTTAAGCTTACCGGTCTGTAGTTCCCAGGTTCCCCCCTAGATCCCTTTTTGAATATTGGCACCACATTTGCCAAGCGCCAATCCCTCGGAACAGACCCTGTAGTTATGGAATCCACAAATATTAGAAATAACGGCTTGTCTATTACTGTACATAACTCGCTTAAAACACGAGGATGTATGTCATCTGGTCCTGGTGATTTATCGATTTTTATCTGCTTGAGACGGTGCTGGACTTCTTCCTTGGTTAGACCAGTGACATTTAATGGAGGGTTTCGGTTATACCCCTGCATTTCACTCGGCATGTCAAATTCTTTTGTGAATATAGAAGCAAAGAAGTTGTTAAGCAAATTTGCTTTCTCCTCATTTCCCTCTATAGGGGTCCCCTCCTTGCTTTTCAGGGGGCCCACACCCTCAGGTTTGTACCTTTTACGATTTATGTAGCTAAAGAATAATTTGGGGTTAGTTTTACTCTCTTTCGTGACCAGTCTTTCTGTCTCCAGCTTAGCTGCCCTTATCTGTTGTTTACATTGTTTATTTTCTTCTTTGTAGTTTTTTTTAACGCTTCCGCTGTCCCTTCCTGCTTTAAACGTTTAAATGCCTTTTTTTTGTTGTTTATTGCCCCCTTAACCTTTTTATTTAGCCACATCGGTTTTATTCCTGTAAGGTATATATCTGTCACAATGAAAATTAAGTATTCCTTTGAAAGTATCCCATTTAGCGTCCATGCTTTTGTTTTTAAGGACATTTTCCCAGTCAATGCAGTGTAGGGCACCTCTAAGTTGGTCAGACTTTGCCTTTTGAAGTCCCGCGTTTTTGTGGCTCCTTGATAAGGCACCCTAGTGACTGCTAATTGGAAATTAATGATATTATGATCACTGCTTCCAAGGTGTCCCCCAACCTGTACCTTTATTACTTTGTCTGGTACATTGGTTAGTATTAGGTTCAATATGGCTTTCCCCCTTGGAGCTTGTACTTGTTGGGAAAGGTAGCCATCTTTTGTTTTAGATAAAAAACTATTACTTTTATGCAAAACACATGTTTCAGCATCCCAGTCCATATCTGGCTAGTTAAAGTCCCCCATAATCACTACCTCATTTAGTTTAGCGGCTATATCTATTTGCCTTAGCATCATATTTTCTATGGATTCGGATATATCTGGAGGTTTATAGCAAACCCCCATCAGTATTTTATTTTTGTTTCTCCCTCCATGTATTTCTACCCATACAGACTCCACATGGTCATTCCCCTCACATATATCCTCCCGCAGAGTGGGTTGTAGAGAGGATTTTACAATTAAACAGACTCCACCCCCTTTGCGTTTGTTACGGTCCCTCCTAAACACACAGTATCCCTGTAAATTTACTGCCCAGTCATAGCTTTCATCCAGCCAGGTCTCTGTTACCCCCACTATGTCATATTGTTCTTCTGTTATTATCATTTCTAGTTCATCCATTTTATTAGTCAAGCTTCTAGCATTTGTAAGCATACATTTCAAATGCTTATGACAATTTTGATAATTTTGTAAATTGCCCTTATTCCTGCTAGATGTGCTAACCCCTCCCCCCTCTCCACCCCCAGTTTCATGTCTACACCCACTGTCACTTTCTTTCCTAACTTCCCCTTTGTAACTGCTTTTACCCTCCCCCCCCCCAATGCTTAGTTTAAACACTCCTCTAACCTTTTAGCCATCCTCTCCCCCAGAACAGATGCACCCTCCCCATTGAGGTGCAACCCATCCCTGCCAAAGAACCTGTAGCCCACTGTGAAGTCGGCCCAGTTCTCTAAGAACCCAAACCCCTCCTTTTTACTCCAATTTTTGAGCCACCTGTTTACCTCTCTAATCTCCCGCTGCCTCTCTGGTGTGGCTCTTGGTACTGGTAGTATTTCTGAGAATACTACAGTTGAGGTCCTTGCCTTAAAGAAGATAAAAGACAAAAAAACACACATGAGCAACACATTTTGCATGTTGCCCCTGGACAGCCAACTGGGAAGGCATCAAGAAAACTCATCAGTGGACAAAGTGCATCAGGGAGGGTTGAGAGGGGAGGAAAACAGGGAAGCTTCCACCCGACTTGGTGGGTTGGAGTCCAAATCCAAGGGACCAGCCTCCTCCAAGCCACCACCACCCACAACATGGAGTGGTGGGGAGTCTATTGCCTCTGCATCCAGACTCCCCACTTGAGATTGGCCAACTGATAATCGGACTCCTCCGACATCACTTCGGACGACCTCTCCACCACCACCTCCTTTTCTTCGGCTGACTCCTTTGGGTCATCCACCACCCTGTCCACTTTTGACCCCGGGTCCTTCACTTCTGCATGGGCAGAGTGGCCCTCCCATGACGAGCTGTCAGTGTCAGGTGGGGAGGACTTCTTTCCCATACTTGGAAAGGGGGTTTTGCTTTTGATTGAGGATTCATTTTTGTTGGGATGGATTTCACAAGCTGTACAGAGCTGTCTGATTGACTGTGGCTTCAGCTTGACCTTAAAGCGCTGCTGCTGATCTCCTGGAGATCACTGACTATAACCCCCTTTCGGAACTAGGGCAGCGCATAATAATTCTCCTGCTAGAGAATATTCTATATGAAGACAAAAAATAGCCAAACACACAAAAGACAAATGGTGGTAACAAACACAACGATGCCATATTTCTAATGCCACCAAATTATCCCCAAACCCAACCCCAAATATAAAAAAACAAAAAGGGAAAAACAGAGTAAAGGAATTAGTAAACAACAGGATACTGTAATTACAGTAAACAAAAAATACAACAAAACAGGGTAGTAAAAGACACAAATCCAAATACACAAGATAAGTGTAAAGACCGAAGCAGAAAACACAAGCGGAAAAAATCAAACCCGCTAATAAATAAAAACTAGGCACACAATACGCAGGCAAACACTGCATTTTTTAAAAACACCTAACAAGAAGAGAAAATGTTAAAAAAATGTTAAAAAGAGACAGGGGCGTACATGCCTACAGGAAACAAACATTTGTAGAAATAACACAGGCAAATTTTGACAAAAAACAAAAGCAGGAAAACATACTACAAAGGACACAGAAAATTAAAACAACCAAATTTGATTATCTGCTCGTTTACCTTGGGGTCGACACAATGGCAGGTAGGTGCTGCGTACCACTGATGACAAAAAACCGAAGTGCACAATCGAAACCAATCCCATGACCCAAAGATTCGAAGCAGAAAAACGCTGCCGGAAAGAACGCTACACAAGCAGCATGAAATGCAACAAATACACAAAAATCGGGGAATTGAGTTAGCTAAAATACACGGAAATGCACAACATGCACACAACTAACAGCACACACCACAAACAATAAAACATTGTGAACAATTAGTCACAGAAACACTTGTTAGGTCACAGGTAGTATGTGCCCAGTGTTGGCTGTACAAAGTAAAAAAGGAGAATCAGCTTTACACTAAGGCGCTGAAAATATGACAGCGATCACTATAATCACGGCGCCACATTTATCACAGACATAGCACCTAAGACACCAAAAAGCTGCACCATTTTGGAGCGCAAGTAAAATGGCACTCCATGGTGCATTTAAACTGGACCAACACCGCGCTGGCTCCTAGTGAAGGAAAGGATATCGGGCATTCTGGATGGTTTATGTGCGGGGAGCTCTAGAATTCTGGATGCCCACCCAAGCTTGTTTTGATAAGCTGTCCCGGAAGAGGATTTAGGATGTAAAACAACATTGCCCATGTTGGGGCTAGGAAAACTTGACGTTAAGGTACAGAGCGCCAGGTGCACAACAAAATAAGCCAGTAAAAGATGCAGAGAGCACAGCGACAATACCTGGGATGATGTCACTGACACAAAAAAATGCTGATCTAAAAAATAAAAAAAATAAACCCAAGCAACATTGAGCACATGCAAAAAACATAATGGCTAGAAAGGAACATTGAGGTCTATGGAAGAATGACACTGAGTGTCTGATGTGATGTGGAGCTGTAGTAAAAGACGCAGAGAGCACAGAGACAAAAATTAAAAATATGCAAACCCAAGCAACATTGAGAAAATGCAAACTATAAAGTGTCCAAAAAAACATAATGGCTCAAAAGGACCATTGAAGTCTATGGAAGAACGACACTGAGTGCCTTATGTGATAAGGCACTGCAGTAAGAGACGCAGAGAGTACAGTGACAAAGCGACAATACTTGGGTTTGCGTCACTGGCACATAAATGACTTGACACAGGAGTGGCAAGATTGAAAACGCAAGTTAGGCGCTCATCAAAAAAATTCAAAAAATGAACCCAAGCATCATTGAGAACAATCAAACTATAAAGTGTCCAAAAAACATAATGGCTAGAAAGGGCCACTGAAGTTTATGGAAGAACGACACTGAGCCCCTGATGTAATGTGGCGCTGCAGTAAAAGACGCAGAGAGCACAGAGACAAAGCGCCAATACCTAGAATGGCATCACTGGAACATAAATGACACAGGAGTGGCAAGATTCAAAATGCAATTTAGTTGCTGATCAAAAAAATTCAAAACGAACCCAAGCAATATTGAGAACATGCAAACTATAAAGTGTCCAAAAAACATAATGGCTATGAAGGAAATCTATGGAAGAACAACAGTGAGTGCCAGAAGTGATGTGGCACTGCAGTAAAAGATGCAGAGAGCACAGAGACAAAGCGACAATACCTGGGATGACGTCACTGGCACATAAATGACCTGGCACAGGAGTGACAAGATTGAAAACACAAGTTAGGCGCTGATGCAAAAAATTAAAAAAACTAACCAAAGCAACATTGAGAACATGCAAACTATAAATTGTCCAAAAAAACATAATGGCTAGAATGGACAACTGAAGTCTATGGAAGAACGACACTGAGTGCCAGAAGTGATTTGGCTCTGCAGTAAAAGACGCAGAGAGCATAGAGACAAAGCGACAATACTTGGAATGACGTCACTGGCACATAAATGACTTGACACATGAGTGGCAAGATTGAAAACGCAAATTCAAACAACAAACCCAAGCAACATTGAGAACATGCAAACTATAAATTGTCCAAAAAAACATAATGGCTAGAAAGGACCATTGAAGTCTATGGAAGAATGACACTGAGCGCCTGCTGTGATGTGGCGCCGACGCTCACAAATCAACAGACGCAAGTGATAAATTAAAATCTATGGTCCTAAAGATATTTAGAGCCATAAATATGGTTATGAGGTGACGCAGCTGAAAAATACCCGCCGCTACGTGGCATTGTGTGGCACAAGCGCTTTTTAAATGAGGCCCTTTATCTTGAGATACTCTATATGTGCCAATCCATTCCTAGGGGATAGTCCACAAATGAATGGCCTTTGCTGAAAAAGAAAAAATATTGATGGAGACATAAATGTCTGTTCTTTAGCGTAGGCCATAAAGAAGAAATAGAGAAAGGTTTGAGATGAATGGAATACCCTGTGAAGCAATAACTTTAATGATGGAAAATGGATTCACTGCAAAAGTAATCGCCTGAGCAGAGCCTCGGAAGGAGATGTGAACAATTTGGAGACAAAGAAATTATTTCAGCTCGGAAGACAAAAGGGTAAATGTTCCCGGGAATACGGCGCTTCTTCTTCTCACTTGAGCTGCTGCAACTTTCAGGCAACTTGGGAGATTTTTTTTCAACTGTTTTAATCACAGTGGGTGCACAACACTTTCAAAGAAGAGCTTCTGGCAACTTTATAGGAAATAGCTCTCGTTTTTTAAAGGTTGCAAAATCTATTTCAGTAAACAGCATACTAAAAAAAAAAAGCGATTGCGGGGATCAGCCAATCATATCATAACTAAAATAGGGATTTGGCCAACTGGTCTAGGTGAGTTGGGATCTGTGTTGGACTGCAGTACTTGTCTATTCTTGGGGACCAGCAGAAAAAATAATTCTTGATCCCCTCCCCCAAAAACACATTCTTGGGGAGCCCACCAGAAAAAACATTCATGGGCCCACCAGAGGAAATCATTAATGGGCCCACCAGAGGAAATCATTCACGGGGCGCACCAGAGGAAATCATTCATGGGCCCCACCAGAGGGAATCATTAATGGGCCCACCAGAGGAAATCATTCATGGAGCCCACCAGAGGAAATCATTCATGGGGCCCACCAGAGGAAATCATTATTGAGGACCACCAAAGGAAATCATTTTTGGGACCACCAGAGGGAATCATTAATGTGGACCATCAGAGGAAATCATTCATGGAGGCCATCAGAGGAAATCATTCTTTGTACCACCAGAGGAAATAATTTTTTGGTACCACCAGAGGAAATCATTTTTAGGGATCACCAGAGGGAATCATTGTTAGGGATCACCAGAAAAAAATCATTCATGGGGATTACCATAGTAAATCATTCATGAGGCCCATCAGAGGAAATCATTCCTGGGGACCACCAGAGGAAATCATTCCTGGGGACCACCAAAGGAAATCATTCCTGGGGCCACCAGATGAAATCATTATTGAAAACCATCAGAGGAAATCAATTTTGGGGGCCACCAAAGGGAATCATTCATAGGAACCACTAGAAGAAATCGTTCCTGGGGACCACCAGAGCAAATCATTCCTGGGGACCACCAGAGCAAATCATTCTTGGGGACCACCAGAAAAAAACACTCTTGGGGATCATCAGAGGCACTCACACTTAAGGACCACCATTAGAAATATTTTCTGGGCCCCAACAAAGAAAATACAGTAATTCTTGAGAACCACTAGAGGAAAATCATTCTTGGGGCCACCAGAAAAAATCATTATTGAGCTCCACAAGAGGAAATTATACTTGGGGCCCACTCAGTGGATATCATTCTTGAAGACCACCAGAGGAAATTATTTTTGGGGCCCATCCAGTGGAAATCATTCTTGAGGACCACCAGAGGAAATGATTCTTGGAGCCCACCAGAGGAAATCATTCCAGAATCCCACCAGAGGAAATCATTCCAGGGGACCACTAGATGAAAACATTCTTTGGGACCACCAGAGGAAAGCATGATATAACATATGCAGGAGAATGAATGGGGCCCATGTAATTGGCCAGAGAGAGCTTTGTACTGTATCTGGCATACATGTACCAAGGCCATATTGTTTTTTTCCAGTAATTGCAACACTTTCTAAAACAGGGCAAGTTTGGTAAGTGTACTAGAGCCACAGGTAATCAGCATGTATAATATATACAAGTGTAAGATCAAAGGGTCAGCTATGTCTAAGTTTGTAAAATGAGAAAACTTCAACTCAGACTTCAGAGGTTTAGAGGTCAAAGTTAATGGGCAAAAATCCAAATCACATTTTAATAAGTCATCCATCCAATCTAGAGTGAATGCAGAAAACCAAGACAGAGAGTTATTGCTGCCCTCTGCTTCACTCTAGATGGTGCTGCCTGAGGTATGGGCTTTATCTGGCTTCACTATAGGTACATCCCTACCTGCAGTAGACATTACATCTATTTCTAGTACTGTGCCTAATCCCAATGGTTTTGACTATACATCTGGGGTAAGAGGCCTGTTAAGCTCCATATATTCCCATAATTCTATTACCTTCCATAATAGCAATGCCTGGCATCATAACTTATCTCATCAGCTAGTCCAGTTTGTGTTGGAATAGCTTTAATACAACAACTGCATCCTGTATATGGCTGTCTGCTTGTTATGCTGTTGATAAAGTTAGTTCAAAGAACAACCAGGAAGTCTTAGGCTGACCATGTGACTGTATGCATAGTGTGTTTAACCTGCTAACAGAAAGGAGTTGTTTCCTTTGCTCCATATTTAGCTGTGTTGCTGATGTATCCTGTTCACACTTATGCACCTGATTGTTGCAAAATAAACATTATTATTATAAACATCATTGTTCCTGAATGCTGGAAGAGTACAATCTGCTGCCAACAGGTTATAGGTCCAGAGCAGGAATAGCCCAGAGGAGGATTGATTGATTGGAGCAGTGAATCAGAGAAGTGCGAGAAACAGAGAGAAGATGTCCACTAACAGCAATCCTGTCAAATTAACTGTGCCATGCCTGACTAACAAGAAATACCAGTCCTGGAAATTCAAGGTCAAGATGCTACTGATAAGAAAAGTTATATAGACATTTATTCAGGAACCTATGCCTTATGCATTACCAGTTGATTGTCTAGAAAGAGATCAGAAAGCACAGATCACTATCTCAGTATATACCATATATATATACAGTATAGATCATAATCCGACTGTGCATATAGTGTATATGTAAGTGTGCAATTGCAAAGGAGATGTGGGATGAGTAACATAAAGTGCATGAAAGATCAAACCTCAGCAATAAGATTTATCCTATGAGAAAGCTGTATTAGTCTAAGTTAACAGAGAGCCAGAATATGCAGGACTATATAAGAGTGACCCTAGAGATGTTGCAATGCCTCAGAGGCATTGGGGAAGAAATGAAAGATTTTCATGTTGCTGCACTTCTATTGAGTGGTCTTCTAGGAGGTTAGAAAACACTTATCTCTGCACTAGATGCTTGGCCAGATGATGTGCTCACACTAGAATATGTTAAAGGCAAACGTGTTGAGGAGTCCAAGAAAAATAGCAAAAAAGCAGAGTTTCATTACAGATAAAGGATTTCTCTAAAAATAAGAGCTTTGTCAATAAAAAAAGCTCACTAACCAGGAGAATGTAGTTACTTTTAAGGATGAAAGCTGCATCATTTCAAAGGAGAGTCACATTCTAGCAGAAGGGACCAATGTTAACTTTATCAGCTAAACTGCAAAGAAAGTGTCTATAGTGCTAGGCAAGATCTGTATGAAAACTCTATCCATGTATGGCACAGACGTCTTGCGCATAGACTCCCAGAAGCAGTAAGGAATTGCAATCTGCCATCTTCCTAAATATAGCAGAAGTAGATCTGCACAGCTACTGGTTTGATACACAAAGATGTATGTTGTCCAATGAGTGTTCAAACTCCTGGCAAGAAGAGATATTTTCTCGCGGTCATTAATGATGTTTGCAGATACACAATTTTCTACCTGTTGCACAGCAAATATAAAGTGTCACAGAAACACATCTTGCTGTAGTGTTTATCAAATTTGGAAGAATGGCAAAAGCCCTGCGTGCAGATAATGGAACTGAATATACAAGCGATAAGGTGCAAACCATATAAAAAAAGAAAGGAATTGTGTTTCAGACCACTACTCCATACAACCCAGAACAAAACAGAGTTGCAGAGAAAAAGAACCACTCACTCTGTAAAAGTGCAAGAAGTATGCTGTTTGATGCAAATCTACCTACAACAATTTGGGGAGAAGCCGCCATGACAGAGTGCTATCTTCAAAACAGACTGCCAGGTAGAGCTGCAAACAAAACCACATATGAGCTGCAGAACTGCAAGAAGCCTGATCTGAAGCACTCCAGGATATTTGGAAGCAAAAATGTGTGCATATTCCCCAAAAACATTCCAAGTGGAAATCTCATACAAAAGAAGGGGTCCTAGTTGGCTAACGTGAAAAAACCAAAGGGATACAAGATCCTGCATCCAGAGACCAACCCAGTAACAATCAACAGAGATGTAGTGATTAATGAGAACTCTACATCACTCAAATTTCATAAAGTTTTGCCAGTAATTCAATCTAAGCAAAAAGAACAAGAAACTCACTCACAAGCTCCAGAAACTAAAAGAAGCACTGAAGTATGGATGAGCTCTGAAACCACCAAGGAAAGTACAGAAGAACCAAGTCAACCTCCAGCCAGGAGATCAGAGAGGCCAAACAAAGGAATCCTAGCTAAGAGCCTTTTTTATATAGTCAGAACACTTCCTGAACCAGAGTCACACTCTTGGCAGCCGATGCAAAAGCTGCCTGTCCATGAGAAGCAGAAGTGGTAAAGCTGCAGATAAAAGGATGAGGTCTCTTCACCAACCGCAGACATGGAAAGCTTACTGAGATACCACAATGCAACAAAGCAATTGGATGTAAATGGATCTTCAACAACAAATATGACTCTGAATGTAAAGTGTACCGGTATAAGGCAAGTTTAATCTCCAAGGGATACAAAAATGTGCTTACAATTACAATGCTACATTTTCTCCAGTTGCTAAGCAAACCACATTTAGAACTTTAATGACTGCAGTTGTTGTTCAACAGATGACAGTGAGACATTTTGAAATCAAAACTGCCTTTCTAAATGACGGCGTTGAGGAAGAGCTGTACATGTATATCAAAAAGGGTGAAGAACATCTTGTTTGTAAAATCCAATAATCTATCTATGGCCTTAAATAGTCAGCCAGATCATGGAACTCCAAAATGAACAAATTCTTGATTGATGAAGGATTTCAAAGATCTCACGTTGATCCATGTTAATACACAAAATGTGTAGCAGATAAATGTTCTTCTATATGTAGATGATGTAATCATCACCCATCAAGAAGTAAGAGAAATTTTAAAACTAGGTGAAATTCTCAACCGGCACTTTGAAACTAAAGATTTTGGAAATGTGACATATTATTTGGGAATCCAAATCCAGTGAGAGGAAGATGGGAGTTCTAAAATTCCCTCAGTCCTAAAGCAGTTTGTAATCTTAGAAAGCCAAGGGTGCTTTAACACTGATGGATCCATCCTACTTGAACTTAGAAGGAGAAGAAGATCTCCTACCCAACATTGAAATTTACTGTCTTCTGCACATAGCAACTTCTACTCCCCCAGATATCACAGACTCTGTTGGAATTCTTTGTAGACGTGTAAGCAAGCCTCGCCAAAGAGACCAAAATGCAATTAAGAGACTGCTTCATTTTCTTAGTCCAGCAGAAAACAGGCATCAGTTGCATTGTCTTAAACAGAAGCAGAGTACATGTCTATTGCATGCATGAAGTATTTTGAAACAACTTATGGAAGATTTCGGTAAACCACTATCTCAGCCAACTGTTATCTATAATGACAACCATGGATGTATTAAACTTGCCAGCAGTGAAAAGATCAGTGCAAGGACTAAGCACATTGATCTAAAAAATCACCTCCTGCGTCATTTAGTGGCACGTGGGATACTTGAGTTTGTTTATTGTGAGTAGAGATGAGCGAACCGGTTCGGACGAACCGGAATTCGCTCCGAATTTCAGGAAATATTCGATTCGGCACGAACCACAAAATATTCGGGTTCGTGCCGAATCGAATATTTCCTGAAATTAAAAAAAAAAATGCCGGCATGGTGACAGCGGAGCCGGCCGGCGGGCCGGTAAAGCCGGCCGGCCCGCTCCCACCATGCCGGCATTTTTGATGGGGAACTTCGTAAAAGTTCGATTCGGCCGAACCCGAATTTCTGTGTGAAATTTGCCGAATCGGCCAAATCGAACTTTTCAAAAGTTCGCTCATCTCTAATTGTGAGTCTGACAAGTTGACAGCCGATGGCATGTCAAAGCCAATATCAAGAGCCATGTTTGAGGAGTTCAGAATCACAATGGGACTAACAGGATTAGTAGTTGTTAAGTGGGGGTCTTGGAATAGACTTAATGCAACAACTACATCCTGTATGTGACTGGATGCTTGTTATGCTATTGATAAAGTTAGTTTAAGGAAAAAACAGGAAGTCTTTGACAGACCATGTGACTGTATGCATAGCGTGTTCAATCTGCTAACAGAAAGGAGCTGTTTCCTTTGCTGATTTATCCTTTGCTGATTTATCCTGCTCACGTTTATGTTCCTCATTGTCGCTGAATAAACAGTCATTGTTCCTGCACACTGAAAGGGTGTCGTGTACAATCCTTCGCCAACAGTATGTCTGCTGCAATGTGTCCCCAGGGCTGATGCCATGCATAACACAATCCACTGTGGTAGCTGAGCTATCAAAAAAAATTAAGCCTTATTTTTTTATAAGCTGTAATTAAATGCAGATGTCTTTTTTGTTCTTCCTTCTCATTGTTTTTTTTTTATTTCATGCAGCATGTGGGCTCGGGAACACCTGTTATCTGCTTAACACAGCTATTCTCCAATTGTCAAACGCTGAAGGCAGCGAGATCTCTATTTTTGGGTGTTTTGGTGCCAATCATAAATATCTTTTGTGTCGTTAATAATGAGTAAACTACCTTCCACCTGTAAACAATTAGAAATGTGCATGTTTAGACACCCACTACATAGCCATCATCGACACTCCTCAGTTACAGGACAGGCGCACAGGCTTCATAATGAAGAACATCGGGGTGAGTTCTATAAAGAGAATTGTGTTTGTCATTCAGACACCTAATTTTAGGCTTGCAGCTTTTTAGGCGCTTTTATCTTTTATTAGGAAAGTACAGCCATGCATTTTTGGGGGGTTTATTTCTCATATATGGCCATTGTATACACTTTTTGGGGTGTTGTTCCTCTCAGTGGGGGCCTCCTGTATCTGGATGCCCCACTGTGTGTATGCCCCTAGGTCACTCACCTTCCTGTCACTCCCACAATGCAGACTTGTGTGAGACCGAGCGCACTGAATGGCTGAGTGGCTCGCTTTCACTCGACTCCCTTTGGCTCCGCTGACAGCTAAGAAGCCAAGGAAGCACCGAAGGGAGCTGAGTGCATTGCCGGCCACATCCCGCACCACCTATTCAGAAAGGCCAGACAAAGTTGCACGCACAGGTAGAGGTAAGTGGGGATGCAGCCATGACACAGAGACGCGGCAAGGGCTCTGGGACAAGGTTCAATCAATTAGCTAGCTCGCTTTCACACGGCTCCCTTTGGCTCCGCTGACGGCTAAGAAACCAAGCAGCACCAAAGGAAGCTGAGTGCATCGCTGGCCACATCCCATGCCTCCCATTTAGAAAGGCCGGGTGCAGTTGCACACATGGGTAGAGGTAAGCGGGGATGCAGCCACGGCACAGAGATGCGACAAGGACTCTGGGACAAGGTTCAATCAATCAGCAAGCTCGATTTCAGGCGGCTCCCTTCGGCTCCACTGACTGATAAGCTGTCTGGATGGAAAAACGGCTGAGAGGCACCTCCTAGCCGTTGTGTGCCTGAGCCCACCCTTTCTGAATGAGCGACGCGGGCATGCGAAGGCTAGGAGGTGAGCGGAGGATGCGGCCAGAGGCACACTCGGCTCCGGGTGCATGCAAAGCTAGATGTGAGCCAGGATGTGACTGCGGCACAGAGACGTGACAAGGGCTCCAGAACAAGGTGAGCGACACAGGGCTTCTTGGGGGTTTTACACAGCAGGGAATCCAAATTCATGATGCCCCAAGGAATGGAACTCAGATGGCCCTGGAGTCTTTTAAATTCCGGAGCCTCTGATTTCCCTCTTTAGGAAGAACAAAATCCAGGAATTTTTCTTTCCCGGCTTTTGTTCCAGTCCACTGGGCCGTATGAAACCCTCTGGAGTGCCGCTATTCACTCACTTTTTTCCTGGTTCCAACGGCGCATGAACAGGCTTTTGTCCATCTGCCGTGACTATGTCATTCAGCAGGTATCTCTCATTGACTAGAATGGGGCACACCCCCAGGGATGCAGGAGATGCTGCTGCGCACGCTCCCAATTCACAACAATAAGAGCCATTTGCCATAAAGTCACGGCAAGCGGCTCTCATTGGACAAGAGCCTGTGCATGTGCTGTTGGGAGAGGGGAAAGGTCAACTTTTTCATAGGCCCCAGGTGTATCGCACAACGGAATGCCCCGGGGTAAGGCCAGAGGCCGGCTCAGGAATCTTTTAGATCAGACCTAAAATAAAAAGGAAAAAGGTATCCGTTTCCAGGCACTAGACAGACTGCACACGCACAAAAGAGGCGGAGATATCCAGAAAGTGACCCTACAGAAAGAAACCAAGTGGATAGTCAGACTTAAAGCAACATACCCACCAGGACTGAACAAAACGTGTAGTTTTTCCTCTTTTCTGAAATAAGCTCGGACACCAGCTGACTCTGTAAGTGGCTGCTTGGAAGTGGTGAGTTAAAGCAGGATCTCCTGTGGTAAGCTTTGGGAAACTGAGCTCATTTGGTAAGTAAAATATTGTAAACTGTTTTTGTTTTATTTTTGTGAATCAGTGTGTTAATGCTGGCACAAATTTAAACCAAAGAAAAAAAAAAATATTTTTTTTTTCACTTTTTCTCTCCTGGATTCCTGCTGAGGCCTAATTGAGGCCTAATTGAAGCAGGTGTGTTATAAGGAAGCACACAACTCTTGTAGCTTGCTCTTGAGGCTGACTCTTTTAAGTGGCTGCTTGGAAGTGGTGAGTTAAAGCAGGAGTTAAAAGAAGAAGTTACAAGCAGTGCTGAAGAAGTGCTGAAGCTGTAAGTATCTGCCTTTGATTTCATATTGTTATTTTAAGTGTTGTAAATTCTACACTTGGTGTTCCCACAAATTGATACAATGGGTTCCATGCCTAAAAATGCTGTCCACTGTACATCTTGTGCTATGTATCCACTTCTTGATCAATCGGTCGATGGTGGATATATATGCCCCGGATGTCTGTGAATCGCTGATTTGGAAGCCGTAATTCACAATCTAAATAAGCGATTGGCAACACTGAGAGAAATTGTTATCATGCAAAAGAGTCTGGATCTCACTGATCTGGCACTACATGGGTCAGGGGAGGGGGAGGGTGGTAGTATGGGGGGAGAGGAAAAGCAGGAAAATGAGGCAGCTAGCTGGCTAACAGTTAGAAGGCGGGGTAGGGGTAAAAGTTATAGGGAGGCTAGCCCTGAACAGGCACCTCCAAACAAGTTTGCCCGGTTGGCAGATGAGGAGGATGTTAGCTCAGGGATGGCACAGCTGCAGCAAGACACATCTGTCGGCTCCAGTAAGAAAGGGAGGGGAAATGGGAGAACAGGGCAGGCAAGACAGGTGCTGGTAGTGGGTGACTCTATTATTAGGGGAACAGACAGGGCAATCTGTCACAAAGACCGGGATTGCCGAACAGTGTGTTGCCTTCCTGGGGCAAGAGTACGGCATGTAGCGGAGCGGGCTGACAGATTGTTGGGAGGGGCTGGCGTGAACCCAGCGGTCATGGTGCATATTGGCACAAATGACATAGGAAGAAGTAGGTGGAAGGTCCTAAAAAATGATTTCAGGGACTTAGGCCGTAAGCTTAAGGCAAGGACCTCAACTGTAGCATTCTCAGAAATACTACCAGTACCAAGAGCCACACCAGAGAGGCAGGTGGCTCAAAAATTGGAGTAATAAGGAGGGGTTTGGGTTCTTAGAGAACTGGGCCGACTTCACAGTGGGCTACAGGTTCTTTGGCAGGGATGGGTTGCACCTCAATGGGGAGGGTGCATCTGTTCTGGGGGAGAGGATGGCTAAAAGGTTAGAGGAGTGTTTAAACTGAGCACTGGGGGGGAGGGTAAAAGCAGTTACAAAGGGGAAGTTAGGAAAGAAAGTGACAGTGGGTGTAGACATGAAACTGGGGGTGGAGAGGGGGGAGGGGTTAGCACATCTAGCAGGAATAAGTGCAATATACAAAATTATCAAAATTGTCATAAGCATTTGAAATGCATGCTTACAAATGCTAGAAGCTTGACTAATAAAATGGATGAACTGGAATTGATAATAACAGAAGAGCAATATGACATAGTGGGGGTAACAGAGACCTGGCTGGATGAAAGCTATGACTGGGCAGTAAATTTACAGGGATACTGTGTGTTTAGGAGGGACCGTAACAAACGCAAAGGGGGTGGAGTCTGCTTAATTGTAAAATCCTCTCTACAGCCTGCTTTGCGGGAGGATATATGTGAGGGGAATGACCATGTGGAGTCTGTATGGGTAGAAATACATGAAGGGAGAAACAAAAATAAAATACTGATGGGGGTTTGCTATAAACCTCCAGATATATCCGAATCCATAGAAAATATGATGCCAAGGCAAATAGATATAGCCGCTAAACTAAATGAAGTAGTGATTATGGGGGATTTTAACTACCCAGATATAGACTGGGATGCTGAAACGTGTTTCACATAAAAGTAAAACAAAAGATGGCTACCTTTCCCAACAAGTACAAGCTCCAACAAGGGGGAAAGCCATATTGGACCTAATACTAACCAATGTACCAAAGTAATAAAGGTACAGGTTGGGGGACACCTTGGAAGCAGTGATCATAATATCATTAATTTCCAATTAGCAGTCACTAGGGTGCCTTATCAAGGAGCCACAAAAACGCGGGACTTCAAAAAGGCAAAGTTTGACCAACTTAGAGATACCCTACACTGCATTGACTGGGAAAATGCCCTTAAAAAGAAAAGCATGGACGCTAAATGGGATACTTTCAAAGGGATACTTAATTTTCATTGTCAGATATATACCTTACAGGAATAAAACTATTAGACACACATGTAAACCGATGTGGCAAAATAAAAAGGTTAAGGGGGCAATAAACAACAAAAAAAAGGCATTTAAAAGTTTAAAGCAGGAAGGGACAGCGGAAGCATTAAAAAAATATAAAGAGGAAAATAAACAATGTAAACAACAGATAAGGGCAGCTAAGCTGGAGACAGAAAGGCTGGTCACGAAAGAGAGTAAAACTAACCCCAAATTATTCTTTAGCTACATAAACCGTAAAAGGTACAAACCTGAGGGTGTGGGCCCCCTGAAAAGCAAGGAGGGGACCCCTATAGAGGGTCAATGAGGAGAAAGCTAATTTGCTTAACAACTTCTTTGCTTCTATATTCACAAAAGAATTTGACATGCCGAGTAAAATGCAGGGGAATAACCGAAACCCTCCATTAAATGTCACTAGTCTAACCAAGAAAAAAGTCCAGCACCGTCTCAAGCAGATAAAAAACGATAAATCACCGGGACCAGATGACATACATCCTCGTGTTTTAAGGGAGTTATGTACAGTAATAGACAAGGCGTTATTTCTAATATTTGTGGATTCTACAGGGTCTGTTCCGATGGATTGGCGCTTGGCAAATGTGGTGCCAATATTCAAAAAGGGATCTAGGGGGGAACCTGGGAACTACAGACCGGTAAGCTTAACATCTGTGGTGGGCAAGCTGTTTGAAGGTTTCTTAAGGGATACTATCCTGGAGCACCTTGGGGAAAATGACCTTATTACTCCATATCAACATGGATTTATGAGGAATCGCTCCTGCCAGACAAACCTAATCAGCTTTTATGAGGAGGTAAGTTCAAGATTGGATCAGGGGGAGTCATTGGATATCATATATCTTGACTTTTCTAAAGCATTTGATACTGTGCCACATAAAAGGCTGGTACAAAAGATGAGAATGCTTGGACTGGGGGAAAACGTGTGCAGATGGGTGGGAAATTGGCTTAATGATCGGAAGCAGAGGGTGGTTATCAATGGTACACACTCAGATTGGGTCACTGTTACTAGTGGAGTAACACAAGGGTCAGTTCTGGGACCAATTCTCTTCAATATATATATAAATGACATTGGGTATGGATTAAACAGTAAAGTCTCAATCTTTGCAGATGATACTAAGCTGAGTAAAGTAATTAAAACAAAAGAGGACAACAGGCAGCTACAAACAGATTTAGATAAATTGGAAGCATGGGCAGTTAAATGGCAAATGAAGTTTAACACAGATAAATGTAAGGTTATGCACATGGGAAGGAGAAATCTGTGTCATGATTACACATTAAATAAAGAAACACTTGGTAAAACAACAATGGAAAAACACCTAGGGGTTTTAGTTGACAATAAGCTCAACTGTAGTAATCAATGCCAGGCAGCTGCTGCCAAGGCAAATAGGATCATGGGGTGCATCAGGAGGGGCATAGGTGGTCATGACCAGAGCATTATTTTACCCCTGTACAAGTCACTAGTTAGACCCCATATGGAATACTGTGTACAGTTCTGGGCACCTGTGCTTAAGAAGGACATATCAGAACTGGAGCGCGTTCAAAGAAGGGCAACAAAGTTAATAAAAGCAGTGCGGGGGCTAGAGTACCCGGAAAGATTGTCCAAGTTAGGCTTATTTAGTCTAGAAAAAAGACGATTGAGGGGTGATCTAATAACTATGTATAAATATATTCGGGGTCAATACAAGGATCTGTCCCACAATCTATTTATACCCCGGAGTGTAACCATAACCCGGGGGCATCCACTAAGGTTAGAGGAAAGGTGCTTTCTCCACCGACATAGGAGGGGATTCTTCTCTGTAAGAGCAGTGAGACTATGGAACTCGCTGCCAGAGGAGGTAGTAATGATGGATACAGTAAAAACGTTCAAAAGTGGCCGGGATGCCCTCCTTGCATGTAATAACATTTCCAGCTATGGCTACTAGACCACTGGAAGGAGTTAAACAGGCTGAACTGGATGGACTAAAGTCTTTATTCAGCCTTACATACTATGTTACTATGTTACTATGTAATCACAACCTATACCCCAAGGGACACACCCTTAAGTAAATCCCATGACTGTAAGCCCAACAGGCAATGAACAATAACCCCTTCCTGTGCCACAGCTGGCATACATTAGCACAATATAATGCACAGTGACAGTATGTAAAAAGGAGAACCTGAATATATTTCTAAATTAGATAACGATCAATAAGAAACACAAATCGACCAACAAACAGGTCATTGAAACCATACCCGTCTGCCCATGTCAAGACATTCCCAGGTTAATACCTGTACTGGTACAAGTACATAGGAACACGATCTTCCACACTATATGACTTTAATAAGCTATAATGCACATATCTGTGTACAACTTAATCAACATTGAATTGTCAGGAAACCGTTTAATATAACATCCTTTTTTTATATGTTTTTTTATTATATTATTTTATTATTACTCTGATTAATATCTTCCCAGCGGCTCCGCAGCGCACGGAGATGAGGTGAACAGCGCTCTCCCCCAGACAACACCACGTAGGGACCTTCTACATTAAGACAACACATGAACATAACTTAACCCACCAACAAAATGGCCGCCACCGGGTAAGGCGACAATCTCCCATAGGAGTACTTTAACCCACAACAAATATGGCAGCCACTGACAGATCCCCCCCACATAGACAGCGCTGGGATTGACACATCACATGGCCAGCAACCGGACGGGGCCGCCCCGGAAACAGTGCGCTCCACGCACTTCCGTTCCTGATTTAACAGCCTATCAGGTTCACTGCAGGGAGCGCGGGCAATAATCCCGCCCACCCTGCAAGTGGCGGCTCCGTACAACCTGCAGCACCTCAAATAAGCGGACACCAGCAGCACGTTCCCACCGCCACCAAGCCGAATAGACGGCACGCTGAACCGTGACTTGCAAGCGCCCAACATGCACCGAAACAGACTGCAGCAACGCCCTCTTATGACAGAGGGTGCCGGCTCTCGGCCTCACAGGGATAGCCCTGCACTGACAAGGTAAGCAGCGCAGCCATTAACAACTTATAAATATGACCAAACTGTAGCATGGGGGACAATATAGTATAGCGATACCCTATATAAGCCAAATATGCGCACTCCTCTAGCTGGATACACATGACTAGTGGGCACCACAACCCAGCCAGCAGGAGGTTATTCACTTAACATTACAATACTAATACTAACCATCATAATATATACATCAGCCTAAAATCACACTACCTTTTCCTTATACCAATCCCAAGGTAACACATCAACAATTCCCATACTGGTGCTGGGAGGAGCCGCTGCAACCAAAGCTCATGCGCTGGGGTGACCACTGACATATGCAAGATATGTAAGTAACTACTGTTTACAACATGCACTATTACTTAATGGTGATCCATTGTAAACCTCACCCTGAAACAATATATTACAACCAGATCATACGGACCCACACACTGAGGAAGCAAAGGCGAAACGCGTCTGTGTAGGAGTTCCTCCCCGATTAAACCAAGTACAACTTGCTACAAACTGAGGGCATAAAGGACCAAGAATTGCTACAAACAAGGAGGTCCCAAGAACAGTGGATCTGTTAAACAAGTACCTTTGTACAAAAAGACTTTACTAATCGCAGAGACGATAAAGGAATTAATTTTTCATTGAAGATGTATGAATTGAATACTCTTTATATAGATGTATAGATAAATAAATAGTGGATGTTTTAAAGTTTTAACAGGACATATGGTTCATGAAATGTATTAACCGCAACTAAGGTTTATTCCCAGTGAGTGACTTAGAGGATTCTCCCCTCCCTCCCTTTCGAGGGGTCCTTTGGGCTCACATGTGAACTGCCGACATATTTGTTCTCGGCAGGTGTGAACCAGAGGGAAACCTCCTCGAAAAAAGAGGGGGCCCCCCCTTTAACTAAAATAAAAAGGGGCTGATCCCCCCCTATAGGCTCCTACTTACCTTTTGGATGACGCCGTGATTTTGGGGGGCTCCATTGCATCGGGGCCCGCACACAGTGCCTGATGGGGTGCAAGATGGTGCCGCCCGTTGGAAGGTCACTGGGAATCCGAGCGACCCAGATGATGGTCCCCCGGCCAGGTGAGTAAACACTCCCCAGTTATGAGCGGTGGAACCGTCCGGTGGAATGCCACACTGCCTACAATGCGAAATGTGAGAGGGGATGGGGATGACACAATGCATATAATGGGGGAAATGCTACACTGCCTCTAATGAGGAATGGGAGAGGGCGAATTCCACTTGCATATAATGGTGAACAGGAGGGAGGGAAAGCCACACTGCATATTATGGGGGGTGCCACACTGCCTATAATAGGGAAAGGGAGGGGGATGCCACAATGCCTATAATGGGGAATGGAAAAGGTGAGAATTCCACACTGCCTATAATAGGGAATGGGAGGGGGAATGCCACACTGCATATAATGGGGGGAATACCACACTGCCTATAATGGGGAATGGGATGGGAATGTCACACTGCCTGTAATGGGAAATATGAGGGGGGAAATAGGCCACTGCCTATAATGGGGTGCCCCACTGCCCATAATGAGGCAGTGGAAATGCCACTCTGCCTGTATTGGAGGGATTCTGCACCTTGCCTTTTTATTTGGTTCTTGGAGGGGTGAGTAGCACAACATTTGGTCCAGAATATTTTTTTTTCTTATATTTCTCCTCCAAATCCTAGGTGCGTCTTTTAGGGCAAAAACATATGGTCGGTGCAGCGCTGCTGAAACTGAAAGGCAGGGGAAGTGAAAGCAGGTTGGTGGAATGGCTTATACTCTAAGACCAATGAGTTATCACCATTGGAGTCCTATGATCAGGGCCGTATTTAGGATCTATGCTGCATACACAACAAACACACCCAACTAATGCACACAACTAACTTATGCACACACACACCCCATCCATGCACACACACACACCATCCATGCACACACACACCCCATCCATGCACACACACACCCCATCCATGCACACACACACACACCCCATCCATGCACACACACACCCTATCCATGCACACACACACCCTATCCATGCACACACACACACACACACCCTATCCATGAACACACACCCCATCCATGCACACACACCGCATCCACGCACACACACACCCCATCCACACACACACACACACCCCATCCACGCACACACACACACCCCATCCATGCACACACACACCCCATCCACGCACACACACACCCCATCCACGCACACACACACCCCAGCCATGCACACACACACACCCCAGCCATGCACACACACACCCCAGCCATGCACACACACACCCCATCCATGCACACACACACCATCCATGCACACACACCCCATCCATGCACACACACACCCCATCCATGCACACACACCCCATCCATGCACACACACATACCCCATCCATGCACACACACATACCCCATCCATGCACTCACACCCCCATCCATACGCACACACCCCATCCACGCACACACCCCATCCACGCACACACACACACCCCAGCCATGCACACACACACCCCAGCCATGCACACACCCCATCCATGCACACACACACACACACCAGCCATGCACACACACCCCATCCATGCACACACACCCCAGCCTTGCACACACACCCCATCCATGCACACAAAAAAACAGACATTGTGCAATCACACACCAGAACCAAAGTGCTAGACTTTAGGAAAACAAACTTCAAGGAAATGGCGGAGTATGTAGAAAGAAAATTAGAAGAGTGGAACAGAGTAGCAGAAGTGAGTGCCCAGTGGTCACTATTAAAATTGGCCATCTTAAAGGCAACTAAGCAATATGAAACAAACTAGCAAGAATAAAAGGAAGAAGGGAAGTCAGCACTATCATAAAAGATAAGAAGTCTGCCTATAAGAAGTATAAAGTAAGTGGAAGTGTAGCTGACAGAGAGGCATATAAAATTAAACAGAGGGAAGCAAAACTAATTATAAGGACTGCTAAAGGGCAAAAGGAGGAAGAAATGGCCAAATCTATGAAGAGGGGAGATAAAAACCTTTTTCCGAAAAACAATGCAGTCTCAAAAATTAGAAATAGGGAAAATAAATATATTGACGGAGATAAGGCTGTGGCTGACCATCTGAATAGCTACTTTTGTTCGGTATTTTCAGATAGTAGCAGGCATGGCCATAGCACAGCATCCAGCTGGGAGGGCACAGCTCCAGAGTTTCTGGAGGCTGATGTCTTAGCCGAGCTGGCACATCTAAAGGTAAGTAAGGCGATGGGTCCAGATGGAATCCACCCCAGAGTTCTAAGGGAACTTAGCTTAACCATTCCCTTTCAACTGGTGAGGTTCCAGATGATTGGAGAATGGCCAATGTCGTACCAATCCATAAAAAGGGGAGTAGAGAAGAAGCCAGTAATTTCAGGCCAGTTAGTTTAACATCTATAGTGGTCAAATTAATGGAAACACTCTTAAAAAAACAGATAATTTCCCATCTAAAAATTAATGACCTATTGGACCCAAAACAGCACGGCTTTACTGAGGGCAGATCATGTCAGACCGATCTTATTGATTTCTTTGACAATGTCACTAAAGTGTTAGATGAAGGTGGTGCTGTGGATATCGCCTATCTGGATTTTAGCAAAGCCCTTGACACTGTACCACATAAGGAGCTCGTAGATAAGTTATTGAAGGTAGGACTCAATCCCTGGATAGTTCAGTGGATTTCCAGTTGGCTGAGGGATCAGTATCAGAGCATTGTTGTAAATGGCTTGCAATCTGAACAAAGGCGAGTTACAAGTGGTGTGCCGCAAGGCTCTGTCCTGGGCCCCATTCTTTTTAATATATTTGTAAGTGACATAGGAGAAGGCTTGGTAGGAAAAGTTTGTCTGTTTGCTGATGATACAAAGGTTAGTAATAGGGTGGATATTCCTGGAGGTGTCTGCAACATGGAAAATGATTTAGCTTTACTGGATAGATGGTCAAAACTGTGGAAACTAGAGTTTAATGTCTCTAAATGTAAAATCATGCACTTGGGTAGAAGGAATCCCTGCTCTGAGTACCGTATGGGCAGCACTGTGTTAGCCAGGACCTCGGAGGAGAGAGATTTAGAGATACTGATTACTTATAGCTGCAAGATGCCATGGCAGTGGGAAAAGCAAGCAGGATGCTCGGCTGCATAGCTCGAGGCATCACCAGTAGGAAGAGGGAGGTTGTGATGCCGCTGTATAGAGCCCTGGTAAGGCCACAGCTAGAATACTGTGTGCAGTTCTGGAGACCTTACCTGCAAAAAGACATTATTCAAATAGAACGGGTCCAAAGGCGGGCAACGAAAATGGTGGAAGGACTTAAACTTAAAACTTATCAGGAGAGACTTAAAGAACTTAATTTGTACAGTCTGGAGGAAAGAAGGGAGAGGGGGGACATGATTGAGACCTTTAAATATGTGAAAGGATTGAATAAGGTTCAGGAGGGAAGTGTTTTTAAGAAGATGCTTAATGATAGAACAAGGGGGCACAACCTGAAGCTAGTCGGGGGGAAGATCAGGAGCAATGTTAGAAAATATTATTTTACAGAAAGAGTAGTAGATGCTTGGAACAAACTTCCAGCAGAGGTAGTTGAAAAATCAACAGTCACTGAATTTAAACATGCCTGGGATAAGCACACATCTATCCTAAGATAAAGAGTACATACAGTATACACATAAGGGCAGACTAGATGGACCGTATGGTCTCCCTCTGCCGTCAACCTTCTATGTTTTTGATGTTTCTACCCATCCACGCACACACACACCCCATCCACGCACACACCCCATCCACGCACACACCCCATCCACGCACACACACACCCCATCCACGCACACACACACCCCATCCACGTACACACACTGAACTATGAAATGGCCCATCATATTAAATATAAGTGCCATGTCCCCGGCACCCTTGTAGCTTTAGCGTCCTCCTGCGCCTCAGCCCACCTGAATGGCTGGCCATGGGAGTGTGCCTCAGCTACAGGGGTGACGGGGATGTGGCCGTGGATAATGAGCATGGTGTAGGAACCCCAGGAAATGTGATTGAATTCGGCAATCTGGGGGGCTTAATCAGCAGGGCATCCCAAAGCAGTATGCCACAGGGGGACTGAAACGGCAGGCCCTGGAATAATTTAGACTACAGGGCACACATGCATGGTTGTTTGTCCACTTAAAGAGGAACAACACCCAGGAATTTATTTTACTCTCTCGGCTGTTATTCCTCTTTGGCAGGGCATCTTGATTTGGGATGACCAGCTTAAATAGACCTAGACCCAGGTTGGGGGATGGGTTTTGGGTGCTTACTTCTAAGAAATACCCCAGCTTAGGCTGAGGGAAGCCCTGACCAAACCAAAACAAGCAGCGCACAATGAATGGCTCTTACCTGACATTCGCACTGAATCCCGTAATTGTCACCCAACTTCTTTTTCCTGAAGTGGACCTCGATCACCAGCTCAGGTGACATACGCTTTGTCCTGCCCCCTGGGAGGCACCAGGCAGTGCAGCTAGCAAGGTGACAATTCCTACTGCTCCCCATCTCCATCTTGCTCCCTCAGCTTCCTCCTGCTCCCCATCTCCATCTTGCTCCCTCAGCTTCCTCCTGCTCCCCTTCTCCATCTTGCTCCCTCAGCTTCCTCCTGCTCCCCATCTCCATCTTGCTCCACCAGCTTCCTCCTGCTCCCCATCTCCATCTTGCTCCCTCAGCTTCCTCCTGCTCCCCATCTCCATCTTGCTCCCTCAGCTTCCTCCTGCTCCCCATCTCCATCTTGCTCCCTCAGCTTCCTCCTGCTCCCCATCTCCATCTTGCTCCCCCAGCTTCCTCTTGCTCCCCATCTCCATCTTGCTCCCTCAGCTTCCTCCTGCTCCCCATCTCCATCTTGCTCCGCCAGCTTCCTCCTGCTCCCCATCTCCATCTTGCTCCGCCAGCTTCCTCCTGCTCCCCATCTCCATCTTGCTCCCCCAGCTCCCCATCTCCATCTTGCTCCGCCAGCTTCCTCCTGCTCCCCATCTCTATCTTGCTGCCCCAGCTTCCTACTGCTCCCCATCTCCATCTTGCTCCCCCAGCTTCCTCCTGCTCCCCATCTCCATCTTGCTCCCTCAGCTTCCTCCTGCTCCCCATCTCCATCTTGCTCCCCCAGCTTCCTCCTGCTCCCCATCTCCATCTTGCTCCCTCAGCTTCCTCCTGCTCCCCATCTCCATCTTGCTCCGCCAGCTTCCTCCTGCTCCCCACACACACACACACCCCAGCCATGCACACACACACCCCAGCCATGCACACGCACACATCCCATCCATGCACACACCCCCCATTCATGCACACACACCCCATCCATGCACACCCCCCCCATCCACGCACACACACACCCCATCCACGCACACACACACCCCATCCACGCACACACACACACACCCCATCCACGCACACACACACACACACCCCATCCACGCACACACACACCCCATCCACGCACACACACACACCCCATCCACGCACACACACACCCCAGCCATGCACACACCCCAGCCATGCACACACACACCCCAGCCATGCACACACACCCCATCCATGCACACACACACCCCATCCATGCACACACACCCTATCCATGCACACACACACCCCATCCATGCACACACACACCCCAGCCATGCACACACACCCCATCCATGCACACACACACCCCATCCATGCACACACACACCCTATCCATGCACACACACACCCCATCCATGCACACACACACACCCCATCCATGCACACACACACACCCCATCCATGCACACACACCCCCCATCCATGCACACACACCCCATACACGCACACACACACCCCGTCCACGCACACACCCCATCCACGCACACACACACACACACCCCATCCACGCACACACACACCCCATCCACGCACACACACACACCCCATCCACGCACACACACACACACACACTCCATCCACGCACACACACACCCACCCCATCCACGCACACACACACACACCCCATCCATGCACACACCCCATCCATGCACACACACACACACACCCCATCCATGCACACACACACCCCATCCATGCACACACACCCCGGCCTTGCACACACATCCCATCCATGCACACAAAAAAACAGACATTGTGCAATCACACACCAGAACCAAAGTGCTAGACTTTAGGAAGACAAACTTCAAGGAAATGAGTATGTAGAAAGAAAATTAGGAGAGTGGAACAGAGTAGCAGAAGTGAGTGCCCAGTGGTCACTAATAAAGACACAGACAGGACGTACAACTCAGAGGGCTCTAATAAATATATGTAATAAATGGTAAGGTAAAAGAATAGTAGTTGATAAAGTTCAAACCAAGGCACCGGGTAATGCAGAGATCCAATGCTAAGCATTGGGTTGGCTTTATAGATCTTTTAACAGTGTCCTTGAATTTCTATGTTGTGATATTTCTCTATTATTTCAATACATTTTCTACTAATTTCTCTACATATATTGTGCATGGCACATGGTTTGGGGGACTTACGGGCTGTCATGGAGCCCGGTTTGTTTGCTTGCTTCTCTATGATGCGTCCCCTCAAGCCAACACCTTTTTTTCTGATTTTGGCTGTGCGTAACGTTATAGTTACCAGCTATGTTATATATATGAGAGAACCGAGAGTCAGGTGAGAATTCTCACTCTTATAGATTCCAGGGCTGTCGGGGTGTGTGTTTTGGTCCACTTTGATGTATAAATACTAATATACTGCAATGTTCTTCTAAGTACAAAGGTCCTGAGAGGTTGAATCTCTCAAGCCCAAATTCCTAGGGAGGGGGAACAAAATTTTAGGCTGCCTCACAGCCTAGGGTCAGCCAACGAGAAGGGCACTATCCTCTTAGGAGAGGCGCCCCATGACTGGCCTGTCCCATCCGGAGCAGACTGGTGGGAGGTGACGAGGGGGGAGGGGATGGCTATGTGGTCCCCTCCTTCCTCTCTTTAACCCATCTCCCTCTTGTGCTGCATGTGCAGTGCCGCCTGCCCCTTATTGGGTTAATTTCATTCATTTTGTGACCAGTGGAAATTCATTTAAATTATATCAAATGATGAAAAGAAAAAAAGAGAAAGTTTAAAGTGACAGATAAAATAAATACAAAACCCAT
This sequence comes from Gastrophryne carolinensis, assembly GCA_027917425.1. Lineage (NCBI taxonomy): Eukaryota > Metazoa > Chordata > Amphibia > Anura > Microhylidae > Gastrophryne > Gastrophryne carolinensis. Next base: position 98,343,908 of record CM051241.1, read on the forward strand.
GTTTTAAATTTTAAAAAAGGGGAAAAGAGAAGTTTTGGTTGGGACAGATGATTTTGTATTTTGTATGTAACTTGTTCTACATATGTCATTAGTGTTGGGTGAAACCCTAGTGATTTGGGTTCGGCAAGTTCGGCCTAACTTCGGGTACCCAAACTTGACCCAAACTCAGTCCCCATTGAAATCACGGGGGACCACAACTTTGGGGAGATTCTGCCTCTGAGGGCCCATCTGCCTTTCAAGGGGCCACCAGATGCAGAATCAGGACTGTAAAAAAAATTGTGGTAGCGGGTGTGGGGGTGATTACCCTCTATCGCCCACTACTTACCTTTTGGATGTTGCCGCTTTTTTGGCGCAGGCTTGAAATTGGGGGCTGTGCGCAGTGCCTTATGGGATGTAAAATGACGCTACCCGTCTTGAGGTCGCCCGGAATCCGTGGGACCCAGAAGATGGATGCCGTGATAAGGTAAGTAAAAATTTTAAAACCAGAGGGGGACGGGCAGCAGATCAGTGAGGTTTGGGGGAGATTTTAACCTCTCCTGATGTTCCTCTTTAATCAAATGCAGCAGGAAGCAGCTGTACACTTATCTGAGTCTGCGATCTGGTCCGAGGCCTCCGGCTAGCAGCATTTCTAGTGCCAGCTGCCAGTGTTCTCATTCATGAGAGCGGTGGCTATCTATCTGTAGCTCCAGCTGACAAAAATTGCAGGCGGTGGACCGGATGGTGGGGCTCATGTGAGTTGTACAGCCGATTCCTGCTGAAGTCCATGTTCGGGTTCACCCAGCACTATTTGTTATTTCCTGTATTTCAGGATTGTTCTTGTCACAGCCAGTGAGCGATCTCCCTTCCTTTTCAGGTCAGCAAATGCACTGAAATGAGCCAGGATTCCCAGTATGGTTGGGGAGTATGGGATAAAGGTTTCCCCTTCTGCCCCAGACAGCTGATATTGAGATACTGATCGCCAAACTATCACTAATCAGCTCCATAGGACAAACGTCAATTACCATCTTGGGGAAACACTGACTTCGATAAATAAGAAACTTCATAGAATATTTTTTTATTTCCCAAAAGAATTGTAGGGAACAGTGCAGAAGTGATGAAGTGATGGAGTCAGGCTTCAAAGTAGACCAAATCCTGGGATTTTGACAATCCCAGGTTTCAGTCCCTGCCCCATGCTATGTTAGACGTCCCAGGTTGCCCAGTAAAATGCATCTTTCCACGATCCTACGGTGCATGCCTGGGCTTTCGTCTAATCAGCGTGCTTGGCTGAGTTTATCACTTTCTAAAGGCCGAGTCTAGCCGAAAGCAACCGAACGCACTGGTGGGTGCATCCCAGCTACCCTCTAGTAGGGTGTGTGCCCTGTACCAGGAATTTGCACGCCCCGACACAGGAAGGCCCCACAAAGACTAAGAGGTATCAGGGGGGTTGGAGAGCACAGCTAGGCTTCAAGATAACAATGCAATGATCTAACACAGGGGCGGGGCCAAGTACATGCATTTATAGGAAACCCAACAGCATCATAAGCGCTGCTGGATTGGGAAGCAGTTTTACAGGCGACTCTGGAGGTTTCACATGTGGGGCATCTCAAATCTGGATGCTCCAAGGGAAGCAAATCAGGTGATCCTGAAGTCTTTTTGACTCCTGGGGTGCTTTTGTGGCACATAAACCACCACGGCTGGCTCTGGAGTCTAAAATACCCCAGGGCCAGCCACTAGCTTGCCCAGAGGGCATCCTAAATTGAAGAGAATGGTTTTGTGCACACTTTAAGTTAAGAACCAATTGTTTAATTCCTATTAGCCCCTAACTCTCATACAGACTACCCTTTTGATGTTGGTGTCTTCCAGTTCACCGACATCAGTGGCGAACTGGGGCCAAAAATCAGCCCTGGACTTTACCAGACCTTGGCCGGCCCAAGACATCCCCGCTGAGGCCCCCCAACCAGGATGCCGGGGCTATTGCATTGGGGGCTGGGGTTCCTTGGCTTCTGGGTACAGTGTGGCTGGGCACAAAGGGCTAAGAGGGAGGCTAAGGGGCAGAGATTGAATGTGTTAAAAGCAGCCCATCTGTCCCTAAAGCTGTGTGACCCTCTTGGCATTGTCCCGGTTCTCTCTGTGGCCAATCTGCCCCTGGCCGACATCCTGCTGTTTTTCCTTTCCCCCTGGCATCTTAGCCGTCTGTAGCAGATGCCAGTGAGCTTAGCCATGCAGGGTCTCTGTTGCCCCACTCTGCCCCGCCCCGCTCTTCCCTCGCTAACTGCTCGAAAATCTTGCGGCATTTTCTATGTGTCCTGTAGCCAGAGACGAGCAGCGCAAACCATAAACTGTTCAGACGTGGTGCAATGCATCCTGGGATTGAGGATGGAAGATAAGATGGCACTGCCCTATGGTTAGTGTCTGGAGAAGGATGCATGAGTGCAGAGGGAAGGACAGAATACAGGAAAGTTTAAAGAGGAACAGCAGGGGAGTTTAAAACCACCCCCAAACCTCACCGGACTGTCCCTCCTTCCGGTTTCACAATTGGGCACTATGTAGTCATCCATCTTCTAGGTCCCTCGAATTCCTGATGACCTTCCAACAGGCAGTACTATCTAACATCCCATCAGGCACTGCGAAACGGCTCTCGATCTCACTCCTTCACAGTGCCCATGAACAAGATGTAATGGAGCCATCCTGCGAGACTTCGCAGAGTGGCGCGGGACTTTGAAGGGCACGGCTAAAGCCATGCTATCATTTACAGAAGGCTAAGCCAGCGGCGGGGGTGAGGATCGGGCCCTGAAGCAGCAGGATCCAAAAAGTAAATATTTAAGGTTTTCTTGTTCCTCTTTAAAGTGGAAATTGTTGAACCCGAAGATTAAAGTGGCACATTGGAGGAGATGAAAACCTATAAAATGTAGTGGTCAGTTGACACCCCCCCCCCGTCTGGTTTTACCTTTGAATAGCTTCTACTCACCTCCCCGGGAGATCCCCCTTCTGGGTCCCTCATATTCCAGCGACCTTCCGACAAGTGGCGTCATCTTGCATCGCATCAGGCACAGCCCAAGACAACCCCCCCACCGTAATATTGGGGCTATAAGATTGGGGGCTGGGGTTCCTTGGCTTGTGGGTACAGTGGGGTTGGGTACAGGGGGCTGAGAGGGAGACTAAGAGGGCAGGGATTGAATGTGGATGTTAATCCTTATCTCGCACCCGTGCAGTGCCCATGGCTGGGATGTGCAGAGGCCAAAAAGTAAGTAGAGGCTGATGTTTGTGGGGAATCGGCCACTTTTTATTTTATGTCCAAAGTTCCTTATTAAAGGGAACGGGGGGCAGAGTTTAGGAAGTTTTTGAGAACGCCCCAGACTATCCATTGTTCTTCTTTAAAATGTTCCGTATTGGCTGATTGAGTTTCCTTCAGTTCTTGTTCTTTCCCGCAGTATTTCTACATATCTCCTAATTTGCAGTTGCAGGAGCAATGGTTTTTCCAGTAATAGCTCATAACAGATGCAATTTTATGATCTTGGCAAGTCTCTATATCTCCCACTCTAAACAAAGTGACTTGAAAATTAACTTCCCGGCACATAATTATTAAGAGGCAACGCAAAGCGCCATTAGTCCCACATTTTCTCTGTTACCTCTGCAGACGCTTGATAAGCAACACAAACAGAGAGAAGAACAGCAAGCCGCACCTTCATAGAAAAAAAAATACCTGCATTTTCCCGAGCGCTGCACGCATTGTCTGTCTGCAAACATCCAACGCATTATTGTAGCTAGAACAATGTATAGCGCAATGCGATGGTGGCTGTACCGGAAGCAAAAGCCCCGCTGGGTCTGATTACAGAGGCTGGCACTTCTGTAGAGACATCACTCTTTGCTCTATTGAGTTTAATTCATATGAGTTCCCTTTCTCATCAACCGCCGCCTATCGCAAACTTATTTCCTGCTTTTGGCCTTATGGGTGTTCTGGCATAAAAATGATCTCCCGCCCAAGCGCTGATTTAATAACATGGCCGAGAATTTTCTTCCCTGGGAATGTGCGTTGGAATAGAAATGCCAGGACTGGAAATGAATTGGCTTAGTTTTTTTTTTTTTCTAATGGAATTATGGAAACAAATATATTAAATAAAGAAAGAAAAACAAATGGTGCAATGTGAATTTCTCTGAAATGAAAACAATGTAATTGCATAGTAACTTTTTCCGCTGAATTATTGCACAGTTAGCTTATTTGGAGGGAAATGTAATATTCTATAAAACAATAGGACTTTTTTTAGGGTACTGGAAACCCAATAGCAATGTTAAAGCAGCAAGCACCTCCTTACCTTTTGTAACACACAATAGGGGCATGCGCTGGGGGATACCCCAAACATGGTTGGCTGCTAAGTTCTGGTCCTGCTTTTAAAGAGGAACTTCGGAGGCCCTGGAGTTCTTGTGCTTGGGGCTTCCTGAACTGGGATGCCCCACAGTGTGAAACCCACCAGTTGACTAGATCTACTTACCTTCTCCCAAGCCCTTGCTGGGCCTCTGGGCCTAAGTTCTGGTACCGCTTTAAAAGAGAAACTTTGGAGGCCCTGGAGTCTAAAAGATGCCTGGGCTGTCTGAGTTCCTATGCTTGGGGCTTCCCGATCTGGGATTTCCCACAGTGTGAAACCTCCCAGATGCCCAGATCCACTCACCCTCTCCCGAGCCCTTGCTGCATCTCTGAGCCTAAGTTCTGGTCCCATTTTTAAAGAGGAACTTTGGAGGCCCGGGAGTCTGAAAAATTTCTGGGCCGGGAGATAGTGAAACTCCCGAGATGCCCAGATTCACTCACCTTCTCCCGAGCCCCCACTGTGTGTCTGGCCTACATGAACATCCCTACTCACCTCTAGCCATGACTTTCTAAATGAGCGGTGTGGGCACGCCACAGCTGCAAGGTGAGCAGGGGATGTGGCTGGTGGTGCACTCGGCTCCCTCAGCGCAGCTCGGGTGATTAGCCATCAGAGGAATTGAAGGGAGCTGTGTGACAGCAAGCACGCTGATTGGCTTAGCACACCGCTCAGCCAATCAGCGTGTCCGCTCTTGTCCGAGTCTGCGCCATGGGAACGGAAGGAAGGTAAGTGTATGGGGCAACCAATTCAGGATGCCACCGCACAGTGGAACAACACACCAGAAGGTGTTGTTTCTCTTTAAGCAGGTAGTCTACACATGCAGCTGAGGGAGAATGTAGGTCATCCTTAGGTTTCAGTCAGCTGAGAAATTCAAGCAGAGGCCAAGTTCCACTCATGGGATGCCCCTTTCTTTATTAGGCACACAGCAGCAATGAACCTAGTCTTTGCCCTGGCACGTCTCAAGGCCCCACCATCCTTCCTGGTCCTCCCCTACTCCAGCCTCTGGCTACTCTCAGGCCCAACCTACCCCAGGTACTCCTCCAGCCAGTGCAGCTTATCATTTCTGGGGCCCCATGCAAAGTTGTGTCTGGCGGCCCTAATCGAAATAGTGAAATACAATCATAACACACCTTGTTGGGGATGTAACTGTGGCCCGCTCATATGCTGTGGTAGTGCGAGTTAACTCGGAGGGTTTCACACAGAGGGACATCCTGGTATTGTCCATCCAGGGCATAGGGAGTTGTCCGGGAATTGCCCATATGGCCATTCAATTTCTACTCCCTGTTGCATCCCAAACTAGGAAACCCCATTAAATCGCCGCACCCACTCACCTAACCTCATTCCAATGACGCATGCGCAGGTCACGGCCTTGCTCTACCTTTAGCTAGATGCATCCCTGGGGCAGCCATTTGTGATTGGCTGGCCTGGGTCACGCCCCCAGCTAGAACTGGGGTGACCCACAGTGTGGAACAACATCGCCTGTAATACTCACCTTCACTACGCGCCAGAGCCGGGAAAGATGTACCGAAATTGGCCAGTGTGCGATCATGGGGGCAGGTCATTCCAGTGGCCGGTACCGAGGACAAAACCATGGCCCATGTGACTGTCCAGGGGCCAGTCACGGGGCTCCTTTCCCCGCACTGACTCAAAGTGAAGTTGAGCATTATGGGCGTTCTAGGGGCTTATGTGCGAGGGGGCTCTAGTATTCTGGATACCCCCCTGAGCTTGTTTTGATTAGCTGTCTGTGGGACCAACGAAAAACGGGTGTTGTTCCAGTTTAAGCTCTGTTCACACCTCTCCGTTGCATTAAGAACAAGCATTAAATATCCCAGCGGGGCAATGTATCAAAACAAACACTGCACTTTTGATGAGTTAGAAATGCGCCTGTTTTTTTTTTAAAGAAAAAGTTTTTTTTAGCATAATAAGTAAATGGTAAAGTCATTAGGGCCATTTAACCCTTTCAGTGCCCGCCTACCTAGAGATTTTCTCACCCTTTGTTGTACTATACATGTTGACCTGTGATTTTGGCAGGAATTTCCAGGGATTTTCAGAAGAATTACATATTTTTTTCTTCAGCTTTAACATGTAATGTCTTGTTTGTACCCTTTTCAGTCCATTCCTCCTGATTACAATGGCAACACATATGTATCACTAGACACCAAGGAGACCCCAAACTGAAAAAAAGAGCACTTTATGAGATGTTCAACTACTATGCGTACTATCAAGAGTTAAAGGCCTAGACCAGGGCTTGGAGGCCGAGTGGCCAGTTCCTGAAAGCTACCAGCCTGCATAGCCCACACGGGTTCTGGGCCCTTCTGCACCCCCCTGGGCTTTGGCTGGCAGGTGATTCACCAGCCCCTCCTGCCTTTTGAATGGCATAGGGGTCTTAAGGACCCCTTACCAGTTCACAAAGGGTTATGTGTAAAAACAAACACACAGGACAGTAAAAGTCCTTTATTATCCCCCCCCCCCCCCCCGCGCCCCTTACCTCCTTCCATCGCTGATTGCTGCTCTGACAGTCGGAAGTGAGTGACAGAAGCCGAGAGTGGGGCAGGGGATCAATGTCCTCCAGTGGTGGACTGGGGCCAAAAATCAGCCCAGCCCCTGACCAACCCAAGACGTTCTTGCTAAGGTCCCCCAACCATGATGCCAGGGCTATAGCCAGGGGCAAAGCTAGAGGGAAGCAGGGGGGGCACTTTCTCCAGGTGCAGCATGTCAGGGGGGTGCCAAAGGGGGGCCTGAGAACAGGTGGGGAGCACCATTTGGAATCTTTGCCTCGGGTGCCAGAGAGCCTAGCTACTCCTCTGGCTATAGCATTGGGGACTGGGGTTCCTTGGCTTGTGGTACAGTGGGGCTAGATACAGGGGGCTTAAAGGGAGACTACAGGGGCAGGGATTGAATGTGGGTGTTAAAAGCAGCAGCCCAACTAGCCCCCAAGCAGTGCAGCATTCTCTCTATGGCCAGTCTGCCCCTGGTGTGCACTGCACCGATCCCGAATTCCGCCACTAACCCTGGCTTTTGACAGCTGGGGAGCAAAAGCATGTTGTGCGTGTGCGTCTGTTGGCTGTTGCACTTTAGAAAGTGAAAAATGGAAAAGGTTATTTAAGTTAAGAAGTATGGTTAAACTTACATTTTACAAGACCACACTCCCACAAGACCACACCCATGTACCTGTGAAAATTTTTTTTTTGTTGGGAAAGGTGGCAGCCCTAGATGTGGCCCTGAGCGAAAAATGGGTTTGACACCCCTGCTCTCTGGGCTTGGCACTTAATGCATGGAGAAGCAGGCCCGTAGATTCTGTCTGCTTGGCATTTAAAGGGTTAAAGGCAGGATTTTCCTTTTTGCCTGCAGCTGTCCTCGAAAATCCCTGCTTCCCTGCTTCATCAAACAAGGTGAAAAAAAAGTTAAATAAAGGAAATATTTGGCTGGAGTTGGCATTTAAACCGCAGCCGGGGAGTCTCATTTTAAGTGGAGGCATTGGAAATGTTTAATTAATGTCTCTTTATAACTAGCAAGTGGCTGTACTGCGGCCGGCGCACATAGCGATATTTAATAAAGATATAAATGATTTATTTGCCACCCGGCCATAAATACTCGGCTTCCCCACGCTGCTCTTCTGTTGCCTTGATTTACTATTTGCCGTCAAGCTGTGTATATCTGGCAGCTGATAAATATGACAGCACCCTGACAGCTTCTTTAAACATACGCTTCCCCTTCGGTTCTTTCTCCCATCAGTAAATGGAAACTCCATATTATTAACAATTATTCATGTAGCATACGGGTCCCTGAGGGGTTTAGCTCCTCAGGGTGTATGGGGAGTGGGTTCTTTGTTAACGGGCTTGAGGGACCTCCTGACGTGGGCTTACTTCCAAAAACTCCAATGAGACCGACTTTATGAAAAGGGCACTTACTTTATTAGCAGGACTTCAGGTACACTTTAGGCTTCACAGCAGGTCATACAGTCTTTTCACAACAGTTTCCTTAGCAGCTTTCATAGCACAACATTGCATCCAAATGTACTCTAACAGGTGGTGGTCACTCATTCTGATCCCATAGCAGAATACTGCGGCCTTAAAGTGGACCAACACCCAGGATTTTGACTATCCTGGGTTTTGGTCCACTTCGGCGGGGCACCCCGATCTTTTTGGGGTTTCTGGGGGGTTTCACCCTGCGGGACATCCCGATCTCGGATGTCCCGCGGGGTGGGAGGTGATCGGCTCAGGAATCTTATAGATTTCCGGGCCGATCACCCCTGGGTGTTGGTCCACTTTAAGCTTCCTCCTCAGCATCTTGGGTAGAAAGATTCACCTTCTCTTGTGAATACTCCATAGGCATGCATGTGGCTCCTCTGCTCTCTCCTTCTCTCTCTGCGACTGCTACCAGTTGACCCTGCTGGTACCTTCCTCTCACTCCCGGTTACTACAATGGAGGACTACATCTTGTAGATCACTGTTCTCATTCTGAGGTAACTCTCCTTATATAGACTCCCTCTAGTGGCCTCTAGAACCTTCTCTAACTTTCTACTCACCTTAGCCAATAGCAGTTCAGCTGTACTCCTATGTAGTTAGGCTTCACGTTTGGTAGACCTGTAATGTCACAATTCATTTGCTTATCCAACAGTGCCATCTTGTGGTGATGTAGTGCAGCTGCCGAACAGATATGAACCATTACATTAAAAGACCAACAAAGATAATGGCTGAATACCTTCCGCCGGCTACATTCACAAATAATGAAGTGGGAGTTTTCAAACAAGCAGCACAATAGGCCTTATTTATGATGGGCGGCCTTTTAGCATCAGCTTTGTGGCTGTAGCGCCAGTTTCAGAACGCCAGTGTTTCCGTTTTATCTGGCGTTGTGCTGGGTACTCCATTGGTGTCTACAGCAGTGTGGTGGAGTCCCCTGGGCACAAAATATGGTGGAGGCCCCAGATCCAGTATTTTTTTTTCCCTTTAAAAAACTAGTCTAGCCAAGTAACTGATTGGTGGTTGTCTGGCACCCGCCTACTTACTGGAACGTCAGATCGAGTCCCTTGTGCCACCCTTGTGCGGGTGCGTGCTGCTCGGGAACTCCTGCTTTGCCATTCTGGGTGGGGGGTAGTGTAGTCACCCAGCTGGCCCAGCAGAAAACAGTTCCCTGCATTGAGCTGCCAGCGGCTGTGCTTGGTGGCTTATGTGCAGTGACAGCTCTGCACGCACCCATCACTGTAGCGTTGCTGACGGCGGTTTTGATGTTCTAGACTCTCTGTCCTGCCCTGTGGTGGCTTTGGCTGCAAGTTTGCAAAATCACAAAAGCTTGCCCAGGTGTGGGGGGGCCCCCACTGCCACCGATAGCTTTTTTTTTGGTCCCGCGGCCCGTCAGACCAAAGACTGAAAAGCCTCCTGGATCGGACCATAAGCCAAAGGTTGGTGGAGGACAAGTGGTGGAGGCCCCGGGGCACATGCCCCTTGCGCCCCCTTCATAATCGGGCCCTGGCCCCTAGAGTTTTTGTTCTCTTGTCTGGTTGCCTTGGGGCCAGAGGCTCAGTTTAAACTAGCAGCCAAGCCATCACACATTGGTTATGAGGGAGCCCAGTTATTGCTGCTGTATTGGGCCTGAAAATTCCAGATGGCGGCCTTGACTATACCTGTTCATGTGTATCTGTTATTTCAGAGCCACCTACTGTATGTAAAGAACTCATAAATCAATGGGAACTTGTCTATAGTTTAGGAGTCCTGCAGAATTGGGGCACGGTGTCCAAACCAAGTCTGGCAATCTACCCTAGAATTCTCTTGAAAAAGGATTATCCGCCAAAACGAGTGCTTGTTTGGTGTCCCAGCCTGTAAGCTTTGTATTTTTACTTCATCTTATAAACTGTTTCACTTCTACTACTTTGCATTATCCATAAGGTATTGGAACTGTGATTATGCTCATATAAGGAACTTTTGGACTCCTCTGAACTTGCATGCCTGTATAACTTATGCATTTGTCTGTATATATCCCTGACGCCTCTGCATGAAAATTGCAACATAGATGCTGGAACCAGTTAAACTACGCCACCTAGCGGTCATTCATGTACATATTTTTCATTGATTACTTGTAATTTGTATGTTAATTGGATAAGATTCACAGCATTAAATCACCTTTTGGAATGTATAGTTTTCATGTTGGGTGTTCATTTTTCACATTCATATTGGTTTCCATGTAGTATATGATGCGCAGAGAGTGGGCGCATTAGGGAATTATAGAACCCCTATCTTCTGCTTTTTGAACTTATGAATATTGACCTATTGGCTTCAACCATTATATTTACTCAATCTACCCTAGCATCTAACTTATCCGATTGCCTTGGGGCCAGAGGCTCAGTTTAAACTAGGGGCCAAGTCATCACACATTGTTTATGAGGGAAGCCCAGACATTGCTTCCAGGTACGGGCTTATCATTTCTGGGGCCCCATGCAAAGTTGTGTCTGGGAGCCCTAATCAAAGACAAACTTTGTATAGGAAAATACAATACTAACGCACCTTGTTGGGGATGTAGCCGCAGCTTGCTCATGTACTTTGGGAGCATGAGCGAACCCAGGGGGTTTCCCCCAGGGGTGTCCATGGCACAGGGGATTGTCTGGGAATTACCCATATGGCCATCCAATTTCTACCCCATGTTGCAGTCCAAACTAGGATAACCCACTGTGTGAAATCCCATTAAATCGCCGAACCCGCATGAGCAGGTCACGTCTATACCTTTAGCTAGGCAGCCATTTGTGACTGTGCAAGCCCCCAGCTGGAGGTGAGCAGGGGATGCAACCAGTGGCCACTCTGCACCATTCACCTCGCTAGCTGTTGTGATGTCACAGCATCTTGTATAACTGAATAGAGCTGAGGACTGATTCTGCAGCAGCTGGCTCACATAAGTGTACAGTGGCTTCCTATCTGCTGCACACTCTGCATTGTGTTACAAGCCCCCTCACTGGCTGCAGCCTGCCCCCGCTGATTACTGTTTTTTTTTGTTTTTTTTTTTTAAACAAAATGTTGTCACTGATCTGACCCTGCCTCTGGGGACCCTCTGGCAGACAGGGGCCCATGCATTTGTAGGTATGTGTGGTTATTTTGCACGCCATTGGTTGCTGTATGGGTCACGAAAATTCCTGATGGAATGACTATACATGTGCGCACAGATCAATTTTTACAGCGCCCGTGTGGGCACTGTGTGTTAGCAGTATTAAATCGAATGCAACCCCAGCACTTGGGGTCGCTAGCAGGAACAGCGCCCGGCCAGGAACGCCTGAGCAAAGAGCGCTGACTGCCTTCACCCGGCGTTGCGGTGCAGACGCAGAGACTGTCTGGCAAGAGACGCTCATCTTGTGCCAGCGAGAAATTTAAATAAATAAGACTAAAACATGTTGGTTGGACACACTTATCTCAATAAGTTTCCCTTCAGCCCATATTTCCTTAAAAATATATATATATATATATATATTTATATATATATATATATATTATATATATAAGTATATTTTCTCTTCTTGTACCGTCAGTTAAACAGCGGAATATTGGGCTTAAATAAGTCACGCTGGGCCATTGGCGCTGAGTGATATCATTAGTAAGGCTCTAATTATGCTGTAGTATCACTGCAGAAGATGCGCTAACCCACACGAAATGCCAGGCTGATCCATCTTTTGTGGTCAAACAATGTCTGCCTTCTAATTAACTTTGCTTCCTGTACCCGTTACTTTGGTGATAATTAAACCCTGAACAGCAAATTATTGTCACCATTTACAATGTCTCACATCCAGACTGTGAGAGGAGGATGCAGTAAAGTATTTTTATTCTACTGGTGCTATTTAGTTCTCATTAATATCTCCCTCTCGGGGGGCTGTCAGACAAAAGAAGCTTAAAAAACCAAAGGCGAAAATGGTGTCAGATTTCCGGAGCAAAACACGACACGTTGATGATATAGGTTCGGCTTTGTTTCACGAAGGAGGAAGGTTTTAATAAAGCAACAAAATAACTGCTGTTGCTTGTCTAGATGGTGCCCGCAGTGCAGGGGAAGGGGGGGTGCAGGGCTACCCAAATTAACTCTTATGGTTAGAAGTCATTATTTGTATTATTATTGTTGATTTATAATGATTATGTTGAGCTAAACAAGTAGAGAATAAAGGCAGTGTAAAACAAGTAGTATATTATAATCAGGGCTGGATTATGAGAGGGGCGCAAGGGGCGCATGCCCCGGGGCCTCCACCACTTGCTTTGCATAGGGGGCCTCCACCAACCTTTGGGTTATGGTCTGGTTCAGGAGGCTTTTCAGTCTTTGGTCTGACGGACCACAGGGCCAGCAACAAAGCTATCGGTGGCAGTGGGGGCCCCTGTGCACCGGGCAAGCCTTTTTTTGTTTTTGCAAACCTACAGCCAAAGCCACCACAGGGCAGGACGGAGAGTCTAGAGCAGCAAAGGCGCAGTCAGAAACGCTACAGTGATGGGTGCGTGCAGAGCTGTCACTGCACATAAGCCACCAAGCACAGCCGCTGGCAGCTCAATGCAGGGAACTGTTTTCTGCTGGACCAGCTGGGCGACTACACTACCCCCCACCCAGAATGGCAAAGGTTCCCGAGCAGCACGCACCCGCACAAGGGTGGCACAAGGGACTTGATCTTGCATTCCAATAAGTAGGCGGGTGCCAGACAACCACCAATCAGTTACTTGGCTGGACTATTATTTTAAAGAAAAAAAATACTTTTTCTCCATCAGATTTTGTGCCCAGGGGCCCCACTACACTTAATCCGGCCCTGCTTATAATAGTCACAATTCAGAAATGCAAATAATACATATTGATACTGCAGTGCATTAGGGAGGAATGCCCTGGCAAGCATTGCAAGCTTACAATCAGTTACAAGTGGTGTACTGCAGGGCTCTGTCCTGGGCCCCATTCTGTTTAATATTTTAACACAGGAGAAGGCTTGGTAGGTAACGTTTGCCTTGTTTTCTGAGCATAACAGGGTGGAAATTGCTGGAGGTCTCTGCAACAAAAAAGTTTAGCTTTACTGAAGAAATGGTCAAAAAATTTAACTTTTTGACTATCCTGGTCCTTGCCCCCGGGGGCACCCCGATCAACAAACTCACCTCCTCCCGGTCCTCTGCTGCATGCGCAGCCTCTTGTCCAATCAGAGCACTCACCCGCTCCCACCCTTCATCTAAGCCTTTGTCTCGGCCATTCACAAATGCCTGGCGCAAGTGATAGCGGGGAGTGGCCGCTGCTCATGTATTCGCCATTGGACCTGGGGAGAAGGTGAGTATACCGGTGATCTGGGGGGTTTCACACAGTGTGGCATCCCGGGGGAGAGAATCAAGCAGCTCTGGAATCTTATAGATTCCAGGGCCATCAGGCCATGGGTTTTGGTCCATTTTAACCCAATGCATGGCACAGACAATGCCAAGCCCTGTGACCTCCACAAATGATCTGGTCTAGGAAAACAAATGGCGAGCAACATAAAGGTTGATTCATGGTCATACACCAAAGAATTTGCGTGCAGTTTCAACGTGCAAAAATGGTTTACTTTTAACCTTCCTCCCGATTCATGGGCTCCATTATTTGTGTGCCTATTTTTGCACGTAAATTTGCGCATGGAGTAAGATTTCATGTGCAAATTTACCCCAAGGGTAATTTTGCATGCAATCTTGTTTTGAGCAGTGAAAAGTGTGCGCAAATGCGTTTGTTTTATGTGCTATTTACCTCAACCAAAAAGCAACTGGCCTGCTTTCATTCATTAAACATATGCCGGCAATACCCAACATGTTTATTATGAATGAAAGTGTCACCTGCAAGTTATTTTTCAATTGTTTCCTTTTTTTTTAAATTTGAAAAATGGTTTGACATGTTGACAGATAGTAATAATGTTTTAAGCTAAAAAAAAAACCCCAAAATTTGGCCACAAATGTTTTATTAAAAAAAAAAAGAAAATACAATACAGTAGGAGCTCAATTATTAAGCATAAAGCCACTAAAGAAACAAGACAGTAAGGGAGGGGTATAGAGAACATCTGGGACCAAACATTGGGAGACACAACACTGGAATCAGAATATCACCCAATAAAACACTACACATATAACCAAGGTGCCACAGGGAATCCGCTACAGAGTGGAGAATAGAGATTCACATCTAACACAGAAGCTGGAGAAAAATTCAACACTGCTAAACAGTAAAGACTGGGGAGAAACATGGAGGCCGGGGGACCAGTGAATGGCTTAGCCAGCACAATGCGCATGGAGCTGGGCCTTTTCTGCATATAACAAACTGAATTTCATGCGCACGTTCGCACAAGAATCGACTTGTGACCGCACTTTGTGCATGACTTTTTGTACGCATTCCTGTGCATAGTGCCATGAAAACTGCGCCAAAGCGCAAGTTTCCGCATGCAGATTTGTTTGCGCATGGTTTTGGGCTTTTTGCACAGCCATGAATCGATCCAAAAGGAAGAGACCGTGAGCCACATGTGGCTCCCAATTAAATCAGAAACAGGTTTATTTTGCCAGGTACATACTTTACATGGGCCACCGCTGAGCCAACAGCAGCACCCTTCGGGTCGGGCAAGGAGGGGGCCCCAGTGGATGAGGGGGCGTTTTTGGGTTTCCATCCACTTTAAAGTGGACCAAAACCTACCCTGGAGTCTATGAGACTCCATGGCAGGCTTACTCCCTCCCCTAGTGGGCTCGAGGAGAGGTGAGTTAGCTTGGAATTCTGGGGCAGTTTCACACAGCAGGGCACCCCAAACCAGGGAGCCCCAGGGGGAAGGACCAAAACCCGGGATAGTGAAAGTCCCAGGTTTGGTCCACTTTAAACTCTGTGTCCCAAAGCACCCAAAATATTAGGTCTGTAGGTCCAAGATGAGGTTCTATCCACATCATAACAAGTATAGACATAACGCATAGCTTGATAATATGCAATAAAGGCCACGTTCTGCGGTACAGATGAGTCCCGACTCTGGTTTAGGGGTTATATGCCAACAATACATGGTATAGATTGCACCTGGGATGCCCTCTTCTTATCACTCCACAATATCTGTTACTTCAGAGCCAACTATCTGAAGGAGTTATGGAAAAAAAACTTTTAACCGTATACTACCTACCTGCAAAGTATTATAAACGCTCACACAGTGACATAATCAAATATGATGTGGCCCTGGTGCAAACATTAAACGGGACCCTTTCATGGTTCACACATTAAATGATTTCTGCCTTATCTCAGTTGGATGCAGCCAGACAACTGAAGACTGAAACAGCAGCGATAAATGGTCCCTTATTTCTCTAAACGATGTCAAGTGAGAACAAATAGGATAAATAAGGTGGAGGAGCAACAATGTCCTGACCTCCAGGACCCGCTATAGTTACATCCCTTCTCTCTCATAATATAAGGCCACCACCTAACATTGGTCTCTCCCTAACTAGGCTTATGATGACATAAAACAAGATAAGCCTATGCTATTGGGAGAACATACTGGTCCAATAGGTTAGAAGTTAAAGGGTAGGTCCTTTTTTGAAAGTGTCTTTTTTGTGCCAATATAAGGTGCTGAACTGATTGAAGATATTTTTATTTTGTATTATTTATTTATGTAAGAAAGGGGTGGACTGGGGCTAAAAAATGGCCCAGGATAATTTTGGGGCACACCGGCCCTGCTGTTCATCTCAATGTATATATATATATATATATATATATAATTTTTCGACCCATAAGACGCACCCAGGGTTTACAGGACAAAAATAATACAGAAAATATTCTGAACCAAATGGTGTGCTTAAATCACCCCTCCTAATCACCCCATTACAGGCAGTGAGCGGCATCCCTCATTACAGACAGTAAGTAACATTCCTCATTACAGCCAGTGAGCAGCATCCCTCATTACAGCCAGTGGTGAGGGGCATCCCACACTGGATGCAGTGGGCAACAGCTCCTATTACAGCCAGTGAGGGGCATCCCACAGAGGCATGTTGTTGCATCTCCCATTATAGGCAGTGAGAGTTATCCCTTATTACAGCCAGTAAGTAGCATCCCTCATTACAGCCAGTGAGAAGCATCCCTCATTACAGCCAGTGAGGGGCATCCTGTATTGCAGGCAGTGTGCAACAGCTCCCATTACAGGCACTGAAGTGCATCCCACAGAAGCATGTTGTGGCATCTCCCATTACAGGCAGTGAAGGACATCCCTCATTACAGCCAGTAAGTAGCATCCCTCATTACCAGGAGTGTATGGCATCCCACATTGGAGGCAGATGTGCAACATTTCCCCCTACAGGCAGTGAGGGGCATCCCTCATTACAGGCAGATGTGCAACATTTCCCCTTACAGGCAGTGAGGGGCATCCCTCATTACAGGCAGGGTCCGGCATCTTCCATTACAGGCAGTGAGAGGCATCCCACATTAGAGGCAGTGTGCGGCATCCCTCATTACAGTCAGGGGCATCCCTCATTACAGACAGTGAGTTGCATCCCTCCATTCCAGGCAGTGACTAGCATCCCTCTATTACAGGCAATGGGGGCATCCCTCATTACAGGCAGTGAGCAGCTTCCAACTCCCTCTCTCCCCCCAGCACTGGGTGATAATAAGGAAGCAGACGGGCAGGGTAACCAATTCATACCTGCCTGCCCGCCGCTGCTGTTTCCCCCGCCGCTGCCACACACACACACTTACTGGCGCTTCCTGGTTGTTTCAGCGCTTGTTCCCTATGGCCGGTGGGCGTGGCCCATATGGCCGGTGGGCGTGGCCCATATGGCCGGCATCCAATGAAAACAATGGACAAAAGCAGTGGTGGCAGGCAGGCAGACATAAATCAGTTACCCTGCCGCTGCCTTATTGTTGTACAGCACTCGGGGGGCGCTCACTGGCCACCACCCGACCTCCTGCATCTGTTACTCACTGCCGCGGCCTTCCCTGGTGCCAGACTACTGGGATTTCGCCCGGTAGGCCCTATGGTCAGTCTACCCCTGCTTACACATGTCCAGCAGCAGTGTTCTGTGTGTACAGGGCTCACGTCACTTTTCTGGTAGATCTTGGTGTACGGTTGCTATTAGCAACATACTTCAAGAAGTGATTCCCTAAAACACACATATGCTAACATAAGAAAAAAAACAAAAAACACTAATTATACACTTTCAAAAATGTCATTGAATGTGCACTCTTTAATAAAGGAACATAGCTGCTGCATGTAACATACTGTAGTCATAATGTTTTGCCTCAATTATACATGTATAGCAGCTCTAGTCCAAATAACAAATGGCTTTAAACCGGACCTTCACTCTGAATAAGAGCATATCTTATATGTTTCCCACACCCTGTACATACAGATTGCTCACATTAAAAATCACCCTACCTGCATCTACTGCATTTCCTGAGCCTTTAAACATCCAAGATGGTGGCCCATGGACTCTCAGGTTGCCTGCAGGCAGGAAGACTGTGCCGCTCTGCATTCTGGGATTGCTGTCCTTTTCCTGACCCCAGCTCTGCTCTGTCTGTGCAAAGCACTTCTCCTCCCCCTCTCCTCTTCTCAGTATGTAATGCTTCTGAGGCAAGATGGCGGTGCCCGTATCCTAGAGTCCTGAACAGAGTTGCAGCCCAGTGGGGGGAAAGAATGAAAAGTAAGTGATTAAAAATGTAAAATATATTAATTTTAAATGTTGGAGAACCCTTTTTATATGGGTTTGGGCTTTTCATTAAATGATGCTGAAGATCCAATTTAATGATGTTAATAGGGACTGTGATATTGTTCTTGCTATCGGTCTGTTTAATTAAAGCTATTTCGCTGTGAAGCTATAACTAAAGGGAACGTTTAAATGTTAGGGCCCTGTGTTCATAGGCAATATGCATTTTGTTTCCCTACTTATTGAACACGTGAATGTCTCATTGTGTTTGTGGCAGGTTTACAGCTGTATTATTTTCAGTCTACATGACATATCAGTATAAACCACAGATGTGGTTACATAGAAAGAGTTGAAATAGATCACGCCGGCATGCAGTGTTTTTGTGTTGTCCTTACTTTGTGTGTTGTTTAGTGTGTACTTTCCTGTTTGTTTAGGGTTCTTTATTTTAGCTCAGAGCCCTTGCTGATTAATTACTTTTATTACGTTGTCTCCTGCGGGAATAACGGATGTCTCTGCCGTACGCCCACTTCTTCCAGGTGTCGCTGCACTCCTATTTCAAGAAGAAATGGCAAGGACTACTTGTTTGACAGAGGCGACAGAGCTCAGAAAGCCATATATTAGGATAGGAGGTTAAAACCTTTGGATGGGCTATCTCTCCCTCCTGCTGGGGCTATAACAAACAAGATGAGTCATTCTGAAAAGCCTGCCAGCTCCCTGCTGAGAGGTCCGTTGTGTTACACCATTTAAGCCAAATAGCAATTAATTTATCCTAATTGTTTCTATTGTGATCAACTGTGATACTTTCTAAAGCAGACATGATTAGAGATACGCAAACCTGAACCGTAAAGTTTGGGTTCGGTAAAGCTGGTTGATGGGCTGCTGAAAAGCCCATCAAACTGCTTCACCTGCGGTTGCAGCAGCAGGTAGCTACTGTGACTTACCTCTGCCCGATCCTGTTCGCATAGCTGTGGCCGAGGCTACAAAAAGATGACTGCTATCTTCCATGTGTGAGGACATGTATTCTTTCAATGGTGGTGGCAGCAGCCGTGTCTTCACTCATAGGAGCCAAGCTTGCTGATTGACTTTAACATTTCCTTTCAATCATATAAGTTAAAATATTCATTTAGGGTGGACTTAGGGTGAAGCCCCCCTCATGCCCCCCGCGACTATGGCCCTCACTGCTGCCCTCCTGTTCCCCCTTTCCCCTGGCGACTACAGCCCTACCGCTGCTGCCCCCCTCCGGTAAGCATGGCCTCCACTGGGGCCTCCTCTCCCCCCCCTTCACCCAGTGATTACAGCCCTGCCACTGCTGCGGCCCCCCTCCTGCCCCCCTGTGAGTATGGTCCCCTACTGCTGCCCACCTCTTCCCCCCTTCTCCTGGGCGATTACTGCCCCACCACTGGAGCTGCCCCCCTGCAAGTATTGCCCCCCCCCACTTCTGCCCTCCTCTTCCCCCTTCCCCCAGTTATTACAGTCCCATTGCTTCTGTGGCTGCCCTCCTACCGTCCCACGAGTTCTTCCCCCCCACTGTTGCTCTTTTCTTCCCCTTGGCTGCTGTCCTTCCTGCCCCCCAGCGAGTATAGCCCCATCGCTGCTGCAGTCCCCCTCCTGCTCCCTCCCTCCACCGGCGATTATGACTCCACTGCTGCTGCCCTTTCCTCCCCCCAGGAGTGTGTGCATGTGCATAGGAGTGCATGTGGGAGTGTGTGCATGTGTATGGGGGTGCATGTGGGAGTGTGTGCATGTGTATGGGAGTGCATGTGGGAGTGTGTGCATGTGTATGGGAGTGCATGTGGGAGTGTGTGCATGTGTATGGGAGTGCATGTGGGAGTGTGTGCATGTGTATGGGAGTGCATGTGGGAGTGTGTGAATGTGCATAGGAGTGCATGTGGGAGTGTGTGCATGTGTATGGGAGTGCATGTGGGAGTGTGCGCATGGAAGTGCAAGTGGAAGTGCCTGCATGGATGTTTAGGAGTATGCACATGCATTTTGGGAGTGCACAAATGCATTTTGGAAGAGCGCACATGCTTTTTGGGCATGTGTCTGGGAGTGCTGATCTAAGCGCCAATGTCGCCTAGCAACAGGGGCAGCAAAGCACAGCCACGGTGTCTTATGCAAATTCTGGTAATCTTACAGACCCCACCCATTATGCTGATTGTCATGCAGCATCACAGTGCCAGGGGCCACACCCACTTTTTTTCAGAATGGGAAATTTTTAGGTGAGTAAACCCTGATATCTCAGCCATTTCTTCTTCAATTTAAAAACAGAAAACAGTTTAGGACAGTGTCAAACAATGGTGTGCGATGCAATGGTGTAACAATTACCTTTGCCTGCTGTATCACTTTGAAGCCATTGTCCAGGCGTCTCTGCAAACAACACATTTAGATTGCCCTCATGATGTAGATATTTCCGTATTCGTTTTTTGAAATACGTGCTCTTATCTGAAGATTTTGTGTGTCATGATATCAGGAAGTTTTCCCGTGGGTGGCAATGGCTGCTTTCGTGGACATTGTGCTTTTACACCAATGCGAGTTTGATGTCTGTTGTCACACTGGAAGAAAGGGAGGGAGGAGGGTCGTGGTTAGGAGTCAGGAGGGCAGTCACCCAACCTTAGACAGTGATTGGTGGGATGGACCATTGTTGAGGACCATACACTGGATTGGTGGACTATGCCCAGGGAGAGGGGGAGGTGGGCTTGCCAACAAAGCCCAGAGAGGAGTGATCCTCTGGCTGAAAGATAAACTGATAAACAGGCAAGGAGCATGCATGGTAAGATTTAACCCCAGGGCTGTATTTACCATTAGGCAACCCTAGACACGTGCCTAGGGTGGCAACCTGGAGGGGGGGGAAGGTTCTGCCCTTACTACTATAGTAAAAAAAAATAATTAAGACTCACATAGCCAGAACATTAATGCCTTCTAACAAGCACCGCCTCCCCAGCCAAAGAAGGATGCAGAGTGTATTTGTGTGAAGGGGGGGTGCAATCGGTTGAACACAGGACAGAGCATCTTCCCTCCACTGGTGTGGTCATGTGACTCCTGTATGTCAGAATGCAGTAAAAGATGGAACATTCTTGACTGCTTCTCTGCATTTCTCCATTCTCCTTTAGCCCATTGCACCCTTTCCCCCTACACACTTTTTTATATGGACCGTGAGCTAACTTAAAAAAAAAGGGGCGCAAGCACTTAAAGTGCCTAGGGCACTATGAACACCAAATACGGCCGTGCCCAGACCCAGTAAACCCCATTAACCCTATCCTCCCCGTGCCTTAACTTTCCTGCCCCCCTTGTTCCAAAATAAATCCTATATTAATGACATACGGCCAAGATGGCTATGGCAATGGGAAAGTGTGACCTCCTTCTTGAAAATTGCAGAGATTCCCACTGGATACCAGTATTTAGCCTTTCCCTAGAGTATACAATATATATACATTGTAAACCAGAACCCTTTCAGAGCTTACTCAAAGAGTGAAAAATACTTTGCTGTACAAATCCTAATGTAATAGGATAGTTTCCTGGCCTAGGATTCACTTAGGAGAGGGAAAGCCCTGGGATGTTGGACGGGAGATAATGTGGGGCTTTATATGTAAGTGTAGTTGCTAGGTTTGGCCACTGGGAGCCACTGCAAGATATTTAATGGAGTAAGATGAAAAAGAATAAGGAGCCTCCCTGGCACACAGAGGACAACTTAATATAGCCAACCTCCCTATCTGATTGGCCCCTGAGGGTATAAGGAGGGCCCAGGGTGTGTGAGAGAGGGGAAAAGTCCAAAGAATTGATCAGGGAGAACTGACATCTGGGCATGGGAAGTGGGC
The DNA here is from genome assembly GCA_027917425.1 of Gastrophryne carolinensis. Taxonomy (NCBI): domain Eukaryota; kingdom Metazoa; phylum Chordata; class Amphibia; order Anura; family Microhylidae; genus Gastrophryne; species Gastrophryne carolinensis. Next base: position 98,365,664 of record CM051241.1, read on the forward strand.
CCTGGAATGCCAGAAGAATGTAGAGGGCAGCCTAAAGGGGTGCCAGGCTGGCAGGAGGCCAGTGCAGATGCTACACCGATGTGAAAGAGTCAGTGACCATCTGGAAGGACTTGCCTGGCGTTAGAGGGCGCCAGAGACGAGCCAGAGACCAAGGAGGAGGAAGGTAAGTAGGATGGTGGGACCTAAAGTGTGGCAAATGATGATTGCTGTGAGCATTTAAACCGAATAAAGAGGGGGATACCCCATCTTTGAAATGTGACTATAGCCAACCTCCCTGAGCCTGGAGCACGTCCTCTTCAAGGTAAACATATAGGCTTACTACTGGAATTAGCAATAAAATTCACCTGTAAAAAAAAATGAATATTTTGCAGGAAAATGTTTGGTTCCTGAACTCTTAGGCAAGCTACACAGTGAAAAATCCTTTTCCTCATTCCTGGCGACCATGTTTACCACCCCCCACAGGACTGTGTGAGTACATCCCTCTCCCTGTAGCCAACCTCCCTGAGCCTGGCCCGGAAAGCAGCAGCCCCTTTGTGCGTAGCATCCCAGAGCACATGTACCAATCACATGTTTGTTACACTATTGCTAACAGTAGCCTGAACCTCACTTTCCTACATTTAGTGCAACTGGAAAAGCAGAGAGTAGAGGGTAGAGTAGTGTAGTGTAGTGTAGTGTAACTGGAGTTCAGTGTCTTTAAATGTAAAATCATGTGCTTGGGTGGAAGGCATCCCCTCCCTGTGTAGTGTATGGGCAGTACTGTGATAGCCAGGAATTCTGTAATTTGGTAATTACTATATATATATATATATATATATATATATATATATATATATATATACAGTATATATGTATATATTTATGTTGTACATTGTTGGGCTTATAATGATAGCTCTAGCCCAAATCTCTTGTTGTGCATAAAAAGAATATTAGTTGCTTCCATTGATAAGTTTCAATGTCTTTGAAATGTATTTATTTATTGAATTGTTAGGTTTTGTTGGTATGGAACTGGTCAGCCACCATGCTTAGTTTATAACATTAATGGCAGAACATGAGCTGGGGGTACATTGGGGTGGGGCTAGAGAAGAGACCAGGGAGGCAAGAGTGGATCGGGTGTTGAAAGCAACAGCCAACCAGCCCCAAATCTGTGCAGATCACTAGAAATTCCCCAGGGTCTCCTGGAGAATTGGTGCCTGGTGTAGGCCGGTTCGGTGGGGTAAGTGGGGCAATTACTTAGGATTCAACTGCACCAAGTCAAAGAAAGGAATTATACTTCTTAGAATCAACTGTAGTTTGAGTACGCTGCCTTGCAGCAGCAGTAGAACATACATAGATGGCTTTACATTCTAAGATGTTACAACTTGTTCAAGAGGAAGTCTAGTCTCTATGTAACCCACACACTGTCTCTCTGCCCTTGTTCTCAGATAGAACAGGGGGTTACAAAAAATAAACTCCTTACCTTGTCCAGGGATCCAGCACCGTTCTCCTGGAGAGAATGCACAGAGTGCAGGTCAGTGACTCAATACTGTGCAGCAGTGTGACTCTACTGGCCATTCACTAAAGTCCAACTGTCACTCAGGTCTACGGCTGCCATTCAGAGCCCTGCCTCCTGCCGGAATCATGGGGAGGATTGTGGTGATCAGGTGATTTGTTTTATTATTTTAACGCCCTGATTAAGGCACAGAGAGATTAGCACAGGGGTAGTGGAGGGTGGCTGTGGAGTTACAAAAAGTTTGGAGTTCTGCTTTCAGCATATGGCTTGCCACATCTGGACTTACACCTTTGTGCAGGTCTCCAGCTAACGATACCAAGGCCTACTATGCTGCCACTGGTCTTTCAGATCCGGTTGACAGGTTATGGAGTGTTCTATTATGTTTTTACAGGGACAGCATTCCGAAATCCATCTCCTGAGCCAGCCTGTAAGGAGCATTATTTGTAACCCTCCGGGGGGGGGGCGAAGGCTTTTGTTGCCCGCAGCGAGGACAGCTTCCCAAGGATCTCCGCCAGGGAAGGTAGGTGATGGTAGATAATCCAAACACAAATGTACAACAGCTTTCAAAGTGTAGCTCATGTGGGGTCAGTCCCAACTTCTTTATTCCAAATAACACAACACTTGTACAGGGGTCCTTCAATGGGAGCATAATGGGGTTGTAACCTTACTATAAGGATGCCCTCCAGTTAGGCTTCTCAGGTGACAACAGGAAGACCAGAGCTCGGGTAGTCCCAGGCAGCAGGGGGGTAAAGGCCAAGGGGGTTCCGGACCTTCCTTAAATATAGTTTTTTCTTAAGGAGGGCTTCTGGGACTCACACTGCACTGTTAGCGCTCTCGTGCTCTCCTGGACCCTTGCCGGTGCAACCCTGTTCCTTCTCTTGATGCCTTATCTCTGTTTTATTCCCCCCTGAGCTTTTCCCCCAGCCAACATTGCTGCCACTATAAGCCTACCAGAGCCCTATGACTCAAGCTAAACAACTATGTTGCAGCCTATCAGTAGAGATGAGCGAACTTTTGAAAAATTCGATTCGACTGATTCGCCGAATTTTCCGACAAAAATCGTTTCGACCCGAATAAATTTGCGATGAATCGCTATTAAAAACGGCTATTTCTGAGCCTCCTAGAGCCTCAATAGGGTTGTAAACCATTCTGCCTTGCTGTAACACGCACAGGATGCGTGCTGGGTTAGTTAAATAATACTTTGAAGAAATATCACATGCAGATCAGAGGCATCGCTAATAGAATCGCAGAGCGGCACAATTGCAGAGAGTTGAAGTGGCATCACTATGAGGGGCAGAAGGAGCCCAAACATTGCTTTAAAGAGACACTGGAGTTGGCAGCAGCAGGAGCCCAAAAATTGGATGAATCACACCCTGGAGTTGGCAGGAGTTGACAGCAGCAGCAGCAGCAGGAGCCCAAATATTACTTTAAAGAGACCCTGGGGTTGGCCTCAGGAGCCCAAAAATTGGATGAATCACACCCTGGAGTTGGCAGCAGCAGCAGCAGGAGCCCAAATATACACTGGAGTTGGCTTCAGGAGCCCAAAAATTGGATGAATCACACCCTGGAGTTGGCAGGAGTTGACAGTAGCAGCAGCAGGAGCCCAAATATACACTGGAGTTGGCTTCAGGAGCCCAAAAATTGGATGAATCACACCCTGGAGTTGGCAGGAGTTGACAGCAGCAGCAGGAGCCCAAATATACACTGGAGTTGGCTTCAGGAGCCCAAAAATTGGATGAATCACACCCTGGAGTTGGCAGGAGTTGACAGCAGCAGCAGGAGCCCAAATATTACATTAAAGAGACCCTGGGGTTGGCCTCAGGAGCCCAAAAATTGGATGAATCACACCCTGGAGTTGGCAGCAGCAGCAGCAGGAGCCCAAATATACACTGGAGTTGGCTTCAGGAGCCCAAAAATTGGATGAATCACACCCTGGAGTTGGCAGAAGTTGGCAGCAGCAGCAGCAGGAGCCCAAATATACACTGGAGTTGGCTTCAGGAGCCCAAAAATTGGATGAATCACACCCTGGAGTTGGCAGGAGTTGACAGTAGCAGCAGCAGGAGCCCAAATATTACATTAAAGAGACCCTGGGGTTGGCCTCAGGAGCCCAAAAATTGGATGAATCACACCCTGGAGTTGGCAGCAGCAGCAGCAGGAGCCCAAATATACACTGGAGTTGGCTTCAGGAGCCCAAAAATTGGATGAATCACACCCTGGAGTTGGCAGGAGTTGACAGTAGCAGCAGCAGGAGCCCAAATATACACTGGAGTTGGCTTCAGGAGCCCAAAAATTGGATGAATCACACCCTGGAGTTGGCAGGAGTTGACAGCAGCAGCAGGAGCCCAAATATACGCTGGAGTTGGCTTCAGGAGCCCAAAAATTGGATGAATCACACCCTGGAGTTGGCAGGAGTTGACAGCAGCAGCAGCAGGAGCCCAAATATTACATTAAAGAGACCCTGGGGTTGGCCTCAGGAGCCCAAAAATTGGATGAATCACACCCTGGAGTTGGCAGCAGCAGCAGCAGGAGCCCAAATATACACTGGAGTTGGCTTCAGGAGCCCAAAAATTGGATGAATCACACCCTGGAGTTGGCAGAAGTTGGCAGCAGCAGCAGCAGGAGCCCAAATATACACTGGAGTTGGCTTCAGGAGCCCAAAAATTGGATGAATCACACCCTGGAGTTGGCAGGAGTTAACAGTAGCAGCAGCAGGAGCCCAAATATTACATTAAAGAGACCCTGGGGTTGGCCTCAGGAGCCCAAAAATTGGATGAATCACACCCTGGAGTTGGCAGCAGCAGCAGCAGGAGCCCAAATATACACTGGAGTTGGCTTCAGGAGCCCAAAAATTGGATGAATCACACCCTGGAGTTGGCAGGAGTTGACAGTAGCAGCAGCAGGAGCCCAAATATACACTGGAGTTGGCTTCAGGAGCCCAAAAATTGGATGAATCACACCCTGGAGTTGGCAGGAGTTGACAGCAGCAGCAGGAGCCCAAATATACACTGGAGTTGGCTTCAGGAGCCCAAAAATTGGATGAATCACACCCTGGAGTTGGCAGGAGTTGACAGCAGCAGCAGCAGCAGGAGCCCAAATATTACATTAAAGAGACCCTGGGGTTGGCCTCAGGAGCCCAAAAATTGGATGAATCACACCCTGGAGTTGGCAGCAGCAGCAGCAGGAGCCCAAATATACATTGGAGTTGGCTTCAGGAGCCCAAAAATTGGATGAATCACACCCTGGAGTTGGCAGAAGTTGGCAGCAGCAGCAGGAGCCCAAATATACACTGGAGTTGGCTTCAGGAGCCCAAAAATTGGATGAATCACACCCTGGAGTTGGCAGGAGTTGACAGTAGCAGCAGCAGGAGCCCAAATATTACATTAAAGAGACCCTGGGGTTGGCCTCAGGAGCCCAAAAATTGGATGAATCACACCCTGGAGTTGGCAGCAGCAGCAGCAGGAGCCCAAATATACACTGGAGTTGGCTTCAGGAGCCCAAAAATTGGATGAATCACACCCTGGAGTTGGCAGGAGTTGACAGTAGCAGCAGCAGGAGCCCAAATATACACTGGAGTTGGCTTCAGGAGCCCAAAAATTGGATGAATCACACCCTGGAGTTGGCAGAAGTTGGCAGCAGCAGCAGCAGGAGCCCAAATATACACTGGAGTTGGCTTCAGGAGCCCAAAAATTGGATGAATCACACCCTGGAGTTGGCAGAAGTTGGCAGCAACAGCAGCAGGAGCCCAAATATACACTGGAGTTGGCTTCAGGAGCCCAAAAATTGGAGGAATCACACCCTGGAGTTGGCAGGAGTTGACAGCAGCAGCAGCAGCAGGAGCCCAAATATTACTTTAAAGTGACACTGGGGTTGGCTTCAGGAGCCCAACAATTGGATGAATCACACCCTGGAGTTGGCAGAAGTTGGCAGCAGCAGCAGCAGGAGCCCAAAAAATGGCCTAAAGACATAAATATGTTTTGCACCATTTGGAAAGTGTAAAACGTGGCACCATGCTGAATCTAGTCGCATGCATCAGGCATTGGTGGGTGGAAATCCTGGCTGATCCATCCCTGATTCATTTTGACAAAGGTGAGTCTCTCCACATTTTTAGTTGACAGACGAGTTCTCCTCGCCGTAACTATGGCCCCCGCCGCACTAAACACCCGCTCAGATGGCACGCTACTTGCCGGGCAGGACAGCTTTTCCAGGGCAAACTCTGCTAGTTGCGGCCACAAATCAAGTTTGGCTGCCCAGAAGTCCAGCGGATCCTCAAGGTGTGTTGGCATGGTCATGTCAAAGTATGACATGACCTGCTGGTTGAGGTCCTGCTCCAGGTCTTCCTGCTGCTCATGAGTAGCCTCACTATGCGGGTGTAGAAAGCTACTCATTAGCGACTGAAGACTGAGGCTGCTGCTGCTGATGGAGCTGCTGCTGCTGCTCCTGCCAACCCCCCCAGCGGCCATGGCAGTGGAAGGAGAGCGCAGAGGTCCCCTCGAGTCAGACCTGCGAGAGTATGGACCATGGCGCAGATAGGCATCGGCCAACTGCCTACGTAGAATGTCTTTGTAGTAGTTGAGTTTGTCCTCCCTCTCGGTGGGTTTAAAAAATGCCCCCATTTTGTGCCGGAAGCGAGGGTCCAATAAGGTGGACAGCCAGAAGTCATCCCGCCGACAGATGGAAACAATTCTGGGGTCACTACGCAAGCACGTGAGCATGCTTCGTGCCATTTGCGCAAGTGACTCGGATGGACTACCTGTCTCCATCTCCACTGCATACTGCCACGGTGTGCCCGGGTCCTCTGTCTCGCCTTCCTCAAAAACCTCTAGCTCCTCTGGCTGCTCCTGCTCCTCCTCTCCTGTCCGCTGACTAGATAAACCAGCCATTTCGCCAAGCCTAAACTGTGTTTTGCTGGGCAACTCCTCCTCCTCCTCTTCCTCCTCCTCCTCCAGTTCAGCTCCAACGGGGTTCATGTGGCCGTAATATGTAAACGCCATGTCTCCAGTGCCCTGACCAGCCATGGTTTCCAACATGTGCTGTAGTACATGAAGCAGTGGAATCACGTCGTTCATCCCGTAATCCTGCCGACTGACAAATAAAGTGGCTTCCTCAAAGGGCCTGAGCAAACGGCAGGTGTCACGTATGAGCTGCCACTGGTTGACATTGAAGTTACACAGGGGAGTCCCCCTATCTGCTTGGATCATCAGGAAATCCGTGATGGCTTTTCTCTGTTCATATAATCGGTCCAACATGTGAAGGGTGGAATTCCAACGGGTGGAAACATCGCAAATCAGACTATGTTGGGGGATACCATTCTGACGCTGTAGCTCAAGAAGGGTGTGTTTGGCGGTGTAGGAGTGGCTGAAGTGCATGCAAAGTTTCCTTGAAGTTGTTAGGATGTCCTGCAGATGGGGGGAACACTTCAGAAACCGCTTGACAACCAGATTGAAGACGTGAGCCATGCAGGGGGCATGGGTCAGGCTTCCTTGGCGCAGCGCAAACAAAATGTTCTTCCCATTGTCGGTAACCATGATTCCCATTTTAAGTTTTCTCGGAGTAAGCCATGTTTGGATTTCCTGATGAATACATTTAAGCAGTTCCTCCCCTGTGTGACTCCATTCGCCAAGACAAACCATGTGAAGCACTGCGTGACACCTCCGTGCCCTGCACACATGGTAGACTGGAGGGGCACTGAGACTTGAGCCTACAGTGGAGGGTGAGGAGATGGCGGAGGATGAGGAGGCCGAGTCGCACGGTGTCACAGGCCCAATGGGCAGAGAGCGCGGAGGCCGAAGCGGCGTGACCTGTCCAAGTTGCTGCTGCAAAGGGACCACATTCACCCAGTGGGCCGTAAACGACATGTACTGCCCCTGACCGTAGTTACAGCTCCAGATGTCGGCGCTGCCATGTATTTTGCTACACACCGACAGGCTCAAGGACTGGCCCACCTTCTGTTCAACAAAAGTGTGCAGCGCTGGTACTGCCTTCTTGGCAAAGAAATGACGGCTTGGGACTCTCCACCTCGGCTCGGCACAAGCCATCAGTTCTCTGAAAGGTGCAGATTCCACCACCTGAAAAGGGAGCGACTGCAGCACCAGCAACTTGGACAGGAGCACATTCAGCTTCTGTGCCGTAGGATGAGTGGGCGCATACTGCTGTCTCTTGGACATGGCTTCGCTGATGGATTGCTGGCGGGAGGAGGAGGAGCAGGAGCGACAGAGGATGGGTATGACGCACAGCTGCCTTCGGCTGAGGTGCTGGAGCCTTGGCTGGCAGAAATTGGGAGCTCACTTGGTGAGGAAGCAGACTGGACCACCCCTTGGGAGCCTCGGTTCTCCCAGGTCGTTTTATGGTGACGCATCATATGTTGACGCAGGGCCGTGGTGCCAACATTTGGACCCTGGCCACGCTTCACCTTTTGCCTACATATCTTGCATGTGGCCATGTTACCCTCCTGCGGATGCCTCAGGAAAAACTGCCACACTGCCGAGTAGCTACTTTTCCCACCCCCTGGCCTCACTGATTCACTGCTGTTGCCAACTCCAGGAACCCCTGCTCCACTACCTCCCGATAAGGTAGACTGCCGCACAGCAGGTGCTCTACCCCGGCCCCGGACGGCTCCAGCCTTTGGAATTGTGCCCCCATGCTGACTGCTACCACCTTGCTGCCTCAGCTGCTGACTCCGGGGCAACCTGCGCCCCTCTTCTCCTGATGATGACGATGAAGCCCCTTCATCACCCGGCTCCCAAGTGCGATCGGCTTCATCGTCATCATCATCATCATCATCATCACCGAGTTGTGGCTGTACGTCACTGATGTTCGTGGATTCGTCAACAGTGTCTGGCGCAGGAGCTGGAACGCTCGCAGCACCCACGACACTGTCCACATCACTATTTGTCTGCCTAGCTAAAGAAGCCACCTCCATTTCTTGGCTGGGCAGTAGCTGCTGACTGTCCTCCTGTATCTGATCGTCCTCCTCACTAAAGAGTGGAGCTGAACCCAAAGCATAGGATACGTCGCAGGGGGAGGGAACGGCGTAGGACAGAGGCAATGGGAGGACAGGGACTGCTCTCGGGGCATGCCAACTCAGGGTTGTGTCAGAGGAACCTACCGACCCTAGACTGGGGGTCTCAGACGTAAGTTGTGATGATGTTGTTGATGAGCGCGTCAACCAATCTACCACGGCAGATGCGTTACTGGTGGAGACCCGACCGCTAGCAGATACTGGCAGATTAGGTCTCTCAGCGTGACTCCTGCTGCTACTGGCCCCCAGTCTGATGCGAGCTCTGCCTGCGGAATCTTGGCCTCTGCCACTCCTCTTTTCACTTCCAGGCACTTGTCTGCCCGACATAGTCTAACTGGCGTGGTAGTAGGTGATATTTTAAGATCCCCCGGGCAGCGGTGGGTCTATATGAAACAGAATATAATGCACACCAAAAGTGAGCAGTAACACTCAGCGTCCAACAGGCCTGCTTAGTGTAAATAAGAGAGCTGCTTAGTGTAAATAAAGAGGGGTATGCTATGTTACAGAATGGGATGCCTCAACAGAAGTGCACCTGGCAGGCAGCAGTAAGCCTATGCCCAGCAAAAGTGTCTTATAATATAAATATAATAAGAGCAAATGGTTATATGGTCTTAAACAGAGGCTGCTTTAGTCACAGAATGGGATGCCCTGGCAGGGACAAGTAGTGCTATGCCCAGCAAAAGTGTCTTTATCAGGCCTAATTTCAAATATAATAAGAGCAAATGCTTATATGGTCTTAAACAGAGGCTGCTTTAGTCACAGAATGGGATGCCCCCAAAAAAGATCCAGTAGTACTATGCCCAGCAAAAGTGTCTTTATCAGGATAATTTCAAATATAATAAGAGCAAATGGTTATATGGTCTTAAACAGAGGCTGCTTTAGTCACAGAATGGGATGCCCTGGCAGGGACAAGTAGTGCTATGCCCAGCAAAAGTGTCTTTATCAGGCCTAATTTCAAATATAATAAGAGCAAATGCTTATATGGTCTTAAACAGAGGCTGCTTTAGTCACAGAATGGGATGCCCCCAAAAAAGATCCAGTAGTACTATGCCCAGCAAAAGTGTCTTTATCAGGCTAATTTCAAATATAATAAGAGCAAATGCTTATATGGTCTTAAACAGAGGCTGCTTTAGTCACAGAATGGGATGCCCCCAAAAAGATCCAGTAGTACTATGCCCAGCAAAAGTGTCTTTATCAGGCTAATTTCAAATATAATAAGAGCAAATGGTTATATGGTCTTAAACAGAGGCTGCTTTAGTCACAGAATGGGATGCCCTGGCAGGGACAAGTAGTGCTATGCCCAGCAAAAGTGTCTTTATCAGGCCTAATTTCAAATATAATAAGAGCAAATGCTTATATGGTCTTAAACAGAGGCTGCTTTAGTCACAGAATGGGATGCCCCCAAAAAAGATCCAGTAGCACTATGCCCAGCAAAAGTGTCTTTATCAGGCTAATTTCAAATATAATAAGAGCAAATGCTTATATGGTCTTAAACAGAGGCTGCTTTAGTCACAGAATGGGATGCCCCCAAAAAAGATCCAGTAGTACTATGCCCAGCAAAAGTGTCTTTATCAGGCTAATTTCAAATATAATAAGAGCAAATGCTTATATGATCTTAAACAGAGGCTGCTTTAGTCACAGAATGGGATGCCCCCAAAAAAGATCCAGTAGTACTATGCCCAGCAAAAGTGTCTTTATCAGGCTAATTTCAAATATAATAAGAGCAAATGCTTATATGGTCTTAAACAGAGGCTGCTTTAGTCACAGAATGGGATGCCCTGGCAGGGACAAGTAGTGCTATGCCCAGCAAAAGTGTCTTTATCAGGCTAATTTCAAATATAATAAGAGCAAATGCTTATATGGTCTTAAACAGAGGCTGCTTTAGTCACAGAATGGGATGCCCCCAAAAAAGATCCAGTAGTACTATGCCCAGCAAAAGTGTCTTTATCAGGCTAATTTCAAATATAATAAGAGCAAATGCTTATATGGTCTTAAACAGAGGCTGCTTTAGTCACAGAATGGGATGCCCCCAAAAAAGATCCAGTAGTACTATGCCCAGCAAAAGTGTCTTTATCAGGCTAATTTCAAATATAATAAGAGCAAATGCTTATATGGTCTTAAACAGAGGCTGCTTTAGTCACAGAATGGGATGCCCTGGCAGGGACAAGTAGTGCTATGCCCAGCAAAAGTGTCTTTATCAGGCCTAATTTCAAATATAATAAGAGCAAATGCTTATATGGTCTTAAACAGAGGCTGCTTTAGTCACAGAATGGGATGCCCTGGCAGGGACAAGTAGTGCTATGCCCAGCAAAAGTGTCTTTATCAGGTTAATTTCAAATATAATAAGAGCAAATGCTTATATGGTCTTAAACAGAGGCTGCTTTAGTCACAGAATGGGATGCCCCCAAAAAAGATCCAGTAGTACTATGCCCAGCAAAAGTGTCTTTATCAGGCTAATTTCAAATATAATAAGAGCAAATGCTTATATGGTCTTAAACAGAGGCTGCTTTAGTCACAGAATGGGATGCCCCCAAAAAAGATCCAGTAGTACTATGCCCAGCAAAAGTGTCTTTATCAGGCTAATTTCAAATATAATAAGAGCAAATGCTTATATGGTCTTAAACAGAGGCTGCTTTAGTCACAGAATGGGATGCCCCCAAAAAAGATCCAGTAGTACTATGCCCAGCAAAAGTGTCTTTATCAGGCTAATTTCAAATATAATAAGAGCAAATGCTTATATGGTCTTAAACAGAGGCTGCTTTAGTCACAGAATGGGATGCCCTGGCAGGGACAAGTAGTGCTATGCCCAGCAAAAGTGTCTTTATCAGGCCTAATTTCAAATATAATAAGAGCAAATGCTTATATGGTCTTAAACAGAGGCTGCTTTAGTCATAGAATGGGATGCCCCCAAAAAAGATCCAGTAGTACTATGCCCAGCAAAAGTGTCTTTATCAGGCTAATTTCAAATATAATAAGAGCAAATGGTTATATGGTCTTAAACAGAGGCTGCTTTAGTCACAGAATGGGATGCCCTGGCAGGGACAAGTAGTGCTATGCCCAGCAAAAGTGTCTTTATCAGGCCTAATTTCAAATATAATAAGAGCAAATGCTTATATGGTCTTAAACAGAGGCTGCTTTAGTCACAGAATGGGATGCCCTGGCAGGGACAAGTAGTGCTATGCCCAGCAAAAGTGTCTTTATCAGGCTAATTTCAAATATAATAAGAGCAAATGCTTATATGGTCTTAAACAGAGGCTGCTTTAGTCACAGAATGGGATGCCCTGGCAGGGACAAATAGTGCTATGCCCAGCAAAAGTGTCTTTATCAGGCCTAATTTCAAATATAATAAGAGCAAATGCTTATATGGTCTTAAACAGAGGCTGCTTTAGTCACAGAATGGGATGCCCCCAAAAAAGATCCAGTAGTACTATGCCCAGCAAAAGTGTCTTTATCAGGCTAATTTCAAATATAATAAGAGCAAATGGTTATATGGTCTTAAACAGAGGCTGCTTTAGTCACAGAACGGGATGCCCTGGCAGGGACAAGTAGTGCTATGCCCAGCAAAAGTGTCTTTATCAGGCCTAATTTCAAATATAATAAGAGCAAATGCTTATATGGTCTTAAACAGAGGCTGCTTTAGTCACAGAATGGGATGCCCTGGCAGGGACAAGTAGTGCTATGCCCAGCAAAAGTGTCTTTATCAGGCTAATTTCAAATATAATAAGAGCAAATGCTTATATGGTCTTAAACAGAGGCTGCTTTAGTCACAGAATGGGATGCCCTGGCAGGGACAAGTAGTGCTATGCCCAGCAAAAGTGTCTTTATCAGGCTAATTTCAAATATAATAAGAGCAAATGCTTATATGGTCTTAAACAGAGGCTGCTTTAGTCACAGAATGGGATGCCCTGGCAGGGACAAGTAGTGCTATGCCCAGCAAAAGTGTCTTTATCAGGCTAATTTCAAATATAATAAGAGCAAATGCTTATATGGTCTTAAACAGAGGCTGCTTTAGTCACAGAATGGGATGCCCTGGCAGGGACAAGTAGTGCTATGCCCAGCAAAAGTGTCTTTATCAGGCCTAATTTCAAATATAATAAGAGCAAATGCTTATATGGTCTTAAACAGAGGCTGCTTTAGTCACAGAATGGGATGCCCCCAAAAAAGATCCAGTAGTACTATGCCCAGCAAAAGTGTCTTTATCAGGCTAATTTCAAATATAATAAGAGCAAATGCTTATATGGTCTTAAACAGAGGCTGCTTTAGTCACAGAATGGGATGCCCTGGCAGGGACAAGTAGTGCTATGCCCAGCAAAAGTGTCTTTATCAGGCCTAATTTCAAATATAATAAGAGCAAATGCTTATATGGTCTTAAACAGAGGCTGCTTTAGTCACAGAATGGGATGCCCTGGCAGGGACAAGTAGTGCTATGCCCAGCAAAAGTGTCTTTATCAGGCTAATTTCAAATATAATAAGAGCAAATGCTTATATGGTCTTAAACAGAGGCTGCTTTAGTCACAGAATGGGATGCCCCCAAAAAAGATCCAGTAGTACTATGCCCAGCAAAAGTGTCTTTATCAGGCTAATTTCAAATATAATAAGAGCAAATGCTTATATGGTCTTAAACAGAGGCTGCTTTAGTCACAGAATGGGATGCCCTGGCAGGGACAAGTAGTGCTATGCCCAGCAAAAGTGTCTTTATCAGGCCTAATTTCAAATATAATAAGAGCAAATGCTTATATGGTCTTAAACAGAGGCTGCTTTAGTCACAGAATGGGATGCCCCCCAAAAAGATCCAGTAGTACTATGCCCAGCAAAAGTGTCTTTATCAGGCTAATTTCAAATATAATAAGAGCAAATGCTTATATGGTCTTAAACAGAGGCTGCTTTAGTGCTTTAGTCACAGAATGGGATGCCTCACAGCAGACTTAAGATCAGTTCAGTATATATGCACAGTTAGTTAGTATAAGCAGCCTGAAAACGCTAACAAAGCCTGTCAGGCTGGATGAAAAAAAAAAAAAAACTGACAGCCTCCGATTTTCCATTCCTTTCCCTGTTTTCCGCTGACTTTCTGTCTGTCTCCTGTCTGTCTCCTGCCTGTCTCCAGCCTGTCCCTGTCTGTCCCTGCCTGTCTAACTGTCTAACTGTCTCTCCCTCAGCTACACAACGTTCTGTCTCTCACGAATGCAATAGAGAAATGAGGCAGGAAAGCAAGATGGCCGGCCTTAAATACCGCTGTGACGTCACCGGGCTTGCTGGCTGCTGATAGGCTGCATGTGACTGTCCCAGCATACACTGCCCCAGCTTACATGTCTGGACATGTCCCGTCCGCCATCTTAGAATGCCTGTAATGTAAATGAATGGATGTTAAAGGAAAACTTCGAGCGATCGAATCGCGGGGAAATTCGGATTCGATCCGAATCGAATTTTTTCTGAAATTCGGATCGAATCCGGGTTCGTCCGGATCGATTCGCTCATCCCTACCTATCAGGTCCGTCTGACTCATCCTTTAGTATCAAAGTACTTCCTTCTTTTTATGAGAATAAATATTCATTTTCTATCCTATGCTGTCCTCCAATGGCCTAACCATGTAACAACACCTATTTTTGCTCTTCCCCCTAAATAGAAATAACACAAGCAATTTGTCGGGGGGGGGGGGTTATTGCTCCTACACATTAACCACAGGGCCTGGAGGCCCACGTTAAATCAATTTAGATCAATTTGACCCCTCCACAGGGCACAGATTACCTTTTGGATGTTGGCGATCTGCGGTTCGCCAATATCCTGATGTCTTTTAACTCCCCCGCTGGCTCAGCTGTTCGCTAGCCATCAGTGAGTGATGCTAGCCGGAGTTCCCAGCCAGGACAAATACAGTTACAAGTCTCACAATGTTTTGTCTCCTCCCATTGTTGGCAATGGAGCAGACATGAGATCGGTGAGGGGCGCAGTGTCTGCTTGGAGGAGAAAGAAGAAGAAATGGCGTTGCCCATCGGAAGGTTCTTGGGATAGATGGACCAACAGGCTAGCTGTATTTAGCGAGGTGAATTCAGTTAGCCCAATATGTGAACCAGAGGGGAAGGGGCGCAGACAGGAGAAGTTTGGGGAGCTTTTATTAACTCCCACATCCGCCCAATGTTCCTCTTTAAGGATTTTTTTGTTATGTGCGCACTGTTCCTTTAGGTATTTGGTGGTCTTCTGACCATTTTGAATTTAGAGGCTATTTTATGTTTCAGTTGCTTTCCAGAGACCAGAACACACTGGTTATCCAAAAATGGAACAAAACAGAAGAAAGTTCCAGCAACAATAAAGCACAATGACTTCTGCCACCTGTATTGGCGCTGTACTCGTGACAGTAGCATTGTCTTTCTATCAGATTTTAATAGGAGTTATTTCATTTGTTTCCGGATAACAATTTACCAAGATAAATTTGAAGCTTTGGCTTTTGTGTCGACATTAGAAAAACAAGGACGGAGGTACCCGCCGACATTAGGACACAGTTATTCATTTTTTAATCATGAACTAAAACTTTATGACTTGCTTCCTCCATGTTTATGACTATTATCTGCAATAAATTCTGCTAAAGCTCTCCCATTTTACATATGCCACCAGGTTCAGCAGTGCTTTCCTGTAATTTATATAATGGCCGTGTTGTTAGCAAATTACTATTTGCGGTATGTGGAAAGCTGAATAATTTCATATTTTTATCTTTAAAAGCACTGCTAAAGAGTTTACAAGACTAAAACATTATTAAAGTTAGCGGGGTAGCGCAAGTAACACATTTGAACCTGCGATCTCTGGTTCAGTATTATAAATGTTACTTGCCTTAAAGTGGAACAAAAAGTGAAAATATCCACTTCTAGAATTGACAGGGGCTTTGACCAAATGTATTTTACAAGTTCAGTGGGTTTTGGTCCGCTTTAAAGTGGGCCAAACCCATGCCCTGATGGCCCTGGAGTCTATCAGATTCTAGTGCTGCTAGATTCCCTCCCCCCAGGACATCCAGAATCGGGATGCCCCGCTGTGTGAAACCTACCAGGTCGCCCGGAAACTCACCTTCTTTCCTGGTCCAATGGCGCATGTGCAAGCAGCGGATACTTCCTCACTATCCCTTTAGCAGTGCCAGGCATTTGTGAATGGCCAGCGCAAGCACGTTCCCTGTTAGAGGTAGCGGGGAATGCAGCCATCAGTACATTCGGATCTGCTCGCCTTATACGAGCCACTCGCCTTAGGTGAGCATGCTTATTGGATGAGAGGCTGCGCAAGTGCCATAGGCCTGGGGGGGTTCACTCAATGGGGCATGCCCGATCGGGATGCCCCAGGAGCAAGGACCAAAACCCAGGATAGTTAAAGTGGACCAAAAGCCAGGATTTTGACTATCCTGTGTTTTGGTCCTTGCCCTGGGGATCAGGCATGCCCCGCTGTGTGAAACCCTCTAAGTTGCCCGAAGAAACCTCTTCCCAGTCCTACAGCGCGCTCGGAACCGCTCCCGTCCTTCGTCTATGGCAAGCGCCTCCCCGCTTCCCTCTAACAGGGAGGGAGCCCGCGCTGGGCATTCCCAAATGCTTGGTGCGGGGACACACCTTGCTAGAGGGATAGCGGGGATGCGGGGGCAGCTTGCGCATGTGCCATTGGACCAGAAAAGAAGGTGAGTTTATGGGTGACCGGGTTTCACACAGCAGGGCATTTTGGATGCCCTGGGGGAAGGGAATCAATTGGCCCGGAAAGCTTATAGATTCGTGGGCCAATCTCCATGGGTTTTGGTCCAGTTTAAAGAGGGTGTTCACCCACCCCTTCCTCCCCCTGTGTTCAATTTTAGGCAATAAGATAGAAAACAACTCAATCAGAGCAGGGCCGTATTTAGGATTTGGGCTGCCCTAGGCACTTTTTGGTCACCCCCCCCCCCCCCCCAATATTTAAATTGCCGGGTTTTGTTCTGGTCCCTCGGAGCACACTGAATTTAGATGCCCTATTGGGTGAAACCCCCAAGAAAGATATTTTCCACTCGCCTCTTCCTCACTCCAACGATGCACATGAGAGCCGCCTGCTATGACTATGTAATTTGCCAAGCTGCTTTCATTGTGGATGGGCAGCCCGTGCACACGCTCCCCGTTCTACTCAATAAGAGTTGTTTGCAGAATGACATAGTCACAGCTGGCGGCACTCAATGTAAGAGAGCCCTCGCATGCACCATTGGAACAGGGAAAGGTGAGTGTTTATGTGTGCCCCAGTGGGTTCCACAAAGTGAGGCAGTGGTGGTGGTGGTGGGAAAAAAGGGGATTACAGCATAAATGTGTGTGTGTCAGGTTGGTCTGCTTTACAATAAATGTCTTAAGAAAAAAGGGCTTTAACCCTGTCACACTCTATCAAAAACAAAATGATAGACAAATGGTAGAAAATCACTGTGAAAAAGCAAGGGGGGGTGACAGAGACAAGTAAAATGAAAGTAGGAGAAAGAGGATAAAGAAGCAGGAGAGGGAAACAGATGAGAAAAAGTAAGAAGAGTAGAAGAGATGTAAAAAGCAGGGCCAGCCTTTGGTAAAGGTCAGCCTGTAGAAGATGTTAGGATGACTGCCCCAAACTCACACATAAATTCACCTTAAGAAGAGAAAAAAGAGAAACCAGCAACAAAAAAACAGGAAAAAGAGGAATACATACAGAAAATGAAAGGAAGGTGGCAAGAAAAAGTTGGGAGGGATGTGGAAAAGAGACATGAACAGAAGGTTTAGAAAAAGAGAAAGAGGGAATGTGGAAGAGAGGAAGACATGGAAAAGGTGAAAAAATTATGGGAGGGGGTGACAAGAGAAAGAGATGGACAAAATGTGTAAAGGAGAGGTGAATGCAATGGGTAATAAAACATGAGCAAAAAAATGTAGAAAAAGAGGAGTGAATGTGGAAAAACAAAGGAGAACATAGAGGAGGTTAAATAAGAGAGGGAAGAAAGGTGACGATAGCAAGATAGAAAGACTGTGGCATAAATAAAAGTGTAAATACAAGCAGGAGGGGATTTGGGAATTAAAAAAAGAACCAATGTAAAAGGAGAGAATGTAAAAACTAGAGTGTGACAAAGGGGAAAAGAGATGATTAAAGGGGAATGTAAAGAAAGCAAGACAAAGGAAAACAGAAGGGGGAATTTGAATGTCCTGGGGCCCCCTTACAGAGAGATCAGGATGGAACCCTGTGTGGCCGCACATCTCACACACCCCAAAGGAGGCCATGGTGAAGAAAATGTAGAAGAGAAAAAGATTGGGGGTATGAGAGGGAGAGAGAGAGGAAATTATATGCAAAAAATAAGAAGGGAAGGTGGAAAAAATGGAATCAGAAAAAGGACTAATGGATGAGAGATAGAGAAGTGAAAGTGGGGGGTGGAAGAAGCTTGAGGGAAAGTAGAAGGACAAAGCTTGGAGAAATGAGGGAGGAGAAGGGGAAAAGTGAAATAGAGATTGAGACTGTGAATAAGGAAGCAGTGCAGCAGAAGAATGGAAAATTAAAGAGGGGAGTGAGAAGGAGAGAGTGTGTGAAGAAAGGAATTAGAAGAGCAAGTAGAAGAAATAATATGAAAGATAGGGGGGTGTAGTAAGCAAGAGAGAGAGAGCAGAAAAGAGGTTATGTATGGGACAACACTCGCTTTCACTTGGCTCCCTTTGGCACCACTGACGGCTAAGCAGCCGAGGGAGGGAGCAGAGTGCACATCTGGCCACATCCTCCGCTCATCCTCCTAGCCGTCGCGTGTGCGGTGGGCATGTGGGCGGTGCACCCATTCAGGGTGCGGGTGCGTGCAGAGGTGAGCCAGGATGCGGCCACGGTGCAGAGACGTGGTGAGGGCTCTGGGATAAGGTGAGTTGAGTAAAATGGGGCTTCTGGGGGTGTTTTACACAGCGGGGCATCCCAGTTCAGGATGCTCCTAGGAGTGGAACTCTGATGGTCCTGGAGTCTCCGATATTCCTCTATAAAGTGGAGCAAAACATATCAGGACCAGCTGCTGGCTTTGTCCTGAGATACCCCGCTGTGTATAACCCCCACAGAAAGTCCAGTAAACACCTTCCCTGGCTCTAACGATGCATGCGCGGGCTCTGGTCAAATGAAAACCGCCCCCTGTCAATGCGTAATTCAGCAGGCTGGGATCCCCATTGATACTAATGAGAGTCAGCTGCCGAATTACTGCCGAATTAATTAGTGACAGTGGCCATCTCTCATTGGACCAGAGCCTGCGCATTCACCGTTGGACCGGGAACAGGTGAGTGTCTATGGGTGTTGTGGGGGCTGGCCTCTGACCTTACCCCCAGAGCATTCCAAATTTGGGATGCCCCTGGGGAAGGCAAGCGGCCTGACCTGTGATCTCTAGATCCTCTGAGTATTTTGTTCCACTTTAAAGTGGACCAAAACCCAGGATTTTGATTATCCCGGGTTTTGGTCCACTCCCCCGGGGCGCCCTGATTGGGGGTGCCCCACTGTGTGAAACCCCCCCCCCCCCCGATCGCCGCAGCTAACTCGCCTCACCGCGGTCCTATGGCGCATGCGCGGCCACTCCTCCAATCAGCGCGATCGGAACCGCTGAGCTATGGGCGTCTAAGCGACGTCTAAGCTCAGCGGCTCCGAGCGCACTGGCAGCTGCATCCTCCGCTTCCCTCTAATAGGTAGTGTGCCCGCTCCGGCCATTCACTAATGCCTGGGACGGGCGCGCCCTGCTGGAGGGATAGCGGGGATGCGGCCGACGCATGCACCGTTGGACCTCGAAACAAGTTGAGTTTATGGGCGACCTGGGGGGTTTCACACAGCGGGGCATCCTGATTTTGGATGCCCCGCAGGGAGGAATCAGCCCAGGAATCACACACACACATACACACACGCTCTCACACACACAGATACACACACAGACACACACACACTCTCTCTCACAGACACACTCACAGACACACACACACACATACATACACACTCTCTCACACTCACAGACACACACACTCACACACACACACACACACACACACACTCTCTCACACACACACACATACACATATACACAGACACACTCACAGACACACACTCTGTCACACACACAGACACACACACACTCATAGACACACACACACTCACACATACACACTCTCTCACACACACAAACACACACACACATACACACAGACACACTCACAGACACACACTCTCTCACACTCAGACACAAACACACTCATAGACACACACACACTCACACACACAAACGCGCACACACACACACACACTCACAGACACACACACAAACACACACACGCACACACACACTCACAGACACATACACTTACCGGACCTCTGAGACGCGGCTGCTGTGGAGCCTCCAAGACGGGGGGGCTGCGGGCGCCGGAGCCACCTCGTGAGGGCGGAAGGGGCGGGTCCGGGATCCTCCGAGGTGGGGAGGGGGGTGCGGGCACCGGAGCAATAGAGGCGGGGAGGGGGAGGTGAGAGTGCGCCGGGCAGTTGCGGCCGCTGAGCCAGACAGGCAGTGTTTGTTGGGCGCAGGCCGCGACCGAAGTAAAGAAAAAAAAATTTTTTGGGTTGCTGCTGTCATGGACAGTCGCCCTACTGCCCTGCAAGCGCCCTAGGCACAGGCCTAGGTTTGCCTTGCTGTAAATACGGCCCTGCACACATACACACACTCTCTCACACACACAGACACACACACACATACACACAGACACACTCACAGACACACACTCTCTCACACACAGACACACACACACTCATAGACACACTCACACACACAAACGCGCACACACACACAAAATACACATGCACACACACACACTCACAGACACATACACTCACCGGACCTCTGAGACGCGGCTGCTGTGGAGCCTCCAAGACGGGGGGGCTGCGGGCGCAGGAGCCGCCTCGTGAGGGTGGAAGGGGCGGGTCCGGGATCCTCCGAGGTGGGGAGGGGGGTGCGGGCACCGGAGCAATCAAGGCAGGGAGGGGGAGGTGAGAGTGCGCCGGGCAGTTGCGGCCGCTGAGCCAGACAGGCAGTGTTTGTTGGGCGCAGGCCGCGACCGAAGTAAAGAAAAAAAACATTTTTTGTTGCTGCTGTCATGGACAGTCGCCCTACTGCCATGCAAGAGCCCTAGGCACAGGCCTAGGTTTGCCTTGCTGTAAGTACAGCCCTGGGTCTGGGATAACACCTTTCAAGCGAAAAGAAGGGATTCCCTACCCTGAATTTGGTTTCCTTACCCTGGGACATCCCCAAAGAATATAATAAACAAGGTTCACCTACCACGTAGGTGCAGGAAGTTTCATATGTGCTCAAATGGGGAAACTGAAGACCACAGACATGGGTGCTCCAGGCAGAAGGATAAGTCTGGACCCTTCTGGGGGGCCCCATGCCATCCCTGGGTGTACCAGCGCATGCAGCTAGAACCTCTACAAGGGAGAATAGGGGAGTTAGTAAAAGAGGGCACAAAGGGTTCCCTAGGCCTAGAAGAGGAAGGCGTGGCCTTGGCTGGGGAAACACATCTTTGTTTTTTTATCCCGGTGTCGCTGTTTCTGGATGGGTTAGAGTGAGGTGGTTGGTGGCCCCTTGGTGCGGCGGGGACCTCTTACACAGATTGATCACCCTGGCGGCACAAGGCTGCGGGGGCCCTGCTGGTTCAGTGGGGTTGAGCTGCATTCTCCTGACATTGTTCTGGCTTTGTAGGCTGTGATCCCTCGGCTCTCACAGGTTTGGGATGCTCCTCTGGGGTAGGAGGTGGATGGCCTGCATGGCAGGGTTTTCTCTGGTGGGCATCCCCCTCCCCTCTCTGATACTGTTCCTCATTGAGATGGTGCATGAGAGAGCAGTGGGAGGAGTCACCTTATAATAAGAGATAAGTGGGCAGAGTTGTCTTTTAACCATCTATAGATAGATAGTGGGAGAAGCTATCTTATAACCAAAGAGAAGAAGTGGGACATCTATTTCTAAGAGATCAGAAGGGTGGAGTTATACTTTAAGCTAGAGGGAGCAGGGTGGAGTTAGGCCCTTAGCTATATGTAGTGGATGGAGTCTCCCTATAAACCAAAGGTATGGTGGGTGGAGTTCATGGTAGGCCACTGGGTGGGTCAGCCTATAAGAGCTCAGTGTGCCACAAGAGCAGAGAGTGTTGGTAACAGCAAGCACAACACAGGAGGATATACTGCTTTGGCGTGCAAGGGTTTTGGGATGTCTGGAGAGGACCCTGTTGGGAGAGAGAGAACCCATGGTGGTGCCTTTGGTGCGGAATTAACAGAGAAGGAGCCATCTGTTGACGTGAGTGTGCGAGGCCGAGAGACGAGCCTGACCTCCAGTTAGGTGTGGCTGCCCCTGTTGGAAACCCTTAAGCCCTGGGAAACTGTTGAACCTGTTTTGTCCCTAAACATTTGCTAATTGGTGTTCATACCTAAGGGACCACTGGAAGCTTTTAACCAAAGTTGTGACCAATATCTCTGGATAGGATATCCCTTAGTAACCATTGCCCTGCGTGATTCCCTGCCTAATCTACTAAGGGCTAGTGTTCACATCAAAGTGGAGTAGACTAGGCCCTATGTTACCATGATTAACTTTAAACTGTGAACTAAGTATACTGGAATTGTACGGAGATAAGTTGATATTGAAAGTTGGCTTGTATGAAAGTTACTGCTTTAAGAGCTGATTTATGTCTCAGTTTATCGACCGACCATGACATACACCTGTTGTGACCGTGTCAAATAGGGGTGACTTTGACTACCTCTAGAATGCCCTACAACCATTACCTAGGTAGTCCCCTGCATATGTTCCTATGACCCAAAGCTCAACTCCTCATATCTTCTTTACTTTAGGGCTTCTCGCCTAGATATTGCATATGTCTTCTTCAAGGTAAACATCTAGGCTTACTTCTGGAATAAGCAATACAATCCACCTATTAAAAAAAGTATATTTTGCAGGAAAATTATTGGTTCCTTTGATACAACCATGATTGTGAGCCTGGCCTTTCCCTTTAACAAGTCAATAGATCTATGTTTAATAAATGGACGCTATTTCAGCAAAGAAGAAATAATAGCGGTTTTGTCTTGTTTTTGTATGATTTAATATAGACATGGCTTCAATATTTTTAAATTACAATCTTTAGACGTTTAGTGTAAAAAAAAATAGCGGCGTTTCTTTCCATCAGCAACAATAACATTGGACTATTTCTTCTGCTGTCTTTAAGATTATTGATTTACCTTTGGGGGAAAATTGCTACATTTTCCGTATTGCAGAAAATATGAGATTTTCACCAGTTCCTGTGTTTTTTTTTTTTTTTTGTGCTCCTGAGGAACGAAGTATGAAAGTGCAATTTGAAAAAAGTCAAAGTGTAACACAGAGACAGGTACAGGATCATGGGAATGATTGTATTTATTGTTTTATGATTATTTACCGGCAACAGTAACAAAATTCTACAAGGAAAGGTGAGCATTCCTTTGATGTTTACAGCTGAGCTAGGTTACCTGAATGCTGAAGCTAGTGTTGCCTGAATAGTGCAAAACTGTAGCGGGTGAGATTAATAGTTATGTGGTACGGAAGAGAATAGGTAGATATATGGGTGTGTAGGATGCCTCTTTAAAGAGGAACATCGGAAGACTTCTTTTAGATGACAGATAGGTAGATACATCTTAAAACGATATAGGGATTAAAACCCTTGTCAGTGGAGTAGGCTCTGATAGTGACTTAAATAAGTAATAGATAAAAAGCAGGACTTAGGTGGCATTGCATCATAAAGCCACATGATGGCAATGTTGCCTAAGGAATGAGACAAGTTAATATTATTAATTAGTCTAGTGTTTCCCTTTAGTTAGGTAAATAGAGACTAAGCCAGATGACATTAGCAACATTAACTGCTCTGCCATTGGTTGGAGGTAGATACATAGTTGGTGGTAGCAACATTTAGGAGGTTATATAAGGGAGGACCCAACCCTTACAGGAGGTTCTAGATGCTAGGTTCTTGAAGTGTTATCTCAAAAGGGGAAGATCTGTGAATTTAGCAGAGGAGAGGTAACAGCAGCAGCAGCAGCAGTGAAGGGAGAGTCCAGCTTATGCCAACCAGAGTGAAGGGACTAGAAGTCGGGGGCAATAAAGAGACTGTTGTTTGATAACAAGAAGTGTCGTCCTGAAGACCAGTGGTGACTAACGAGTAAGAGCACCTCACCCCACACTCCACACCAACATGAGTCACCCTACCCTAGGTCCAAGAACCCCCCTCGCTCATCACAGACACTGTCACAGGTCAGCTACACTTACAAGTTCCACTCCTTGCTTGGGGAATCCTGAATTGGGACGCCCTGTTGTGGGAAACGTCACTTGATCGCCAATTTCAATCTCCTTCTCCCAAAGCCCTCAACGCGTCTCTGCTCTGCAGCCGCATCCCTGCTCACCTCTTGCCATACATATGCTTGCACCTGGCCTTTCTGAATGGGTGGCATTCTGGCCACGGCTAGAAGATGCGTGGAGGATGCGGCTGGGGAAGCACTTGGCTCCCTTCAGCTCCACTCAGCTTAGCCATCAGCAGATCTGAAGGGAGCCGAGTAAAAACAAGCGTACTGATTGGCTGAGCACGTCTCATAATGATGGCCTGTAGCTACTGTAGTTAGAACCAAATCAGAGAATTTATAGTTTCACCCCAAAACAATGTAAGCTGCGAATGCTTTTATGTATATGCAAAGGTGAGCAGAGGTGGTAGAAAGAGGTGGGGTGCAATTATGTGGAAGAGGTAGGGTTAACAGAGGTGAGTAGAGGTGAGGTGAGAAGGGGTGAGCAAAGGTAAGGCAGGGAAATGTCATTTCAGCAGAGGTTAAGTGGAAAGAGGTGAGGTGGGCAGAGGTGAGATGGTAAGAGAAGCAATAGACAGAGGTGAGGTGGGGGTGGGGAGATAGGAAGAGGTGGGTGGGAAGGAGTGGGCAGAGGTAAGGCAGGGATAGGAAAATTGAGCAGAGGTGAGGTGGCCAGAGCTGAGTCAAAAAGTCTAAAGCAGAGGTGAGATAGTAAGAGAAGTGATGGATAGAGGTGAGGTGGGGGATAGAGATAGGTAGAGGTGAGGGGAGCAGAGGTAAGATGGGGCAAGGAGGAAGTAGAGGTAGGCAGAGGTAAAATGAACACAGGTAAGTAGGAAAGAGGGGGGCATAGGTGAGCTTAGATAAGTCTATTTGGGCATCTCCAAGCACAGCCAGCACAAACACTCCAGTAGCACATGTGTGTCACCCACCTCTACACAGAAGTTAATTGGTGACCTACTTTCTTCTTCGAAAATTAGAGACACACTGCTCTCTAGTGGTCAGCTTGCACAGGAAGGAAAACTCTGCTCACTAACTCCTTAGGGGTGCCACAATGCAGGCCACATGCGACCCCTGGGCCACAGGTTGTGAATCCATGGTCTAATCTGTTTCAAATCTGAATGATCAATTACAGATTTGGAAAAATCTCAGCAGATTTGGTCATCTCAACTCCCAGGCATTGCTTAGTTCTGAATGCAGCTCTCACGTTCAGAAAAATTGGGCACATTTGTTTTATAGATTTTAAGTTCTTTCATCTTCCTTATACTGCCCTATACTGTGTCACAAATATTATATGTTCTCCTTCGTTATATACCACGTCCCTCACTAGCGGTCCCTAGCATCCCTAAAGAATTAGCAAGCAGGGCTTTCCTTGCAGTGCAAGCAGCTGACCACTAGAGAGCAGTGTGTCTCTAATTTTCGAAGCAGAAAGTGAGTCACTGATAAACTTCTCTGTAGAGGTGGGTGCCACACATGAGTAGGTCTTTTTTGGGGGGGGGAACAGAGTAAGAGAAACTAACTTCTGTTCGCTTGTCCATCAACGGTCACCTCTAATACTCATGTAAGCTACAGTAGACAGTGCCAACTTGAACAGATGATCTGGAACTGTATACATTTCCAAGTACATAGTATAGATTGTGTATCTACATTGTTTCTAGTCTTCTCTCTCACGCTATTTAATCCCTCGACTCTCCATCCTTGTACTTAGCAAGAGATGTGTGAGAATGGAGACTGAATTCCATTTTCCATGGCTGTAAATGCTAATCTCCAGTGATCAATATGTGTAGTAAGTCGTGACACCGACACATAGAGATTTTTCAATTTCCTCGGGGGCCATTTTCCAGGCCTGCTGGTGACATGTGACCTGACTAACCTACTTCTCACCCGCTCTCTATGAGAATAGCACTTAGATTACTACATGGAAGCGGTTCCCTGGTGACTTATTATGTCCTGCTTCCATGTCCTGCATGTCAGGACGCTACAGATTACCCAACCTGTCAGAAAGCTTGCTCACCAATATGTCTTTCTCACTGGAGATAACACATTGTTAACTGATTCGTTATGTTAGAGCGAGAAATGTATGTATCTTGTAGAACATGTTTTGAACATTTCAATCTAGTAATAAGCGCAAACATGTCTCTGTTCAGCTTGGATACTGTTTTATCCATGAAATGAATGATTAGGCTACTTCTGAATCCAATGCCATTAAAGCGGTACAAAACCCAGGCTGTTGACTATCCCAAGTTTTGGGATACCCTGTTCAGTGGCATGCTTTGCCACCACGGCCAGAATTAAGTGTGGTGGAGGCCCCTGGGCACAAAATCTGGTGGAGGACCCAGATCCAGAATTTTTTTTCCTTTAAAATAATAGTCCAGCCAAGTAACTGAATTGGTGATTGTCTGGCACCTGCCTACTTACTGGAACGTCAGATCGAGTCCCTTGTGCCACCCTTGTACGGGTGTGTGCTGCTTGGGAACTCCTGCTTTGCCATTCTGGGTGGGGGGTAGTGTAGTCACCCAGCTGGTCCAGCAGAAAACAGTTCCCTGCATTAAGCTGCCAGCGGCTGTGCTTGGTGGCTTATGTGCAGTGACAGCTCTGCACTCACCCATCACTGTAGCGTTGCTGACGGTGGCTGTTTGCCCCCATGCAACCCATGCATGGGGCCCTCACCTCTCAGGGGCCTCCTAGAACTCTGGCAGTGGCTGGCGTGTTATAGTGGTGTAATACTGGTGATGCTGTCATTGCCGAGGCTGCATGAGAAAGAAAGCTGCATCTCTCCGTCATCTTTATTAATGTATTTTGTTATATAAAAAATGCTTTTGATTGGGGCCCAGACACAAGTTTGCATGGGGCCCCAGAAATTATAAACCTGCCCCCGGCCCCACTGTGGGAACCCCCCACCCTTCGGAATGCCCAGGAAAACTCACCTCTTCCTGGTCCAATGGCACATGCATGGTTTGCTGTGACATGCCATTTGGCAAATGACTTAGAATAGACTTCTATGGGGAGTGAGAGCGACACTTGGACTCCCTCCCCAGCCTGAATGGCCGGAGCAGGGGCGTGTGCACAGTGTGAAGATGCTGGTAATAGCCTCGATTCAGAGAGACACAAAAAAACTTCAGTTTTCGTGCCGAT
This sequence comes from Gastrophryne carolinensis, assembly GCA_027917425.1. Classification (NCBI taxonomy): domain Eukaryota; kingdom Metazoa; phylum Chordata; class Amphibia; order Anura; family Microhylidae; genus Gastrophryne; species Gastrophryne carolinensis. The sequence continues at coordinate 98,392,588 of CM051241.1, forward strand.
CTGTTTTTTTGGTGAAATGTTTCCGTTCTCGTATGAGCGTTCGAGCGATTCTATGCATGCATTCAAAACCTTCTGTAAAGTTTCCGTCCGTTCGTACGGCAGATTACGAATTACGAGGATGTAATTTTCTATCCAGACTTTTCCGTTTCATTTTCACATGTTACAACGTAGGCTTTCATTTTTGCCCTTTTCCCATCGTATCCTCCAACGAATCCTTTACGTTTCCCGTTCGATTCTGTTTCCCTTTTTCAATAAATATTCGTCCAGACGGAAATCCTTACCATCTTGCGCCTGCGCACTACAAACTTAACTCATTAAAGTACTTGCCTACATATTTGCCACCCTCATTTCTACTACAATGTTTAGCTGAATCACTTAGCACTCTCCTCCATCTTCCCTTTTGGACCCTTAAAGCTCACCCAAACCACTTAGCACTATCCTCCATCTTCCCTTTGGAAACCTTAAAGCTCACCCAAACCACTTCTCGGTTAGGTTCTTCTTCCATTTTAGCCCCCTAAAACTTACCCAAATCACTTCTCGGTCATGTGAATATTCATCTTTAAATATTTCTGGGCCCATTCGTTTTGTGTTAATGTATTTTGTAAATGAAATGACAATGTAACATTTTTATTTTATACCATCATCAAATATAAAAATGTTTAAAACTTTTGAAAATGTAAAATTTTTACAACTTTAAAAAACAGAATACATATCAATGGCAGGCCACTGAACATTATTCTTCATATGTGGTCCCCAACGGGTTGCGCAGCTCCTGCATCTCGCCCACCAACTGAAGGACCCTGACACTCAGTTGTGCCACTCTGGCACGTGTGGTCCCTGTTAAAAAACGTAAATTAAAATTTTGGTATAACCTTGTTGGGGTCATACTGCAGTGCCCCCCCCCCGTATGGTCCAAACACCTAAATCTGGACTTCAAAAGCCAGAGGGCCCTTGCCACCACGGCCCGGGTTTTGCATAGTGCCCGATTAGAGAACCCCTGGCCCGCATTCTGCAGGCAAAGAACGGGCATCAGGAGCAAGGGCGAGTGGCACATCTTGCGGTTCCTGCAACCAAATATAAAATAATTACACAAAGCAAAGGCAACCAACTAAAACATGAACTCCTACAACAAAATAAGATTCAAGTTCATCAATCCTAATATAATTCACAAAGGACATAAGTCTAAAAAAATATAGCAATTATACGGATGTGTGAGAAAATAAATGTTTACATGCTAAGGACTAATTTAGGTCAGCATTAAAATGCATCTATAAGGCATACATGAAATGTATTGATTCAGGTATGCATTGCTATACAATTTATGGCCTCGGCCATGCTGATACATGCAATGCCTTGGTGCTAAAGGCGCGCAGACTCCTCCACATAGCCACAAAACATGTTCAACAATAGCAATCCGAGCCCTCAAAGGTCTCGTAAGTGGATCGGAAAGGAAACGGATTTATAGGGTGGAGATCCGTCGGAAATCAGCTCTCCGAATCAGACAGAAACCATCCCAACAACGGAAGTTATCTGAACGAACGGAAAATTTCCGATTTTGTTTGGAAATGTTCCGATTTGCTTCCGTTCATCGAAAGAGCATATACACATTTTCCCGAACGTTCGTGCGTGTAGAAAATGGACGAAAAAAAGCAAAAAAAAGACTAACACCCACCAAAACTTTCACAGACAGCTACGGAAGTCCGGACGAATGTGTCTCTGAATCGAGGCTAATGAGCCCGCTCTCGCTCCCCATAGTAAACAATCAGAGCCGAATGGCGAATCACAGAGGCGAGGCAATTGCCACTGACTAGAGAGCCTGCGCACCTGCCATTGGACTGGGGGAAGGTAAGCATTTACTGGCGAGCAATATTCTGAGGAAAAAAAGCTTACCCCTCCTTCATCTCTCTACCCATGCAAATGAATGACTGTATATTAGGGGAGGTCTTTATGTCTCAGACCTGGCCTTCTGATATTTCCCTATCATTATGGTGTTGGTCACCTAGAGGTGCACCAGACCTGGTGATGGTCACCTGGTACACAGCCTCAGCCAGACCCTTTATCCCCTGAGCCTTGGAGATACCAGTCACTATGTTTGGTGCTTTAGGTTGATATCCTCTGGAGGGGTGGTACATCTACAAACGTTTAAAGAAACGGAGCGAAAACCCAAATTTAGCCGAAATTTGCATGTAACTGAACCAAACTATATATATTTGTATGTGCATGTATTCAGGTGAATATATAATATTAACTTCAGCATGTATATTTGTCAGAGTAGAGTTGTTTTCCAATTCACTGCTTGTTTTTCTGTGGTGATGATAAAATATAAGATTATACTCTTATATAACATACTGTATTGAATGACTCATACTAGGATTACCTTCTGACAAGATGTCTCTTGGCTTTCTAAATAGGTAACCCAGCATGCAAACCTGAATGCTACATAGCATCTTTAAAAGTCCATTTTTAATACAAGGTGTAAATCACAAGAGAAAACAATGTCTTCTGTAACGTTAAGAATAACTAGTCGCTCTAATTATTATATGTAAATGATTTGTCCCATCTATTCGTCCAGATAGAAGTAAAAACTTTCTGTAGGACTGTGGTTACTAAGGTACTGAGAAGATCCAGATTTAAGAAACATAGTTCTGAAAGACTATGGTTTATTTTCTGTATGTTAGAGTAACGCTTTAACGCTGTAATTGCTTTTGTAAGGCTTATCTAAGGAATGTGCTGCTTCGCATGGGGGGCTCTGGGAACTGAGAACACTATGAAATACTCCCATATTCGACCTTGTACATGGTAATAAATATTCTGTTCTCATTATTTTTAACTTAGGTAATTGTCTATTTTGCGCATGCTCTAACTATGAAAGTTTTCAATAAAAAAGGGGAGAGAAGCGCCCCCTACTCAGTGTTTTTTCTCTGAGGCTCGCTACACACCTCGTCGCGTGTATTGATTCTCTTAGAGTATAACAATTGGGAATCAGACAACAGAAGCCAGACCAAGTCCGCTTAGTGACTTGAACATAACATTACGTGGTGCCCGAATTCAGGGACTCTCTATGGTGGTCGCAAGAGGTATCGCACCCGCCGAACGGAACATCAACTGATGCCACCTCGGAACAGCAGACTTCAAAACCTGGCCAGGTAAGAGACAGCTTTTATGTACTCTTATACTCTGCTCTTCCCCTGTGTGGCATCAGCGGGTCCGTTCTAAGGTGAGATAGGCATAGCCAGCCTCTGCGAAAGAGGGTCATTTTAAAGAATCCTAAGGCGCTTCTGTTGTCTGTATTTGTTTTGTTTGTCCATGTCTTGTCTGTCTGTTCGCTTAAGAATTTGTTATTTTTGAGAGTGTGATAAAAACTTTATGAGCCTGGCAGTTAGTTAAAAGCTTTGGACGGTCATTAGACGCCCCACCCCACTGGCGAGGGGAAACCCGCTATAACCCAGTGACGGTGAACGCAAGTGGTGACCAGAAGAAGTTTTAGAGAGGAAAATACACTGTATGGTTTTATAACTCATTTAGGCGTGAGCCAGCTGTTGTGTTGATTGGTATTGACGGCACCTTCACGGCGCATGCCAGCAGATCTCGACAGCGTTGATTTATGATTACCACAGTTCCCAGGCTTAGTTAGAAGACCAGGACTAGTCGATAGGTGATTTCAGAAAATTAAAGCCAATATTACTGGGATGGGAATAAGATACAATTAGTGTATCTAGGACTGTCACTTACCCATATGATAGGTGATGTGTTGTTTGTGATCCTAATTGTTTGTCTTGGATTATGTGTTGCTATTTGGTTAGCGTGTAGGATCACTAGACATTACAAGGAGGGACCCAGAGAGGTACTCCAGTTCCTAGGTCCTTAGGAGGAAGCCAAAGAAGGCTAGCCCACAGAGAGGTTAGACCCCAATACGGTACCTAAGGCCGGTTGCTAGGAAGATGGGAAAAGAACAGTCCAAAGAGATACCCCAGGAAGAGAAGTGGCAGACGTTAGAAGAAATCACAAAAGAAAGGTGTGGCGCAGATGCCGCCAAAGAACTAAGAAAAATCTGGAAGGAATTTAAGTTAACACACAAATGGCAATTAGATTTAGGGAAGTGGGAACAGATAGTTAAAGGGAAACATGGAATTATTTTTGACAAAGGATGGGATCATCAAGTAGAATGTGCTCTGAAACTTTCAAGTTCAGCAGAAAAGGAAGGCTGGACGTACAGTCCACATAGGAAACAATGGAATACTACACCATTGCTTCATCCCCAAGTAGACCCCATACCTGATGTTCCAACAAACCCAGTACCGCCACCCCCATATGAAAAGACAGTAAAGAAAGAAACTAGTAAGTTGTATCCTAAGCTCCCATTAGCCAGTAACGGTACGTATGGTCCAGACCCCGGCATTGATGAGGAAGATAGTGGCTTATGGCAATGCTGGTGTGGAATGATTAACAAGGGTTGGGATAAAATGTGTACCCAAAGTAAAGTCAGGGAGCAGGATGAGGTAGTCAATAGTAATGATAACTGGAAATGTAGAAACTGCGGTTGTAGAGGGATGGATATAACACAGACCGAATGTAATGTTTGTGGAGCAGACCAACAAGGTGGGATCCAGGTGAGAATATAAATGGAGTTAGTACAAGAAAGAAAAATGTCAATATAGTTACTGAAAAATCTTGGACTTGTGAACATTGTATGGCATCCCAAATAATGTCACACATTGGACCCCCTCCTAGAGCCAACACCTATAAATTAGTTGCACCTGTCTTCACTCATACTAGACAAATTCCAGACGCTGCAAATGCAGGAGCTTTCGTACCACAGGAGACTCCTTATTATAAACCTTGGACTCCAGCTGAATGTATGGCTTTACTACAAAATGCGCCTGATCCTCTCACTAGCCCCTCCAGATTTGGCAGATATGTTGTCCAAATGATGGAATCCCATAATGCCACTTGGTTAGATGGAGAGGATCTCTGTAGAATGAAAATGTCTCCTACTATGTTTCATCAATTTACTGATTATATGAGAACACATAGACCACAAAATATTAGGATAGGGGACAGTAGGAATGATTTTATACAACATTTTACAGCTTTTTGTGCAGAAAAACAACAGCTGAGAGGCACAACTGCAGCAGGCGTACAAGGACCAACACAATCAGTCACTGATTTTTATTTGACACTTGAACAAACATACATTGATGAAGGTCTAGATGTCGCAACAATAGCAGTTCAAAGGTTATTTGTTAGAGCCTATATTGATGATCTAAAACCGGCAATTAAGGAAAAGCTTAAAGCTTCCATCCCAGACTGGAGAACTAACCACACCATGGCACAATTATTGGCTAAAGCACAAGGCATAGAAATGGACTTGCAGGAAAAGCCCAAGGTGCGCATGGTGGCTCAGGTCACTACAGGTACTAGACCTAAGCAGGGAACTTTTCAAGGAAAAATTTTAAAATGTTATTATTGTGACAAACCTGGTCATATTAAGAGGAATTGTAGAAAGTTTGCTGCCGATCAAGGAACAGCCCCCAATAAGTCAGAATCTAAAAGTAAAGAACAAGACTGACTATCGGCAGTAACATTCACAGTACCAGCCAAAACACCCATAATACCGATTGAAATTGATGGCAAAACAGTTGAATTTTGATTGATACGGGCGCGACTAAATCTGTCATTAGTAATAAAGTTTTAAGCAAGAAACAGCAGTCAGAAGCCCAAACTATAGCTTCAGGTTTCAATGGTCTGCCTAAAGTTATGCCTATATCTAAACCACTAGAGGGCAGGCTTGGTCCACACATGTTTATCTCTAAATTTTTAGTCTGTGATTCAGCACCTTACAATTTATTGGGTGTAGATAACTTAACTAAACTTCAAGCAAAAATTGATTTTCAAGAAGATGGTCAAGTTGTTCTAACTTTGCCTGACCATCCTGATGATTTAGAATATTGTATGCAAATACAAGCTCTTGAAGATTTTGAACTCACTAATGTACACTAATGTACACAGAGAATGATCAAGACTTACTAAGAACTGTACCTGACCATTTATGGTCTAAGTCAGGGTCTGATATAGGCCTTCTCCCTGTCTCACCAGTAGAGGTCCATATCAGACCAGGATCTACCCTACCACAGCTTAAGCAGTACCCTTTGAGTGCTGCACAAGAACAAGCTATAGGAGAACAAATTGATGAGCTTTTGGCCAAGGGTGCTTTGATTCAGATGCAATCAGGGGCTAATACTCCTTTGTATCCAGTCAGGAAAAAGGTTTTGGAACCAGGACAACCTGTGAAATACAGGATGGTACAAGATCTTAGAGCCATTAATAACATTTTGGCTCCAATGACACCAGTGGTTCCAAATCCTCATACATTGCTTTCTCGAATACCGAGTACAAGCATGTATTTTTCTTGCGTGGATCTAACGGGAGCTTTCTTTTCGGTCCCTTTAGCGCCTGAATGTTACCACCTTTTTGCCTTTAGATTTAAGTCTAAGACTTTTTGCTGGAGACGTTTACCCCAAGGAATGTCTCATTCGCCCACCTTGTATTCCTTGGCCCTAGAATCAGTCTTGGCAGGATGGAAACCACCAATAGATTGTGTGCTTCTCCAATATGTAGACGATTTGCTTCTTTGCTGCCCAGACAAAACCACATGTGAGGAGGGTACTTTGTCTCTTCTTACATTTCTGGCTGAGAATGGCTGCAAGGCTAGCAAAGAAAAGCTACAATTCTGCCAAACACAAGTTACCTTTCTAGGTCACTGCATTTCACAAGGCACTAGACACCTTACTAAAGACAGAGTGGAAATAGTCAGGAACATGTCACCTCCTAAGACACATAAACAGTTAAGAGCCTTTCTAGGACTCATTTCTTATTGTAGACAGTGGATTATGCATGCCAGTTCACTTATGCAACCACTGTATGATTGAGTCAAAGTTACACCTTTTAGTCTGACCCCTGAAGCGCAGGATGCTTTTGAACAACTTAAACTTGCAGTCACACAAGCACCAGCTTTAGGTCTTCCTGATTATTCCAAGCCATTTACACTCATGGCTACTGAAATACAAGGACATGCTACTGGAGTTTTAATGCAGGCACATGGCACAAAACAAAGACCTATTGCTTATTATTCGGCTCGCTTAGACCCCGTAGCGAGAGGTTCCCCCTCTTGTGTTAAAGCTGTAGCAGCAGTTTCTCTATTGGTAGACAAAGCTTCTGAAATTGTACTTGATGATGAATTAGCTGTGTCTACCAATCACGACATTCATGGGATATTATCACAGGTAAATCCCAAACACCTGTCAATGGCTAGACAGCTTAGGATGCAGTGTATCCTTTTACTACCCCCAACAATTAAGTTTCAAAGATGTACTTCTCTGAATCTGGTGACTTTGTTACCAATTTCTTCAGATTCTGAAGGGGGGAGTAATAGTGAAGATTTTGAGAATTTTTTAGAATTTGAACATACTGAAGACACACATGACTGCATTGAACTTATGAAGCAAGAAACAATGGGTTTACCACATGTGCATGATACACCTTTAGAAAACCCAGAATTTGAATTTTTTGTAGATGACAGCAGGTATGATGATGAAAAAGGACAGTTTCATACAGGTTATGCAATAGTAACTGAACATGAAGTGGTAGAAGCTGAACCATTACCACCTCATATGTCTGCTCAGGAAGCAGAACTTACAGCCCTCTCTAGGGCATTAATGCTGCTAAAAGACACTACAGGCACGATCTGGACAGACTCCACCTATTCTTGGGGTATTGCCCACGATTACGCCCACCTGTGGAAAGCAAGGGGCTTCTTAACAGCTGCAGGAACCCCCATTAGACATGCTGATTTAGTTGACCAACCTGAACAATGTCAAAGAGGTGGCTATAGTAAAAGTAGCAGCCCACACAAAACAAACAACCAAAGAGGCTAAAGGTAATGAAAAAGCTGACTTAGCAGCTAAACAAGCAGCTTTGAAGAAGATAGAGAGTGTAAGTGTAAATCTTACCCAGGAATCGGCGGTAAGTATGGAACTAATGAAAATCTTCAGGACAAAGTGATGCCTGAGGAAAAGGAAAAATGGCTCAGAGCAGGAGCCCAGCAAAATTATGGATTATGGGTCAAAGGAAGCCGATTGTGCTTGCCTAGCCTCCTATACCCAGAACAGGCACAGGTATCACACCTGCCTACACATCAGAGTGCAAACTCTATGGTAAGGAGTACCAATCAGACTTGGTATGCTCCAGGCTTTAGTAGCATGGCACGACAATACTGTGCAGGATGCTCTATCTGTTTGACGGAGAACCCAGGACAGGTTGTTAAGACACCGGTAAGACATCAACCTAGGTCTCTCTATCCATTTCAAAGGCTTCAAATTGATTACATCCAACTCCCTAAGAGTGGACCCTTTGAGTATGTACTTGTGTGCATTGACTTGTTTTCGGGATGGCCAGAAGCATACCCAGTAAAATCAGCAACAGCTAAGACCACGGCAAAGAAACTAATTACAGAATTGATACCACGTTTTGGTCTATGTGAGACCATAGAAAGTGACCGTGGCTCGCACTTTACAGGTGAAATAATGCAAAATGTAATGCAAATGTTAGGTGTCCAGCAGTCCTTCCATACACCCTATCACCCACAGAGTTCAGGGAGTGTGGAGAGACTGAATGGCACCATTAAACTGAAGTTACAGAAAACTATGAAGGAATTAGGTAAACCATGGATAGATTGTTTACCAATTGTGTTATTTTCAATAAGATGCACCCCTACAAAGGGGGTTGTCACCTTATGAAATTCTGTTTGGAAGTGCTCCCAGAACTGGGTTGTACTTTCCACAACATCTTGCCCTAAAATGTGATGAATTGACTGATTATGTGATACAGTTACAGAAACATCTCACTAAGCTGCACAAAAGTGTTTTTGATTCTCTTCCAGACCCCGACCAGATAACAGGAACTCATAATCTCCAACCAGGAGACTTTGTCTATGTAAAGAAACATTCTAGAAAATCTTTGGAATCAAGGTTTGAAGGACCCTTTCAAGTTCTTTTGACAACGCCTACTTCAGTGAAGCTTGAAGGAAAATCCACTTGGATACACGCAAGTCATTGTAAAAAGGTTACAGGTTCTGAGGGAAGATGAAATACTTCCTCTTAACAATGATAATGGCTTTTTGCCTCAGTATTTCATCCCCTGCACCTATAAGAAATAAAAGAGAAGCAGGCACTCACCATCAGAAATTTCTTTTGCTGAAATTCAAATATGCTTATGCCCGCAAATCAGGTCACGAAAAATGCTGGATTTGCAGCAAATTGCATCCTAGTTCAGCCAGGATACCTCTTGTTGCGGCTCCTATAAATTATACCCTTTTTTTGAACGGAACCCCTGGGATTAATTTTCAAAATATCACATGAACCAGTAATGAGAGCATAGAATTCCCTATAATAGCAAGAACACACTTTCCTGATTGGTGTTTCCAGATGGGAAGAGTGAATGCAAGTAGGGGCGAAGTGTGTAGATATAGTAAATTGAATATCTCCCACACTGATAATGTTATAAATCAATCTGCTATACAGACTAATAATGAAACTCTTAGAAATATGACCCGCAATGTTATTTTTACACACACAGGTTCACAAACTGATATCTCCAAACTATTTGCTGTATTTACACTAGCCAACTACGACAGTGATAGCCAATATTCTTTTAGTCAGATGTCCATATTTTTAGGAAATGATATATATATTTGTTGTGGGATAACCTGTTATCCATGGATACCTCCAGAACCCATGGGATGGTGCTATTTGGCCTCCCTGATCCCAGTAATGGGGGTAGTAGGAGAGAATAAAAGTCTAAAGATGAGCCCATACCCTAAGCATCCCTTGGAAAGTCTAAATAGAGTAAAGAAGAGTTTACAGCATACAGATCCTCTAGACTATGACGTGTTTACAGAAGGGGATATTACGTGGGCGTGGTTTCCCAGTTGGACAGGGTGGAGCGTAGATATGATGAAGAGATTAAATAATTACACAGGATTAATGAATGAAGTACTTGACAGAAATTCTGAAGATATTGAGAAGTTAAATTTGGAACAAAAAGCAATAAGAGATAAAGTAGAGATGCATGAAATGGCTATAGAAAGTATGAGTGCAGCCTTGACAGGACTTTGTGAAATGACGGAGGACTACAAGTGCTGTACTTGGATACATAATACCTCATTAGAGATACCTGATTATTATGAAGTAATAAAAGGTCATAGAGAAGAAGTTCAAAAGATACAGAGTAAAATCAGGACATTTGCAAAAGACTGGTCTCCTTTTGGAGATTGGGGAAACTGGAGTGGTCCACTACAATGGATCAAGAATATCTTGATTAATATTTTGGCATTGTGTCCTCTGGGTATAATGATTTATGTTCTAGTAAAACTAGCTCTTTGCCTTGTAGCCAGGATCAAGACACCTAAAGTAACACATAAACGTATCTTGATTGCAGATAATGCGCTTTCTAAATGAGTAACTATGTTTCTTTCCTTTAGAATTGACATATCATCTGTCAAAATTCGAGACTCTTCTTTGGAAGGATGCTGTTCAAGTACTTGGGGGATGGAACCAGTTAAAGAAGACCTGTGTTCCCCTAGGCAATTCGCCGGCCTGGGATAGTACCTGAGTGACTGAATTGGCTATTAACTTTCCGAAGTGGACACAGTCAAAGGAAAGACAGATGAAGATGTCAAAGGGGGGAAATGAGAAGATCCAGATTTAAGAAACATAGTTCTGAAAGACTATGGTTTATTTTCTGTATGTTAGAGTAATGCTTTAACGCTGGACTTTTCTGTAATTGCTTTTGTAAGGCTTATCTAAGGAATGTGCTGCTTCGCATGGGGGGCTCTGGGAACTGAGAACACTATGAAATACTCCCATATTCGACCTTGTACATGGTAATAAATATTCTGTTCTCATTATTTTTAACTTAGGTAATTGTCTGTTCTGCGCATGCTCTAACTATGAAAGTTTTCAATAAAAAAGGGGAGAGAAGCGCCCCCTACTCAGTGTTTTTTCTCTGAGGCTCGCTACACACCTCGTCGCGTGTATTGATTCTCTTAGAGTATAACAATTGGGAATCAGACAACAGAAGCCAAACCAAGTCCGGTTAGTGACTTGAACATAACAGTACATATGGGCTGTTAAATACTAACTTTCCACTTGTCCATTCTCTATCATCCGCCAGTTCTTCTTGCAGTGGAGCCAACCTATCCTTTTGAAGTCATTCTTGGCACCCCCTCCCCAAATTTAGTTAGAGGAAGTTGGGCAGTATTGTAGAGCTGTAGTCCCCATCCCTCTCCTACAAGGCCCACTAATAGGTCAGGTTTTGCAGATCTCCGCACAAATGCTCAGTGCAGCAGCGGCAGCTATATAGGCAGCTATATGGAGATCCCCAAAACATGAGCTGTGGGTGGGCATTGGAGAAAAGAGTTGGGTACCATTGCTGTAGAGGTCAAGATGACACGCCCACGTTCTTCCTAAAAAGCCTTGCAGGAACCATTCTTTTAGATGGCAAAATCCATTAACAATTGCTTGTTTTAATGAAAAGTTGTACTGCTGAAACATCTTTAAACTTCATTTGTCATTTTACTTCCCATACTTCCAATTTATCTAAATCTGTTTGTAGCTGCATCCTGTCCTGTTTTGTGTTAGTTACTTTACACAGCTTAGTATCATCTGCGGAGATTGAGACGTAACTGTTTAATCTGCCCCCTATGTCATTAAGATATATTGAAGAGAATTGGGCCTATATATTGAAATCCCCCCCAAATTAAGACACCTCCCATCAAGGAGCCCAGGTTATCTAAGGTGGACTGGAGAAAATTACCCTGGTTAGAGTTGGGGCTAGAGTGTTACCTTGAGGGAGAATAGAATATCCATAATGAAAAGGCAAAAATGCATCTACCCTCAGTATCTTGCCATGCATCAATGAAGGTCCAGGACATGGAACCTGCAATAAGTATGGCCACCTTCCTCGATTTGAAGTCTGCGGAATAGCTAAGTTATTGCATCATATAGATGCAATAAGAGAAGAGTCTCTTGGAAGAATGCAATCTGTGAGTTGAGGCGCTTAAGGTCCCTAAGAATACAGGTTAGCTTAACATTCAGGGAAGTGATATTAAGAAAAGACATTATTGCAATTACAATTTAAATTCACAGTAGTTAAAAGATTGAAGTATTGTTTATTTCAACACACTGAGAGAACGCCAGAGTTCATCTCGCACTAGGAGGGGGAAGGGAGAGGAAGAGATGGGGAAAAATAGCAGGAGGTAAGAGAGATGCGAGAGTTAGTAGAAAAGGAGGGAGCTCAAGGCAAGTGATAGCGTGAAGAGAGAGAAGAAAGAAAACTAGAGAGTTTACAGAAACATAGACCAGTAACCAGTAGAAAATGCACTTAGTGCACTGAATTAACTATGCAGAGAGCAAGGCCTCCCCCCAGCTCCTCCTTCCCCTCCAACTGTATAGCATAAAATGTATAACAAAACAGTAACAACAATCTGGGTAACTTGTAAGATCTAAATGTGTAAATCGTGGCAGCAACAATGGATAAATCTGAAACAGGAAACCATAAATCCCATTAAAGAACATAAGTCTCAACCTCAGTTCCCCAGAGGGACGGAAAACAAGAAGATGTCTGAGAGTCCTTGCGTACACCAGGTGAGCCTTTTATCAGAGAGTAAGACTTTATATACCCTTAAAGCTCTACTGCAGAGACATATAGAAACCCAGAGCCCAGAAAGAAAGAAGGGGGGGTTCCCACCGAGACTTAAAGGAAACAAAAAGGTTACTATCAGGGTAGCTAAAAACATTTTAGCTACCCTGACATAGATATGGGAAACATATATAGGAATGTCAGGCCCGAGATTGCCAGGTTATTTAGGCAGGTTTGGGAATTTCTTAGTTTAAGTATTAAGATATGAACAGCAGAGGAGGCCAAAAGCAAAAAAGGACGTCACAGGCACAGACCAGGAACATAGGTAGAGACCAGGAAGTGGGGGATAGACTGAGGACTCACATCCGGGTGTTGACTAGGATTGGGAAGTTGGAGTCACAAAAGGGAGCAGGTAGGCAGACTCAAGGACTGGAAGCAGGTATGCAGTCATATACTTGCAGCAGATAGGCCAATAGTACGTGTCACCAGAGAAGCAAGTGGCTGAATACTCAGGACATGAGAGGCCAAGTACCTTAACAGGGGCCTGTTATCCTGTTACACCAACACCCCAAGTGGTCAGGGGCTCTCAGATACTAAGCAGTCCCCTTGTAGTTGCTGACTTAGACCTGAGGGCAGACAGAATACAAATGGAAACAGCAGACAATCTAGAGAAGGGGTTCCCAACCTTTCTTACCATTAGAGTCACATTTAGCATCAAGAGATAGTCAGAAACCACATTCAGAGCTAGTAGATTTTAGAAATGATAAAATCATCAAAAGAACAGAAAACTGCTGGAAACTGTTCCATATAAAATATAGTGAATAACTTGACAATTCAGCATGCATGTGGATTTCTTGTCCTGTAAAATACTATTGCCACATGAGTACATACCCAAATAGGGTCAAAAACAAGGGACAGGATGGGAAACCTTTTCTAGCACTGGGCAATGATGAGATGGGTAGACCTGCCCAATTCTGTATTAACAGCCTAGTCCTATGCTAAACCTCAGGAGTGAAGCAGATAGCTCACTAGCCACACAGCAGGAATCTACAAGCCATGTGCTACAGGTTGGTGACCCCTGAACTAGAGAATTAGACAATGCATATACAGACAGCAGAACACTAGGGTACAAACTGTATTCTACAAATAATTTGCACCTGAATGAAAGGGGGGCTTCTGTGCTTGGTAAAATGATACTAAAGGGAGTGGATAAGCATTTAAATTAGAAATGAGGAGGGAGGGCAAGATGAAAAGCAAAGGGGAAGACAGGTTACTTAGGGGGCAGCATCTGATGGTGGGTGGAGAAATAGGAGGGGGAAGGAGGACTGCTGTGTTGGATAAGGAGATCCATGTGTTACAAACCGGCTGTGAAAAAGTGCACACCACTGCAAGAGTTAATTGCACTAAAGCTGAATGTGTTAAACTGGATGGCAACTTGAAGCGCATGTTCACAAATGCCAGAAGTCTGGCAAGTAAAGTGGGGGGGCTTGAGGCTCTGGTACTAGAAGATAGCATTAATGTTATTGGTGTGGCTGAGGGATGGCTGGACTCCACACATGACTGGACTGTTAATCTTCAAGGGTTTACCCTCTTTCAGAAAGACAGAGCAAATAGGAAAGGGGGTGGAGTGTGTATCTATGTAAAACAAGATTCCAAAGCATATATTAATGAGGGGCTACTAGCTGAGGATTGTGAAGATGTAGAATCCTTCTGGGTAGAAGTGGGGGGTGATGAAAACAATGTTGAAATACATCTTGGTGTAATCTATAAATCACCAAACATAACTGATGAAAAAGAGGGTCAACTGCATAAACAGACAGAGCGGGCAGCGCAGGCTGGTACAGTGGGGATAATGGGTGACTTCCCATGAATCGACTGGAGCCACGGATCTGCTTCAGCTGCAAGGGGGAGAACATTCCTGAGCTTGCTGCAAGATAACTTTATGAGCCAGTTGGTGAAGGCATCTACTAGGGGTAATGCTCTATTGGATCTGGTAATTTCAAATGATGATGACCTGGTAGGTACTGTAACAGTTCATGAATATCTTGGTAACAATGGCCACAATATAGTTGTATCCAACATAAACTGTAAAAAACATTCTCTGGCTGGGAGGGTAAAAACTCTAAATTTTAGAAAGGTCAACTTCCCAAGTTCCAGGTTGCACTCTAGGACATAGACTGGGAACATATGTTAAGGAATAAGGATACAGATGCAAAATGGGAGTGCTTTAAATTAATTGTGAGTACCAACATTCCAAAATTTCTGAAGGTAGCAAGCATAAGCGACTCAAATTAAATCCTGCAGTTAAATGGTCAATAAAAAATGAGAAAAGAGCATTTAAAAATTACAAATCTGAGGTGCCCTAAGAAAAGGCGAAACTGATAAATGGGTTCTTTAGCGCTGTGTACCCAAAGAAGCACAAGGTACCAACTTAGGCGTTGCCACTGCAAACAATACCCCAAGCATATTTCTTAACTGGCTAAACATGGATATCATCCAAGAAAGACTAAATACTTTACATGTGAATAAGACTCCAGGACCAGATGGACTTCACCCAACAGTTCTTAAAGATCTTTAAAGACTCACTAACAATGGTATATTACCAAGAGACTGAGGGACTACTAAGAGACTACATACAGGATTATGTAACTATGCAAATATTTCTTTATTTAAGTGACAGCCAGCACGGTCTTACTAAAGACAGAAGCTGTCAGACTAACCTGATTGGCTTCTATGAGGAGGTGAGTAGAAGCCTGAAGAGAGAAGCGGCTGTGGATATAGTTTTCCTGGATTTTGCAAAAACATTTGAGACTGTCCCCCATAGACGTTTATTGGGGAAATTCAGTTTGTAACTGGATTGAGAACTGGCTGAGGGATCGTGTGCAGAGAGTTGTGGTTAATGATACTCTGAATGGTTACCGATTGTAAGCTGTGTACCCCAAGGTTCTGTGCTGGGCTTATAAATGATATAGAAGTTGGCATTAAGAGAACTGTCTTTATTTTTTGGATGACACCAAGATATGTAGCACAGTGCAGTCTATTGAAGATGTTCACAAGCTTCAGGCTGACTTGGACGCTTTAAGTGGCTGGGCATCCATTTGGCAAATGAAGTTCAATGTGGATAAGTGTAAAGTGAAGGCTACATATGTCCTCGGGGAAGTAAAACTGGGAAAGTCACTTGCTGAGAGGGATCTCGGGGTACTGTTAGACCACAGGCTAAATAACAGCATGCATTGCCCAGCAGCTGCTTCCAAGGTGACCAGGATATTATCATGCAATAAAAGAGGCCTGGAATCATGGGAAAGGTGAGTAATATTGCCTCTTTACAAGGCATTGGTGCCCTCACTTGAAATATGTTATTCAGTTCTGGGCACCCGTTCATAGAAAAGACACCCTTTGGAAAGAGTGCAGAGCAGAGCCACCAAACTAATAAGGGGAATGAAGGATCTTACTTATGAAAAAAGATTATGGGAATTAAATCTGTTTAGTCTTGAGCGGAAACGACTAAGGGGGGACATGATTCATTTTTATAAATATATATGACCAGTACAAAAAATATGGGGTAAAATGATTTCAACTAAAATCCTCTCTAATAACAAGGGGGCACTCCCTGTATCTGGAATAAAAGGATTCAATCTCTGGACACAACAATCATTTTTTACCATAAGAACTATACATCTGTGGAAAAGCCTCCCACAGAAGCTTGCTACAGCATCAACAGCTGACAGCTTCAAAGAAGGATTAGATGCTTTTCTAGCAGAAAGTTTTCTAGCAGAAACATAAACAGTTACTATTAGCTGTTATCAGTTAAAAAATAAATAAATAAAAGTATATTTTCCAAACCACGTCCTTTGGTTGAACTTGCTGGACAGCCACACACCACAGAGACACAGCAAGAGGTCAGCTGGGATGCGGGCACTGGTGCGCTCTGCACCATTCGGCTCATTGTCTAAAATGGACTAGTGAGCAGAAACTGAGAACACTTTTTGCAAAGCTCAAGGATTTGTGGGGATACACACAACAGGGCATCCCAAATTGGGGCCTGGTCTGAGAGGGACAATAACCAGGAGACTGAAATTCCTCGGTGTTGTTCCTCTTTAAAGTCTGCATTTTTAAACTTAGTGCCTTACCAGAGTGCATTGTGCAGTGGGGCATCCCTATGCTGCCAGTGTACTGCACTATGGAGAGGAAGTCTTTGCTCTCACCCCCCAGGAGGTCATGAAACCTGCAGCTAGACCAGAGCCTCAACAGCACCCTTTGCCAACAAGCTGCCCCTGCACAAAGTGCCCAAAGCTCTTAGCTAAGTCTCAGAAGGTCTCTGCCAGGCTGCCATCCTGTCTGTGACTGCAGGGACATCATGTACATCATGGGAACCGGCAGCTTGCTTTGATTGAAAAAGAGAAGCCTGCGATACAGGGCCAAGTTTTTCATAGGGCTGTACAGAGAAGCCTGGCTCTGTGGAAGAAGCTTCCTCAACTAAAGTGGACCTTCTTAGAAATGGATATAGGTCCCCTTTAAATGTGTTTCACTAACTTTCGGTTGCTGGTTATGAAGCTCAGAACCCCTTTATTGTACTACTGTACAGAAAGCCATCACTGTGCAAGTGCCACCCCATAGACCTGTCACACATGGGGAGCAGTGTAGAGGGGCTGGGGACACCATGCAGATGCGCCTTAAGTGGTGGCTATACTACTACTTTTTAATTCTAATAAGCACCCTAATCATCCAAATGTGCAGATTTGGGGCACTCATTATCCTGCAGAGGAAGCAAAGAAAACAACTTAGTTCTGAAAAGAACAGCTGTGGTTCTTTCCTCCATGTGCTGCACTGCTCTGCCCCTAGTGGCCAGATGAATAAACGCTGCTGACCAGCATACAGGATGCCTTATCATTCCCCATGACCCTGTCTGCCAGCGAAGTATAATTTGTTGTTTTGTCCTTAGTTAAATGTGCCCTGCGGAACCAGGCGGCCTAGTGGCAAATACGGCCCTGATCGTGCTAACTATGTAACTAGCACTGCACACCTTCTAAGTGTCCCTGATTTGGAGGGACTGTCCATCTTTTGAGTCAATGTCCCCTGTCCCTTGTTGTTCTCATGTGTCCCTCTTTAAAGTTTAACATGCAGATCTGCATCAATTAATGATTAATTCGCCTATTTAAAGTGTTTCTATTGTTTTAACTATTACCATCAATCTCATATCCATTCCTCAATGAGGGGGTGTGGCCTAATTTTTCCCACCATGAAAAGTTGGGAGGTATGGCACTGGAACATAAAGAAAAGGGAAGGCCTAGGCCCAATTCAAAGACAGGGCTGGAGGTGCCAAAGAGAACACATAGAAACTAAGGATACAAAGTGACACATTGATTGAGTGGGGCTGTTGGGTTACACACAAACTTTTAAAGCAGGGGAGAGATTGCAGACACATGTGAGAGGGCAGAGAACACCACTTTAACAAGACAGGGAAGAGTCACATAGTCACAAAGCCCAGCAACATACATAACAGTAGGTGGTATGACAAGGAAGACATTTGACAGAATACACACCATGCATCATTGCTTCAAGCACCTGCTATGGCAACCCTTACAAGTGCTCAGAAAGAAGAATGGGGGACAGTGATGAATAGTAAAAGTAAAGCGAAAAGAAAATACTTAATTGTCATAGTTTTCAAACTTATACACTAATGACCTCTAAAATCCCAGTTTCACATATACCCATCCATTCACATAGCAGGTTTCCTTTAATAGAAAATTTTTTAAATTTATTTTCACCTGAAACGTGTCGTCTACTGCCAGTAATTCAGCCATTCTCTACGTGTAGAGGCCATCTCTTTATCCCTCTGATAATACGGATATTTCTACCTGCCGCTTTGATTATAAATATTAGAAGAATAATAAGCACCCCGCTCCTCTAATCCCACCATTCTGGTCTCACCGTCGCATCTAAGCAAAGTATACCTCGTCGTCACCTGCCGGTAACGCAAAGCGCAGAATGGCTACAATTACAGGAAACCGTACAATGACAAAATGACAGGTTCCGGGTAGAGATTGCCAGTGGGATGTGACTGGCTTCCCCACATCCTAATGTTAAGGTCAACCCTGCTGGTAACCTCCGACAGTCTGTGCTACCATTTCAGGGCAAGGGATTATGGAGGAAAGAGCTTCATGGGGCAAGTTAAGACAATGTATTTCAGCAGCTCATATTTACTGAGACCTGAAAACAGACACTTTGTAATTTTTTCTATGATGTGAAGTCTAATCAGCTTATTGGAACTCTTATTTTTATTATTTATTTTTTATTTTCCAGGGAAGCCTTTTAAATGTCATTCCAGAATGACTACATTCTACAGGCAGGGGTGTGTCTTGAATCTCGACTGCTGAGAAGTAAAAAGGCACCAATCAAAGTCAAGCTCTATTGTTCGCAACTGTTCTCAAGGCTGCATTTTGTTGGGCATAATGTTTGTTCGCGATGGAAATTCTTTAGGAGTGAGCTGAAAAATATGGATGCAGGGCCATGGCTGGCAACAGAAATAGGTTGGACACAAGAACACAGTTGTAAGCAGGCTGGACACCTAATAGTTGGATGCAGGAAAATACAGTTCGAAGCTGGACACAGCTGAAGACAAAGACTTTTAAATGTGTCTCAAGGATGATGTTCAGTACAGATAGGTAAAATTATGGGGCATGATGTGCAGTCAGCACCCCAACAGAGTTCCTTTGTCATATTGTGCATTGTGCAGTTGCATCTTTGTGTTTATCTGCAACCTGTGTTGTTTGGTGTTCACCCCTTTTCTGCATCCAGGTATTATTCTGTATCCAACCTGTTCCTGTTTCCAGATGCATTCTAGGGTCCAGCCTGTTCCTGCTTTCAACCGTGTTCTTGCTGCTATAGTTGGTAACATTGCCTTATGATTGTTCCATAATATAAGAAAGAGTTTCCAAAAGGCTTGTATTCAGGTTATGCTGGTGAAGATATGCAATATGTTTACTCTCAGTCTACAGTATATCCTGGGGTTAATAGAAGCTTGCTGGAGACGCTGTCTTAGATCCAAACATTTCCAAACTTTCAATATAAACAACAATATATGCTGTGTTTGATACAGTGATGTCCTTTCATGGTCATAGATTGTGTGACTTGTTGTAAAACGCTTTGTTCCACAGTTTCTGTGATGTCTCTTCATTGTCATAAATCGTGTGTATACAGCTTATCTGCTGGCAACCATTTGTTCTGTTTTTTATGTCAAGATGTATAAACTTCAGTGTCTGTATACTGCTGGACATCAAAAGAGATGTCATTAAAGGATCCGGTGGATCTTCAGTGGCCCAGGCTTCACAGACCTGGGTTGCGCCGTGAATGTGATAAAGTTCTCTCTATCATCAACACACCATTGACTAATTTGTGGGGTGACAGCGGTGTAGAGTGTGTTTAACCTTTCCACTAACCTCCCAAGACAAATGGGTCATATTACCCCAAGGGAAGTCCAGTGTTTTTGTACAGTGGCTAAAGGGCGCCTTTTGAAGTTTTCTATAGGTATTTTCATTTAAAAAAAAAAATCTGGAAGGCAATACTTTGTATGAGTGTTCCTGTGTCCAGCCTGTTTCTGAATTCTGCAATGTCCTTTCTTTCAGCCCGCCTTAATGTTCAGCTTACGTCTACATCTAGCATGTTCACATGTCTAGCTTGTCTCCTGTTTTTGCATCTATCCAAGTTTCCCATTCCATTCCAGTCTGTATGCCTATGCAGCAGGGCAGAATCCTAAGGAGTCCAAGCCCAGGGGGCACTAGGACTTACCACTACTGCAGCTTTAAAGAGGAACATTGCAGGTATTGGGGAGTTAATAAAAACTCCCCAAAACTAGCTTGCTCGGCCCCCCGTCCCTCCGGTTTCACATTTCACAACTTTTGACTTCCCTTGGACATCCCTTGGTCTTGCACCATCTTGCTGTCCTGTCATGCTCTGCGCCACCCCTCAGATCTCGCGCATGTGCAGTGTCACTGCATAGGCTGCAATGACACTCGGCGCAAATCACGCAAGTTTTGATGAGCGGCGTGGGACATTTAAAGAGATGGCCAAGGCTGAGTACGGCTGAGGCTTGCAGCCTTCACTCACCAAGGGGGAGAGGGGGTTTCAAAGGGGCAGAAATGCTGCCGGATGGCCAAAGGCAGTGAGGAAGTGAGGAGGGATGTTTAGAGAGGAACATTAGAAAATATCTGATGTTCCTCTTTAACTGACACAACCACTAAAAACTTGGATCGTTGATATGTTTTAAGCAACCCGCTTCACATTGGTGGGGTTAGATTGGGCAGTGAGGACACCCCAGGTTTTTCTTCTGACAGAATTGGGTATTAGGGTTTGGGCATAAAAATTCCATAGGCACAGCCAGGAATAAAGCAAAAAGCCGGGTTCTAAAACATGAAGTAACCCCGAGTTCATAGGCAGACAACAGGAAGAACAGTATAAACAAATACAAAAACGAAAAATTGACCAATGGACCCCCCCCCAAGGAAGAGAACGACTCTGACAGACCCAAGAGGGATTTTATAGATAGCGGCGCAATGCGCGCCAGAACAAACGTACAAACGTACAAGCACGGAGAAGGAGATTCAAGGAACCCTGTCCCTCCCCCTCCCCTGTCACCGCCCCAAGCGCAGAGAAAACCGAAACTATTTCATCATTAGCGGTAGGCGATGCCTTATTAGACAGGTCCCAACCCACGGAGACAGACAGCAAGGTGGACATTATTAATCTTACAAACCATATCCTAACACAAGAACAGGAAGAACTGCTACAATTAGGACTCTAGGGCTTGACCTCTTCGATGTGACAAAAGATATTCATCTATTTGCCAGGAAAATCCTGTGCAGATACCAGTTTATGGACAAGAAGGGACCAATAGAGGGAAATGGGGGTTTACCCATACCCTCAAAATCTCAGCTTGAACAGGATATGTATGACTTAGCACTAGAAGTAGCAGGTATACAAGATAAACCACCAATTAAATTTTAAAAACCCTCTACATATTACCCATCTCTAGGACTCAACCACAACATAGCAACATTTGTGAACCTGACCATGGCCGGTCTTGAGAAACTCCCACATAAAACTAAACAACAATCAAACTTAAGACAGGAACTCCAAACTGCGATTCAGGAGTTCGAATCTAACAAAAATTTGATTATAAAACCTGCCGACAAAAGCGGGAATATAGTGGTAATGTCAAGAGACCAATACACCACCATGTGCTTGGATATTTTAAACAACACAAAATGGTACAAAAGGGCCCCCACGTCCAGACTGGCCGGGGACACCCAGGAATACCACTACATGATAAAGCAGGCTCATGACCAGGGAGTGATTGATTCCCGGGTTGCTGGGTTCCTGGAGTTCCCCAACCCGACAATTCCAACTTTCTCTGCTCTGCCGAAGGTGCACAAATCATTAGTGTCACCACCGGGACTACCCATTGTGTCGGGAATGGGGGCACTCACAGAGAATGCCAGCAAGTACGTGGACCAACATCTTCAGCCCCTGGTTATGAGCCTGCAGTCATACGTCAAGGACACGGGACACATCTTACGTGTTCTCGACGTGTTGTGGGTTGATCCTGTTGCGTCCCTGGTCACTCTGGATGTGGAGGCCCTCTACTCGAGCATCCCCCATGGGAAAGGACTGACAGCGGTAGAGACTTTTCTGAATGAATTGGATGTGTCCGAGCATAATCACAATCTGTTCCTCCTCCGGCTCCTCAACTTCGTCCTCACCCACAATGTGTTCCTCTTCAATGGCCAACTCTACCACCAGGTGCAGGGGACAGCGATGGGACAACATGTGCCCCATCGTTTGCTAACCTGTACCTGGGTTGGTGGGAGAGGGGCCTGTAAGCTGAGGACGATTTAGCCAAGTACCCGTGCCACGTCTCGGCCTGGCACAGGTACATTGACGACATCTTGGTCATTTGGGAGGGGCCGGAGGAGGAACTTTTGGAATTTGTTCGAACCCTTAACAACAACGAGTTCAATCTTAAGTCCACATGTTATTTCAATCAGGATAAGGTCACCTTCTTAGATCTAGAAATACATAAGGACAAACAGGGACAAATTAGTACCTTGTTATATAGAAAGGAAACCTCGGCTAATACAATGTTGAGGGCCACCAGTTCTCATCCAGCTCACTTATTGTGCAGTATACCCTACGGGGGAATTTATACGCGCACGTCGGTATTGCTCAACAATACAAGCATTCAAATATGAAGCCACAAAAATCTGGACACGATTACATGCCAGAGGTTACAGCAGGCCGACTCTGAAAGCCGCTTATAAAAAAGCCTGAAACTTAGACAGACAGAAACTAGTATATAAACCCAAAACGACAAAAAAAGACATGGGTCCAGCATTGGTACTGACATACACAGATGCACACGCATCTGTACGTAACATCCTCCAGTCCAACTGGCCCATCCTATTGAATGACCCTTATTTGAAAACATTTTTACCCACACATCCCAAAATAATCTTTAGACGTCCCAATAATTTGAGAGACAGACTTGTACACAGCCATTTTTCAGAATATCAAAAAGGTAAATGCTGCAAAATCTGGGGTACCTACAGTTGTGGGACCTGCAGCATGTGTAAATACATTCTCTTGGGGACAGAAATAATGCTCAACCACAACAAGTATAAAACCAGACACTTCATAAATTGTAATACCAGCAACATCATATATCTCTTAACATGTGGTTGTGGTAGATTCTATGTGGGAAAGACCAATCGCCCCTTAAAAAAGCGGGTCTATGAACATCATTACAGTATAAAGACCGGCAACACAAAAATACCAATAGGACGTCACTTCCAACAATATCACAGTAGCAATACGGCCACCTTAAAATTCCAAGGCTTGGATAGGATAAATCCATCCACACGGGGGGGCAATCTAGAAAAAGCCACCCTTAAACTGGAAACACGCTGGATATTTTGACTGAAAGCCCATAAGTTTCCAGGTCTAAATAAAACACTTAGCTTTGCCTCATACCTATAATCAATACGTCTTATAGTCTGACCCACCCGGATGTTAAAGATGAAATAGGTTTAAATTAATTTATATCATAAGGATTTAATTAAAATAGGACATTTTGTCTCTCTGGTCTTGTTTATCATATATGGAGATTTATACATTTTATGACAATTTTCTTTATTGCTGGTACCTAGTAACAATCAAGTATGCATTGAGAGTGTAATTGACAGCTTACTCCTTCATGTCAGTAGGTACATACACACACTGCATAATAAATCAGTGCTTTATAAGCTTAATGCATGTAAATAGCCTTGGAGGGATGATGGGTTCCCCCTGCAGCACATACAAACATACACCCCTTGATCCTTTCTTTGCCTCTATTAGGCATGTTGCCACAGTATTATATTCCGCAGTGTCCCTCGTAGTACACATCCCTAAGGTGTATAGATTTCAATCAAAGTTGTCGACAGACATCCCTATTCGCAACATTCTGACATATATAAAGTGGTGTATATACATTTAATATAATATTATCCTGGCATGAAGCCATCCTTTATAATGTGAATCCGCATCACCAGCCTACAATAAAATGGCGGTGTTATGAAGACATGTCCTGACGAGGGAACGGCATTCGCGACGTCACTTCCGGTCTGTGAATATCAGCGCTTCTTTCGGGAATGCACTGACAGAAGCGCGCCGGTCGTCAGCGCTAACATCTAAACAATTCTCCTATACAGGGGCCATATCTAAGCTGCCACAGCGGAACACTGAGAAAGCCTATACCCATTTGAAAGTGTTCTGAGTATACATTAATAATCCAGGTAATAAAACCTGCAATCCTAATCCCACCCCTAATGGGAATAACATGACACAAGCGCAGGCACAGAAATATGGGGTAGCGGCTTTTCCGCCCCCATACAACCCGTAATTAAAAGCCTCACCATCTTCATTATTTCTATTTTTAAAGGGCTAACACACACATCACTGGGGAATTCTGGCATACTGAGGACACAACACCGCCAGGGGGAGCCATACATCCCCTCCAGGGCTATAAGTCAAGCTTAGCATTGTCTGGAAATCAGGTGATAAATTCTTTGTTGTACATACAGACTACTTGTTGTAACAAATGATGATACTACTAAGTGTAACACTTTGTCTAAGACTTGTCATGCCGTTTTTTTGTCTTGCTGATTTCTCTTTTTCGTTATTTAATTATTACATATGCGTGTATAGATGTATATATATAAGATTGTAAAAAAATATTTCTTTTTCTTTGACACCTATATTAGGGCACTGAGGAAGCCTATCTGGCGAAACATCAGAAAAAATTGATGGTGGATCCGCACTTCCTTAAAATCGTGTCTTTATTGAATACACATTAAAATCATCCATCTCCAAACGGTACAATTGACAGCAGCAACAAGATAAAATCCAATACAAGACTCGGGCAGAAGGGTGTGTGTAGTCCTCTGACGCGTTTCGGGTCCTTAACGGCCCTTAGACATAGATAGCGGATCCACCATCAATTTTTTCAGCTGTTACTTGTGGGGCTTGGGACTGCCCTGGATCGTGCACCCTATCAAACCGGAGTGCGGAAATCTTCTTTGTTATTGTCTGCTTTTATCTGGCGAAACATGTCTGCCCTATTACCGTTCACCATACCAGTAAGATAAATCAGCTATCCCGTAGAGCATCGTCTGTTAGAAATATCATTAAGTACCAATACAAAAATTACATGTATTTATGTATGTACTAAACGACTTAATAATGCAGATATCTAATTTCGCACGTGGCTGTAACACCAAATAGATTTGAGTGATCTGCTGATCAAGGTTTTAAAATATTTCTTAAATAAAATGATGTTTTAAACCAAAATTGAGGTGTGGTGGGTATGCTGGGTCCTATACAGCAAGTTAGGACTGGGCCTAGTCCTGAAACCTTTGTTTTCATAAGCAGACAGCTATGGAAGTCACATGATAAACCAAAGTCAAATTAAGAGACTCAGTCCAAAGATAACGCCAAGCCAGGTCAGGACACAGGAAGGGCAGGATCACAGGTCACAGGAACACCAGAGGCAGAAGGATTCAAGGATAAACCAGCACTACCTGGAGACAGATAAGGGGGAAATCTCAACTCGCGTGGTGTGCGTTCCCGCTCTATGATCCACAATGTACTTCATTGTGCTGATGTTTGTACAGGAGCACGTTGGACTCATTATGAATATGTGCTAGGAGACCTCACTTTCGGCCATGTTTTGTAACAGGGTGATGGGGTAGCCTAAGTTTAGGTCTGCTTTAAAGTTATCAAATGTGTTTAGATTTAAGATCATTTTAGATGTAAGTGTAGTTAGATTGTTTGGCCCCCTTGATGGCAGCATAGGAAAAAAACAATGGGAAAGTATTATATCCAGGTTGGCTAGATGGAGCGTAACAGCTAGCTCACCATGGGAGAAGCCTTGGATATCCAGATGGAGGAGTACCCTCTTCGAAAGGCATGGCGGAGAAAGGCCCAGTTTGAAGCCCTCCCCATGGCCATGTGTTCAGAAAAAGTGTGCTGGTATAGAATCTTGGAGGTTGAGACTGGTGGTGAGGAACAACAGTAGGAGTCAGGTTGTGTAGGGCCCTGTACGCCCAGGGGTCCTAGAAAGCCTTGTTTGCCTCAGTAAACAGAGAACATTAGCAACATTTATGAGCACTGGCTGCAATTTGTGTCACCTTCAAGCGGACCTGGATTCATCAAGGAAGTCATAATAATAATTTATTCATAACCGTATCTATATTTTTATTGTCATGAGCCTGGTTAGGGGACAGACCCATGTTAGGTGGTATAGGTTGGTTAAAAGAGATTTAAAAGCCCTTTATAAAAGGTTCAAGGCAGGGAGTGATTCCCTAAAAGGGAAAATACTTTTATGGGGCTATTCCAGAGCTTGGATATAGCTTTAAGAAGTATAAAGGGATAATCTGCATGGGCCTGCCTACTGCAAACTATTCTGGAAGAAATTCCATTATCCTTGGCTTGTAAGTCCCATGAAAATACTTTCTATTTTATTTCTACTAAGTCGACCGGACCACCAGAAGGTCCCTAATGGGGCCAATTATGCGACCGCACACCCACCACGGTAATATGTAATCAAATTTATTCAAAAATAGAAAAACTATACATATATACAATTTATACAATTCGATTGGCCCACATACATACAATTAGACAAACATTTAAAACCAATTAAAACAAGACAACAGGTGCTGGTGGGTGAGCTGAAAATAGCTCTAATTATAAATGTTAGTTAATTGTACTCTGACATAATAAAAATCATGTGAGAAGACATGTATGGCACCCCTAACTAAGAGGATAAATATCCCCTATATTTCAACAAATTACTGTGTGGATATAAGCCAACAAAATAATAATAATGTCACCACAACAAAAATGAATGAGAGTGACTAACACTACAACCACCATGTAGTTGTGAATGTGCCTAAAAAATAAACATAAAAAGTACTAGAAGAGTGAAAAAGTGTGTATGAAAGATGCAAGTATCAAACTAAGTGGGACTACCTAAAGCCAAATATATATGTGCAGATGAACTCAGTGTAAATAATACACTGAGAGCATTCTCCAATACAAAAATGTGCTGGGTGTAATGTGACCCGAAAAAAATATATATATATATGACCCAAAAAAATTTTTATAACTAAACCATCAAACCCCACACCATAAAAAAAAACCCAAATTAATCCAAAATGATCAAACACCAACGTGAGGGAAAAATGCGGCAACCAGTAATACTGATAGTAAATAGATCATATAGGGGGCAAAGTTAAACAATAAATAATTAGGTACAAAATAACATCACCAATATCTGTGTGAGCCCAGCATCACGTCCCCACCAGACCCGCAGCACCGACGCGTTGCGTGGTCTTACTCCAACAACCACTTCATCAGGGTGCGCTAAATCACTCGCCATTCTGCTTAAATACCTCCTTAATTGATCATCATACGATCGCCTGTGTGAAACCAGCGTGGAGCCTCCATTGCGGTCGCGCCTGTGTTGTGCGTCATCGCATCAGTATCACAGTGCGCGCCGCAAGTACCGTTGGTGCGCATGCGTCAGCTGCGGTCAAAGCGCGCACGCGCGCACACGTCCCCCGGCGCCCACCGCGCAGGCGCACTCCCCTGCAGTAGGAGGCGTCAACGCCATGGGCGCCGGGAGACGCGCGCGCGCCCCCGCACAGTCGCAGCCGAGGCAACAATCCCACCAGGGGGCAGCAGTTCAGCGAGTGATTACAAAATAACCATGTAACACTACTATACCTATGCTTGTGGCCAAAACCTGCCATAATAGTGGCTCATATCATTCAGTTATTCTACAATACTTTAGTTATTATGCTATTAGGGCACAGCAACCCCTCAGTGCATCTACATAAGGACTGTATACAAAGAGAAAAAAGAGATAATAATTCCATAGCTTCCCTAACTTATATCAAATATTCCTGGAGTGGAGTGATTTTACTCAACCAAATCTTAGTCTATTGTGGCATTTATTTAACGATAGGGGATACTGCACACAACCATACTTATTTTCTATTTTATTTCTCTCTATATTTTCAGGAAGACAAACCATATATGTATATTTAATATTTCCAGTACACCTCTATATTTCTGTCTGCTGTCACCGGAGTTTAATACAAACAGATGCACTGAGAGACAGGTCTTCCTGGAAACGTCTGCACTAGTGTGATTGGTGGGCTCCGAATAGTAATCCTGTCTAAACAACTCAAACAGAAACTAAATGAAATCTATTAAATGGAGAATTATGTCCCCGTTAGGGGATTATTTCATGTGGGAAACTGAGAGACAGATGAGCGGGTGAGGAGAACGCCACTCTCTCCAGAGCCGCTATTTTTACAAGAGCGGTAACAACAGCAACACACAAACACATACACACAAAAAGCCAGCGAGTGCGAAATTTATCCCAAGGGCTTCCATTAATTGACTGACCGCAATCCTTTCTGCAGAAGGTCACTGCTTTATAAAACAGCAGGATTTATAGATGGGGAAATGATCAATAGGAGCAACAATTCATAAATCCTGTAATAATTAAACAAGCACAGCCTAGAGGAGATTGGCCTAGCTGAAGAAATACAGACAACGTAAAGAAGACACGGCATGCAACCTAAATTCAGAGAAATGGTGGTCCTTACTGCAAACCAGCTTCTTAATATCGGACCCAATTTTCTCTCCAGCCTAGGTGACCACCATTAGACAAATGGGTTCACACCTGCCTGGTGAACTGGATTGGCTGCAAGAGGAAAAGCTGTGTGTCATGCCCAGGAGAGCTAAGCGTTTCAGGATGTCTGGACACAGGTTGGTAACGGAGTAGCTACTAGAAACATGAAGGATGGAAAACAAATAACCTGTCTGTGCCACCAAAGAGGCAAACCATCAACCACCCGGGGCCTAGCGGTTTGGTAGTCGACAGTGAGCCCGTAACCTACCCAGGTTTTCAGCAGCGCCCCAAAAGGTGGAGAGCACACAGGCCCAGGTAGTTTGGTGATGGTCGCAGACTTGGGGAGGGGAAACACAGGACAGACATGCAACAAGATATAGGATGAATGGTGGGCCCCAGTGCAGGCAAGGGAGGACCAGCACAGACAATGGAGGGTTGTGGGCCCTGGAGCAGACAAGGCACATACAAGGGAGTCCCAGCACAGACACAACACAGACAATTACATCAGCACTGAAGGGTGTGGGCCCAGCAAGGACAAGGAAGGGCGTGAGCAAACTGCTTTGGGGACAATTGGGCTGCTAATGTTAACCCACATTAAATCCCTGCCCTCCTTAGTCTCCCTCTGAGCCTCCTGTACTTAACCCAACTGTACCCACAAGCCAAGGAACCCCAGTCCCCAATGCTACAGCCCCAGCATTATGATTGTGGCCTCAGCGAGAATGTTTTGGGTTGGCCAGGGACTAGTAAAATCTAGGGCTGATTTTTGGCCCCGATTCACCACTGGCCCCAACACAGGATTCAAGAAGGCCTGTGGTCCCAGCAGGGACAAGGAGGACAAGAGACACATTTCAGGATTCAAGAAGATAGTACAAAGGGTTGAAGAGCTAAACTCAGAATGACAATGCAATGATCCAACACGCGGGCAGGGCCAGCCATGTATTTAAAGAAAACACAAAGATAGGTGAGGGAAAACAGGGAAGCATTAAGACCCAGGGGAGAGCCACACCAAAGCAAATGGCACAGTGGACCCCGTCCATGCCAGTCCTGACACTGTGCTTGGCCAGCAGGAGGATCCCAAAAGTGTGGCTATTAAAAGTGTGTTATTGGCTTCTCAGATTTTTTTTCATCAATGAGCCTGTGGAAGCATAGGTATGGAGCTGCCCAGTCTAGAGAGCATCCCATACAGAAGGGGGTGGATGGCCCCAGGGGAGGCTATTCAAGAGACCTTTTTAACTTTAGTTCCAAAAGGCAGAGACAACTATACTGCTCCAATCCCTATCCCTTTTCCCTGCAACTGGCTAAGTAAACTAAAGAGATCACATAGCCCAGATCACATGCCAAATACATTGGTGCTGCAGTCAAGGGTTCTGTTGGACCACTAAACCTCATTGCCCAATCACAGCAGCATCACAGCTGATCCTCTGAGACTGGTAGTAGAGGGGCATATGAAGGTCTCCGCACCGCATATCATCAGAGAAGGACCAAACCCTGCCTCCCACTTGTCTATTTTGAAAATCCTTTGTTTTGCCCACTGGATTACATGACCACCAGCTAGCAGTTGCCATGCACATGAACAGCACTGTATAACCCTGACAACAAAGCATATGATATCATATGATATTTCACTGTTGGGCCTCTTTAAAGAAAATCCAAAAGCATTTTTGAAAATGGAATTTTTTTGTGCCAAAGGATTTCCTTGGGGTGCTGAGCTGATCTAACATTTAATTTCATTTTTTCTCACTTCTCTCTTCTTGTAGATACTGTCTATAGCTGCCAATAGCAGCAGACTGCAGTAAAAACTGTTTTCCCCCAAAAACATGCATTTGCTTACATGCAAACATTAAAAAAAATACTAAATAAGCTCAGTACCTAGAGGAAGTCATTTTGGTGCACCAAAAATATACACTTTTAAAAATCCCATAGCAAGTGGACATTCCCCTTAAAGAAGAACAAAACCCATGACGGATGTAAAAGATTCCAGGGCCTGCCAGGGATGCTCCCAAGGCTCGGAACAAAACCCGGGATAGTCAAAATCTAATGAGGGAGGAATGCAGCCACCCTATATTACTGTATTATTCGCCCAAAAATCTATCTCTTGAATTAGGCAGAATAAAGTTCAAACAAGCTGCAGATAACAGGAGCTCCTCTATAAAGCTGCCGCATTATTTACAATGAATAAACATCAAAGGGAACAGAAAAGTAAAAATAAATAAAAATCGAATGAGACTTTGGCCAAGGCTGCCCCAACCCCCACCCTTCAGCCCTCAGCCCTTCTCACAGCCTTGCTTACGTAGCAATTAATTAAACGGCTCCATCTTAATTACAGAAATACTAAAAACCTGACAGAATCACAGCCCTTCATGATCAGGCAGGACGGGCTGGCTTTACAACCAGAGATAAAGGTTGTTTATTTCTCTATAATGAACCCTCGCCTGGATATGACGCGAGAAAGAGCAGCAGATTTGTAGCAAGGCTGTCGCAAGTCGATGGACCATTAATGGTCGTTTCTGACTGAAGCTCTTAAAACCTGTAGGCAAAAATAAAAAAGAGAAATATTTAAACCTCCGGCACCGAGGTGTAACCTTTCCATAGCTCATACAGTGACCCTTTTTCTATCATTTTACTAGTTACAACTAGACACCTAAAGACTGAAACAATGGTGATCACTTACTGAACAAAATGCTGTGCTAATCTAATGGGCCGTGATACCAGGGCCAGCTCCAGGTTTACGTTGGCCCTTGGGCGGCATGGTTTCAGTAGGCCCCTTTGTGGTGAACAGTCATGTCACATCACTGAGGGACGTCCCAAATCTGGATACCTCTACGGTGCTTTCCCTCCTGGCACGCACCCTCGGTCTCCTTGTTGCCACCTGCTGCTTGCTGTTTGATCACCCGTAGCCTGCCGGCTCACCTGTCACATGGTGTGGAAGCCCCTTCCTCTCTCCCTGGTGGGGATAGCACAGGCAGCAGTGGAACCTTATTGCTGCATACTGTTGTCCCCGCTCCTCCGCCGCAGGTCAAGCGCTATCGCACAGCCCAAAGGCCAGCCCTGTCAGTGGGTTCCCTGGAGGCCAAAGATCCCTGGCAGCTGCCCTGCCTTGCCGTGTGCTGACACCGGCCCTGCATAATACGGTCACTACTTCTGCACCTCCCGTAGATATGTCACTGGAGGGGAGGGATGTGGGGCGGATACCCCAAGAAATCCCCTCTAGTTATTGCAAATAGCCAAATCGAGGCATTCCATAGAGCCCCCACCTCAGTAGTATAAAAGCTTTCCTCCCCTAGTGGACGGCATGCCAGGGTAGAAGGGCAGGAAACCTTTGTCTATCTAGACAGCAAATGACGACATCAAAACCCCAGCCCACCTGACAAGAAGGAAGCCCCCAACCCAGCAGAGCAACAGAGGGGAGGCTGCCCAGGGAAGGCTAAACAAATAAGACACAGATGGGTGAGTACTGCTGCATATAAACCGAACCTTCAGCATCATTTAATGAAAAGCGCAAACCCTTAAAAAAAAAAAAAACTATTCCCCAGGATCTAAAATTAATATATTTTACGTTTTAGTCGCTTACTTATTATTCTTTCCCCCACTGGAAACATACATGATAGGGCTCTTATTCAGAGCAAAGGTCCGGTTTAAGAAATACTTAAATTATGAAAACACTGTTACAATTAGTTTATAGTGTAGGGCAAACTCCTATGACTTTGGGTTTGGCAACGACTACCCGAATTTGACCCAAATCCGGTCCCCATTGAAATCAATGAGGATCCAAATTCTGGGAGCCAAAAATTGCCCCAAATTACATATGAGGGGCGACCTTGACAGACGGAACAGTCGAGGCTTCAAAAAGATGGCCACCCCATGAGTTAGGAAACTGGCGACAGATAGCGGCACTTCTAGGGGAAGCCATAATTTTGAAGCCCCAACCATGACCCTTTTTGAAAGAAGAAAGGATGCCAAAGCTGACCTGATCCCAAGACACTCTGAATTAGGTTAAGCTGGTTGTTGGGCTGCTCATCAACTAGCTTTTCCGGATTCGGACAAACTCGATCACGGACTTCTGGCTGAAGTCCATCTTCAGGTTTGAGAACACTGAACTTGCAAAGTTGCCCCAACATTATTATTTTGTGTTACGGACACAAGGGACATCTTATTTAGGGACCCTATACCAGTTTAAGGGGTAGGGGGGCTGGCATGCTGATAATCAGTGCCTGATTACTGGTAACTTCTCCTTGGCACCGAGAGTGAGGAAGGGTGTCCATTGGCATGGGCCTGGTGTTTTTTCAGGTTTGCTGGGAACATTAGACCTGCGCTGATGGGTATAGGACCCAGGTTAGTTTAGGTAGTCCACAAAGTCCAGATTTGCTGGGTCTTTTATCTGAGGCCACGGGCTGGTCTCAGTTAGGGTTGCTACCTGGACGGTATTTTATTTCTACTTTACTGGCCACTGGCCTGGCGATGCCAGTATTTGTTTTTTAACTGGTAATTGAGGATGGGTAAAGTATACCCACAATTTCATTTACCAGTAAAAATATAATTACTGACAGTGCCAGGCCATTGGCCAGTAAAGTAAAAAATAATACTGGTCAGGTGACAACCCGAGTCTCAGTGTTTAATATGTCATGATCAGATATGACTATATATATATATATATATATATATTCCACTGCCTTATGTGGATATTTTCCCCTCCCTGTTAGCTAGTATAGAGACTTACAGGACCAGTGACTGGCCACTCGGCCTCAGGGCCCTGGGGTAGGAGCTCCTTGTCCTGGGGTGCTGGGTCAAAAAAAAAATACTTTGGCTGGATTTTCCCTCTCATAGACTTTATTTGTATTTATTATTCAGGAGTACTGAATGCCGGATACTGTGGATTATCCAACCCGAGGTCATCCGAACTGCATACAGTAGCATACCTACCAACTTTTCAGGCTGGGAAAGAGGGGCATTTGTTAAATTAGGCCACACCCCCTTTATTGAGGCATGGATAGGAGATAAATAATAATAATAATAACAATAAAACAATATAAACACTTTCAATCGGCAAATTAATCATTTATTGATGCAGATCTGCATGTTACACCTCAAAGAGGGACAAATGAGAAAGAGGGGCAGGGGACATGCACTCAAAAGAGGGACAGTCCCTCCAAATCAGGGCCACTTGGAAGGTATGCAGTAGTTCCCCGTCAGGCCTGTCTCTAATCACAGCTACATCGTGTCCTTTGTTGTGTTGTTACATTGTAGTGTTGTGGCACGCAAGTGTTCCACAGCGAAACAAAATAATGTCACTTAGGGGTTTATTCATCAAGGGATAGCAGCAGATAATGCCTCGTAGCGACAGTTAGCGAACGTTGAACGCTGGGCACTGTATGCAATACCACATTTATCAAAGCTATTCCGGTGAGTGACTCTAACAGCGCCATGTAGCGTCCGATTCATCATCACGGCGGCTCAACGTATACCGCCGGCGCTCTAGCTTCCAGAGCCAGGTATTACCTGTCGCTACCTGTCGCTCTCCCATACATTTCAATGGACGTTACTTTTCTTCTTTTTAAACGGGGTTTTATTTAATTATTTATTTATTTTTTTTAATCAAAACATTATGTGACCTCTACTGGCCTATTAAATGTCATTTTTGAAAACTTTTTCGATTTTTTATATTTTTATGCAGAATTGTCATTACAGGACTGGCATTAAAGTGTTAATGTCACAATGTAATAACAATGTCATTCCATATGTTTTCACTTTGTTACTAGTGGATATGTGTTCCAAAAAGGAATTTAATCACAGCGTCTGGCGCTCTGGGCTACAGCGACACCACTTCAAGCGCCGGCGCTGTGTGAGGCTGGTTTGAGTCGCTCACACTGACCAGTTGCTACCGTTCGCTCCCATACAGCGCTGTACTGGTGTTAAAGCGACTCACACATCAAATTCATCAATGCCGGGCAGCGACTGAGGCACTCGATAACAGCGAACCATGGCCGAGCACAGCGACTACTAGCGGTCGCTCTGAGCACTTCACTCCAAGATGGCGGCGAGCATGGCAGCCTCGGAAGGAGCTTCTCCCATAGATACACGTTTTTTTCCCGTTTTTTCTCCCGTTTTTTTTCTCCCCATCACCCTGATTTTTTATTGGAATTGTTTTTCCCCTGTTACTTAACGTTGCCTAGCCTACCTGATCTGAGGAAAGACAGTCTGAGAGGACACCACGAGGAGGAGAAGTTGCGGCGGCCGGCAAGCTGGGGAAATGGCGGCGGCGGACGTCTCACCACGTGCGTAGGCCCGGATAGCTGCGACCGCTTCTTCCCTCCAGCACCAACATCTTGACGAGAGTGCAGGTCCTGACTGGACAACATCTTGACGAGCAGCCGGCCTCACTGGAGCTGATGTGCTGTGCTCCTGCGGCGTGAGACGGGTCCACCCAGGGCTGCAACAGGCGGCGGCAAGCGGAGCGTCGGCTGTGCGGACCCCCGGCTCCTGTGAGTGGAGTCGCTCCTGCGGCGGGAGAGCGGGCCCACCCAGGGCTGCGTGGGCGGCGACGGCACGCAGCACGACACAGCGGTGCGTGTTTAGTGCGGTCCCCCGGCTCCTACATGCAGGGGCACTCCTGCGGCGTGAGAGCGGGTACACCAGGGACTGTAGCAGAGCAACTCCTCGGCGGTGCGGCACCCCCGTCCTGTCCCTCTGTCTCAGCAGCTGCTGCGGCTTTGATCATCATCTCTCCCCAGCAAGAATGCTGTGTCAGCAAAGCATCATCAGTATCCAGGTGAGCTCAGCCTTTCTGTAATGACTGATACATTCCTGACATCACACTGGCCTGCCAACAACAGCATCATCAGTTTCCAGGAAGACCCAGCCTATGTTTTAATTTAACATAATGTCCTACATACCAGCAAGTACATAACACATCACGCTTGTAGTATAACAACCGAGCTCACATCCACATCCCTGTCTGTTCACAAACAAGAAATATTCCCCCAGGAACAACAAGCATCTCCATTCACAACTACTGGGCAGACATCCCTAACTGCGTCACAAACAGCAAGCACTTCCAGTTCACACATACGCTGGCCTGCACAATTACTTAAGGAAACATCCCTCACGCAAACTTGCGCACAAGACTTAAGCAAACATCCCATATGCAAACTTGCGCATCTACTACGTTGAACTGGAGCAACAACAACATAGTAAGGCACACCAAACCAAGCAAAGATAACTAAAGAGACTAGTTCCTGATCCACAAAACATTATATACCAACTGAGGACCCCTACCGGCCCCCCCGCAAACACCACAAGACCCTCGCAAGCCTCCCATCGACAACCACCGGCACACCTTCCATCATTAACCCCAACCTCCGGCGCACAATTCTTCACTAACCCCCACCCTCGGTCACATACCCACATCCTCCATCCACTCAGTCACCTCCGACAAACACCACTAACACCCCTCCAACACTCACCCTCATCCATATACCCACAACCACCACAAACCCCCCAATCAGACAATCCGGGTAACAAACTCAAACGCCCGCCCCCGCTGAAATACACCTACAACTCCCAACATTCAACCCCATTCATATACCCACAACAACCACAAACCACCCAACAAGCCCAATCCGGGTAACAAAACGCAAACGCCCACCCCCACTGGGATACACTTGCAACTCCTGAACCACTAGTATACTCCATCTAGCCCAACCTACACCCCACTCCACCGGCGTCCTGTTCCCAACCAAAATGTGCCTCACATACTCCAGGGAAATACTTCTAAATACATCTGCTCCCGGATGGCCATCCTTTTCTGCCCTAAGAATCCTAGTCATAGACCACATTGCCAAGGTTAACAAGCTTAGTGCCAAACGAAGACGGAGGGGAAGAAGGGTAGGAGTCTTGGTAAGACTAAAAAGGAGAGGTCTGCGTTCGGCACTTCCGTCGATACACCTGGCAAATCTGCGTTCCCTTCCAAATAAAATGGAAGAATTACGAATTTTGTGCAGGAATTATGCAGAATTTTCAAACTCTGCTATCCTCTGCTTCACTGAGACTTGGCTCAATGATCGCATCCCAGATACAGCCCTGGAATTCCCTAACTTCAACATCATCCGCGCAGACAGGAATTGTGTACTAACACAAAAATCGCGAGGAGGCGGCGTATGTTTCTTTGTGAACTCAAATTGGTGTAAAGACACAAATATCCTGGCTCAAAGCTGCTCCACATACCTTGAAATACTAGCAATAAACTGCAGACCCTTTTATGCCCCACGGGAATTCTCCTCATTCATATTGATTGGTGTTTACATCCCACCACGTGGATCCGCAAAACCCGCTTTAGACGGTCTGGTCGATTGCATTCTTGAATGCGAAAAGAAACATCCCCAAGCCCTCATCATCATACTGGGCGACTTAAACCAGGCAAAACTCAACTCAGAACTTCCAAGGTTCTTCCAGCATATCATCTGCCCCACCAGAGGAACAAACTCCTTAGACCACTGCTACACCACCATCAAAGGTGCCTACAAACCTGTAGTTAAAGCCGCACTGGGCCATTCAGATCATGTACTCATACATCTAGTCCCAGCATACAGGCAGAAACTGAAATCCTGCAGACCCTCACTCATCACCACAAAAAGATGGACAGCTGAAGCGACGACCAATTTACAAGCATGTTTCGACACAACAAACTGGGAGATCTTTGAAAACACCGAGAACATCAATGACTGGACCGACAAGGTCACGTCGCACATTAAATTCTGCGAAGACATGCTGATCCCAACCAGGACCTATAAGAAACTACCACATAACAAACCATGGTTCAACAATACGATCAAAAACCTAAGGAAGAAAAAAGAGTCAGCACACAAACAAGGCAATCTCACTGAGTACAGGAAATATAGGAATCTCCTTACCAAGGAGATAAAAGCTGCAAAAAGATCATACTTGCATAAATTAGAGAATACATTTTCGAAATCCAACTCTAGAGCACTATGGGCGGGTGTTAAGCAAGTAACGAACTTCAAGGGCACCGCCCCTACCATCAACCCGAGCATGGATCTCGCTGAAGAACTGAACCAGTTCTACTGCAGATTTGATACAATGATGCTAAGGAAAAATCCAGTGAGCGCCCCTCCAATGACAAGTAGTACACCCAACAGGATGGCCACGCCCGAACCAAACTTAGGAATGTCAGACATAAGGAAGATCCTACTCACGCTCAACACCAAGAAAGCTTCTGGCCCTGATGGGATCTCCCCAACATGCCTAAAAGTGTGTGCGGATCAACTGGCCCCAATCCTTACCGATATCTTCAAGGGCTCACTGAAGGCGGGCATAGTCCCGAACTGTCTGAAGAACTCAGTCATCATCCCAGTTCCTAAAACGTCATCTGCCACAGCCTTGAACGACTGCAGACCCATCGCTCTGACCCCAGTGGTGATGAAAGTCTTCGAGCATTTGATAATACCAGTCCTTAATGAGGCTATCGGCTCAAAGTGGGATCCACTGCAGTTCGCGTATAAAGCGAACAGATCTGCAGAAGACGCGGTCAACCATACAATGCAACTCACACTAAATCATGTGGATCAACCCAGCTCATACGCCAGACTCTTATTCGTAGACTTCTCTTCCGCCTTCAATACTATAGATCCCCAAATTCTGAATAGGAAACTGCTCTCACTGGGCATCTCGGCAGATCTCTCTGACTGGATCACCAACTTCCTAACTAACAGAACCCAGAGAGTCAAACTAGGTCCCTTTATCTCCTCATCCAGAACTACAAATATAGGCGCACCACAAGGTTGTATTCTGTCCCCCCTCCTCTTCTCCATATACACAAACGACTTTACGTCAACAGACCCATCAATCAAAATCATCAAGTTTGCAGACGACACTACCCTAGTAGGCCTTATCAACAACACAGACGAGACTCCATACAGAACACAAATAGCCTGGTAACCTGGTGTGAGGAGAATAACCTCATCCTGAACACCCAGAAAACGGTTGAGCTGATTGTCGACTTCAGGCAGTCCCACCCAGCGCACCGTCCCATCACCATGGGTAAGGATGAGGTCAATATCGCTACCAGCGCAAAATTCCTCGGCACAGTGATTACTAATGACTTGAAGTGGAGTAGGCATGCCGCCGTTGTCCAAAAGAAGGCTCAACAGAGACTGTATTTCCTTAGACAACTTGCGAAATTCGGAATGTCTATAAGGATCCTGAAGACCTTCTACATCGGCGCAGTAGGCTCACTTCTGAGCTCCGCCTTCACTACTTGGTATTGTGGGATCACGGCCAAAGACAAGATCAGGCTGAAGAAAATCACCAGGACTGCTGAGCGGATCATAGGGTGTCCCCTAACTGACCTAGATGAACAATTTAGGGAAAGGATCCGCTCAAAGGCAAAGAGAATAGTAGGTGACCCCACACATCCAGGCAACCCCTTCTTCAATCTCCTACCATCTGGACGAAGGTACCGGGCTATCTCGACCAGAACCTCTCGGTATAAAAACAGTTTCTTCCCACTAGCTGTTAAATCACTGAACAATCACCTCTAAGATTCCTGGAAAACTTCTGATCCCCAGTCACTTAAAGGAACATTGCATGTACATAATTCCACTGTAAATATGTAAAGCTAGCAAATGTTTATACTCCCGTTGATGTATATAGTATTTGTGTGTTGCTATTGTTGATATATATGTATATAGTCGTATGTCTAGCGATTGTTTAAGCTCTATGGAGAACCCCCCTTCCAAAAAGTATTCCTTGTTGTATTCTGTACATACTTGGCGACCAATAAAGTATTCGTATTCACTAGAGACGCCCATCTGCCGGTACCTGGCGCTAGTAATGAATCAGCCTGTAAGTTTGTTTTTTCCAGGTCAAGACATCAGATTCTGGTACCGTTAGGGGACTTTTACAGAACTTATCATGGTAAGTATTCGTTTTTTTCTCCTCATAAGTGATATAATATGGTGCACTGAAGTAGTAGTTTTCTCAGTTCTTCAGTACAGCACGGATCATGAGGTGATAAAAATGGCGCTTTTCTTAATGACACCAATAATGCCTGGCCTTCTAATGGCAACGCTCCTCGGGGTTCCTGCCACGTCTTTCACCTCACACTTTTTACCGCTGCGTTGCCCTGTTCCTGCATTCCCACCGCTCTCCGCACCTCTTCTCACACACGGCTCAAATCACCTCTCACTCTTGCTTTACCTTCTTATGCGACAAAATGGCCGCCAGAGACCAATATTGAGGACACATCCACGACCCCACCGATCTTAGTCTCCCCTGAGCCTCAGCTATTGCTTAACCCCTCTCCTCGCCATTTAGGCTGCAGACCACAGATCTTTCTGAATATCATTATATATATATATATTATCATAACTACATTAACATATATAACAAAAGAAAGGGTATTTCGCACCACCTTCAATATCCAATCAATACTATTTATGTACTGTGTGTGACCGTGCTTGCACCCAGGACTATAATGTAAAATATCAATTCTACCAAACGGTGGTTCCAGCAACCACCCCAACAGTCCACAAAGTGCCGCACCCCCTCCACAAACAATCAATTAAGAATATATATCTCAAGAATTCATTTTATTATTGGGTTTTACATTTAAAATTCACATATAACACATAATATTAAAATACCCAAGGCTATCTATGACAAAGGGCATCCCATGTTGACCCGCAAAAATCCCCCAATCTGTGTAAGATCCATCACAATATAAAAAGTTATTATTAAATAACAATTATACATATACAGTGCCTAAAACATGTAGATATATTCTAAATCCACAGTGCTATAATCCCTTAGAAAAAATAGCAACAAGAGTAAGTGCAGAAAAATCACAATACCGTGATAATAAATGCCAAAAACATCACCTCAACAATAGCAAGTCTCCACGGTCTCCCCCAAATAGTTAGCCAAGAAATGGGCCCCCACGGGCTCCGCAGTCAGGCCCCCGACTGCTTTACCAAGGATAGAGGATCCCTTAACATACATTAACATATATACTTTTCAGGCATGTCCAAGTTCAAATGAAACAAAACCCAGCAAGGCCGGCTCTGGAATCTTTCAGCTTTGGCCTTCCCCTGGGTCATCCCAAATCAGGATTCGCCATTATGTGAACCGCCCCGCCCCACCCCCCCAGGCCGCCACAAAACTCACCTGCTTCCTGGCTCCCTCATTGATGTAAACACCAGTGGCCGCATCTCTAGCATCTGGCCGCATGCTGCTGGGGATTAAAGCGGTCCTTCACTCTGAATACGAGCCTATCTTATATGTTTCCCACACCCTGTACATACACTCACATTAAAAATCATCCTACCTGCTTCTACTACATGTTATGAGCCTTTAAACATCCAAGATGGTGGCTCATGGAACATCAGGCAGAAGTGTTTTCTGACTGTGCCGCTCTGCATTCTGGGATTACTGTCCTTTCCCTGACCCCAGCTCTGCTCTGTCTGTGCAAAGCACAGCTATAACCCCACCCCCTGTACTTTATCACGCTCGCCTCTCCTCAGTAAGTGTGATGCTTCTGAGGCAAGATGGCGGCGCCCGTATCCTAGAGTCCTGAACAGAGTTGCAGACCAGTGGGGGAAAGAATAATAAGAAGTGACTAAAAACTTAAAATATATTAATTTTAGATGCTGGGGAATATTTTTTTAAGGGTTTGTGCCTTTCAATAAATGACACTGAAGGTCCGGTTTAACTCCCCATTGCCATGAACAGAGACGTTTGCCGAGCATTAAACTGGACCAACAGCCTGACACAGTTGGAAATGCAAGGTAGCGGCCATTTTGGAGCTTCCACTCCCAAATGACATAACTGACAATGCACAGTAACAGGAAGCCCAGCAGCACTTCCTGTTTGCAGGTGGCCTGCAAAATGCATGAATCGCCATCTTGTTTTTGAAATTTACCTCAGCAAAAGTTAGAAAATGGTAAATTAATTTGTATGTGCAGCAATCTAAATTGCCCACTGGAGGGTTGCATATGAACATTGTTTGTTGTGTTGGTCTGGTTTAAGACATTTTTGACTGTTGGTCTGCTTCAAATATGCAAGACAAACAGCTCTGATTGGACCAAAGCCCACGCATGCGCCATAGGATAGAGGAAGGGTGAGTTTGTATTGGTGATTTGGGGGGTTTCACAAATCCCAAATCAGGATGGGGCAAGGTACAAGACCTGTGATATTCAAACTCCACTCTGGACAGATGTGGTTAATATTCCTTCCATATATTCTAAACTGTACTCTCCCCTAATTTTCTCTGATGCTGACAGTATGCTCCAGGTCTGGCTGTGCCATAGGCATTGCTATGAATCGATCCTCCGGGGTGGAGGGGTCAGGAAAGTATTTAGCCTTTTTATTTTTGCCTACAAATAGACTTTAAAGTCTGAAGGGAAGACCGGAATTTTTTTTTGAGTTGTAAAGATTGGAAAAGTATGTCTAGTTTGAGCAATATAGACAGGAAAAGCCTGTTGTGGCGTGTATTTGAGATTATGGGGGTGTTTATTTGCCCTGTTCGGGGAGTACTATGAATTAGAGGGGGATATTTTGCATCAAGGGGGCAAATTATTTATTTGTATGATTTAGTTGCACTGCAGGGGGTATACGATGAGGGTGTTTATCGGAATAGTTGAGGGTGCTTTACGGATTATGGCAGTAATCCCTTTCACTGCTGGGATGAATGGATTATTGCAGAGATGCCGACTCACCTGAATTTTTTGGGTGTCTCCCGAAATGTACCCCCCTCCTCACCCGGTGACCCACTGATATCACCCGGAATTTTAGGGCCCTTATTACTCCCCCGAAATAAATCGCCACTCCTATGGCTGCCACAGCCTGATTTTAGTGATCTCCAGTCTCTGCGGTGGCAGCACGTCCTGGTGTATTTTGGATTATGGGGGTATTTATTTGCCCTGTTGGGAGAGTACTGTGAATTAGAGGGGGCTATTTTGCATCAAGGGGGCAAATTATTTATTTGGATGATTTAGTTGCACTGCAGGGGGTATATGATGAGGGTGTTTATCGGAATATTTGAGGGTGCTTTACGGATTACGGCAGTATTCCCTTGCACTGCTGGGGTGAATGGTGGATTATTGCAGAGATGCCAACTCACCCGAATTTTTCGTGTGTCTACTGAAATTTACGCCCCTTCTCGGTCACCTGGCGATTCCCTGATATCATCCGGAATTTTAGGGCCCTCATTACCCCCCCGCCAAAGAAATTGTCGCTCCTATGGCCGTCACAACCTGCTTTTAGTGATCCCCGGCCTCTGCAGTGGCAGCACGTCCTGTATTGGTGACTTGGAGGTGATGCCTTCTAGGGAAACGCATGCATTCCAAGAGGTGCG
Organism: Gastrophryne carolinensis; assembly: GCA_027917425.1. Lineage (NCBI taxonomy): Eukaryota > Metazoa > Chordata > Amphibia > Anura > Microhylidae > Gastrophryne > Gastrophryne carolinensis. The sequence continues at coordinate 98,435,886 of CM051241.1, forward strand.
GTGCCCGGCCAGCAGAGGTGTCAGGCATGCGGGCCCAGAGGTGGAGTGGCGGCAGCCGGCAGCGGAACATCGAAACATGAGTTTGGCCAGCAGTCCAGAGCGATGTGCGGGCAGTGGCAGAGAGAGCAACGGGTAAGCGGTGGCAGCGGGAGACCGGCGGCGGACCGGCATGCGGTGGCAGCACCACCATTTCCCTAGTGGCTATTTTCTTCACAAACCACCGTGAATAGGTTTATACCAAACCACACCCATGCCCCAAACTACACCTATGCCACGCCCCATGTCATGCCCATCATCCTATAAACTGGTCTCCGAGGTTGGCATCTCTGTTATTGATGGATTTTTTTGTGCCTTTTTTAAATATATTTATATTTTTCTCTGATGGGTATATTCTAAATTTTGGGGGGATTATATTGTACTGATGGTGTTTACATTAGGAATTGGGGTCAAATCAGAGGAGGGAGCCACATCATGACAGAGAACTAGCCAAGTCAGAAGAGACAGACCCTGCGTTTCTTTCCTTGGCACAGTGGCTGTGACATGCTGCATACAAAAAAATAACTTTGAAATATTTTGTCTAAAAAGAGAAATAAAAAATCTAATTAACTAAATAACAAAAAATCCCAGTTTCCCATAGAGAGAAAAAGAGAGAGAGATAAAATAAACTGACACACAAGAAAAGCTGCCTGTAATAAAATTTGTAGAGCCGGCACGGTCTACACTACATTAATGAATTAATCACCCGTGACACACTGTAGTGAATTATTCGCATTTTCCTGTGCCAAGCATTTGCGGGGGATCATAAATAAAACTTGTTTAGGGTGTAAAAGGAATTAGAGACCTAGCAGAACACCACTCCGGCTCTTCCCACTCATGGACGCATTGGCGTTACCGGCATTCAGCATGGATGTATCGGCCCGGCACAGCTACATGTAATTGCTCATGATAGAGCGTTTAATTAACAATTCCATACATCTGACTGTATTGCTTCTTCTGCGATTATTCATCCTCTATAAATTAATTAACCGTCTAACAAATGTCTAAAAGCTTAAGCACCATAAATAACCGCGGCTCTCAAATCGGCATATCCAGAGAGCGCTGTTCATCCATCTAATCCCATGAAACAAAGAAGGGTTAGAGAGCTCTCCACCTTGCGTAGGGGGTTTGTTATTTCCTAGTTTCCTAATTTGTGTACATTTCCATTTGGAATCCTGAAATGCTGTTGAGCTCTAGGAAACATTTATATGTTGTTGTGTTCCTTGTGATTGTAACATGATGTTTCCTTGCTGTCACAGCCAGTCTTGGTGCCAGAGGTTCAGAAGGGGAAGACCCAGGAAGTGCTTGGTGAGATCAGAATAAAATTCAAGTGAAGAATCTGGAAGATGTAGTGCATGTTTTCCTTATGGTTGCTGGCCCAGCGTTGAGCCGGTGAGGGCTGCTGTCCAGATACAGTCTTTATGAAAGCTGGCTGGGGGGCCTCAGGGTTTGCATCACTTGGGTATTGGACCTGGACGGAAAAGAAGTTTACTGGCCAGGGTCCTCAAACTTGGGGCACGTCCTGGAAGCACTTTCCACCTGAGAGGCCTTGGAGGTCACCGTGTAGAGATTCACCCTTAAAATTGGGCTGGGATGTCTGAGGTTGGGGACATACAGGTGGATGAAGTTTTCTGGGGGGCAGGTTATGTGATCAGCTCATGCGTAATTTCAATAACTCCATGTACAGTACTGGAGCCAGCATGTCTGCAGGATTTCTTTGAAATTCAGTGCAGCTTCCTGGCCAGGACCTTTACCCTCTAACAGGGAGCGTGCCGGCCATTCTCAAATGCCTGGAGCGAGCATGCGCCCTGCAAGAGGGACAGCAGGGATGCAGCAGTTGCTTGCTCATGTGCCATTGGACCAGCAAAGAAGGTGAGTTTCTGGGCGACCCGGGGGGTTTCACACAGTAGGGCATCCTGATTCTGGATGTCAGGGGGAGGCAATCAATTGGCCGGGAAATCTTATAGATTCCTGTCCCAATCTCCATGGGTTTTGGTTCACTTTAAGACCCTGACTCCAGCTGCTCGTGGATGGGTGGCAAGGCCCGCACCTTCACCCACCTCTAGCTGGTCTGGTACCCCTTTCTGGGTGTCCAGCACCTCCTGGCTGCCCCTCTACATCAGGCTGCTCTCACCAGGGCCCACTTCCCCTCCCACACCTGGACATCAGGGATCCTTTTCTCCTCCACTATCAACTCAGGCTGGCTGGAACTCTCCCAGCTCCACCCCCTGGGTCCCTCTTCTACCCTCCGGAATATAACCGTTCAGGGGAGGCATTTCTCTTAATCAATTCTATTTCTTATGGGGGCATCTAGTGGCCTCCTGAAGCAATTGCAACTACGCTGCTCTAATTACTTAATCTATAGTATAATCTAATCCACCCCAGCCCGCATAGCCCAGGGCATTCCTCATTCTCTGGGGACCCCCGCTCCCAGGTGCACCCCTAGTCAGGGGACCATTCTGTTACAGAAGGTCATGAAGCTGGAAACTTTAATATATATACTGTATATATATATATTTTTTTTTTTTTTGCTCAAATGTAATTTTTTAACTGGGATTGTTCAGGCCACTGCTCTGTTCTTAGCAGATTTGGCAAAGACAAGGCCAGAGGAAAATTAGGGCTTCTTACTATGTTTTATAGCACCAAACTTAGACAGATCGGCAATGAGTGATTCGTATATTTTTTCCAGATGTTCTTTAAATATAGGACCACCAGCCTTGCAAAGTTGAAAAAAAAATTCCCCAAAATGAATTTGCCTCATCTACATACATGATACTAAATTATAGTCAGCACTTTTTGCTCCTGCATCCACTCAACATTGAAACACCTCCTCACTGATTTTATCCTGGTCGCCACCATCTTGAAGCACCCAGGAGACTTCTTCCTTTCCCAGCATCCCAGTCACATTCCACTGGCAAATCCAGTGCAAAGGATATATGCAAATTAGCCACGGCAGGAGTTACAAAAAGGTAAATTAGTTTTTATGTGCAGCAATCTAAATTGCCCTGTGGAGGGATGCTTATGAGCACTGTTTCTTGTAAGGGTATTGATCTGGTTTAACTAAAATAATAAATAAAACAGACCTCAACAATAAATTGTTTCCTTTAAGGTTCCGGTAAGGCCACGCAGAGAGTCGACTTAAACAATGGTGCGCACAGCTGTATTTTATGATTCTTCTATATTGTTATGGCCTTCTGAGGTTTAAACTGAAAACAAGGCCTTGTAATGAACCATAAAGATTAGCGAAGCATGCCCCAACAATGAAATCTAACCTCAGCTTTCAATAATTTCAAACACCACTGATTTTTTATTAAAAAACAACTCACTGACTTTATAGCACATGTTAAGTGTTATATACTTTTATATTTTTCGCTCCATAAGATGCACTTTTTTCTCCCCCAGAAGTGGAAGTGGGGGGATGTTAGGGTGTCTTATGGCACAAATGCTATTTTTTTTTACCCGTTCATTGGTAGGGGGACTATATACCCACTTAATTATTTTCCTATTATGAATCCTGAATGGATAAATGAAGAGACTTGGAAGATGCTTCCCTCCACACTGTCTGTAATGGGGTGATAGGTGGGGACTCTGCACACTGGCTGTAATGGGCTGATTAGTGGGGATTCTGCACACTGTCTGTAATGGGATGATTGGTAGGAACTCTGCAAACTGTATGTAATGGGGTGATAGGTGGGGATTCTGCACACTGTCTGTAATGGGGTGATGGGGGGATTCTGCACACTATCTGTAATGGGGTGATTGGGAGGGGATTCTACATGCTGTCTGTTATGGAGTGATTAGGAGGGGGTATTTTAGCACACTATTTGGTTCAGAATATTTTTTTTCTTATTTTCCTCCTCTAAGCCCTAGATGCGTCTTATAGGGAGGTGTGTCTTTTAGAGCAAAAAAAAAAGTATGTACTAAAATAGTCAGATAAGCATGATAGAAATGTTTTAATAAAAATAGACCAGATTAATCTACTGGGAGTCCCCTTTACACTTAAACTTGGGTTTTTCCCAAATACCAACCTGTTTCCTTGGATTCATCCATCCCCTTAAAGTATGGATGCACAACCTTTGGCCCAGGGGCCGGCACTGCTCTTACTTGCGACCCCAGCACCTCTAAGGGGTTAGTGAGCAGAGCTTTCCTTCCTGTGCAAGCGACTGTCCACTAGAGAGCAGTGTGTGTCTAATTTCCGAAGCAGAAAGTGGGTCACCGATAAACTTCTCTGTAGAGGTGGGCCACACACATGTGCTACTGGAGTGTGGTTTGTGCTGGCTGTGCCTGGAGATGCCCAAGAAGACTCATCTCAGCTTACCTTTGCTCACCTCACCTTTGCCCACCTCTTTCCTCCTTACCTGTGTTCATTTTACTCCTGCCTACCTCTACTTACCTCTTTCTGCCTTGTCCCATCTTACCTCCGCTCCCCTCACCTCTACCTATGTTTATCCACCTCTTACCCCCTCAACTCTATTCATCACTTTTCTTAGTATCTCACCTCTGCTCATCACACCTCTTCTCAACTCTTCTTGACTCAGCTCTGCCCACCTCAACTGTCCCTGCCTCACCTCACCTCTTCCTGCCTTACCTCTGCTTAATTTTCCTCTCCCTGCCTTACCTCTGCCCACTCTTTTCCACCTACCTTTTCCAAACTCCCCTCTACCCACCTAATCTCTGTTCATAGCATCTCTTACTATCTCACATCTGTCCCTCTCCCCTCGACTCACCTCTGCCTACCTCTACCCACCTCACCCCTGTCCATTGCTTCACTTACAATCTCACTTCTGCCCACCTCACCCCAACTCACCTCTGCCTACGTCACCGCTTTCCACTTAACCTCTGCTGAAACGACTTTTCCCTGCCTTACCTTTGTCCACTCCTTCTCACCTCACCTCTACTTACCTCTGGTCACCTTACCTCTTCTACTTCGTTTCACCCCCCCCCCCCCCCCTTCCTGCCACCTCTGCTCACCTTTGCATATAGTTACATAGTTAATACAGTTGAAAAAAGACATATGTCCATCAAGTTCAACCAAGGGTGTTGGGGTAGGGGAAGTTATTTTTTATTTTATAAGGGAAGCTATTTATTTTATTTTTTGTTTTTATTTTTTACTGATAGCTGCTAATAGTAACTGTTAATGTTATTTTCTTCTAAATAAGCATCTAATCCTTTTTTTGAAGCGGTTGATGCTGTGACAAGCTTCTGTGGGAGGCTATTCCATAGATTTATAATTCTTATGGTAAAAAAACAATTGTCGCCTCCGGAGACTAAATTTCTTTTTTCCAATCGAAGGCAGTGCCCCCTTGTCCTTAGAGAGGATTTTACATGAAATTGTGTTCCCCCATATTTTTGGTATGGGCCATTTATATATTTATACAAGTTAATCATGTCCCCCCTCAATCGCCTCCTCTCAAGACTAAACAGATTTAATTCTCGTAATCTTTCCTTATAACTAAGATCTTTCATTCCCTTTATTAGTTTGCTGGCTCTCCTCTGCACCCTTTCCATAGTCAGAGCGTCCTTTCTATGAATGGATGCCCAGAACTGGACTGCATATTCCAGGTGAGGGCGCACCAGTGCCTTGTAAAGAGGCAAAATTGCATCTCTATCCCGTGATTCCAGGCCTCTTTTAATGCATGATAGTATCTTGGTGACCTTGGAAGCATCTGCTTGGCATTGCATGCTGTAATTTAGTCTGTGATCTACCAGTACCCCCAGATCCTTCTCAACAAGTGACTCTCCCAGTTTTACTGCCCCGAGGACATATGTGGCCTTCAGGTTGTTAGACCCCAAGTGCATGCCTTTACATTTTTCCACATTGAACTTAATTTGCCAAGTGGATGCCCAGACACTCAAAGTGTCCAAGTCAGCCTGAAGCTTGTGAACATCTTCAATAGATTGCACTGTGCTACATCTTTGTGTTATCTGCAAAAATAGAGACAGTGCTTTTAATTCCATCTTCTATGTCGTTTATAAACAAGTTGAATAATAGTGGGCCCAGCACTGAACCCTGGGGTACACCGCTTACAACTGGTAACCATTCAGAGTAGGTATCATTAACCACAACTCTCTGCACACGATCGTTCAGCCAGTTTTTAATCCAGTTATAAACTGTATTTTCTAATCCTGAAGATCTCAATTTCCCCAATAAGCGTCTATGGGGGACAGTGCCAAATGCTTTTGCAAAATCCAGAAAAACTATATCCACAGCCACCCCTCTGTTCAGGCTTCTACTCACCTCCTCATAGAAGCCAATCAGGTTAGTCTGGCAGCCTCTGTCCTTAGTAAAACCGTGTTGGTTGTCACTTATAATATTATGAATAGTTACATATTCGTGTATGTTGTCCCTTAATAGTCCCTCAAGCAATTTCCCCACAATGGATGTTAAGCTAACAGGTCTGTAATTGCCCGGAGAAGACCTAGAGCCCTTTTTAAAAATGGGCACCACATTTGCCTTGCGCCAGTCTCTTGGCACTATACCAGTTGCCAGTGAGTCTTTAAAGATCAACAACAGAGGTGACGAGATAACGGAACTGAGTTCTTTGAGAACTCTTGGGTGAAGTCAATCTGGTCCTCCAGTCTTATTCACATTTAAATTATTTAGTTTTTCTTGGATGATATCCACGTTTAGCTTGTTAATTAATATACTTGAGCTATTGCTATCAGTGGTAACTCCTGTGTTGGCTCTTTGCTCTTCTCTTGTGTACACAGAGCTAAAGAATCCATTTAACAGCTCCGCCTTATCTTCATCCCCAGTGACCATTTTCCCGTTATCATTAATTAGGGCACCTACCTGTTCTGATTTAGTTTTCTTCGAATTAATATATTTAAAAAATTGTTTAAGGTTTGCTTTGCTTTCTTTGGCCACGTCTCTTTTATTTAGTGCTTTGCCAACCCATTTCATTTGAAATACCCCACCCAAACCATATATATACTTAAAGTACACACCTTATGCATTCTAGTTCTATCCCGTTTATTCCAGTGGGCAAAGTTTTCTGTTAAAATTCTGAACGCATACACAGGTTTTACACAGTTTCCATATAAAATGTTATAAAAAACAGACTCAATATTTTGCTAAAAAACTTCTGAAACAGCAGGGTCCCCCAAAGAGAATACCCAACAAGCATAGCTCAACACCTCACTATAAAAGTGCACAAAACAGCCTTTACATTTCTTAATGATACTAACAGGTGCAATAAGGATTGAACTTGTGAGGTGCAGATAGGGTACAGTAGCTGTGGCATCAGATTATATGATCAGGTACAGGTATTACGATCCTGAAAAGGGGCCCACTTTTTAATCATCATGTGCCACAAGTAACCTGCTGCTCCTCCTCTACCACTTCCTATTGCATCTGTAAATATGAAAAAAATGAAAAGAAAAGACAGACCACACCCAACTACCTATCCCAGCAAACAAAATGGGTTCACCTACCATCTAAACTGAACATCAAATGAAAGCACTACCAATCAATAATCTACCTGGGTATGGTATGCTTCAAAGCAGTGTTCAAAGCACAAACCAGGCTGGCTGGGGAACTTTGGGCAATAGTACCGCACGTCCTTCCTGATGCCATGCTTTCTACATACTCTGCAAGCTTTCTGGGGATACCTCTTTCCACCGATGTCGGGAATGCACTTTATAAAGTGCTTTCCCACTAACCTAGCCTCATTGTCACTAGCTGTCACCTGTGGTGCCTCCTCGGTATCCCCAAACAACAGTGCAGGGAGTAGCTGCTGTTGATACTTTATGAAAGACAAATTAGAGCCTGGTACTGCTGCCTTGAAGACAACAAAGGAGTTGTAAGTTGCCATTTGGACCAAATGAATTGCAACTTTTTTGTACCAGGCTCTGGATTTTCGGGTGGCATTGTAATATGTTAGTATTTGGTCCGTCTTATCAATGCCACCCATGAATTTATTATAATCCTTTATACAACGTGGCTTTTGGGAAGGGGATTGGGGACCACGTTGTTGTACATTCATGACTGACTCATCGTGGATTGTTATCAGCATGATTACATTTTTTTTATCCATATATTTCACAGCCAGGAGCTCACCGCTTCTTAAAGCATATGACTCTCCACAATTCAGTTTCTTTTGCAGCATTGACCTGGGCAACCCTTTTCGATTACGGTTGATGGTGCCACAGGCCAATGAATAAAGGGCTCTAAATAAGGGGATGCTGCTGTAGAAGTTGTCCACATATAAGTGGTAACCTCTCCCCAGTAGAGGAGTCATGAGCTCCCACACGATTTTTCCCCTGATGCTTAAATCAAGGGGACAACCAGGGGGGTCCAGATGTGTGTCCCTTCCTTCATAAATTCAGAAAAATTTGGTATAGCCGGTCGAACTCTCGCATAATTTGTAAAATTTTATCCCATAGCGGGCACGCTTGCTAGGGATATACTGATGAAATATAATGCGCCCTTTAAACAGCAGAAGTGACTCGTCAATACTTTTGGGAGGGGGTGTACACTTCCGCAAAGCGCTCTGACAGGCTATTAATCAGGGGTCTTAATTTATGCAGCCTGTCGTAACCGGGCTCACCGCGGGTTAGAGCAGTGGAATTATCGTTAAAGTGCAGAAACCGCAGTAACATTTCGTAACGATTTCTGGACATTACGGCCGGAAACAATGGGGTTGCCAATAAGGACTGGGTATCCCAGTAGGAGGCGATACTACATTTTTTGCAGATACCCATTGATAAAGTGAGCCCCCCAAATTTTTTCATCTCACTTATATCTGTTGGGTGCCATGCATGAGCGCGGGCGTGCCTCTGTGGGGGGTTTTGGGTGAGGACCTGCTCAGCATAGAGATTTGTGTAAAAGTCCATATCCAGTAGGATGGCCTCTGAAAGGAATACATTTAGGAAGTCAATGACACCGAAGTTTGTGGTGTCGACATTGACCCCGGGGACCGAATCAAATGGGGGAATTTCGGGGGAATAATTATTAGGAGGCCTCCACGCAGGCGCTCCTCCAACTGCAGCACTCCCCTGGCCTACACTTTCCTCCAGGATGGCCTCTTCTTGTGCAGTACCATCCCTTCTAGGATGCCTAGCACTACCACTAGTACCACTGCGCGGCTGTGTCTCCTCAATAGAGGAGTCACTGTCGGACTCACTACCTGGCATATATTCTGAATCTGACTCGCTAAACTCTTCGGAGTCCGACTCCATCATATAAGCCGCTGCTTCCTGTGCAGTGTACTTTCGCCCAGCCATTTCTATATCTAATAACAAAGAGTCACACAATCAAAACACTATAGGGATGACTGAACTAAAACCCTAGACCCTAAACCCTAAACCCTAGACCCTAAACCCTAGAACCTAAACCCTGGACCCTAAACCCTAGACCCTAAACCCTAGACCCAAAAATAAAACCACACAATAAACAGTCAAAGTTAAATATATTAAAAAAAAATTGTATCTACGACCCGACGAGAAGTAATGAACTCAGCAGGTGCGAAGGGCTGTAACAAAGGTCCCAAAAGGGAGGGATGATGGTCCAGCGAAGGTCCAGCAAAGGTCCAACTGTATGAGACTTCGGGAAAAAAATCAACAAGCCTAAAGTAAGTTTTGTTAACAGAAGTATAGACGGGTGGGTGAAATCCCTGGTAATAAATTCCTTATCCCCAATGCAACAACGCATGTGCTGGCCACAGCGGCACTAAGCTATAGCTTTAGCCAGTATGCACCATTGCATTGACGGTAAGGTAAGTTTTACTGGAAATCAGGGGTATTCACATCAAGGGATTTCACACTGCATCAGGCCAAAAATACATTTAGAAATCCACAAAACCAAAAACAGCTTTGATCACATATTGGGGGTGGGACATTAGTAGCAGGTGCACGCAAGGCCTGGCTCACCCAGTAAATGCCGGCACCAGAGTAGCTCTTGAACACACATCACATGGCAACCAGCCAGCGCACCATCTGACACCCCCCATCCCTGCCACCTCAGATGCTCCCTTTCGTCACTGCCTGCACCCTGGGGGTGAGCCGGGCCTGACAGGCACTTGTCAGCCATGCCTCACACATCAGGCTTAAAACACATCAAACAGGTTGCAGGTGCGCGCCGGGCCTAGCTCACCAAGTTAACACCCGGGTGCAGTCGGCGATGGAGGGGTGGAAGCAGCGATGGGAGGGCAGGGTGGAGGCGGCAAATGGCACATGATCACCAACCACATGGCGACCAGAAATCAGCCAGCGCCCTGCCTGTCAGCCACCCCTCATCCCTCTAACCAGGTTAGCATACACATCAGTGCAAAACACATTTTTTTAAAAGTGCACAAAACCAGAATCAACCACAAAAAACAAAACAATAGCTTAGATCGCATAGTGGGGGTGGGGAATGGGTGGCAGGTGCGTGCTGGGCCTAGCTCACCAAGTAAACACCTGGGTGCAGTGGGCGATGAAGGAGGGGTGGAAGCAGCGATGGGGGGCAGGGTGGAGGCGGCAAATGGCACATGATCACCAACCACATGGCGACCAGAAATCAGCCAGCGCCCTGCCTGTCACTCCGCTCCCCCATCACTGCCACCTCACCCCCCCTCTGTTGCCGGCTGCACCCAATAGTGAGCCGGGCCCGGCGCGCACCTACCAGCCACCCCTCATCCCTCTAACCAGATTAGCATACACATCAGTGCAAAACACATTTTTAAAAAAGCGCACAAAACCAGAATCAACCACAAAAAACAAAACAATAGCTTAGATTGCATAGTGGGGGGTGGGGAATGGGTGGCAGGTGCGTGCTGGGCCTAGCTCACCAAGTAAACACCCGGGTGCAGTCGGTGATGAAGGAGGGGTGGAAGCAGCGATGGGGGGGGGGCAGGGTGGAGGCGGCAAATGGCACATGATCACCAACCACATGGCGACCAGAAATCAGCCAGCGCCCTGCCTGTCACTCCGCTCCCCCATCCCTGCAACCTCACCCCCCCTCTGTTGCCGGCTGCACCCAATAGTGAGCCGGGCCCGGCGCGCACCTACCAGCCACCCCTCATCCCTCTAACCAGATTAGCATACACATCAGTGCAAAACACATTTTTAAAAAAGTGCACAAAACCAGAATCAACCACAAAAAACAAAACAATAGCTTAGATCGCATAGTGGGGGGTGGGGAATGGGTGGCAGGTGCGTGCTGGGCCTAGCTCACCAAGTAAACACCCGGGTGCAGTCGGCGATGAAGGAGGGGGGGAAGCAGTGATGGGGGGGCAGGGTGGAGGCGGCAAATGACACATGATCACCAACCACATGGCGACCAGAAATTAGCCAGCGCCCTGCCTGTCACTTCGCTCCCCCATCCCTGCCACCTCACCCCCCCCCCCCCTGTTGCCTGCTGCACCCAATAGTGAGCCGGGCCCGGCGCGCACCTACCAGCCACCTCTCATCCCTCTAACTAAATTAGCATACACATCAGGGCAAAACACATTTTTAAAAAAGGGCACAAAACCAGAATCAACCACAAAAAACAAAAAAATAGATTAAATCGCATAGTGGGGGGTGGGGAATGGGTGGCAGGTGTGCGCCGGGCCTATCTCACCAAGTAAACACCTGGGTGCAGTTGGGGAAGGAGGGGTGAAAGCAGCGATGGGGGGGCAGGGTGGAGGCGGCAAATCGCCACATGGCGACCAGAAATCAGCCAGTGCACCACCAACATCCAACCCCCCCACCCACCCATCACTGACACCTTCCCCAGTCGCCATCTGCACCCAGGAATAAACTGGGACTGGCGCGCACCCATCACCCACCAGCTAAATGAATGAATCTGATTTCATCTTATACCTTTACTACTACTGTTATATATGATACTTACAAAAAAATATATATTTTTTTAACTGTAAGTATTATATATAACAGTAGTAGTTAAGGTGTAAGATGAAATCAGATTCATTCATTTAGCTGGTGGGTGATTTGTGTGCGCCAGTCCCATAAATATATCCCATATAGGTAGTGTGGCATTCATCCCCCCTCCCCATCCCATATAGGTAGTGTGGCATTCATCCCCCCCTCCCCATCCCATATAGGTGGTGTGGCATTCACCCCCCCCTCCCCATCCCATATAGGTAGTGTAGCATTCACCCCCCTTCCCCATCCCATAAAGGTAATGTGGCATTCACCCCCCTCCCCATCCAATATAGGTAGTGTGGCATTCATCCCCCCTCCCCATCCCATCTAGGTAGTGTGGCATTCATCCCCCCCTCATCCCATCCCATATAGGTAGTGTGGCATTCATCCCCCCCTCATCCCATCCCATATAGGTAGTGTGGCATTCATCCCCCCCTCATCCCATGCCATATAGGTAGTGTGGCATTCATCCCCCCTCATCCCATCCCATATAGGTAGTGTGGCATTCATCCCCCCCCTCATCCCATCCCATATAGGTAGTGTGGCATTCATCCCCCTCTCATCCCATCCCATATAGGTAGTGTGGCATTCATCCCCCTCTAATCCCATCCCATATAGGTAGTGTGGCATTCATCCCCCCCCCTCATCCCATCCCATATAGGTAGTGTGGCATTCATCCCCCCCTCATCCCATATAGGTAGTGTGGCATTTCCACCCCCCTCCCCATCCCATATAGGTAGTGTGGCATTCATCCCCCCCCTCCCCATCCCATATAGGTAGTGTGGCATTCATTCCCCCCTCATCCCATATAGGTAGTGTGGCATTTCCATCCCCCCTCCCATTCCCCCATAGGCTAAAGATGTAGTGGATCTCATAGTAATGAGATCCATTCAAAAAAACGGCGATCTCTGCTAGATCGCCGTTTTTTTGAATGGATCTCATTACTATGAGATCCAAACTGCCATTACACAAAAAGAAAACATTTCCTACGGCCACCCACCCCCAGCGGAGCGACGAACAACATACACTTACCTGATCTCAACGCAGAAAGAGGCCGGCGCCCGCCCGCACTGTCCTTTTAAACCGGCGGGCGCCGGCCAATGACGCCGATGCTGCGCCGGCTCCTGATTGGACGCAGGAGCGATCAAGGGACCGAAGTCACCCAGAGGTCACCTGGCATCACCCCCCGGACTCTATTGTAGAAGAATCTGCCGATCCTGACCGGCAGATGACCCCACGATGGCCGTAAGGTAAGGGGATGCCAGCCACGTAAAATTTACGTGGCTGGCGTTTAAGTGTTGGAGAGGCAGCCACGTCAATTTTACGTGGCTAGCAATAGAAGGGTTAAATAACTCTCCACCCCCTCTAGTATCCTCTTACCCAGCACAGCAGCCCCCCTTCCATTCAAGTGCATACATAAAGGTGTTCGCAGCTTACCTTTTTTGCGGCCCCTTGAAGTGAAACAATACGGCAATGTGGCCCCTAGACTAAAAAAGGTTGCGCACCTCTGGCTTAAAGTGATCCTATACCCAGAAATGAAGTTTATGTCGTCACCTTCTATCCCCAGCCCAGTGCCCCAAAACAGCCTGTGTTTCTTTAGCCTTTACCCAATATTCATAAAAATACTATGCTAGGAAGCAGTATGATGCTCAATGGCAGAAGTATGCTAATTAATTCAGTTACAACTAAACTGTCACATAATGGCAGTTAGGTTGAAATGCTCCCAAATGCTGAGTTGTTTTTAAATGTGCCAATTGCTGGAAAACATCAGGGGGTGGGCTGCTCAGCCAGGGAACAATATTGCTGACTGCATCCAGCTTGTGTTATGAATATTTGACTTTAGTAAAAAGAAAAAAGAAACCCAGGCAGGTTTTGGGGTATTTGACTGGGGGTGGAAGGTGATGACATAAAATCCCTTTTTGGGTATAGTATCAGTTTAATGGAAACTTGACTCTGTTTCACTAAACTGAGCACACAACTCCATTCACAGTAACAGAGATTATGTAATCTGCATTTTTTTGTTTTGCCCAGAGATGGGCTTTAGCACATCTTATGTTCTGTGCCATTTCTTCTTAAAGTCACATGACAATATGTCTGAGATCCTTTGAGAGGAATTATCTTTCATAGATTATTAAAAAAGCTCCCCAGGGAAAATTCACTTAACCATGACAGCTGATAGCAACTCAGTGGGGGCTTCAGAAGTCCTTTGCGTGTCATTTAAAGAAAGAAAATCTCTATTGATCTACCATGCAGGCATCAATCATGAAAGCCGGCAGTTGGCCTAAATAGAATTTCTCAAAAGACGTTAAGGATTGTCCAAGAACTCCTTGGGGGAATTATTAATCTGACCTCAAAAGAAGATGTGCATTTCAAAGGTTTAATTTAACCTCGGGTCCACAAACAGTCATTATCACAAGTGACGATGCCTCTATTTGGCTTGGAAGCCCTTTAGTCGAACTTGACCAAACTATTTGGAATTTTGGTCTTCCTGAAGCTGGGTCCCAATATAGACTATGGGTGGAGGGAATTGTCCAACCATTATGCTTTTTTAGTATAATCAAATGTTATTGATTTTCAAGAAAAACAAAAAAAGGAGGGGAGGAGGGGGTACATCAGGAGTGTTGCAGTTACATATACAACATCAATTGTATGTCTCATCATCTACGGTAGTTAGCTTTCTTACTCGTTGACAGTTCACATAAGAAAGATGCGTATAATTCTCATTTTATCAGTGGACCATGGATCAACTTTGGCTTCCAATAGAGAGCCTGTGAGATCATTCTTGCATATGTATAGGTCTTACCAATTGTATATTAGAGATGAGCTGCCGTAACAGTGACCTAATTCCTGCACCGTCTCCATTTAGTGAGCCAATAGGGGGCAAGTAAGGCGGAAGAGGTAAGCCGAGGTCAGGGGCGAGAGTTAGCTTTGGCAATTAACTGGTGCACTAAAGGTTGACTACGGCGTTCTAAAAGGTGGAGTGAGGGAAGACCCTTGGGACGAGACCCGGGCCAAAGGTTTGGTTTGATGTGATGTCACCCCCATGCGTTTTGTACCATTATGCTTTTTTAACATTATTTGTTTTTTTTATTTTAAAATAATGACAAAATAGAACCCCTCTCTGCTGCAGGACCTGGCCAATCCAATCCGACTTAATGACTGCAATTTAATATTGTGACAGTAGATGGCGCTGTTACTAATTTCTTTGTGTAGTCTCTCTGTGCATTGTTGTATTTCCTTTATATCGAGGTGAACTGATTGGCTTCTTTTTCCTTTATGATTCACCATGTTAAAGGAGCACTATAGTGGAATTGTGTATCAAAAATCTATATAAATATGTCGACTAATGAGAGGAGGGGTCAGTTATATACCCAAACTTAGAAAAACTCCTGCCAAGCTTGTGGTTTATTCTCCTGGTAGGAATTCAGGGGTGACAGGTTTAGTGTATCAGGGGTGACAGAATCTGCCAACCATGAGTTCCTTTTCCTTCTGGAAAAATAAAAAAACAAGCCTGGCAAGAAATTTCTTGATGCCCGGTGTATAAGGTGTATATACCGCCATCCAGCATATTTTTATAGATTTTTATTATTGGGCCATTTTTCGCAATAGTCATCCTTTTTAAGGTGACCTTCTCTTACTGCACGCATGTTCCAGTAAAAGGCAGTTTGTTTTTCTCCACAGTGTCTATCTAAATTGACTCTGCTGCATCCAGCACTCACACTCTGCAACAATGCCTCCCCGAAATGAATTGCCAGGTAAGGGGACGTGAACATTCTTTATTGGATGAGCTTCTTCACTTTTAACATGCCTCGGTAAAAAACTTCAGATATAAGAGTCCTTATATCTTTTGGTTCCACTGGACTAGATTGGCCAGTTAATTTTTTTTTGTTTTCTTGTTATGTTTGAGCTGATGGTGGCAGCTCCTTTGTGCACCACAGCTGGCCATTCATCTTTATTGTTACTATTAGGACTTCTTTCAGTAGAGCTGAAAATTGAACCTCTTGTCCATTATAAGGCATGGTATCCCAATGGATCGGAGCCTGAATGGCCAGACTCAGAGCCCCAATTTCTATCGGTAAGTCATGATGCCAGCAATCCTCCCATTAAAATTTAAACTTTTACGGTTTCAAGTTAAAAACATGATGTTAATCCACAATGGACCAACCAAGTGTGTACTGTATCTAAACACTAGGTAACTGTTTTGGACCTGGTTAAAGGTCCTTAGTCATAGGCCCTCTAGCAAAGCTCTGATGTTATTCCAGGCAACAGACCTGTGTGTACTCCCTGTGTATAATGCAAGAGTATAGGCAAGCTGGGAGAAGGCAGGTGGCTTGCAACCCCCTACCCTACCCTTAGTGAGAGAGTAAAAATAAGGTTTAACTCACTAACCACGGACTTCTTCCCAATCTGGGTGGCTGGTTGAAGTGCAGCTTCCTGAGCAGGTTTTCGACAGGCATCTTTAGTGTGTGACCTAGCGGTCTACTTTATTTCGGATACCCCACAAGAGAAATCACATTACCACCTCAGTGTCAAGTCTGTCTGGTGGAACACTGATGGCGGAAACTAGTAGTTTCATAGCTTATCACTTAACCTAAGGGCAACACTTGTACTCACTAGAGACCCTCCTGGGGGGGGGGGGGGGCAGATTGGGCTGCATGAAAGGCCCCATGTTTTGCAACTAGCGAATGGGATTTTGCAGGACTGAGAAGATGGCTGACAGACCGGGTACTGGAGCAGGGCAGAAGGTACCAAAGCAGAGTTGAAGTTTGTGCCAAAGCTGTACATTACACAGGTTGAGCAATCCAGATGAGGTAAGATGATAACCCAGGTCATACACAGATAGGACAGTCCACATGAGGTCAGAAGGTAATTCTCTCTCTTTGAAACCCCCCCCCCCGTACATGTGGGGGGGGGGGCGTTTCAAAGAGAATCCTTACTAGCTTTCACACCCCTGGCCTGAAATGAAGCTGGAAAGTCTCTTTTTTTTTGGGGGGGTGGGGGGGAGGTCAAGGTAACGTGCTAAAAGGACCATGAATCGCAGGCCGCCCCCCCAAGCCTTCCTAGGGTGCCCTGCTCCATTACACAACATCCGTTTGACTTAGGTAAATCTGACTCATCTTAAAATCCTGTTTGTAATTACTTACCTGTAATCTGTTTCACTCCTCAAACCTGTATATGCAATATATAATACTTGTGTTGTTGCTTGGTGTGAGCTTATCACAGTAAAATATATAATTTAACTTTAACTGTCTTTTTACTTTGATCGGAACTCGTGTCTCTCTGTTAAATTACCAGCTCCTGGGCTGTTTTCGAGCCATATATTTTCTGTTGACGGATTAGGAAAGCGTATTGCGAATTCAAAATTTGTGATGTCAGCTAGGCTCATGTAATACCCATTTCCTCACAGCCAGGTTTTGTTTGCCCTAGTGGGAAACCCCCAAATTGCCCAAACTCACCTTTACCCGGTCCTACGCCTCATGTGCGGACTCTCAACCAATCAGAGCCATTTGTTGTTCATATTTAATGCTCAGTAAACGGCTCTGTTTACAGCAATTGTAAGCAAAAGTGGGTGCATCCCCAGCAGGGTGCCCGCTTCCACCTCCAGCCTTTCTGAATGGCTGGCTGAGGGTGAGAGCTCACGCACAGCCCAAAGATGCAGAGGATGTGGCTGCCAGTGTTTACATTGACAAGGGAGCCAGGAAGAAGGTGAGTTTTGAGGCGCCCTGGGGGGGGGCTACACAGCAGGGAATCCTGATTTGGGGTGTCCCAGCATAATCTTATAAAATCCAGAGCCGCCTGTTCTGCTTTAAAGAAGATAAGACAGCTGATAGTCTCCTAAGTTGCTCCTTTGACCTCAGGCACGCTAGTAGCCACACGGGCTTCTATGGTTATAATTATGCTTTAGATACATTGGGAAAGGCTACGTCTTAAAATACAGATTTTTTTAATTGATCCAGTCTGCCCTGTTTGCCATGATTTACCGCAACCCATCACTCTACCTGTGCCCGTGCCATTATCTCAGCATCATCTAAATCAATATATGCTTTAGAAGTATAGTAAATCCTTTCACTTTTATTTACATTAATTTACTGTTCACCTTCCATTTCTAATTACACCACTGACTGCGTCTCACTAACTGTAATTACACAGAAAACTCATCAATAGATATACGAGCGCACATATATGAATGGACAACGCTCCCTATATAACCCAATCACTCTCATTAGTGTGTATTCATTTTTTATTTTCTAGATTTGTCGACAACACTAATGACTTCCAGAGTGGGAACTAATTCCCAATAGACCCTCTCCTAGTTATGTTGTATTTATAAAGGACAACTACTGTATCCTTAAACAGCCATGAAAATTAAATGCTATTATTTCATAGGCTACAGAAAAAATATATAATAATAATTTACTTTTGTGAAAAGAATTTCCCAAAAGTCACAAATGACTTTATGTTGCTTCTTATACTCACCCCTGGGGCATCCCAGTTTCCAAGTAAGTCTACAGTTAAAGTGGACCAAAACCCAGGATTTGGACTCCTGGTTCAGGTTCTGATGGATGTCCCACTGTGTGAAACCCCCCAGGTCACCCAATCTCCCTTACCCTTCCCCGACCTACGACGCATCCTCTGTCCAATCAGCAAACTTGGATCCGCTTCCGCCCCTTCATCTAAGGCGATCCTAGCACGCTGGTGGGCGCATCCCCCGCTACCCTCAGGGCACGCGCCTTGCTAAAGGTATAGCGAGGAAGTGGCTGCAGATTGCGCATGTGCCGTGGGATCAGGAAAGAAGGCGAGTTTCTGGGCGACCAGGGGGGTTTCACACAATGGGCAATCCCAATTCTGGATGCCCTGGGGGGAGGGAATCTAGCCGCCCTGGAATATTATGCATTATAGGGACAATGGGGTGTGGGTTTTGGTCCTCTTTAGAGGGCTTTTTGGACGCCAAAGCCCTTTATTATGCATGTCTCCTATTGGAGATTTTGACAGAATTTCATGAGTATAGCTTTTAAACTGGAACAACCATTTTTAACAAAACAAGCGTTCCCTACACGGGGGGAGGGGGGGGGATCCCGTTTACTGATGACCTCTGAAGCTGTAATGCTCTGTAAAAGACAAAAACAAGCAATATCAAACCTCACAATAGGCCTTCATGTCATGCGGCCTGCATGTCTGTAAAGATGTAGCTAGGCTTTATGGCACCAGGGGCAAAGATTCAAAATGGTGCCCCCCACCTGTGCTCAGGCTCCCCTTTGACACCCCTCTGACCTACTGCACCCAGTGCACGTGCCCCCCCCCTTCCCCCCCCCAGCTAGACCCGTGATGTCTGTCCTGTTCTTCTGGGTACCAGTGACCACGGCGGCCAATCACGGACTCTTCAACAGAGGAGCAATTTTAAAGGCAAGATTTGTCTGTGTTAAAGCACGGGGGGCACAGGGAACAGCACCCATTGGGTGATGATTTGGTTTGCCCCCCCCCCCCCTCAATAAATATGCAGCTCTGCTACCAAAAAGTGATTAATCTCTCTAATGAAAAGTTTTATGGTCACAGGGTGGAAGCCCTTTCAAAACTTTGGTCCCGGATGATGGCATCTTGAACCGACGTTCAGATAGGAGTAAGTGGAATACATTATAATCCCGGAATCATACATTCTCATTCATACAAGTCCTGGATGACAGAGAGCTGGTGGCTAATGTTTTTTTCTGCAGTCCTGACCGGACCAGTCCCTGCTGGAAGCACCCCCATAGCAAGCCATGAAGGAATGAAGGAGAAAACTAGAGTAGACCCATGAAACTGAGTTTAGGAAGACAACTAAAAACTTTTTGGGCAACCCAATATTCCCATAACTGCCTTATAAAAGACTCTGCTGGGTCTTCTTCAACACTCCTATGTTGTTTTTCTCCTATTGTAAGTCCTTTGATATTTTACATCCAAGAAACGTGATCTCATCTACCAACCTCACTGCTTCACCATATATGGATATAGGAGGGAAGCTGGGAGGGTTACTAATGGTGTCCACCACTATCTGAACTATCTGAATATTTGAAGTGTTTAGGATTAGAGATGCCAAATTTACCTAAGATGCTGAAAAAATAATAATAGACTTACTGTCTTACCTGGCTCCTATGTCCTCCTCTTCATCCAGGGATCCGGCTCCTCTTCTTTCTTGACTTGGTGTGGTCCATCCTCTCGATCATCTTCGACTGGCAGCTAATAATGGTTAGCTGCCAGGCTGCCTCCAATTTACTCAAAGGGAGAACGGTTCTCCCTTCTCTAGCCCGCAGCTTGACGGGGCCGTGCTCAGGCATTCTAGCATGTCCCCATCCCTGTGTATGGCCAGGGAAGGTTGCCAACCTGAAGTTGAATATAATGCTTGTGACTCCCGTAAATAGTTCGCCATTTGTGCTTAAATGATTTATTACGTGTGCATTTGAATGTTACCGCCCAGAGCAGCCACCAGAGCCAGAGGGAGACCCTCCGGACACTGAGGACATCGCTTGATGCTGTAAAGAGGAAGTTTCTGATCTTTTTTTTAATTTTGGGGTGCTTCATTACCACGAATTGGCCAAGAATTTTGATTTGGACTAATCAAATTTTTCCATGAAATGGAGTAAATCCCGATTTGTCCGAATAATTTTGCTCATCCCTATTTAGGACCAAGTTTTTACTCTTGCACCACAAATTTAAAGTCTTATTTAAGAAACACTAGCACCACATAGCGCCATGTTGCGGCAGGTTTATTTCTGCTGTGGCCAGCGGCAGCAGTATTCATGAAGGAGAAATGAATAGCGCCTCACCCAGCGCCATATAGCATCCCATGTATCAGCAGTGCCAGGGAAAATTTGAGTGCCGCTGCTGTGCTCCTGACAACGCCACATCACATCATGCGCGCATGGGGCACTCAGTGTCATTCTACCATAGGCTTCAATTAGGCTTTTTTAGTTATGTCATTTTTGGTCACTTCTTGTTAGCATTTTTTTTAATTTTTGTGTTCATGCATGTGACACGAGATCCCTGGCCTGTTTGGAATGTTTTTTTAAATCATTTTCTGCACCTGTTATGCACTGCAAATCATGTGTCATGTCATTCATGTGTCCCAATGTGATTCCATGTATTTGCACCTTGTCACTGTGCTGCCATCCTTTTAAAATGCCTTTTTTACACAGCTCCCATGTGAGATAAGGTGGGAGGAAGTTAATTTGCCAAGTGTTCCTCCAGTGCTGTGCATTCCCTCAGCTCGGCACTGTGAATGAGAAAATGCAGTTCCCCATATGCCCTTTCAGTCCCACCCACCGATTTGGGCCACCAATATTAGCTCAAGGAGCTAGTTTTTCAAAGGTTTAACCCTTGAAAATTTAAAAAGGCATGGGGTTCTCCCTTCCTGGAGAGGGTGACCCTCATGCCGTTGAAACCAAAAAAAAAGATTAAACCCTATAAATGAAAACAAAATGACAAAGGGTCCCTCTTTCCAGGAGAGGGAACCCCATTTTTTCATTATTAAGGGTTGAACCCTTAAAAAATGTTAAAAATGTTAAAAAATGGCGTAGGGACCCCTGTCCAGCCAACGCACCAGCTATGCGAGCTTGTAGCCCAGGGCTCAGAGGACAAGCGGCCAGCCCCCTGACCCTGAAAGCTATCAGCCCTCAAGAGAACCAGGCTCTTCTACACCTGCCCCCCAGGTAATGGGA
The DNA here is from genome assembly GCA_027917425.1 of Gastrophryne carolinensis. Lineage (NCBI taxonomy): Eukaryota > Metazoa > Chordata > Amphibia > Anura > Microhylidae > Gastrophryne > Gastrophryne carolinensis. Next base: position 98,457,461 of record CM051241.1, read on the forward strand.
TAGAGTTAGCTTGCCGACCTCTCCTGCCCTTTGAACTTGTAGAAAGGTTCTTAAGGATCAATGTAAAAAAACACACACACTAGACCAGTCCTTTATTAAAATGTTTTTATTTTACCAATACTAACGTCTTTCCTGGCTATCTATCACCGGACAGTGTCCTCCTCTGTTTCGCACCATTTTCATGCTGTCTTCATTGGGACACACGACACATCTTGCTCTCGGCTTCCGTCGCTAAATCCCACCACAAGGAGGGCCACCCCACTGATGTGGGCCACCAATATTAGCTCAAGGAGCTAGTTCAAACCGCGCCCCCTCTCAGAGCTTCCATTCTAACCCAGCTAACCCCTCTAACAGACCCTGACGATTATGCTGATTGTTATGTTGTAACACAGAGCCAAGGTCATGCCCACATGCTTCAACTGAGAAATTATAAGGTAAAACTGTAAACCTCAATATATCGGCCATGTCGTCTTCAATTTAAAAATGGAAAACAGTTTAGGACAGTGCGAAATGTAGTGGGACACAATGGACTTTGCGTGAAATATCTCTCTAAATATTATAAGAGGATGTCTAGATTTGCCATTCACTGCTCTATTTCTGTTATAAATATAAATTATAAAAACAATAAATAATAATATAAATAATTAATGAGCCATTAGGTAGAGTTTGAAAGGTTGATTTTTAAATGCAAGATTTTCATTTCTACCTCCAATCATCCTTACAGCGATACCATTCATACTAATTAGCTGTGCAGGCATTGGTCACACTGGCTTAGCGCTCTCGGCTATAACTGTTGTAAGCGTGGTGTGAGCTAGCTCCTCAATTCTGAATGGATGTTCGGCCATGCTTTGTGCCTTGCAGTGAACAATAAATATTAGTCGTTAAGCTATGCTTTGCTCATTTATGTCATTTAGATATTTTTGCAATCACTCCTATAGCACATGTGCGGTAAAGACGTTCTGGTACTTGCGCTTCCTTATGTCCAAAGGTTTGGGGAGAGGTCAAATTTCACATGTGCAGCCAGAGATAAGACAGCAGCCAGCTTTCTATACAGCATAAGCTAGCCCTAGGGCAGTTTATTTAGTAAGAGGAAAATGATTGACACTAGCAAGAAGCACCGAGTACAGAACAAACATTGTATTTCAAAGCAAACAAATTGCAAAACGAAAAAAAAAAAACGACAGAAAAACAATAAAAAAATAGCATAGAAAAAAAACTATAGATCCTAGGTGGATCTAGATTTTGAAACTTTGCGGGAATAAAAGTTCGTATAAATACAATTATAATTCTTTCCTTTTTCACCCAACTGCTTAAAAACTCCTTGTGTGGGTGCTGGAACCAATCACCATATATAAAATACACCTACTGGATTTCCCAATAATAGTGCTCTTTTTACATGCGCTTCAATTTAGCTCCATTTTAATAAAATTCCAAAAATTGGATATGCACAGCCTAAATAATATATTATAGGTGCCAGCCTTAGGGACAAACCACAACTAATTCCTTGCAAACAGTGGGATTCCAGGGCTAACCCACCACTATGTCCACATCAAAAGCTGCACACTAAATACCAATTCAATTTATTATGGATTTGTACATATATGACATACATAACACTATATACATGACATTATAAAACCACATATTAAAAACCCAAGTGGGGAGGAACTCCAGGGCTAACCAATTTAAGCATGGATAATAATCTTTGCACCAGAATTAATGCTTGTATATTTTGTAAATAAGAATATAAAAATATATATTGGCTGACGCTTATGAGATAAAGTGCTGAGTGCATGTGCAAACACTAATTCATAACTGCAAAAGGTGAACTTAATACTAATGCCTTCAAAAATCAATTAAATTCAAATAACTTTAAAGAGTAAAAAATGTGCAAACTAGCAATCTGTGATTGAAATAAAGCGCCAAGCGCCGACGGTGCAATTAACCATTATGCTACACCTATAATGTGCTCCTATGCGTCCAATAAGTGCCACCCATATACATCAATATAACAAAATTGATAATCAATAAGAGTGCCCACTGTCCTCCCCACTTACCTCATATACAAGAACTAATTCTGGTGCAAAGATTATTATCCATGCTTAAATTGGTTAGCCCTGGAGTTCCTCCCCACTTGGGTTTTTAATATGTGGTTTTATAATGTCATGTATATAGTGTTGTGTATGTCATATATGTACAAATCCTTAATAAATTGACTTAATTGGTATTTAGTCTGCAGCTTTTGATGTGGACATATCGGTGGGTTAACCCTGGAATCCCACTGTTTGCAAGGAATTAGCTCCATTTTAATGTAAAATGTTTGCTCCTTAAATACTCATCAGCATTATCATATAGATTCTGGTGTACATAGCTGGTATTACACAATTTAATTTAGCTCCTCTTCATGATAAAATCAGCCACTCTTCACAAGAACTTTTCAATATCAATTACTTCCATATACAACAGTGCGATCAGGATGTCACTCACCCGTCCTGAGCAGAGATGAGCGAACTTTTGAAAAATTCGATTTGGCTGATTCGCCGAATCTTCCGACAAAATTTGTTTCGGTCCGAATTTATTCGCGACGAATCGTTATTAAAAACGGCTATTTCTGAGCTTCCTAGAGCCTCAATAGGGTTGTAAACCATTCTGCCTTGTTGTAACATGCATAGGATGCGTGCTGGGTTAGTGAAGTAATACTGTAAATAATTATGACATGCAGATCAGAGGCATCGCTAATAGAATCGCAGAGCGGCACAATTGCAGAGAGTTCTGGTGGCATCACTATGAGGGGCCCCTATAGTGCCTGAAAAACGCACCTTGGAGCTGGCAGCAGCAGGAGCCCAAAATTTAGCTGAATCACACCCTGGAGTTGCAAGCAGCTGCAGACGCCCAAACATTGGTTGAAAGAGACACTGGGGTTGTCAGCAGGAGGCCAAAAATTGGATGAATCGCACCCTGGAGTTGCAAGCAGCAGCAGGAGCCAAAACATTGCTTTAAAGAGACACTGGAGTTGGCTGCAGGAGGCCAAAAATTGGATGAATCACACCCCGGAGTTGCAAGCAGCAGCAGCAGCAGGAGCCCAAACATAGCTTGAAAGAGACACTGGAGTTGGCTGCAGGAGCCCAAAAATTGGCTGAATCACACCCTGGAGTTGCAAGCAGCAGGAGCAGCAGGAGCCCAAACATAGCTTGAAAGAGACACTGGAGTTGGCTGCAGGAGCCAAAAAATTGGATGAATCACACCCTGGAGTTGCAAGCAGCAGCAGCAGGAGCCCAAACATAGCTTGAAAGAGACACTGGAGTTGGCTGCAGGAGCCCAAAAATTGGATGAATCACACCCTGGAGTTGCAAGCAGCAGCAGGAGCCCAAACTTAGCTTGAAAGAGACACTGGAGTTAGCTGCAGGAGCCCAAAAATTGGATGACTCACACCCTGGAGTTGCAAGCAGCAGCAGGAGCCCAAACATAGCTTGAAAGAGACACTAAAGTTGGCTGCAGGAGCACAAAAATTGGCTGAATGACACCCTGGAGTTGCAAGCAGCAGCAGGAGCCCAAACATAGCTTGAAAGAGACACTGGAGTTGGCTGCAGGAGCCCAAAAATTGGATGAATCACACCCTGGAGTTGCAAGTTGCAGCAGGAGCCCAAACATTGCTTTAAAGAGACACTGGAGTTGGCAGCAGGAGGCCAAAAATTGGATGAATCACACTCTGGAGTTGCAAGCAGCAGCAGGAGCCCAAACATTGCTTTAAAGAGACACTGGAGTTAGCAGCAGGAGGCCAAAAATTGGATAAATCACACCCTGGAGTTGCAAGCAGCAGCAGCAGCATGATCCCAAACATAGCTTGAAAGACACGCTGCAGTTGGCAGCAGCAGCAGGAGGCCCAAAATTGGCTGAAAGGCACAACCTGAAGTTGGCATCAGCAGGAGCCCAAAAATTGGCCTAAAGACATATATATGTTTTGCACAATTTGGAAAGTGTAAAACGTGGCACCATGCTGAATCTAGTCGCATGCATCAGCCATTGGTGGGTGGAAATCTTTGCTGATCCATCCCTGATTCATTTTCACAAAGGTGAGTCTCTCCACATTTTTAGTTGACAGATGAGTTCTCCTCGCCGTAACTATGGCCCCCGCCGCACTAAACACCCGCTCAGATGGCACACTACTTGCCGAGCAGGACAGCTTTTCCAGGGCAAACTCTGCTAGTTGCAGCCACAAGCCAAGTTTGGCTGCCCAGAAGTCCAGCAGATCCTCAAGGTGTGTTGGCATGGTCATTTCAAGGTATGACATGACCTGCTGGTTCAGGTCCTGCTCCAGGTCTTCCTGCTGCTCATGAGTAGCCTCACTATGCGGGTGTAGAAAGCTACTCATTTGCGACTAAAGACTGAGGCTGCTGCTGATGGAGCTGCTGCTGCTGCTCCTGCCAGCCCCCCCAGCAGCCATGGCAGTGGAAGGTGAGCGCAGAGGTCACCCCGAGTCAGACCTGCGAGAGTATGGACCATGGCGCAGATAGGCATCGCTCCAACTGACTACGTAGAATGTCTTTGTAGTAGTTCAGTTTGTCCTCCCTCTCGGCGGGTTTAAAAAATGCACCCATTTTGTGCCGGAAGTGAGGGTCCAATAAGGTGGAGAGCCAGAAGTCATCCCGCCAACAAATGGAAACATTTCTGGGGTCACTACGCAAGCACGTGAGCATGCTTCCTGCCATTTGCGCAAGTGACTGGGAGGGACTACCTGTCTCCATCTCCACTGCATACTGCCACGGTGTGTCTGGGTCCTCTGTCTCGCCTTCCTCACAGCCCTCTAACTCCTCTGGCTGCTCCTGCTCCTCCTCTCCTGTCCGCTGACTAGATAAACCAGCCATTTCGCCAAGCCTAAAATGTGCTTCACTGGGCCACTCCTCCTCCTCTTCCTCCTCCTCCTCCAGTTCAGCTCCAACGGGGCTCATGTGGCCGTAAGATGTAGATGCCATGTCTCCAGTGCCCTGACCAGCCATGGTTTCCAACATGTGCTGTAGTACATGAAGCAGTGGAATCACGTCGTTCATCCCGTAATCCTGCCGACTGACAAATAAAGTGGCTTCCTCAAAGGGCCTGAGCAAACGGCAGGTGTCACGTATGAGCTGCCACTGGTTGACATTGAAGTTACACAGGGGAGTCCCCCTATCCGCTTGGATCATCAGGAAATCCGTGATGGCTTTTCTCTGTTCATATAATCGGTCCAACATGTGAAGGGTGGGATTCCAACGGGTGGAAACATCGCAAATCAGACCATGTTGGGGGCTACCGGTCTGACGCTGTAGCTCAAGAAGAAACATAGAAACATAGAAGGTTGACGGCAGAAGGAGACCATACGGTCCATCTAGTCTGCCCTTATGTGTATACTGTATGTACTCTTTATCTTAGGATAGATGTGTGCTTATCCCAGGCATGTTTAAATTCAGTGACTGTTGATGTATGTTGTGGTATGAGTGGCTGAAGTGCATGCAAAGTTTCCTTGAAGTTGTTAGGATGTCTTGCAGATGGGTGGAACACTTCAGAAACCGCTTGACAACCAGATTGAAGACGTGAGCCATGCAGGGCACATGGGTCAGGCTTCCTTGTCGCAGCACAGACAAAATGTTCTTCCCATTGTCGGTAACCATGATTCCCATTTTAAGTTTTCTTGGAGTAAGCCATGTTTGGATATCGTGATGAATAAATTTAAGCAGTTCCTCCCCTGTGTGACTCCGTTCGCCAAGACAAACCATGTGAAGCACAGCGTGACACCTCCGTGCCCTGCGCACATGGTAGACAGTGGAGGGTGAGGAGATGGCGGAGGATGAGGAGGCCGAGTCACACGGTGTCACACGCACAACGGCCAGCGAGCGCGGAGGCCGAAGCAGCATGACGTGTCCAAGTTGCTGCTGCTGCTGCTGCAAAGGGACCACATTCACCCAGTGGGCCGTAAATGGCATGTACTGTCCCTGACCGTAGTTACAGCTCCAGACGTCGGCGCTGCCATGCACTTTGATACACACCGACAGGCTCAAGGACTGGCCCACCTTCTGTTCAACAAAAGTGTTCAGCGCTGGTGCTGCCTTCTTGGCAAAGAAATGATGGCTTGGGACTCTCCACCTCGGCTCGGCACAAGCCATCAGTTCTCTGAAAGGTGCAGAGTCCACCACCTGAAAAGGGAGCGACTGCAGCACCAGCAACTTGGACAGGAGCACATTCAGCTTCTGCGCCGTAGGATGAGTTGGCGCATACTGCTGTCTCTTGGACATGGCTTCGCTGATGGATTGCTGGCGGGATGCATGACTTGGAGGAGGAGGAGCAGGAGCGACAGAGGATGGGTATGACGCACGGCTGAGGTGCTGGAGCCTTGGCTGGCAGAAATTGGGAGCGGCGTGCCACTTGGTGAGGAAGCAGGCTGGACCACCTCTTCGGAGCCTCGGTTCTCCCAGGCCGCTTTATGGTGACGCATCATATGTTGACGCAGGGCCGTGGTGCCAACATTTGGGCCCTGGCCACGCTTCACCTTCTGCCTACATATCTTGCATGTGGCCATGTTACCCTCCTGCGGATGCTTCAGGAAACACTGACACACTGCTGAGTAGCTACTTTTCCCACCAACAGGCCTCACTGATTCACTGCTACTGTCGCAAACTCCAGGAACCCCTGCTCCACTACCTCCCGATAAGGTAGCCTGCCATGCAGCAGGTGCTCTACCCCGGCCCCGTTTTGATCCAGGCTTTACAATTGTGCCCCCATGCTGACTGCCAACCATGCTGCTAACACCTTGCTGTCTCAGCTGCTGACTCCGGGGCAACCTGCGCCCCTCTTCCCCTGATGATGACGATGAAGCCTCTTCTGCACCCGGCTCCCAAGTGCGATCGGCTTCTTCATCATCATCATCACCGAGTTGTGGCTGCACGTCACTGATGTTCTCGGTTTCCTCAACAGTGTCTGGCGCAGGAGCTGGAACGCTCGCAACACCCACGACACTCTCCACATCACTATTTATCTGCCTAGCTAAAGAAGCCACCTCCATTTCTTGGCTGGGCAGTAGCTGCTGACTGTCCTCTATCTGATCGTCCTCCTCACTAAAGAGTGGAGCTGAACCCAAAGCATAGGATACGTCGCTGGGGGAGGGAACGGCGTAGGACAGAGGCAATGGGAGGACAGGGACTGCTCTCGGGGCATGCCAACTCAGGGTTGTGTCAGAGGAACCTACCGACCCTAGACTGGGGGTCTCAGATGTAACTTGTGATGATGTGGATGACCGCGTTAACAAATCTACACAGCAGATGCGTTACTGGTGGAGACACTAGCTAGCAGATACTGGCAGATCAGGTCTCTCACCGTGACTCCTGCTGCCACTCGCCCCTAGTCTGCTGCGACCTCTGCCTGCCGAATCTTGGCCTCTGCCACTCCTCTTTGAACATCCTGGCACTTGTCTGCCTGACATTTTTATGTATTTGAAATGCGCACTAGGTACTTAAAAAATGTGTTTACTTTAAAAAGCAGAAGCTAAATAAAGTGAGAAACTGCTTCTCTGCACCAGATACTATGAAAATTTGGCAATATGGGATACCCTGCGGCCTGGTGTTTTGACAGCAGGACAAAAACCAATTCAAAATGCAATACCTTAATAAAGCTGAGGCTGAACAAGCTTATTTAGTATAACAGATAAGGTGCAACGTGGTGGTTTGGGATACCCTGCGGCCTGGTGTTTTGACAGCAGGAGAAAAAACTATTCAAAATGCAATAGCTTAATAAAGCTTAGGATGAACAAGCTTATTTACTATAACAAATAGGGTGCAACGTTGTGATTTGGGATACCCTGCGGCTGGTGTTTTGACAGCAGGACAAAAACCAATTCAAAATGCAATTGCTTAATAAAGCTGAGGATGAACAAGCTGATTTAGTATAACAGATAGGGTGCAACGTGGTGGTTTGGGATACCCTACGGCTGGTGTTTTGACAGCAGGACAAAAACCAATTCAAAATTCAATAGCTTAATAAAGCTGAGGATGAACAAGCTGATTTAGTATAACAGGGTGCAACGTTGTGGTTTGGGATACCCTGCGGCCTGGTGTTTTGACAACAGGACAAAAACCAATTCAAAATGCAATAGCTTAAAAAAGCTGAGGATGAACAAGCTGATTTAGTAAAACAGATAGGGTGTAACGTGGTGGTTTGGGATACCCTGCGGCCTGGTGTTTTGACAGCAGGACAAAAAACAATTCAAAATGCAATAGCTTAATAAAGCTGAGGATGAACAAGCTAATTTAGTATAACAAATAGGGTGCAACGTTGTGATTTGGGATACCCTGCGGCTGGTGTTTTGACAGCAGGACAAAAACCAATTCAAAATGCAATAGCTTAATAAAGCTGAGGCTGAACAAGCTTATTTAGTATAACAGATAGGGTGCAACGTGGTGGTTTGGGATACCCTGCGGCCTGGTGTTTTGACAGCAGGACAAAAACCAATTCAAAATGAAATAGCTTAATAAAGCTGAGGATGAACAAGCTGATTTAGTATAACAGATAGGGTGCAGCGTGGTGGTTTGGGATATCCTGCGGCCTGGTGTTTTGACAGCAGGACAAATACCAATTCAAAATGCAATAGCTTAATAAAGCTGAGGATGAACAAGCTGATTTAGTATAACAGATAGGGTGCAACATGGTGGTTTGGGATACCCTGCGGCCTGGTGTTTTGACAGCAGGATAAAAACCAATTCAAAATGCAATAGCTTAATAAAGCTGAGGATGAACAGGCTGATTTAGTATAACAACGTGGTGGTTTGGGATACCCTGTGGCTGGTGTTTTGACAGCAGGACAAAAACCAATTCAAAATGCAATAGCTTAATAAAGCTGAGGATGAACAAGCTGATTTAGTATAAAATATAGGGTGCAACATGGTGGTTTGGGATACCCTGCAGCCTGGTGTTTTGACAGCAGGACAAAAAACAATTCAAAATGAAATAGCTTAATAAAGCTGAGGATGAACAAGCTTATTTATTATAACAGATAGGGTGCAACGTGTTAATTTGGGATACTCTGCGGCCTGGTGTTTTGACAGCAGGACAAAAACCAATTCAAAATGCAATAGTTTAATAAAGCTGAGGCTGAACAAGCTGATTTAGTAAAAAAGATATGGTGCAACGTGGTGGTTTGGGATACCCTGCGGCCTGGTGTTTTGAGAGCAGGACAAAAACCAATTCAAAATGCAATAGCTTAATAAAGCTGAGGCTGAACAAGCTTACTTAGTATAACAGATAGGGTGGCATGTGCTGGTTTGGGATGCCCATGTGGGCTGGTGTTTTTAAAGCAGACAAAAACCAATTCAAAATGCAATAGCTTAATAAAGCTGAGGATGAACAAGCTGATTCAGTATAAAAGATAGGGTCACATGTGCTGGTTTGGGATGCCCATGTGGGCTGGTGTTTTGACAGCAGGACAAAAAACAATTCAAAATGCAATAGCTTAATAAAGCTGAAGCTGAACAAGCTGATTTAGTATAACAGATAGGGTGGCATGTGCTGGTTTGGGATGCCCATGTGGGCTGGTGTTTTTAAAGCAGACAAAAACCAATTCAAAATGCAATAGCTTAATAAAGCTGAGGATGAACAAGCTGATTTAGTATAAAAGATAGGGTCACATGTGCTGGTTTGGGATGCCCATGTGGGCTGGTGTTTTTAAAGCAGACAAAAACCAATTCAAAATGCAAAAGTTTAATAAAGCTGAGGCCGAACAAGCTGATTTAGTACAAAAGATAGAGTCACATGTGCTGGTTTGGGATGCCCATGTGGGCTGGTGTTTTTAACCCTTTAAGTGCCAAGCACGTAACACCTACGTGCTGGCTTGTCTGGGCCTGAAGTGCCAAGCCCGTAGGTGTTACATGCTTGACTTTCCCCGCTGCTAGTTAAAAAAAATAAAAATAAAAAATACTCACTTTACCCCTCGTTGGATCCGGCCGGGTCTCCTCTTTAATTTGGTGCCATCCGATCCCCCGTGGGGGCTCGGATGGCTCCAGGAGAGCCCCTGGAATAGGCCAACCCCCGCTTCGGCAGCAGCAGCCGCTAACTGTAAAAATAAAAAAGACATTTACTTACCTGTGGCCACGCTGCCTCCCGCCGGGTCTTTTCTTCACTGGGGGGGCCTCCGATCGCCCCCCCGGCTCTTCAGCTTCAGGGGAGAGCCTGAAAGGGCTCTCCCCCTCCTCTCCCGACGGGCGCTGCCATCTTACCGTTATGACGTCCCTCACCGGGTGTTGTCCAGGCTCCCTGCTGCTGTTCTTTCAGATGCGATCATGCTGGCCACAGGAGCAGAAGTTCAGGTGATCAGATCATCACCTGCCCCTCTGCTACTGCAGCCAGCATGATCGCATCTGTCATCACATCAAGGGACAAAGGAGCTGACGATCGGAGGTAAGTAAAGTAAAAAAAAGTTTTTATTTTTTAATAAAACTCATTTTTTCTTATGTGTCAGTGTGTTTTTTTTTTTTTTTTTTTTTTTTTACTGTTAACCCCTTGTGAACTGGTAAGGGGTCCATGAGACCCCTTATACCAGTTCACAAGGCTGGGGGCTGTCAAGTCACCTGCTAGCAGTTGACTTGCCATTAACCCCCGGCACCCCCAATTTCCTGCCTCCCCAAAGCCCGGGGGGGGGGTAGAAGAGTCCGGGCCCACATAGGCTATGTGGGCTCGTAGGCTGCAGGGTGGGGGGGCCACAAAAGCTGCCCCCCCCCCCCCACTCTGTGCCTACAAGCCCCCATAGCTGGTCCGGGCTGGTAATGCTGGGTAAGGGGGGCCCCATTTCATTTTTTGGGGGGATTTTTAAGGGTTTTTAACCGGGAGGGGGGACCCTATGCAATTTTTTTTTAATTAACCCCTTATGTTTATAGTGTGGATAGCAGTAGTATTTTATTTGCAAATGTTATAAAGTGCTATTTTCAGTTTGGGGGGTCTCCTGGGCAAGAATGGGGGGCTACCGATACATATGTGGTACCGTTGTAATCGGAAGAAATGGGGCTTTCACATGCAATATGGTTTTCTCTAATAAAGTAAATGTTTTATTTAAAATAAAGGAGACAATTTTCTAAAAAATAATTTTTAATTTTTTTTTGTTCTTTTTACGCAAAAATATTTAAAAAAACAGTAGAAAAATTACAAACAAGACATTTCATGTTAAAGCCTAAACCCTGCTGCAAAAAATATAACTATAATTTTCCTGAAAATTCCTCCAAAAATCACGGTTAAACATGGTGCAAAATCGTGAAAAATTACCTGTCAACAGAGGGTGAAAAATTTTCAAGTAGACGGGCAATTAAAAGGGTTATTAGTATGCATGTGTGGTATTGTTCTGCTCGGGGGACCTTGCTCTTTCAGATTTAGCTTGTTTTTTCTTGTTTGCATATTGATTTTTTAAGAAAATTTGTTTTTTATTCTGTTTTTTTCTAATTTTTTTGAGGAAAACCTCGTGCACCTAAGAATTCTTCAAGGGATTACTTTTAAGATGATGAGCCCACTACAACAAGCTGGATACACTTAGAAAGCTTAACATATGTTGTTTCAGGGAATATATGTTTTCCGGGGGGGTTTTCCAAATGTAAAGGGTTGTTTTGGTAGAAAAAGTACAAGGTGCACATTTTTGTCTGCAGAGCTGAAATTTTCAAGTAAAATTACCCTAACGCACATGCTTTACTTTGAGGTGTTTGACAACTCTTTTCTTGACAGTAGCTAGTTTTTTGGGCTTGTTTTTTTTGGTTTGCATATTTTTTTTTCGGAAAATATGAGTTTGATTCTGCTTTTTATTCTTTTTTAGTGAAACTCTGTGCTACCAAAGAATTCACTGAGGAATTACTTAAAACTGCACATATGTAAACAAGCCTGGTACACCTAGAAAGCCTGAGGTGTATACTTTCAGGTAATATATAGTTTGTGGGGGGTATTTCAAATGTAAAGGGTTGTTTTTCTTGAAAAACTGCAAGGTGCGCCTAGCGCTTAGCATATTTGTATTTTATCTGAAAATCTCCGAAAGCACTGTTTCAGTTTGGGGGGAGTCTCCTGGGCAGGAAAGGGTGTCTACCTATACATATGTGATAACGCTGTGACCGGGAGAAATTAGGATTTCACATGAAATAAGATTTTATTGACAAAATTACTTTTTTATTACAAAAAACACTACAAATTGTACAAAAATAGATTTCACCCCAAAATATTGAGAATACACCTAAAAAATGACAAAAAAGACATTTCATGTTAAAACCCAGGTTCTGCTGAAAAAAAGAATATATAATTCCCTGGGAAATCCCTGGAAATCCCTTAAAAAATCACAGTTGAACATGTGGAGCGCAAAATAGTGCAAAATGGTCTGGCAACAAAGGGTGACAAAAACTCCAGGTAGCCTGGCAGCGAAAGGGTTAAAGCAGACAAAAACCAAATCAAAATGCAATAGCTTAATAAAGCTGAGGCTGAACAAGCTGATTTAGTATAAAAGATAGGGTCACATGTGCTGGTTTGGGATGCCCATGTGGGCTTGGGTTTTTACAGGAGGCCAAAAACCAAATAAAAATGCAATAGCTTAATAAACCTGAGGCTGAAAAGGCTGATTTAGTATAAAAGATAGGGTCACATGTGATGAAATGGAATGGCCATGTGGCCTGGGGGTTATACAGCAGACAAAAAAAAATTAAAACTAATTTTATTAGTTATGAGAAATGCTTAGATAGGGTTAAATATGCCACTGCCAAGATGGGATGCACAGTGGCAAGGAATATTCACAGCACAAAGAACACCGATTGAAAACTGATCTGGCAAATGAAAATAAAAAAAAGCTTTCCCTCTCACTGTCCCTGCCTGGATCGTTCCCGATTTTTCCCTATCTTTCCCTGGTTCTGTCTGCCCCTCTGTGGGTCTCAACGACTGTCCCTGCCCATCTCTAAGTCTCTCCCTTTCTGCAGCAACCACCGCTGTTTCTGGAATGCAAGGCTGAAATGCGCAAAAGGAAAATGGCCGCCGTTTATATAGCTATGTGACGTCACTGGGCTTCCTGGCTGCTGATAGGCTGCATGTGACCTTCCCATGATAACTTGCCCCAGGGGATATGTCTGGACATGTTCATCCACCATTTTAGAATGCCTGTAATTGAAATAAATGGAGTTTAAAGGAAAACTTCGATCGATCGAATCGCGGGGAAATTCGGATTCGTTCAGAATCGAATTTTTCATGAAATTCGGAACGAATTCGGGTTCGTCCGAATCGATTCGCTCATACCTAGTCCTGAGCAAAGAGACAGCACCCCTGGAGAAGCCGTAGCGGAGTGGCGGAACACGTGGGGTCTCCTGCCTTCAATCCACTGCCTGATGATTAGTCACGTTTGACCACAAGGATAGTATGATCTTTGCTTAGTCTTTCCAGTGATTGCTTACTACCTCAGCTCCCTTAAACAGCCCTGCACTAACAGCACTTATGTGTATTGGGTTTACATTGGGGGTCTCATCCCCTGCTTTACTTGGTGAATATAGCCTCCTTATCTATCTTGATTGCACAGGTTTATGGTTTTGATGAATTATTTGTAGTAATTACCTTTTTATACTTGTATTTTTTGCACAAAGTGGAGTAATTGAACACTCACTTGAGTAATTAAAAATATATAAAAATATATTTTTTTTTCTTGGGCTACTTGTGGAGCTATTTAATACTGATTTCTTTTTGTACTTTTTGATACCTTGTGGTCTTCTATAATATGGATTGCTAAGTATTTTAGCATCACAGGAATAGTGGATGAATTGATTTTAACAGTGTCTTTGTGTTGCATGTGTGTTTTTATTTTTGCTTTAGTGTAACACTTAATAAAATATTATTGTTTTATGGTATTTGTGGAGTTGTGCCGTTTTCTTATGACCCTTGTCAATTTGGTTTGGCCCTTGTTTATTTTCATGGCCCTTGTTTCAAGGACACTGCAAGTACGCTTCGCCCAACACATTTCATCTCTACAAACTTTGTCTCTGGGCCCAGTTTTTGTTTTGGAGTTTTTAAAAAGCCCAGATCAGCAAACATTTTACATTAAAGAGGAGCTAAAGAGAAGCCCATGTGATGAGAGCACTATTAATGGGAAATCTGGTACGTGTATTTTTTATATGGTGATTGGTTCCAGCACCCACACAAGGAGTTGTTAAGCACTTGGGTGAAAAAGCAAAGAAGAATTATAATTGTATTTATAAGAACTTTTATTCCCATGTAGTTTCAAAAGCTAGATCCACCTAGGATCTATAGTTTTTTACTTGTAAAGACCTAGGGTGACACAGGTTGTTTTTTACTTCAGCGCAGGACTATTTTAATAGGAGAGACTTGATGATCACTAGTTTTATGCGGTTTTAAAGGCTTTCCAGATCACAGCGTAACTGCGGCCACAAGCAGCAGACGTACTAAAGTTCGGTGCTGAAGGCTATGCCCGTGGAGCTGTTTTTTTTTCACTCCTTGCCTATAAATAGCCCATCCCTGTAGCGGGGGGGGGGGTTCCAGGGGCCTTGCGGAGGACACCTGCTGGCAAGCGGGTGACTTGCCCAAACCCACCGCTCCATTACCTGTACCTCCCAAAGGGGATGGCTACTTGACCTCCAAGCCCTGGACTACAAGTGCACATAGCTGGTGCTTGTGCTGGTTTTGCTGAACAGGTGGACCCCATGTGACATCCAATGTATATTTGTATAATTTATATCATGATTCCCCCTCTGCTTCATCCCTTGCATTCCTACAAGCATCCTATAAGAAAATAAACAGGATTCTTTAAAGACTTCCTGGGCACAGGGCAATACATCCAGAAACAGTTACAACCACTGATAAGAAAAGGTGGGGGGAGCACAGCTTGGAGTACAGATTTACTAAAAGGGTAACTACAAATAATTTTTCCCCCAGGCTAAAGCTTAATAAAATATCAGCCTGCTCCAGCACCCGCCCAGGAGGGGGCAGCATCTGTCTTCCAGCCCCTTGGAATCTAGGATAAATCCAGGGGTCACATACAGAGGGTCCGATCCGTGATCTTGGTGTGTCTGACCCAACTGCTCTTCCAACCCTCGGAAGCTGAAGACTTTGTATCCCTTTTTTTTTTTCAGTGTTTTCTCCCCTTTTATTTTCAGTTTTTTCTGCACATGTTTGTATATTGTCTTTTTTGTTTATTATTTGTATTTTTGTCTATTTTTTTTATTACAATTTTTTAACTAAGCACGGGCCTAATTTTTTGGCAATTAGAAATCTTCTAACCTAGTTAACTTGGAGCTCTAAAAACTACCCTGGTTCCTGAAGATTGTATGACCGCTCGTAAATGTGTATTAACCCATAGACTGTAAGATCGATTGTAACTAATCCATTGTATGATTGGGAAAGCGTATTTAATCATATAGTGTTACAATTAACTTCGAGTGCTGCATGGTGACTGTGTGTGAACCAGCAGATTGCAAGCTGATTGTATCTGATCATTCGACAGCAGAACTGATCAGACTCTCCACGGGGTAAGTGTGAGAAGGAATCAGTGTGGAGTATGTGGAGATGGGTGTGTAAATGTCCCGATTACTCACCAGCAGAGTTTGATCGGATGGTGATTGAGGATGGTTCCACTGGCCCAATTTAATCATTTGAAGTGTAGTTATGGTGGTGGTGGCAGCTTGTTGTAATTGGTGTGTGGGTGTTTCTGGTGTAATTGCTCTCTGTACTGGAAGCAGCGCACACCCACGTCACAGATCTCTCGATTAAACCAACGCTGAATGATCAACTTTGTTACACCCCATGCCTTTTTTTGTTTAATGGTTTAACCTTGAAAATTACATTATTTCCTAGAAAAGGAGACCCCCACGCTGTTTAAACAAAAAAATTAGACTAAACCCTTATAAATGAAAACAATTTTTCAAAGGGTCCCTCTTTCCAGGTTGAACCCTTAAAATTAAAAAAATAATGGCGTGGAGACCCCTGTCCAGCAAAACCAGTTCAAGCAACAGCTATGTGGGCTTGAAGCTCAGGGCTCAGAGGACAAGCGGCCGCCCCCTTGGCCCTGAAGGCTACCAACCCACAAGGGCTCCATGCTCTTCTACACCTACCCTTTTGGGGGTGCAGGTAATGGGATAGATTTGGCTTGCTGACCTCTCCTGGTATAGGGCTCTCAAGGATCAATCTGTCTTGCAGCATTTTTATGCTATCTTTAGTGGGACAGACGATCCACTGTCTTGCTCCCAGCTTCCGTCACTCAATCCCCCCACAAGGAGGGGCTATTTATAGGTAGGAGCGAGTTAGCGGCTCCATCTATTAATAAAAGGGAGATCAAAACCACCATAAATATTGTGCTCTACCTATAACTATTAAAGGTGCCCCACTAACCTGATAATTTACACCACCAACCACCAACAGACAAAATAATTAAATGTAGAACGGGCACAAAATAACAGGCAACTGCCTCATTGCAGTTGCCTGTTATTTATGTGTTTTGTTTAGTTTTAGGCCTGGGCATGTACTGCAATGTCCACTCAAAGCCCACTACTGTGCAGTCTTGTGCGAGAAATCAGATGCCACATAGGTTCAAAGAGAGTTGGCAGGGTGTTGGCTTCATGTTTGATTCAGAAGATTCATGAAGCTCTTGAAATGTTTTTGAAGCTAAAGATAGACAGCTGTCTCTGTGCTCACCAAAAGTAACAGCAGCTGTTCCACACATGAAAAAAGAATTGTTATCAGGCCCTAATGTTCTCAGATTAAGAGAACAGCTCATTAGGGCCACAATATGGCCTGGACCAACATTGCTAAAGGGACACTTCACCTCCAAACCTTACTATTTAATCCAAAATTTGAAATGATAAAAACCTGGGCCCCATTAGGTCCCTATAAGATCTTTCCCAGTTTTGGATGTTCTGCTGCAAAAAACTCACCTAGTCCTGGGATGCCCTGATGCTCATGTCAGCAACTGGGAAAGTGCTCTACTGGCTGTACCCGGGTACAGTGAAGGAATCGAGGATGTGGATGCTAAGCAAAGCAATATGCTGATACTATTGCTGCGGTATCCAGGTGAGTTTTTCATATAAAAAGCCCCCTAAGGGCACAATTGTAAGCAGAGGTTATGCAAAAATGACACACTTTTAATTTGAGACATGGAATGACCTACAAATGAAGCAATCACAGAGTAGCTGACAAAGCAAGTGTATATATTTATAGTGTATGAAAAAAGTAGGTAATGACTGCTAGGATAGCAGTTTTAGGTTTGTGGGGGCCCTTGGGCAAGAGAGTCTTAGTGATCCCCTAAGTAGTGCATCACAAGATGTCACCTTTCAGCTCTGCTGCCTCAAATGGGTCATCTTCTGCTGCTGATTGCGCTTCAGTCCATATTGCCTTCTCTATAGCCACCTACAGTCCTTGAGTTCTTGTTGCATTCTCTACTGCCACCAAGCACCCTTCAGCCCTTACTGCTTGCTCCACTGCTACTAAAGACTCCATCATTGATGTCAGTTGTCACCTGGTTCCATGCCACCTTCTCCAATGTTGCTGATCATCCAATTACTGAGGCCAGCCATGAGCAGGTCTGCACACAGCAACCGGCATTTGGTGGTTCAGGTCCACTGTAAAATAATGCCATGGCCAAGTGTGAACCTGAGTGGGCCCCTGAAGATGCCAGGCCCTGGAAATTGCCCGGGTTTGCCCTGTGCTTGCGCTGGCCCTGGACCCACTAGCAAATGGGTACTGTGTAACAACAGGGCTTGTCTGTGTGTAACAGCGTGCGTCGCTGACCAGCACCATCTTGCTGGAGTGTGGTTCTACTGCTCTATTAAAGGTCTCTGGTCTTCAAAATGGACACCGATTCTCCCTCCTGACGAAGGTGCTTTTCCGAAATGTTGAGGGTTTCAGGAGCCATCCACTTCTTAGGTATACTGCCTGCTATTATCTATTGCCTTGATATGAACTTAATAATTTGCGAACTGTAGATGCCTATTCAATATGTCTACTTTTAGTGCATTTGGTCACTGTGTTTGTTTCCCTGTCATTCTTACTCTCTGGTCTGGTTTCTCTGTTAGCCTGAATCTATTGTTACACAGTGCCTCATTTTCTAGTGGTCATTACCTAACTATTTCATACACTGTATATATATGCACTTAGTTTGTCAGCTACTCTGTTATTGCTTCATTTGTATGTCATTTCATGTCTCAAATTAAAGTGGACCAAAACCCAAGACTTTGACTATCCTGGGTCTTGGTCCTTTTCCCCCGGGACACCCCAATCGGGGGTGCGCCGCTGCATGAAACCCCCCAGATCGCCGAAGCCAACTCACTGTTCCTCGATCCTACGGCGCATGTGAGGCCGCTTGTCCAATCAGCATGCTTGGAACGGCTGATGTCACATTGTCTAAGGCTTCGTCTGAGGCCAGCGGCTCCAAGCGCGCTGGCATCTGCAACCCCCGCTATCCTCTAACAGGTAGCGTGCCAGTGCCAGCCATTCACAAATGCCTGGCGCAGGCACGCACCCTGCTAGAGGGATAGCAGAGATGCGGCTTGGTGTTCATGGCATATAGCCTTTTTTTTTCTTATATGTCATGGATGGTATGTGAACCCCTATCTAGTGTACCGCTCCAATTTCCGGGTTTTGATTTTCCCCTCCCTTCATTTCTGGTGTACAAACACACCCTGCATTTTGTAATTGCACAAATGTAAGCAGTCTTTTTAAAATTTTGTTCCATTTCAAAGAAATTTTGGACCAAATTCAAAGTTTGCTAAATCGATTCGCTCATTTCTATCCCACACAGTTAATCCTGAATTTATTTAAAAAAATAATGTTGAAAAAGCAAAATAATGATTGTAGAAAGTGTCTATGGTTCCTGCATTATGATGAACTGACAGTACAGCAGTTTATAACAACAGCTAAAGTGCACAGAGGGTTAACTTTCACTGCCACCATTTCATTTTGATTTTAAATCATTGTAATTTGAACTGTAAATCTGGAATTACCATATGCATCAATTAGAGTGCTTATAAATTAATTTACGCCTTCATTCTGCTCGCTGAGGTATTATGGAATCTAATTGGCATGAAAGGCAGTAACATATGCACAATAAATTGGGTATGAAACTATTTTAATTTCCAATATGAGCCGTATGTAATGTGCTGCCTTGGCAGGTTATGGTCACCAAAGGGGCTCCTAATGACTTTCACTTTCACTCTATGGAATGCAATGCAATGGTGAAATCCTCTGGGAAGTCTTGTATATGGCCGTGTGATCAAGCCACTAATCAGTTATTAAATTGCTAAAACCTCCATCAGTTGATGTCAAAGGATACAAAAGTGCCCAAACGATGAGATATACCATATTTTTCGTCCTATAAGACGCTCCTAGGATTTGGAAGATGAAAATAATTAAAAAATGATGAACCAAATGCTGTGCTCACCCCCCCCCCCAAGAACCAAATAATAGACAAGGTGCAGAATCTCCCACTTATAGGAAGAGTGGCATTTCTCCCCCCCCCCATAGGCAGTGTGGCATTCCCCCCATCTCATTACCATAGGCATTGTGGCATTCCCCCCTCTGTAAATCCCCAGAGGCAGTGTGAAATTCCCCTCCTCACATTTCCCATAGGAAGTGTGGCATTCCCCCCTCCCATTCCCATAAGAAGTGTGTCATTCCCCCCTCCCATTCCCATAGGCAGTGTGGCTTTCCCCCCTCCCATTCCCCATAGGCGGTGTGGCATTCCCCCCTCCCATTCCCCATAAGCGGTGTGGCATTCCCCCTCCCACTCCTGTAGGCAGTGTGGAATTCCCCCTCCCATTCCCCATAGGCGGTGTGGCATTCCCCCCTCCCATTCCCCATAAGCGGTGTGGCATTCCCCCTCCCACTCCTGTAGGCAGTGTGGGATTCCCCCTCCCATTCCCATAGGCAGTGTGACATTCCCCCCTCCCATTCCCATAGGCAGTGTGGCATTCCCCCCTCCCATTCCCATAGGCAGCGTGACATTTCCCCCTCCCATTCCCCTTAGGCAGTGTGGCATTTCCCCCTCCCATTCCCCTTAGGCAGTGTGGCATTCCCTCCTCCCATTCCCATAGGCAGTGTGGCATTCTCCCCTCCCATTCCCATAGGCAGTGTGGCATTCCCCCCTCCCTTTCCTATATGCAGTGTGGCATTCCCCCGTCCCATGTCCCAATTTTAGTGCGGCATTCCCCCTCCCATTCCCATAGACAAAAAAAAAATGAAACAAAAAAAAGTTAACTCACATATACATTGCTCCTGTGCCGTCACAGCCACAGGAGGCCAGAAAATGGAGGAGCGGTAGTTGGGCAGGCAGGGTAACTGATCCCTGCCCGATGTCCCCGCTGTACGTGACCCACACTCTTTTCTGCTGCCGCCGCTGCTGCTTCTTCTCTGGCGGCACAAGCAAGCACACCCAGCTTTGTGCAGTGGGCAACGTGGCCTGCGCTGATCAGCCATGCCCACCCGCTGCATAGAGCTGGGTGTTCTAAATGCTTGCCGCCTAAGAAGAAGCAGCGGCGGCGAGAACAGTGAGGATTGTGGACAGCGGGGGTTTCGGACAGGGATCAATTACCCTGCTCCCCGCCTGCCGCTGCTCCATCTTCTGGCATCCCATGGCTGTGGCGGAACAGCTAGCAGCACGGGATCAATCTGTATATGAGTTCCCTTTTTTTTTTTTTTTTACATTCGCATGATAAGACGCACTGACATTTCCCCCCACTGTTGGGGAAAAATAAGTAAGTCTTATAGGGCAACAAATACTGTAATATAATAAGTTTCAAAAAAAATATAACAAACATAATTCTGGTTGCTATCCGCTGTCCTTTCTTGCATTGCTGCCATTTAAGACATACAATTGCGATTGGTGAGGTGTCTTCTACTAAATATTTCAGATTCAACATAATGTGAAATCTGCAGAAATTCTGTGTCTCTGAAGCAGGAAGCTAATGGTTAGATGCAGAGTTTGGATTTGGTTGATTTTTTTATCGGAGTCCTAGATGATGGGAATGAGAATTTTAAATAAAAGAACACCACATATCCACATATTGTTCAAATCCTTTATCTCCGTTTTTTTCCTTTGCACCTTAATCCTGCAAATGGAATCTTTAAATGGCTACCTGGGCTGGTGGCTTGTTGTATAGTGATATCCCTTCCATTTCCCTTCCAACTATTACCATTATTTTTCTGCACCCATAACAGCCCTTATACTATCCAGTTCCCTGGACCAGGACTCCTCCAGGTCTCACCTTGAAATACCTGCCTGATTTTTCCTGGTACAGGGAGATCCCTCCTATCTCTCAACACTTCTGTGCACATCCTTGTTCTACATCTCCTTCAATTGGAGCCTTGGAATGGTTACCTGTTTAGGTGGCTCCTGCTACAGAGAAATCATTTCCATTTATTTCAACCAGTAACCTTTATTTTGTGCACTGTAACTGCCCCTATACTAGCCACTTTTTTGGACCGGGGTTCTTCCAATTGGCATTGAAGGATGAGGTTGTTCCTGGTACTATCCCTCAAGGGCCAGTCGTGGCCTACAGGTAAGGAAGTGGTCTTGTCTCCATATGGCATCCTGGAATGTTTACCTGGGCAGGTGAGATACTCCTGGAACACAAGCATAGCTCTTTCTTTCTCTCAACCCTTAATCCTCATTTTGTGTATCTCTTATGTGCAGTTTGCCATTGACAGCTCTGCAGGCACCCATCACTGTAGCGTTGCTTATGTCCTGCCCTGTGGTGGCTTTGGCTGCAGGTTTGCAAAAACAAAAAAAGGCTCGTCCAGGTGCCTCCTCACTGTTGCCGATAGCTTTGTTGCTGGCCCTGTGGCCGGTCATACTAAAGACTGAAAAGCCTCCTGGACCAGACTATAACCCAAAGGTTGGTGGAGGCCCCGTTTGCACCCGCCCCTTGCGCCCCCCTCATAATCCGGCCCTGTGTATAATAGATTGTATTTCTTGGCTGGTATGTGCATTATAGGAAGGAGTTTTGCAACCCATCTAGACAGCCAATGGGTGTTTGCCTGTTTGACCTTATGTGTAGTGGATTACTGCCTGGCAAACAGCAATGTGACCTTGCATTGTCGTATTTTGACAATAACTTGTATGCTGTCATATGTCCAGTTGGCAAGTTAGGAATAGCGACAGGTGTTGTTTATAATACATGGATATGATTTATCAATTCTACATGCAGACTTGTATGTGTAAATAATTATATGGTTCCTTATGGTTGCAATATTATGCTCTAAGTGGTAGCCCAGTAGCTGTTACAGCTATAGTAAGAATCATGCTAGTTACAGCAGAGATAGTTATAGGCACTTTCAAGTGAATATGTTGTGATTATTCAGGTTTAGCACCATAAATAGTAGTAATGCATTGTGTAGTATAGGTAGTCACAGTGTATGTTTTTTGTTTTCTGTTTTTGAATCGTTTATTGTTTATTGGTGCCCGATGCCTTGGAGTACTCTCCCGTCCTCCCTCCTCTGTCCCGCGCACCTAGGGGTGCACGCACCTGCCCAGTGTGTCTGGGCTGCACGGCGCACTTCCGCCTTCTGGAACGCAGATTGTACTTCTGAAGCGCTTCCGGCTGGGGCGTGTCAGAGTAGACTGGCTGGCTGATGCACTTCCGACCGGAGTGCGTTTGCCCGCTTGTTTCATGGCTCGGCGCGGGGCGGTAGAGCAGGGCTGGTGAGTATATAAGGGGTAGTTTTGGGGACCCTTTGTGTGCCTATTCGCCCTGAGGAAGTGACGCTGTGACGCCATGCAACGCGTCGGCGGCGAACGGGGGATGGACTGCTGCGCACTTTAGCACATTAACACTTTTTGATTAAATATGCACATATATAAATGTATATAAATTGATTATTATTTCATATGTGATTAGATAGTGGCCACAGTATTTTGACTAGTGGGGTTAGGGATGGCTTAGACCCCATTATCACTCTAATACTATTTTCATTAATAGGTGGCTTATTAACAGCAGTTACATGTTCTTTCCCCCCCCCCCCCCCTTCTTAGGTCTGTCTATGTTTTATGTGTTTTAGATTGCTTTTAAAAGTGTACAGTGTATGTTTTTGTGGACTTATTCTTTAATAAAACTTTATACATTTTTGACATAAAAGGTAGTGCCACTCTTTCTCATTTGGGATAGGTTTGGGGAGTGTGTGGGACTCCCACTTTGCTTGGGTGTTCATTAGAATAGATTAAATGTATTACATGTTGTCATGCCACTTTTTCGGTGTTCCTTTTAAATGTAAACTCAGGTGTAAATCTCTGAGCACAGCCAGACCACACTTTAATGCACAGGTTTTTAAAATAATGTGTTGCCTTGCTCTTGAGTTTTTCTTGGCGGGCACCATCCTCTTGTGTACGGCTGAGCTTTTGTTTCTTTGCTCTCTCCCGTTGCCCGTTACATCTCTTGGCCAGCTCATTAACCTGACACATTTCCCCAGTTTGCTACAAGTCAATGGAAAAATGGGCTCCCTCTCCACCCCCTTCTTTCGGTGTTCACGTGACTCATGAAAGGTTGGCGGCCCGTTCAGTGCTTACAGAACAGGTGCACAACAGATCATTTGGCATAGCTTACAATAATTACTAAAGCGTGCACAAAAGCTATGTATGAGCACCGGTTACAAGCAAGCAATTTTGTGCATGATGAGAGCCTAATTGTTTTAAGATTTTATCTTAACAACTCAACGAAGACTGGGAACTGATCCACTGCCAGCATAAAATTAAAGCTTTTATTGTGTATTAACGAAATAAAAGTGGTTGGATGACCTGATGGATGAAACGGGACTGGGAGGTAACCCCAAAAGAAATATTATTGAAGACAAAATCGTAATTCTAGGATTATCCTGTGGCAGGTAGGCTCTATACATCTGGATTACAAACAGGGAGTTAAATAACAGAGAGGGGGGCTCCATCTACTATCACTACACGGCTTATTCTGAGGCACTAACTGACATTAGAGCAGTAGAGGGAATATAAAGGGAGAGACAGGGACCTCCCCTTACCATGAGCTACCTACCCAGGTTCCCATCTCACAAAGCCACTTGGAGAAGATGTTAGGGTATGGAGAAGAGTTAAGAGATAGAGAGACCCCCTTGTTTTACGTACTGCTACAAGAAGGGAATGTTAGGACAACTAGGTCCAAAATAAAATGTTAGCTTAAGAGATGGAAGGATATCTCTAGGTAGTGGGTTTTAGTTATGGAATTTCTGTGGAAGGTCACGATGAGGATCCAGTGTGCGCAGAACTATATATGCATCATACTACAGAGGTGACAAAGCACAGAGAGCCATGTATTGGGATGGGAGGTTAAAATATTAGGACAGGCTGTCTCTCTCTTAGAATCATGGTGGGTGCGCAAAAACGCTCAAGCGGAGTGGAAACAATTCCACTGGGGGCATGTGCATAGCGCAACCAAATGGCAAGCGCATGGGAGAAGCGCAAATAGCATCTTCCTTCCACACGGAAAATCTGCTCTGATCTGCTCTTAACTGCTCCCAATGGTCCCCCATGTTTCTCCCCTTTCCTTTACTGTTTCTCCATAGTGATTTGATCTCTACAGCTTCTGTGTTTTCTGCGAAGCTCTATTCGTCATTTCGTAGTGTATTCTCTGGAGAGCCTGTGTTCTCCACAGGGGGGATATTCTGATTCCAGTTAATCCTTAATGTTTCATGTTCTCCAGCATGTCCTGTGAGCTGCTCATTTCTTGTTTTGACCTGGCTTTGACCCTGACCACTCCTTTTGGCTATTCCCTCGGATTGCTTACCTGCTGAAACCTCAGCCTGTCTGACTACGCGGATTCTTGAACTGATTACCTGGCTTGATCTTTGGCTCATGAAATGAAGCTTTGCTGCTGGCCTAGACCCTGGCTCATTCACTGATCTGCTACTGTAATTGTGACCCACAGACTTAAGCTTGTTTTCAGACTTCAATGCTTACCTGATCCAGCCTATCAGTTACTGTGCTAACTTAGCCTAGCGTTCTGACAGTTCATTCCCTGGCTCCACGACCTGGACCTCGCCGGCAGCCCAGCCTAGTCTCTCTTGCGGGGGACCCTAGTGTAGACAAGGGTTGGTCTTAGACTCCGGGTTTCCAGGTTAAGCGTTCTGTCAGTTCCACCCTATTATCTGGTTCTAGTTTCACAGTTGCCCTGCTCAGCATAGGCAGTCTTCAGAGGAGGCTTCCTCACTCTCATTACTCATCCCACTTGTCAGCTCGACATCTCCTCTGTATACTAATGATCAAAACGGCCACTACTCCATTCTCATTCTTCTCAAAATATCCTCTGCCTTCCATAGTGTCCACCACTCCCTTCTACTCCAAATACTTACCACCCTAGGAATATATTTTTATCAATGACCCATAAAAAATATATATGTGTAAAACCACCTCAAAAGACACACATGACTCTTTACTAGTGATGAGCGAGTAGTATTCGACCGAGCCGGTATTCGATCGAATACTACGCTGTTCGTCATACTCGATTTCGATCGAGTACAGCGGCGATGGCGCACTCACAATTCGTTTCCCCTCCCACCTTCCCTGGCGCGTTTTTTACACCAATCACCATGCAGGGGGGGTGGGACAGGTCCTGGGAGGACGCTGGCATCGCGAAAACGGCGTCTACATGCATTGGCTGGAAAAACCATGTGACCTCGAATATACAAAACTCAGCACTTCCTCTTCGTCAGCATTAGCAGCTTGAACTTAGTGAGGGACAGACGCTCACAGCAGGGAAAGACAGGCTGTCGCTGGCAGGGCCCCAGAAGCTCGGAATATCGCTTTTACCACCATCTATACCAGCTACCAGAAGACAAGAGAGTCATTAAGAGCCCTTATTAGGGCTACTACGCTGAACGGTATATGGCTCATATGTAGGCAGGCAGGGCCCCAGAAGCTCAGAATATACCTTTTACCACCATATATACCAGCTACCAGAAGACAAGACAGTCCTTAAGAGCCCTTATTAGGGCTACTACGCTGAACAGTATATAGCTCATTTTCTATGTAGTCAGGCAGGGCCCCAGAAGCTCAGAATATACATTTTACCACCATATATACCAGCTACCAGAAGACAAGACAGTCCTTAAGAACCCTTATTAGGGCTGCTACGCTGAACAGTATATAGCTCATTTTCTATGTAGTCAGGCAGGGCCCCAGAAGCTCAGAATATACCTTTTACCACCATATATACCAGCTACCAGAAGACAAGACAGTCCTTAAGAGCCCTTATTAGGGCTGCTACGCTGAACAGTATATAGCTCATTTTCTATGTAGTCAGGCAGGGCCCCAGAAGCTCAGAATATACCTTTTACCACCATATATACCAGCTACCAGAAGACAAGACAGTCCTTAAGAGCCCTTATTAGGGCTGCTACGCTGAACAGTATATAGCTCATATTCTATGTAGTCAGGCAGGGCCCCAGAAGCTCAGAATATAGCTTTTACCACCATATATACCAGCTACCAGAAGACAAGACAGTCCTTAAGAGCCCTTATTAGGGCTGCTACGCTGAACAGTATATAGCTCATATTCTATGTAGTCAGGCAGGGCCCCAGAAGCTCAGAATATAGCTTTTACCACCATATATACCAGCTACCAGAAGACAAGACAGTCCTTAAGAGCCCTTATTAGGGCTGCTACGCTGAACAGTATATAGCTCATCATATTCTATGTAGTCAGGCAGGGCCCCAGAAGCTCAGAATATAGCTTTTACCACCATATATACCAGCTACCAGAAGACAAGACAGTCCTTAAGAGCCCTTATTAGGGCTGCTACGCTGAACAGTATATAGCTCATTTTCTATGTAGTCAGGCAGGGCCCCAGAAGCTCAGAATATACCTTTTACCACCATATATACCAGCTACCAGAAGACAAGACAGTCCTTAAGAGCCCTTATTAGGGCTGCTACGCTGAACAGTATATAGCTCATATTCTATGTAGTCAGGCAGGGCCCCAGAAGCTCAGAATATACCTTTTACCACCATATATACCAGCTACCAGAAGACAAGACAGTCCTTAAGAGCCCTTATTAGGGCTGCTACGCTGAACAGTATATAGCTCATTTTCTATGTAGTCAGGCAGGGCCCCAGAAGCTCAGAATATAGCTTTTACCACCATATATACCAGCTACCAGAAGACAAGACAGTCCTTAAGAGCCCTTATTAGGGCTGCTACGCTGAACAGTATATAGCTCATTTTCTATGTAGTCAGGCAGGGCCCCAGAAGCTCAGAATTTAGCTTTTACCACCATATATACCAGCTACCAGAAGACAAGACAGTCCTTAAGAGCCCTTATTAGGGCTGCTACGCTGAACAGTATATAGCTCATCATATCCTATGTAGTCAGGCAGGGCCCCAGAAGCTCAGAATATACCTTTTACCACCATATATACCAGCTACCAGAAGACATGACAGTCCTTAAGAGCCCTTATTAGGGCTGCTACGCTGAACAGTATATAGCTCATTTTCTATGTAGTCAGGCAGGGCCCAGAAGCTCAGAATATACCTTTTACCACCATATATACCAGCTACCAGAAGACAAGACAGTCCTTAAGAGCCCTTATTAGGGCTGCTACGCTGAACAGTATATAGCTCATATTCTATGTAGTCAGGCAGGGCCCCAGAAGCTCAGAATATAGCTTTTACCACCATATATACCAGCTACCAGAAGACAAGACAGTCCTTAAGAGCCCTTATTAGGGCTGCTACACTGAACAGTATATAGCTCATCATATTCTATGTAGTCAGGCAGGGCCCCAGAAGCTCAGAATATAGCTTTTACCACCATATATACCAGCTACCAGAAGACAAGACAGTCCTTAAGAGCCCTTATTAGGGCTGCTACGCTGAACAGTATATAGCTCATCATATTCTATGTAGTCAGGCAGGGCCCCAGAAGCTCAGAATTTAGCTTTTACCACCATATATACCAGCTACCAGAAGACAAGACAGTCCTTAAGAGCCCTTATTAGGGCTGCTACGCTGAACAGTATATAGCTCATCATATCCTATGTAGTCAGGCAGGGCCCCAGAAGCTCAGAATATAGCTTTTACCACCATATATACCAGCTACCAGAAGACAAGACAGTCCTTAAGAGCCCTTATTAGGGCTGCTACGCTGAACAGTATATAGCTCATCATATCCTATGTAGTCAGGCAGGGCCCCAGAAGCTCAGAATATAGCTTTTACCACCATATATACCAGCTACCAGAAGACAAGACAGTCCTTAAGAGCCCTTATTAGGGCTGCTACGCTGAACAGTATATAGCTCATTTTCTATGTAGTCAGGCAGGGCCCCAGAAGCTCAGAATATACCTTTTACCACCATATATACCAGCTACCAGAAGACAAGACAGTCCTTAAGAGCCCTTATTAGGGCTGCTACGCTGAACAGTATATAGCTCATATTCTATGTAGTCAGGCAGGGCCCCAGAAGCTCAGAATATAGCTTTTACCACCATATATACCAGCTACCAGAAGACAAGACAGTCCTTAAGAGCCCTTATTAGGGCTGCTACGCTGAACAGTATATAGCTCATATTCTATGTAGTCAGGCAGGGCCCCAGAAGCTCAGAATATAGCTTTTACCACCATATATACCAGCTACCAGAAGACAAGACAGTCCTTAAGAGCCCTTATTAGGGCTGCTACGCTGAACAGTATATAGCTCATCATATTCTATGTAGTCAGGCAGGGCCCCAGAAGCTCAGAATATAGCTTTTACCACCATATATACCAGCTACCAGAAGACAAGACAGTCCTTAAGAGCCCTTATTAGGGCTGCTACGCTGAACAGTATATAGCTCATCATATTCTATGTAGTCAGGCAGGGCCCCAGAAGCTCAGAATATAGCTTTTACCACCATATATACCAGCTACCAGAAGACGAGACAGTCCTTAAGAGCCCTTATTAGGGCTGCTACACTGAACAGTATATAGCTCATCATATTCTATGTAGTCAGGCAGGGCCCCAGAAGCTCAGAATATAGCTTTTACCACCATATATACCAGCTACCAGAAGACAAGACAGTCCTTAAGAGCCCTTATTAGGGCTGCTACGCTGAACAGTATATAGCTCATCATATTCTATGTAGTCAGGCAGGGCCCCAGAAGCTCAGAATATAGCTTTTACCACCATATATACCAGCTACCAGAAGACAAGACAGTCCTTAAGAGCCCTTATTAGGGCTGCTACGCTGAACAGTATATAGCTCATCATATTCTATGTAGTCAGGCAGGGCCCCAGAAGCTCAGAATATAGCTTTTACCACCATATATACCAGCTACCAGAAGACAAGACAGTCCTTAAGAGCCCTTATTAGGGCTGCTACGCTGAACAGTATATAGCTCATCATATTCTATGTAGTCAGGCAGGGCCCCAGAAGCTCAGAATATAGCTTTTACCACCATATATACCAGCTACCAGAAGACAAGACAGTCCTTAAGAGCCCTTATTAGGGCTGCTACGCTGAACAGTATATAGCTCATCATATTCTATGTAGTCAGGCAGGGCCCCAGAAGCTCAGAATATAGCTTTTACCACCATATATACCAGCTACCAGAAGACGAGACAGTCCTTAAGAGCCCTTATTAGGGCTGCTACGCTGAACAGTATATAGCTCATCATATTCTATGTAGTCAGGCAGGGCCCCAGAAGCTCAGAATATAGCTTTTACCACCATATATACCAGCTACCAGAAGACAAGACAGTCCTTAAGAGCCCTTATTAGGGCTGCTACGCTGAACAGTATATAGCTCATCATATTCTATGTAGTCAGGCAGGGCCCCAGAAGCTCAGAATATAGCTTTTACCACCATATATACCAGCTACCAGAAGACAAGACAGTCCTTAAGAGCCCTTATTAGGGCTGCTACGTTGAACAGTATATAGCTCATATCCTATGTAGTCAGGCAGGGCCCCAGAAGCTCAGAATATAGCTTTTACCACCATATATACCAGCTACCAGAAGACAAGACAGTCCTTAAGAGCCCTTATTAGGGCTGCTACACTGAACAGTATATAGCTCATCATATTCTATGTAGTCAGGCAGGGCCCCAGAAGCTCAGAATATCGCTTTTACCACCATATATACCAGCTACCAGAAGACAAGAGAGTCATTAAGAGCCCTTATTAGGGCTACTATGCTGAACAGTATATAGCTCATTCTAGCTATATACACACTGCACACAACGGCTGCTTTAGTGAGGGGTAGCTGCTGCTGCTGGAATAGGGACAGAAAGACTTCAGTGGTGTATTAGCACCTACTGTATATACAAAACTATATACACTCTGCTCAAAACGGCTGCTTTAGTGAGGGGTAGCTGCTGATGCTGGAATAGGGACAGAAAGACTTCAGTGGTGTATTAGCACCTATATACAAAACTATATTTTGCACTACTGTTTTGTGTCCTCTGTGCCAACAAAACCTTGTTATATACCAGGTGCGTATAGGCACCATTTCACCTTCTGGCAGTATACGGCTGTATAGCCAGGTGTTTTTCTTAAAAATATATTTATATTTGGCACTACTGCTTTGTGTCCTCTTTACCAACAAAACCTTGTTATATACCCGGTGCGTATATAGGCACCATTTCACCTTCTGGGAGTATACGGCTGTATAGCCAGGTGTTTTTCTGAAAAATATTTTTATATTTGGCACTACTGTTTTGTGTCCTCTTTACCAACAAAACTTTGTTATATACCCGGTGCGTATATAGGCACCATTTCACCTTCTGGCAGTATACGGCTGTATAGCCAGGTGTTTTTCTGAAAAATATTTTTATATTTGGCACTACTGTTTTGTGTCCTCTTTACCAACAAAACCTTGTTATATACCCGGTGCGTATATAGGCACCATTTCACCTTCTGGCAGTATACGGCTGTATAGCCAGGTGTTTTTCTGAAAAATATTTTTATATTTGGCACTACTGTTTTGTGTCCTCTTTACCAACAAAACCTTGTTATATACCCGGTGCGTATATAGGCACCATTTCACCTTCTGGCAGTATACGGCTGTATAGCCAGGTGTTTTTCTGAAAAATATTTTTATATTTGGCACTACTGTTTTGTGTCCTCTTTACCAACAAAACCTTGTTATATACCCGGTGCGTATATAGGCACCATTTCACCTTCTGGCAGTATACGACTGTATAGCCAGGTGTTTTTCTGAAAAATATTTTTATATTTGGCACTACTGTTTTGTGTCCTCTTTACCAACAAAACCTTGTTATATACCCGGTGCGTATATAGGCACCATTTCACCTTCTGGCAGTATACGGCTGTATAGCCAGGTGTTCTTAAAAATATATTTATATTTGGCACTACTGTTTTGTGTCCTCTGTGCCAACAAAACACTGTTTTATACACGGTGCGTATAGGCACCATTTCACCTTCTGGCAGTATACGGCTGTATAGCCAGGTGTTCTTCTTAAAAATATTTTTATATTTGGCATAACGCGTGGCCAAAAAAGTAAAACGTCTGAAATGCGGAGGGCTAGCGCAAAGGGACGTGGACGAGGACGGGGGCGCGGAAATGCTGGTGGGGGCACAAACCACGTTGAAGCCAGTGGGGATACAATGCGTGCTGGTGAGGGGCAGCCAGCATTACGCTCATCCAGCTTCCCTGCCTTTATGGGACAGTTATGCGGGGGGCGGGGTACACCTCTGTTAAGGCCTGAGCAGCGTGAACAGGTGGTGCAATGGATGGCCGATAACGCTTCCAGTCACTTGTCCACCACCCAGTCATCCACGTCTCACTCTGACCCTCCTTCCTCCCAACCTGGCCAACAGAGTCAGCCCAACCTTGACCCCTCCCAGGACCTCTTTTCGGGTCCTTTTCCAGATGTGCTGCAAGAATCCCAGGAGCTAGCAGAGGAATTTGTTTGTAGTGATGCCCAAACACTTGAGTATCCGCCATCTGCTAGTGATGTGGACCCGGAACCAGCATCTGCTATCATGAGCGATGATGATGAGACGCAGTTGCCATCAAGGGAGGCTGTTGGAATGTCCAGTGGGCAGGAGGAGGAGCAGAGAGAGGAAGTGGAAGAGGAGGTGGTGGACGACGAAATGACCGACCCCACTTGGACAGGGGTGATGTCCAGCGGGGAAAGCAGTGGAGATGCGGTCTGCGCATCACCGAATAAGGCAGCAAGAGGCAGAGGACAGTCCAGAGGCAGAGGACAGTCCAGACAGAGAAGGCAGGCCACAGCCAGCAGGGCCGAAGCTCTTCCCGGCAGCAGGCAGTCGCGCGAAGCTCCCCCATCGAGGCCTCGTACTTCTGTGGTGTGGAGATTTTTTAACGTTTGCGCGGATGACAAACTGAGCGCGGTTTGCGCAATCTGCCACTCAAAACTGAGTAGGGGCTCTGAGAAGAGCAATCTGACCACCTCAGGCATGCGCCGTCACTTGGAATTCAAGCACTGGGCTGAGTGGGAGAGAGCAAACGCAATACAACCTGCGCCCCGTCTTGCTGCCACTGCCTCTTCCCCTTTGTTGTGTGCTGCCACTGCGGTCCAGACCTCCAGCCAGGACACCTCCACATCTGCCTCTGCCTCGGCTACTTTGGGGCCTTCTCCTTCAGCCCCCCCTTCCCCCGCATCTTCGTCTGCACCTTCCATCTCCTCGTCCCATCAACTGTCCATCTCGCAGGCGTTCAACCGCAGGCGGAAGTACGCCTCCAGTCACCCCCAAGCCCAAGCCTTAACCTGCCTCATCTCCAAACTGCTGGCCCTGGAGATGTTGCCGTTTAGGCTTGTGGAGACGCAGGCCTTCCGCGACCTGATGGCGGCTGCCGCACCTCGCTATTCCGTCCCTAGCCGCCACTATTTTTCCCGGTGTGGCGTCCCCGCCCTGCACCAGCACGTGTCGCGTAACATCAGGCGGGCCCTGAGGTACGCAGTCAGCGCAAAGGTCCACTTGACCACCGACTCGTGGACAAGCGCTTGCGGCCAAGGACGCTACATCTCTTTGACGGCACACTGGGTGAATGTTGTGGAAGCGGGGACGGGGTCGCAAACAGGGACGGCCTACATACCACCCCCGCCCAAGATTGCCAGCACGGGTTCTGATAGACCCCCCTCCTCTTCCTCCTCCTCCTCCTCCTCCTCCTCTGCCTTAACATCGCCCTCAGCCCCTAGCTGGAAGCGTTGCAGCACTGGCGCGGGGAGACGTCAGCAGGCGGTGCTTAAGCTCATCAGCTTGGGCGACAGGAAGCACAGCGCCGCAGAGGTGAGGCACGCCATATTGCAGCAGACAGAGATGTGGCTGTCGCCGCTGCAGCTAGGACCAGGCATGGTCATGTGCGATAACGGCCGTAACCTGGTGGCGGCTCTGGAGCTTGCAGAACTCAATCACGTACCATGCCTGGCCCACGTTTTTAATTTGGTAGTACAAAAGTTTCTAAAGACTTACCCCAACCTGGCAGAGCTACTGGTCAAAGTGCGGCGCTTGTGCGCTCACTTTCGGAAGTCAACTGTAGCTGCTGCTAGCTTAAAAAAAATCCAGCAACGCCTCCATTTGCC
This sequence comes from Gastrophryne carolinensis, assembly GCA_027917425.1. NCBI lineage: Eukaryota > Metazoa > Chordata > Amphibia > Anura > Microhylidae > Gastrophryne > Gastrophryne carolinensis. Next base: position 98,490,966 of record CM051241.1, read on the forward strand.
TCAACATCGGCTGTTGTGCGACCTGCCCACTCGCTGGAATTCCACCTATTGCATGTTGGCCAGGGTGTGTGAGCAGCAGAAAGCATTGATGGAGTACCAGATGATGCATCCACGCGTGCCTCCAACTCAGCTCCCTCAGTTTGCCAACCACGAGTGGCCATGGATGGCAGCCATATGCGATGTATTGCGTATCTTTGAGGAGTCCACTAAGAAGGTCAGCAGCGAGGACGCTATAGTGAGCGTAACCATCCCGCTCCTATGCGTCCTTAAAGAATCGCTCATCGCAATTAGGGAGAACGCATTGCACACAGAGGAGACGGGGGTAGGAGGAGACGCAACGCAGGTAGACAGTCAGACCACACTTTTGTCTGCTGCTCGGTGGCAGTTGCAGGAGGAGGAGGATGAGGAGGAGGAGGACAATGTGGAGGTGGCTGTGGAAGAGGATGCTGGCGGCGAGGGTAGCAGTCAGGCTGTGTGCGTCCCATTGGTTCAGCGCGGATGGGGCGGAGAGGAGGAGGAAGAGGAGGAAATGGAAAATGATCCTTCTGGTGGGGGCAGTGAGGTCATGCCTACTCAGAGTCTGGCACACATGGCTGACTTCATGCTGGGCTGCTTTTCCCGGGACATACGTGTTGTCCGGATATTGGAGAACAAACTATACTGGGTCTTCGCACTCCTGGACCCCCGGTATAAAGATAACTTCTCCTCTTTTATTCCGGTAGAGGAGAGGACGAATCGATTACTGGAATACCAGAGGGAACTCTTGCAGAACATGATGCAGATTTTCCCACCCAGCATCGCTGGCGGCAGAGAGGAGAGTGTCTCCCAGAGTCTGACAACATCGATCAGGCCCACAGCCACCAGGGGAACACTCTCCAAGGTGTGGGACACGTTCATGTCACCCCCTCGTGCAACTTCCATCACTGCGGGGCCCGCTATCAGCAGGAGGGACAAGTATCGGCGGATGTTGCGGGACTACCTGGCAGACCACACCCCTGTCCTCCCCGATCCCTCGGCGACCTACACTTACTGGGTCTCCAAGTTGGACACGTGGCTGGAACTGTCCCTGTACGCCTTGGAGGTGCTTGCCTGCCCTGCCGCCAGCGTGCTATCAGAAAGGGTGTTCAGCGCAGCCGGGGGCATTATAACCGATAAGCGCAGCCGCCTGTCAACCGACAGTGCCGACAGGCTGACGCTAATCAAAATGAACAGCAAGTGGATTGACCCGGACTTTGCTTGTACAACAGTGGAAAGCAGCCAAGAGTGAAGTGCCATCTGTATGAAGTGCCATTTCCTCCTCCTCCTCCTCCTCCTCCTCCTCCTTAACCGCCGTAGAATTGCTGTATTAATAAAAAAAAATTATGGCTCACCTCTTGGGCTTAATACAATCAATTTTTAAGAGGTCTCAGCTCTTGGGCCTCCACACAATTTTTAAGAGGTCTCAGCTCGTGGGACTCCACACAATTTTTAAGAGGTCTCAACTCTTGGGACTCCACACAATGTTTGAGAGGTCTCAGCTCTTGGGCCTCCACACAATTTTTAAAAGGTCTCAGCTCTTGGGCCTCCACACAATTTTTAAAAGGTCTCAGCTCTTGGGCCTCCACACAATTTTTAAAAGGTCTCAGCTCTTGGGCCTCCACACAATTTTTAAAAGGTCTCAGCTCTTGGGCCTCCCCTACTGCTGGGGTGACACACTGTAACAAACCTCCTCCTGTAAGCTTCCCTGACTGCAGGGGTGCCACACTGTAACAAACCTCCTCCTGTAAGCTTCCCTGACTGCTGGGGTGCCACACTGTAACAAACCTCCTCCTGTAAGCTTCCCTGACTGCTGGGGTGACACACTGTAACAAACCTCCTCCTGTAAGCTTCCCTGACTGCAGGGGTGACACACTGTAACAAACCTCCTCCTGTAAGCTTCCCTTACTGCTGGGGTGCCACACTGTAACAAACCTCCTCCTGTAAGCTTCCCTGACTGCTGGGGTGACACACTGCAACAAACCTCCTCCTGTAAGCTTCCCCTACTGCTGGGGTGACACATTGTAACAAACCTCCTCCTGTAAGCTTCCCTGACTGCAGGGGTGCCACACTGTAACAAACCTCCTCCTGTAAGCTTCCCTGACTGCAGGGGTGACACACTGTAACAAACCTCCTCCTGTAAGCTTCCCTGACTGCTGGGGTGCCACACTGTAACAAACCTCCTCCTGTAAGCTTCCCCTACTGCTGGGATGCCACACTGTAACAAACCTCCTCCTGTAAGCTTCCCCTACTGCTGGGGTGACACACTGTAACAAACCTCCTCCTGTAAGCTTCCCTGACTGCTGGGGTGACACACTGTAACAAACCTCCTCCTGTAAGCTTCCCTGACTGCAGTGGTGACACACTGTAACAAACCTCCTCCTGTAAGCTTCCCTTACTGCTGGGGTAACACACTGTAACAAACCTCCTCCTGTAAGCTTCCCTGACTGCAGGGGTGACACACTGTAACAAACCTCCTCCTGTAAGCTTCCCTGACTGCAGGGGTGACACACTGTAACAAACCTCCTCCTGTAAGCTTCCCTTACTGCTGGGGTAACACACTGTAACAAACCTCCTCCTGTAAGCTTCCCTGACTGCTGGGGTGCCACACTGTAACAAACCTCCTCCTGTAAGCTTCCCTGACTGCAGGGGTGACACACTGTAACAAACCTCCTCCTGTAAGCTTCCCCTACTGCTGGGGTAACACACTGTAACAAACCTCCTCCTGTAAGCTTCCCTGACTGCAGGGGTGACACACTGTAACAAACCTCCTCCTGTAAGCTTCCCTTACTGCTGGGGTAACACACTGTAACAAACCTCCTCCTGTAAGCTTCCCTGACTGCTGGGGTGACACACTGTAACAAACCTCCTCCTGTAAGCTTCCCTTACTGCTGGGGTGCCACACTGTAACAAACCTCCTCCTGTAAGCTTCCCTGACTGCTGGGGTGTCACACTGTAACAAACCTCCTCCTGTAAGCTTCCCCTACTGCTGGGGTAACACACTGTAACAAACCTCCTCCTGTAAGCTTCCCTGACTGCTGGGGTAACACACTGTAACAAACCTCCTCCTGTAAGCTTCCCTGACTGCAGGGGTGCCACACTGTAACAAACCTCCTCCTGTAAGCTTCCCTTACTGCTGGGGTAACACACTGTAACAAACCTCCTCCTGTAAGCTTCCCTGACTGCTGGGGTGACACACTGTAACAAACCTCCTCCTGTAAGCTTCCCTTACTGCTGGGGTGCCACACTGTAACAAACCTCCTCCTGTAAGCTTCCCCTACTGCTGGGGTAACACACTGTAACAAACCTCCTCCTGTAAGCTTCCCTGACTGCAGGGGTGACACACTGTAACAAACCTCCTCCTGTAAGCTTCCCTTACTGCTGGGGTAACACACTGTAACAAACCTCCTCCTGTAAGCTTCCCTGACTGCTGGGGTGACACACTGTAACAAACCTCCTCCTGTAAGCTTCCCTTACTGCTGGGGTGCCACACTGTAACAAACCTCCTCCTGTAAGCTTCCCTGACTGCTGGGGTGTCACACTGTAACAAACCTCCTCCTGTAAGCTTCCCCTACTGCTGGGGTAACACACTGTAACAAACCTCCTCCTGTAAGCTTCCCTGACTGCTGGGGTAACACACTGTAACAAACCTCCTCCTGTAAGCTTCCCTGACTGCAGGGGTGCCACACTGTAACAAACCTCCTCCTGTAAGCTTCCCTTACTGCTGGGGTAACACACTGTAACAAACCTCCTCCTGTAAGCTTCCCTGACTGCTGGGGTGACACACTGTAACAAACCTCCTCCTGTAAGCTTCCCTTACTGCTGGGGTGCCACACTGTAACAAACCTCCTCCTGTAAGCTTCCCTGACTGCTGGGGTGACACACTGTAACAAACCTCCTCCTGTAAGCTTCCCCTACTGCTGGGGTAACACACTGTAACAAACCTCCTCCTGTAAGCTTCCCTGACTGCTGGGGTGACACACTGTAACAAACCTCCTCCTGTAAGCTTCCCCTACTGCTGGGGTAACACACTGTAACAAACCTCCTCCTTTAAGCTTCCCTTACTGCTGGGGTGACACAATGACACAAGAGGACATGTCTGACCACATCTCACACACACACACACACACACACACAATGACAATTAGGGGTGGGGTCTATTTATTTTCCCCCTTGCCTATGCCATCTGTGGTTGTCATTAGGCAACGTGATTTTAAGGGGTGCAGAATTTTGTTCTTCTTTTTTGTACAGTTTGGCTTGGGGTCCATGGCAATGTAGAGGAAAGAAGGTTTCCTTGTCTTGTCTCACTTTACGTAGAAGTAATATTGTGTTTGGAGTGTATTGTTGAGAGGCCGTGATAGTGGCGTAATAGTGCGACTTGGGCGCGTTATATGCACCCAGACATGCTTCCCCTGCTGTCCCAGTTGCATTCCAGCAGTGTTGGCATCATTTTCTGATGTTTCAGGGTGGACTTGGTGACCTCCAAGTGGTCGAATTGAGATTTCCAAGTGTCGAGCATTTTTTTCCCATAGACTATAATGGGATTCGATATTCGGTCGAGTAGTCGAGTAACGCGGTCTATTCGAATCGAAATTTCGAATATTTCACTACTCGCTCATCTCTACTCTTTACCACAAGAACTGTAAATCTGTGAACAGAAGTCACAGGAGGTGGCCACAGCAGCAGCTTCAAATAAGGATAGCCTTTCTTTTTCTTTTTTTTACTGTTACAGGCAGTTGTTATCTTTGGGGTTGGGTCAGATCACTTATTTTTTAGGAGAGAAAATTGCCACTCACTTTCATTATCTCCCCAATTACCTTGGGGCTAATTCAGAGCCAGGTGGAATGTTAACACCAGGTAGACCAATGGGGTTGTTTCAGAGCCACATGAGAATTCTCACTCCTTTTTTAGGAGAATAAAACTGCCATTGACTTTCATTGTCTACCGGATGTACATTTTCACCTGGCTCAAAGTCAATGGCGGTTTTCTCTCCTAAAATATGTTTAAGATGTGTTGGGAAATTCCTGGTTTAGGAACAGGCAGGTCGCAGACGGACAGTTAATTACTCCCTCCTCTGCAGGGGTGACACACTGTAACAAACCTCCTCCTGTAAGCTTCCCTTACTGCTGGGGTAACACACTGTAACAAACCTCCTCCTGTAAGCTTCCCTGACTGCTGGGGTGACACACTGTAACAAACCTCCTCCTGTAAGCTTCCCTTACTGCTGGGGTGCCACACTGTAACAAACCTCCTCCTGTAAGCTTCCCTGACTGCTGGGGTGACACACTGTAACAAACCTCCTCCTGTAAGCTTCCCCTACTGCTGGGGTAACACACTGTAACAAACCTCCTCCTGTAAGCTTCCCTGACTGCTGGGGTGACACACTGTAACAAACCTCCTCCTGTAAGCTTCCCCTACTGCTGGGGTAACACACTGTAACAAACCTCCTCCTTTAAGCTTCCCTTACTGCTGGGGTGACACAATGACACAAGAGGACATGTCTGACCACATCTCACACACACACACACACACACACACACACAATGACAATTAGGGGTGGGGTCTATTTATTTTCCCCCTTGCCTATGCCATCTGTGGTTGTCATTAGGCAACGTGATTTTAAGGGGTGCAGAATTTTGTTCTTCTTTTTTGTACAGTTTGGCTTGGGGTCCATGGCAATGTAGAGGAAAGAAGGTTTCCTTGTCTTGTCTCACTTTACGTAGAAGTAATATTGTGTTTGGAGTGTATTGTTGAGAGGCTGTGATAGTGGCGTAATAGTGCGACTTGGGCGCGTTATATGCACCCAGACATGCTTCCCCTGCTGTCCCAGTTGCATTCCAGCAGTGTTGGCATCATTTTCTGATGTTTCAGGGTGGACTTGGTGACCTCCAAGTGGTCGAATTGAGATTTCCAAGTGCCGAGCATTTTTTTCCCATAGACTATAATGGGATTCGATATTCGGTCGAGTAGTCGAGTAACGCGGTCTATTCGAATCGAAATTCGAAATTTCGAATATTTCACTACTCGCTCATCTCTACTCTTTACCACAAGAACTGTAAATCTGTGAACAGAAGTCACAGGAGGTGGCCACAGCAGCAGCTTCAAATAAGGATAGCCTTTCTTTTTCTTTTTTTTTACTGTTACAGGCAGTTGTTATCTTTGGGGTTGGGTCAGATCACTTATTTTTTAGGAGAGAAAATTGCCACTCACTTTCATTATCTCCCCAATTACCTTGGGGCTAATTCAGAGCCAGGTGGAATGTTAACACCAGGTAGACCAATGGGGTTGTTTCAGAGCCACATGAGAATTCTCACTCCTTTTTTAGGAGAATAAAACTGCCATTGACTTTCATTGTCTACCGGATGTACATTTTCACCTGGCTCAAAGTCAATGGCGGTTTTCTCTCCTAAAATATGTTTAAGATGTGTTGGGAAATTCCTGGTTTAGGAACAGGCAGGTCGCAGACGGACAGTTAATTACTCCCTGGAGGCCATACTTAGGAGTCACTGCCTGAGGATGAAGGAAGCTGGGTAGCTGACTGGGAACTGAAGGACAAAGGACAGAAAACACGCATCGACCACCAAAGAGGCAAGCTGGCGACTAGGGATGAGCGAACTTTTGAAAAATTCGATTCGGCTGATTCACCAAATTTTCCGTAAAAATTCGTTTCGGTCTGAATTTATTCGCGATGAATCGCTATTAAAAACTGCTATTTCTGAGCTTCCTAGAGCCTCAATAGGGTTGTAAACCATTCTGCCTTGCTGTAACACGCATAGGATGCGTGCTGGGTTAGTGAAATAGTACTGTAAATAATTATGACATGCAGATCAGAGGCATCGCTATTACAATCTCAGATCGGCACAATTGCAGAGGGTTGAGGTGGAATCACTATGAGGGGCCCCTATATTGCCTGAAAAACACACCCTGGAGCTGGCAGCAGCAGAAGCCCATATATTGTCTGAAAGACATCCTGGAGTTGGCAGCAAGAGCAGCAGGAGCCCAACATTTGGCTGAATGACACCCTGGAGTTGCAAGCAGCAGCAGCCGGAACCCAGACATAGCTTGAAAGAGACACTGGAGTTGGCAGCAGGAGCCCAAAAATTGTCGGAATGACACCCTGGAGTTGCAAGCAGCAGTAGCAGCCCAAACCTAGCTTGAAAGACACACTGGAGTTGGCAGCAGGAGCCCAAAAATTGTCTGAATGACACCCTGGAGTTGCAAGCAGCAGCAGCCCAAACATAGCTTGAAAGACACACTAGAGTTGGCAGCAGGAGCCCAAAAATTGTCTGAATGACACCCTAGAGTTGCAAGCAGCAGCAGCCCAAACCTAGCTTGACAGAGACACTGTAATTGGCAGCAGGAGCCCAAAAATTGGCTGAATGATACCCTGGAGTTGCAAGCAGCAGCAGGAGCCCAAACATAGCTTGAAAGAGACACTGGAGTTAGCGGCAGGAGCCCAAAAATTGTCTGAATGACACCATGGAGTTGCAAGCAGCAGCAGAAGCAGCAGCCCAAACATAGCTTGAAAGACACACTGGAGTTGGCAGTAGGAGCCCAAAAATTGGCTGAATGACACCCTGGAGTTGCAAGCAGCAGCAGCAGGAACCCAAACATAGCTTGAAAGAGACACTGGAGTTGGCAGCAGGAGCACAAAAATTGGCTGAATGACACCCTGGAGTTGCAAGCAGCAGCAGCAGCCCAAACATAGCTTGAAAGACACACTGGAGTTGGCAGCAGGAGCCCAAAAATTGGCTGAATGACACCCTGGAGTTGCAAGCAGCAGCAGCAGCAGCCCAAACCTAGCTTGAAAGACACACTGGAGTTGGCAGTAGGAACCCAAAAATTGGCTGAATGACACCCTGGAGTTGCAAGCAGCAGCAGGAGCCCAAACATAGCTTGAAAGAGACGCTGGAGTTGGCAGTAGGAACCCAAAAATTGGCTAAATGACACCCTAGAGTTGCAAGCAGCAGCAGTAGCAGCAGCCCAAACCTAGCTTGAAAGACACACTGGAGTTGGCAGCAGGAGCCCAAAAATTGGCTGAATGACACCCTGGAGTTGCAAGCAACAGCAGAAGCAGCAGCCCAAACATAGCTTGAAAGACACTCTGGAGTTGGCAGTAGGAGCCCAAAAATTGGCTGAATGACACCCTGGAGTCGCAAGCAGCAGCCCAAATCTAGCTTGATAGACACACTGGAGTTGGCAGTAGGAGCCCAAAAATTGGCTGAATGACACCCTGGAGTTGCAAGCAGCAGCAGCAGGAACCCAAACATAGCTTGAAAGAGACACTGGAGTTGGCAGCAGGAGCACAAAAATTGGCTGAATGACACCCTGGAGTTGCAAGCAGCAGCAGCAGCCCAAACATAGCTTGAAAGACACACTGGAGTTGGCAGCAGGAGCCCAAAAATTGGCTGAATGACACCCTGGAGTTGCAAGCAGCAGCAGCAGCCCAAACCTAGCTTGAAAGACACACTGGAGTTGGCAGTAGGAACCCAAAAATTGGCTGAATGACACCCTGGAGTTGCAAGCAGCAGCAGGAGCCCAAACATAGCTTGAAAGAGACGCTGGAGTTGGCAGCAGGAGCCCAAAAATTGGCTAAATGACACCCTAGAGTTGCAAGCAGCAGCAGTAGCAGCAGCCCAAACCTAGCTTGAAAGACACACTGGAGTTGGCAGCAGGAGCCCAAAAATTGGCTGAATGACACCCTGGAGTTGCAAGCAACAGCAGCAGGAGCCCAAACATAGCTTGAAAGAGACACTGGAGTTGGCAGCAGGAACCCAAAAATTGGCCTAAAGACACACTGCAGTTGGCAGCAGCAGCAGCAGGAAGCCAAAATGTAGCTGAAAGGCACACCCTGAAGTTGGCATCAGCAGGAGCCCAAAAATTGGCTGAATGACACCCTGGAGTTGCAAGCAGCAGCAGCAGGAGCCCAAACATAGCTTGAAAGAGACACTGGAGTTGGCAGCAGGAGCCCAAAAATTGGCTGAATGACACCCTGGAGTTGCAAGCAGCAGCAGCCCAAACATAGCTTGAAAGACACACTTGAGTTGGCAGCAGGAGCCCAAAAATTGTCTGAATGACACCCTGGAGTTGCAAGCAGCAGCAGCAGCCCACACCTAGCTTGAAAGACACACTGGAGTTGGCAGCAGGAGCCCAAAAAATTGGCTTAATGACACCCTGGAGTTGCAAGCAGCAGCAGCAGGCCAAGCATAGCTTGAAAGACACGCTGGAATTGGCAGCAGGAGCCCAGAAATTGGCTGAATGACACCCTGGAGTTGCAAGCAGCAGCAGCCCAAACCTAGCTTGAAAGACACAATGGAGTTGGCAGCAGGAGGCCAAAAATTGGCTGAATGACACCCTAGAGCGGCAAGCAGCAGCAGCAGCAGGAGCCCAAACATAGCTTGAAAGAGACACTGGAATTGGCAGCAGGAGCACAAAAATTGGCTGAATGACACCCTGGAGTTGCAAGCAGCAGCAGCAGCAGCAGCCCAAACATAGCTTGAAAGACACACTGGAGTTGGCAGCAGGAGCCCAAAAATTTGCTGAATGACACCCTGGAGTTGCAGGCAGCAGCAGGAGCCTAAATATAGCTTGAAAGAGACACTGGAGTTGCAGCAGGAGCCCAAAAATTGGCTGAATGACACCCTGGAGTTGCGACCAGCAGCAGCAGCCAAACCTAGCTTGATAGACACACTGGAGTTGGCAGCAGGAGCCCAAAAGTTGGCTGAATGACACCCTGGAGTTGCAAGCAGCAGCAGCAGCCCAAACCTAGCTTGAAAGACACACTGGAGTTGGCAGCAGGAGCCCAAAAATTGGCTGAATGACACCCTGGAGTTGCAAGCAGCAGCAGCAGGAGCCCAAACATAGCTTGAAAGAGACACTGGAGTTGGCAGCAGGAGCCCAAAAATTGGCTGAATGACACCCTGGAGTTGCAAGCAGCAGCAGCAGCAGCCCAAACATAGCTTGAAAGACACACTGGAGTTGGCAGCAGCAGCCCAAAAATTGTCTGAATGACACCCTGGAGTTGCAAGCAGCAGCAGCAGCAGCCCACACCTAGCTTGAAAGACACACTGGAGTTGGCAGCAGGAGCCCAAAAAATTGGCTTAATGACACCCTGGAGTTGCAAGCAGCAGCAGCAGCCCAAGCATAGCTTGAAAGACACACTGGAATTGGCAGCAGGAGCCCAGAAATTGGCTGAATGACACCCTGGAGTTGCAAGCAGCAGCAGCAGCAGCCCAAACCTAGCTTGAAAGACACAATGGAGTTGGCAGCAGGAGGCCAAAAATTGGCTGAATGACACCCTAGAGCGGCAAGCAGCAGCAGCAGCAGGAGCCCAAACATAGCTTGAAAGACACACTGGAGTTGGCAGCAGGAGCCCAAAAATTTGCTGAATGACACCTTGGAGTTGCAGGCAGCAGCAGCAGGAGCCTAAATATAGCTTGAAAGAGACACTGGAGTTGCAGCAGGAGCCCAAAAATTGGCTGAATGACACCCTGGAGTTGCGAGCAGCAGCAGCAGCCAAACCGAGCTTGATAGACACACTGGAGTTGGCAGCAGGAGCCCAAAAATTGGCTGAATGACACCCTGGAGTTGCAAGCAGCAGCAGCAGCCCAAACCTAGCTTGAAAGACACATTGGAGTTGGCAGCAGGAACCCAAAAATTGGCTGAATGACACCCTGGAGTTGCAAGCCGCAGCAGCAGGAGCCCAAACATAGCTTGAAAGAGACACTGGAGTTGGCAGCAGGAGCACAAACATTGGCGGAATGACACCCTGGAGTTGCAAGCAGCAGCAGCATCAGCAGCCCAAACCTAGCTTGAAAGACACACTGGAGTTGGCAGCAGGAGCCCAAAAATTGGCTGAATGACACCCTGGAGTTGCAAGCAGCAGCAGCAGGAGCCCAAACCTAGCTTGAAAGACACACTGGAGTTGGCAGCAGGAACCCAAAGATTGGCCAAAAGACACACTGCAGTTGGCAGCAGCAGCAGCAGGAAGCCAACATTTGGCTGAAAGGCACACCCTGAAGTTGACATCAGCAGGAGCCCAAAAATTGGCTGAATGACACCCTGGAGTTGCAAGCAGCAGCAGCAGCAGGAGCCCAAACATAGCATGAAAGAGACACTGGAGTTGGCAGCAGGAGCCCAAAAATTGTCTGAATGACACCCTGGAGTTGCAAGCAGCAGCAGCCCAAACCTAGCTTGAAAGACACACTGGAGTTGGCAGCAGGAGACCAAAAATTGGCTGAATGACACCCTGGAGTTGCAAGCAGCAGCAGCAGGAGCCCAAACCTAGCTTGAAAGACACACTGGAGTTGGCAGCAGGAACCCAAAGATTGGCCAAAAGACACACTGCAGTTGGCAGCAGCAGCAGGAAGCCAACATTTGGCTGAAAGGCACACCCTGAAGTTGACATCAGCAGGAGCCCAAAAATTGGCTGAATGACACCCTGGAGTTGCAAGCAGCAGCAGCAGCAGCAGGAGCCCAAACATAGCATGAAAGAGACACTGGAGTTGGCAGCAGGAGCCCAAAAATTGTCTGAATGACACCCTGGAGTTGCAAGCAGCAGCAGCCCAAACCTAGCTTGAAAGACACACTGGAGTTGGCAGCAGGAGACCAAAAATTGGCTGAATGACACCCTGGAGTTGCAGGCAGCAGCAGCAGGAGCCCAAACATAGCTTGAAAGACACACTGGAGTTGGCAGCAGCAGCCCAAACATTATCTGAATGACACCCTGGAGTTGCAAGCAGCAGCAGCAGCAGCACAAACCTAGCTTGAAAGACACACTGGAGTTGGCAGCAGGAGCCCAAAAATTGGCTGAATGACACCCTGGAGTTGCAAGCAGCAGCAGCAGGAGCCCAAACATAGCTTGAAAGAGACACTGGAGTTGGCAGCAGGAACCCAAAAATTGGCCAAAAGACACACTGCAGTTGGCAGCAGCAGCAGGAAGCCAAAATTTGGCTGAAAGGCACACCTTGAGGTTCACATCAGCAGGAGCCCAAAAATTGGCTGAATGAAACCCTGGAGTTGCAAGCAGCAGCAGCAGCAGCAGCCCAAACCTAGCTTGAAAGACACACTGGAGTTGGCAGCAGGATCCCAAAAATTGGCTGAATGACACCCTGGAGTCTCAAGCAGCAGCAGCAGCAGCCCAAACCTAGCTTGAAAGACACACTGGAGTTGGCAGCAGGAGCCCAGAAATTGGCTGAATGACACCCTGGAGTTGCAAGCAGCAGCAGCAGGAGCCCGAACATAGCTTGAAAGACACACTGGAGTTGGCAGCAGCAGCCCAAAAATTGTCTGAATGACACCCCGGAGTTGCAAGCAGCAGCAGCCCGAACCTAGCTTGAAAGACACACTGGAGTTGGCAGCAGGAGCCCAAAAATTTGCTGAATGACACCCTGGAGTTGCAAGCAACAGAAGCAGGAGCCCAAACATAGCTTGAAAGACACACTGGAGTTGGCAGCAGGAGCCCAAAAATTGTCTGAATGACACCCTGGAGTTGCAAGCCGCAGCAGCAGCCCAAACCTAGCTTGAAAGACACACTGGAGTTGGCAGCAGGAGCCCAGAAATTGGCTGAATGACACCCTGGAGTTGTAAGCAGCAGGAGCCCAACATAGCTTGAAAGAGACACTGGATTTGGCAGCAGGAGCCCAAAAATTGTCTGAATGACACCCTGGAGTTGCAAGCCGCAGCAGCAGCCCAAACCTAGCTTGAAAGACACACTGGAGTTGGCAGCAGGAGCACAAAAATTGGCTGAATTACACCCTGGAGTTGTAAGCAGCAGGAGCCCAAACATAGCTTGAAAGAGACACTGGAGTTGGCAGCAGGAGCCCAAAAATTGTCTGAATGACACCCTGGAGTTGCAAGCAGAAGCAGCAGCAGCAGCCCAAACCTAGTTTGAAAGAGACACTGGAGTTGGCAGCAGGAACCCAAAAATTGGCCTAAAGACACACTGCAGTTGGCAGCAGCAGCAGCAGGAGGAGGCCAAAATGTGGCTTAAAGGCGCACCCTGAAGATGGCATCAGCAGGAGCCCAAAAATTGACTGAATGACACCCTGGAGTTGCAAGCAGCAGCAGCAGGAGCCCAAACATAGCTTGAAAGAGACACTGGAGATGGCAGCAGGAACCCAAAAAAATTGGCTAAAAAATACACTGCAGTTGGCAGCAGCAGCAGCAGGAGGCCAAAATTTGGCTGAAAGGCACACCCTGAAGTTGGCATCAGCAGGAGCCCAAAAATTGGCCTAAAGACATATATATGTTTTGCACCACTTGGAAAGTGTAAAACGTGGCACCATGCTGAATCTAGTCGCATGCATCAGCCATTGGTGGGTGGAAATCCTGGCTGATCCATCCCTGATTCATTTTCACAAAGGTGAGTCTCTCCACATTTTTAGTTGACAGACGAGTTCTCCTCGCCGTAACTATGGCCCCCGCCGCACTAAACACCCGCTCAGATGGCACGCTACTTGCCGGGCAGGAAAGCTTTTCCAGGGCAAACTCAGCTAGCTGCGACCACAAGTCAAGTTTGGCTGCCCAGAAGTCCAGTGGATCCTCAAGGTGTGTTGGCATGGTCATGTTAAGGTATGACATGACCTGCTGGTTCAGGTCCTGCTGCAGGTCTTCCTGCTGCTCATGAGTAGCCTCACTATGCGGGTGTAGAAAGCTACGCATTAGCGACTGAAGACTGAGGCTGCTGCTGATGGAGCTGCTGCTGCTGCTCCTGCCAACCCCCCAGCAGCCATGGCAGTGGAAGGTGAGCGCAGAGGTCCCCCCGAGTCAGACCTGCGAGAGTATGGACCATGGCGCAGATAGGCATCGGCCAACTGACTACGTAGAATGTCTTTGTAGTAGGTCAGTTTGTCCTCCCTCTTGGCGGGTTTAAAAAATGCCCCCATTTTGTGCCGGAAGCGAGGGTCCAATAAGGTGGAGAGCCAGTCATCCCGCTGACAAATGGAAACAATTCTGGGGTCACTACGCAAGCACGTGAGCATGCTTCCTGCCATTTGCACAAGTGACTCGGATGGACTACCTGTCTCCATCTCCACTGCATACTGCCACGGTGTGTCTGGGTCCTCTGTCTCGCCTTCCTCACAACCCTCTAGCTCCTCTGGCTTCTCCTGCTCCTCCTCTCCTGTCCACTGACTAGATAAACCAGCCATTTCGCCAAGCCTAAACTGTGCTTCACTGGGCCACTCCTCCTCCTCTTCCTCCTCCTCCTCCAGTTCAGCTCCAACGGAGTTCATGTGGCCGTAAGATGTTGATGCCATGTCTCCAGTGCCCTGACCAGCCATGGTTTCCAACATGTGCTGTAGTACATGAAGCAGTGTAATCACGTCATTCATCCCGTAATCCTGACAAATAAAGTGGCTTCCTCAAAGGGCCTGAGCAAACGGCGGGTGTCACGTATGAGCTGCCACTGGTTGACATTGAAGTTACACAGGGGAGTCCCCCTATCCGCTTGGATCATCAAGAAATCCGTGATGGCTTTTCTCTGTTCGTATAGTCTGTCCAACATATGCAGGGTGGAATTCCAACGGGTGGAAACATCGCAAATCAAACTATGTTGGGGGCTACTGTTCTGAAGCTGTAGCTCAAGAAGGGTGTGCTTGGCGGTGTATGAGTGGCTGAAGTGCATGCAAAGTTTCCTTGAAGTTGTTAGGATGTCTTGCAGATGGGGGGAAGACTTCAGAAACCGCTTGACAACCAGATTGAAGACGTGAGCCATGCAGGGCGCATGGGTCAGCCTTCCTTGTCGCAGCGCAGAAAAAATGTTCTTCCCATTGTCGGTAACCATGGTTCCCATTTTCAGTTTTCTTGGAGTAAGCCATGTTTGGATTTCTTGATAAATACATTTAAGCAGTTCCTCCCCTGTGTGACTCCGTTCGCCAAGACAAACCATGTGAAGTACAGCTTCACACCCTGCACACATGGTAGGCTGGAGGGGCACTGAGACTTGAGCCTACAGTGGAGGGTGAGGAGATGGCGGAGGATGAGGAGGCCGAGTCGCACGGTGTCACAGGCACAACGGCCAGGGAGCGCAGAGGCCGAAGTGGCGTGACCTGTCCAAGTTGCTGCTGCTGCAAAGGGACCACATTCACCCAGTGGGCCGTAAACGGCATTTACTGTCCCTGACCGTAGTTACAGCTCCAGACGTCGGGGCTGCCGTGCACTTTGCTACACACCGACAGGCTCAAGGACTGGCCCACCTTCTGTTCAACAAAAGTGTGCAGCGCTGGTACTGCCTTCTTGGCAAAAAAATGACGGCTTGGCACTCTCCACCTCGGCTCGGCACAAGCCATCAGTTCTCTGAAAGGTGCAGAGTTCAACACCTGAAAAGGGAGCGACTGCAGCTCCAGCAACTTGGACAGGAGCACATTCAGCTTCTGCGCCGTAGGATGAGTGGGTGCATACTGCTGTCTCTTGGACATGGCTTTGCTGATGGATTGCTGGCGGGATGCATGACTTGGAGGAGGAGGAGGAGCAGGAGCATCTGGAGCGACAGAGGATGGGTATGACGCACAGCTGCCTTCAGCTGAGGTGCTGGAGCCTTGGCTGGCAGAAATTGGGAGTGGCGTGCCACTTGGTGAGGAAGCAGCCTGGACCACCTCTTCGGAGCCTCGGTTCTCCCAGGCCGCTTTATGGTGATGCATCATATGTTGACACAGGACCGTGGTTCCAACACTTGGGCCCTGGCCACGCTTCACCTTCTGCCTACATATCTTGCATGTGGCCATGTTACCCTCCTGCGGATGCTTCAGGAAAAACTGCCACACTGCCGAGTAGCTACTTTTCCCACCAACAGGCCGCACTGATTCACTGCTACTGTCGCCAACTCCAGGAACCCCTGCTCCACTACCTCCCGATAAGGTAGCCTGCCGCGCAGCAGGTGCTCTACCCCGGCCCCGTTTGGCTCCAGGCTTTACAATTCTGCATCCATGCTGAC
The DNA here is from genome assembly GCA_027917425.1 of Gastrophryne carolinensis. Taxonomy (NCBI): domain Eukaryota; kingdom Metazoa; phylum Chordata; class Amphibia; order Anura; family Microhylidae; genus Gastrophryne; species Gastrophryne carolinensis. Next base: position 98,506,915 of record CM051241.1, read on the forward strand.
TGCCAACCATGCTGCTAACACCTTGCTGCCTCAGCTGCTGACTCCGGGGCAACCTGCGCCCCTCTTCTCCTGATGATGAGGATGAAGCACCTTCTGCACCCAGCTCCCAAGTGCGATCGGCTTCATCATCATCATCATCACCGAGTTGTGGCTGCACGTCAATGATGTTCTCGGTTTTCACAACAGTTTCTTGCGCATGGAGCTGAACCCAAAGCATAGGATACGTCACTGGGGGAGGGAACGGAGTAGGACAGAGGCAAAGGGAGGACAGGGACTGCTCTTGGGCCATGCCAACTCAGGGTTGTGTCAGAGGAACCTACCGACCCTAGACTGGGGGTGTCAGATGTAACTTGTGATGATGTGGATGGCCGCGTTAACCAATCTACCACGGCAGATGCGTTACTGGTGGAGACATGACCGCTAGCAGATACTGGCAGATCAGGTCTCTCACCGCGACTCCTGCTGCCACTCGCCCCTAGTCTGCTGCGACCTCTGCCTGCTGAATCTTGGCATCTGCCACTCCTCTTTGAACATCCTGGCACTTGTCTGCCTGACATTTTTATGTATTTGAAATGCGCAATAGGCACTTAAAAATGTGTTTACTTTAAAAAGCAGAAGCTAAATAAAGTGAGATACTGCTTCTCTGCACCAGATACTATGAAAATTGGCAATATGGGATACCCTGCGGCTGGTGTTTTTACAAGATGCACAAAACCAATTCAAAATGCAATATATTAATAAAACAGAGCCTTTAGAAGCTGATTTAGTATAACAGGGTGAAATGTGCTGGTTTGGGATGCCCATGTGGCCTGGTGTTTTTACAGGATGTACAAAACCAATTCAAAATGCAATATATTATTAAAACAGAGCCTGTAGAAGCTAATTTAGTATAACAGATAGGGTGAAATGTGCCGGTTTGGGATACCCTGCGGCCTGGTGTTTTTACAGGACGCAAAAAAACAATTCAAAATGCAATATATTAATAAAACAGAGCCTGTAGAAGCTGCTTTAGTATAACAGATTGGATGAAATGTGCCGGTTTGGGATACCCTGTGGCCTGGTGTTTTTACAGGACGCAAAAAAACAATTCAAAATGCAATATATATTAATAAAACAGAGCCTGCAGAAGCTGCTATAGTATAACAGATAGGGTGAAATGAGCCGGTTTGGGATACCCTGCGGCCTGGTGTTTTTACTGGACGCACAAAACCAATTTCAAAATGCAATATATTAATAAAACAGAGCCTTTAGAAGCTGATTTAGTGTAACAGATAGGGTGAAATGTGCTGGTTTGGGATGCCCATGTGGCCTGGTGTTTCTACAGGACACACAAAACCAATTCAAAATGCAATATATTAATAAAACAGAGCCTTTAGAAGCTGATTTAGTATAACAGGATGAAATGTGCTGGTTTGGGATGCCCATGTGGCCTGGTGTTTTTACAGGACGCACAAAATCAATTCAAAATGCAATATATTAATTAAACAGAGCCTTTAGCATCTGATTTAGTATAACAGGGTGAAATGTGCTAGTTTGGGATGCCCATGTGGCCTGGTGTTTTTACAGGACGCACAAAACCAATTAAAAATGCAATATAATAATAAAACAGAGCCTTTAGAAGCTGATTTAGTATAACAGATAGGGTGAAATGTGCTGGTTTGGGATGCCCATGCAGCCTGGTGTTTTTACTGGATGCACAAAACCAATTTAAAATGCAAAATATTAATAAAACAGAGCCTTTAGAAGCTGATTTAGTATCACAGATAGGGTGAAATGTGCTGGTTTGGGATGCCCATGCGGCCTGGTGTTTTTACAGGACGCAAAAACCCAATTCAAAATGCAATATATTAATAAAACAGAGCCTGTAGAAGCTGCTTTAGTATAGCAAATAGGGTGAAATGTGCCGGTTTGGGATACCCTGCGGCCTGGTGTTTTTAAAGGATGCCAAAAACCAATTCAAAATGCAATATATTAATAAAACAGAGCCTTTAGAAGCTGATTTAGTATAACAGATAGGGTGAAATGTGCCGGTTTGGGATACCCTGCGGCCTGGTGTTTTTACAGGACGCAAAAAAACAATTCAAAATGCAATATATTAATAAAACAGAGCCTGTAGAAGCTGCTTTAGTATAACAGATTGGATGAAATGTGCCGGTTTGGGATACCCTGTGGCCTGGTGTTTTTACAGGACGCAAAAAAACAATTCAAAATGCAATATATATTAATAAAATAGAGCCTGCAGAAGCTGCTATAGTATAACAGATAGGGTGAAATGAGCCGGTTTGGGATACCCTGCGGCCTGGTGTTTTTACTGGACGCACAAAACCAATTTCAAAATGCAATATATTAATAAAACAGAGCCTTTAGAAGCTGATTTAGTGTAACAGATAGGGTGAAATGTGCTGGTTTGGGATGCCCATGTGGCCTGGTGTTTCTACAGGACACACAAAACCAATTCAAAATGCAATATATTAATAAAACAGAGCCTTTAGAAGCTGATTTAGTATAACAGGATGAAATGTGCTGGTTTGGGATGCCCATGTGGCCTGGTGTTTTTACAGGACGCACAAAATCAATTCAAAATGCAATATATTAATTAAACGGAGCCTTTAGAAGCTGATTTAGTATAACAGATAGGGTGAAATGTGCTGGTTTGGGATGCCCATGCGGACTGGTGTTTTTACAGGATGCACAAAACCAATTCAAAATGCAATATATTAATAAAACAGAGCCTTTAGAAGCTGATTTAGTATAACAGATAGGGTGAAATGTGCTGGTTTGGGATGCCCATGCGGCCTTGTGTTTTTACAGGACGCACACAACCAATTCAAAATGCAAAAGATTCATAAAACAGAGCCTTTAGAAGCTGATTTAGTATAACAGGGTGAAATGTGCTGGTTTGGGATGCCCATGTGGCCTGGTGTTTTTATAGGACGCACAAAACCAATTCAAAATTAAATATATTAATAAAAAAGAGCCTTTAGCATCTGATTTAGTATAACAGGGTGAAATGTGCTAGTTTGGGATGCCCATGTGGCCTGGTGTTTTTACAGGACGCACAAAACCAATTAAAAATGCAATATAATAATAAAACAGAGCCTTTAGAAGCTGATTTAGTATAACAGATAGGGTGAAATGTGCTGGTTCGGGATGCCCATGCAGCCTGGTGTTTTTACTGGATGCACAAAACCAATTTAAAATGCAAAATATTAATAAAACAGAGCCTTTAGAAGCTGATTTAGTATCACAGATAGGGTGAAATGTGCTGGTTTGGGATGCCCATGCGGCCTGGTGTTTTTACAGGACGCAAAAACCCAATTCAAAATGCAATATATTAATAAAACAGAGCCTGTAGAAGCTGCTTTAGTATAACAAATAGGGTGAAATGTGCCGGTTTGGGATACCCTGCGGCCTGGTGTTTTTAAAGGATGCCAAAAACCAATTCAAAATGCAATATATTAATAAAACAGAGCCTTTAGAAGCTGATTTAGTATAACAGATAGGGTGAAATGTGCTGGTTTGGGATGCCCATGCGGCCTTGTGTTTTTACAGGACGCAAAAACCCAATTCAAAATGCAATATATTAATAAAACAGAGCCTGTAGAAGCTGCTTTAGTATAACAAATAGGGTGAAATGTGCCGGTTTGGGATACCCTGCGGCCTGGTGTTTTTAAAGGATGCACAAAACCAATTCAAAATGCAATATATTAATAAAACAGAGCCTTTAGAAGCTGATTTAGTATAACAGATAGGGTGAAATGTGCTGGTTTGGGATGCCCATGCGGCCTGGTGTTTTTACAGGACGCAAAAACCCAATTCAAAATGCAATATATTAATAAAACAGAGCCTGTAGAAGCTGCTTTAGTATAACAAATAGGGTGAAATGTGCCGGTTTGGGATACCCTGCGGCCTGGTGTTTTTAAAGGATGCACAAAACCAATTCAAAATGCAATATATTAATAAAACAGAGCCTTTAGAAGCTGATTTAGTATAACAGATAGGGTCAAATGTGCTGAAATAGTATGCCCATGTGGGCTGGGGTTTTTACAGCATACAAAAAAAATTAAAACTAATCGAGTTATAATAAATGCTTGTGTGTAACAGATAGGGTTAAATATGCCACTGCCAAGATGGGATGCACAGTGGCCAGGAATATTTACAGCACAAAAAAAAAAGCAATTTAAAACTGATCTGGCAAATGAAGTGAAGTGAAAATAAAAAAAAAGTTTCCCTGTCTCTTTTTCTGCTGTCCCTGCCTGGATCGTTCCCGATTTTTCCCTATCTTTCCCTGGCTCTCCCTGGCACTGTGTGGGTCTCTGTGGGTCTCCCTGACTCTCCCTGCCTGTCTGTTAGTCTCTCCCTGTCTGCAGCAACCTCCGTTCTGTCTGCAATGCAAGACTGAAATGCGCACAAGCAAGATGGCCGCCGTTTATATAGCACTGTGACGTCACCGGGCTTCCTGCCTGCTGATAGGCTGCATGTGACCTTCCCATGATAACTTGCCCAAGGAGACATGTCCGGACATGTCCATCCACCATTTTACAATGGCTGTAATTGAAATAAATGGAGTTTAAAGGAAAACTTTGATCGATCGAATCGCGGGGAAATTCGGATTCGTTCCAAATCGAATTTTCCCAGTGCAGATTATAGCGGAACTGGGCCCCAGTGCAGGCTGTGGCAAAGCTGGGTCCCCGTGCAGGCTGTGGCAAAGCTGGGTACCCGTGCAGGCTGTGGCAAAGCTGGGTACCCGTGCAGGCTGTGGAAAAGATGGGTACCTGTGCAGACTGTGGCAAAGATGGGTACCTGTTCAGGCTGTGGCAAAGCTGGGTGTCCTTGCAGGCTGTGGCACATTTGGGTATACCCGTGCAGGCTGTGGCAAAGCTGGGTCCCCTTGCAGGCTGTGGCAAAGATGGGTACCTGTTCAGGCTGTGGCAAAGCTGGGTTCCCTTGCAGGCTGTGGTACAGTTGGGTACCCATGCAGGCTGTGGCAAAGCTGGGTCCCCTTGCAGGCTGTGGCACAGCTGGGTACCCGTGCAGGCTGTGGCAAAGCTGGGTACCAGTGCAGGCTGTGGCAAAGCTGGGGACCCATGCAGGCTGTGGCAAAGATGGGTACCCGTGCAGGCTGTGGCAAAGATGGGTACCTGTGCAGGCTGTGGCAAAGATGGGTACCCGTGCAGGCTGTGGCAAAGATGGGTACCCGTTGAAGCTATGACAGAGCTGGGTCCCAATGCAGGCTATGATGGAGCTTGGCCCCAGGGCAGGCTATGACAGAGCTGTGCCCAAAAGCAGGTTATGGCTGAGCTGGGCCTCAGTGCAGATTATGGCAGAGCTGGGTTCCATTGCAGGCTATGATGGAGCTGGGCCCCAGTCCAGGCTATGACAGAGCTGGGCCTCAGTGCAAACTATGGCCGAGCTAGATTCCAGTGCAGGCTATTGAGGAGCTGGGTCCCAATATAGGCTATGACAGAGCTGGCCCCCAGGGCAGGCTTGGAACCTACAACAAAGGGCCGTAGGCTCAAGACACACACGACTAGACACTGGAAGGGCCGCAGGCCCCAATACAGACAAGGACAAAACTGTCATGAACCACAAGGCCGAACAAAGGCAAAGACAGGAGCTATGAAGAGCAGTAAGCCCCAGTACAGACAAAAACATAAACTCAAAATGCCCACAAGAACATGAAGGTAGGGAGGTTGGAGATCACGGCTGGGCTACGAAAAGACAATGCAATGATCCAACAACAGTTGCGGGGCCAAACACTGCATTTATAGTAACCTCAACAGCATGATTAAGGTCAAACCATGTGGCTCTAGGACCCAACAAAAAACCACACCACAGCAGACAGCACAATGGCCAGAGCAGTGGACTTCGAGTGATGAAGGCTGGCAGATCGCTGGTTCAAGACCCTGTCTATGCCAGGCCTAACATGAGTTTTCTCACCTGGCATTTTTCTCTACCCTGTCCCTTGGTTGAGCTTAATGGACAACTTTCTTTTTTCAATCAAACTATGAAACAATCATTTGCCTTGCTCTGTTACAATAGACATGCCATGACCTGGATGAATGAGAAACTTCACAGATACATTCAAACTATTTTGATGTAATGAATACTATCAGAAATAAAAATTTGTTACAAGTTAGCAATTTCCGTTGGCTTCATGTTATTTATCCGATGCGGTCTGGTCTGAATAGGCTGCAATAAAGCCTCCAATCATATATTTTACAAGTGCACATTTTTCATGAAAATAAAGAGCGCGTTGCAGGTTAGATGGGAGATAGATAGTTACTAATGTAATGAACAGCATGAATCAGTCATGAGCAGAAGAAAAGCATTTCTCTGCTGAAACACAAGAGCCCTGTTTGTTTCCCGCGATTGACGCACATCAAGAGCAATATCCCACTAGACGGCGTATTGATCAATTTGCCGGATTGTCTTAGAAGAGACGATGGCACTGGATGGGGCTTTGCTGTAAACAAAAGAGAAGAATAAGGTAGCCGAAATAAAGGAGAATAAAAAAGACATAGAATGTTTCAATCCATACTTAATAATTAAAGTGGAACCCAGGGACAGATCACATAGTGTATGTAAGCTACGTGTTTATAGTAATATATTATCTACATTATACCGTATACTATGTTAACTTGTAAAGTGTTATTTTCCTGTAAACCTCAACTTGTTATAGGAGACTGCTTACTGTCTTTTCTTGAACCGGACCTTCAACATAATTTAATGTAAAGCCCAAACCCTTAAAAAAATATTTCCGAGCATCTAAATTGAATATATTTTAAGTTTTTAGTCACTTACTTATTATTGTTTCCCCCACTGGGCTTCAACTCTGTTCAGGACTTTTTGATATGGGCGATGCCTTCTTGCCTCAGAAGAATCACATAATGAGGAGAGGGGGGGGGGTCAAGGTCGTGGGGGGGTCAGGGTCGGGGTCAGGGTCGTGTTATAGCAGAGCAGCATAGTCAGAAGACACTTCCTGTCTGCAGGCAACGTGAGACTCCACGGACCGCCATCTTGGATGTTGAAAGGCTCAAAAAACACAATAGGTGCAGATAGGATAATTTTTAATGTGGGCAATCTGTATGTACAGGGTGGGGGAAATATATAAGATAGGCTCTTATTCAGGGTGAAGGTCCGGATGAATGTGGGCAATCTGTATGTACAGGGTGGTGAAAACATATAAGATAGGCTCTTATTCAAGGTGAAAGGAAATCTACACCTTTTTAAAAGCCCATCTTAGATTCAAATAAGACTTAAAGCGGAGCAGGAATTTGACTTTCCCGGGTTTTGTTTCATTCCCCAAGATGTGTGGCACATCCAAGAAAGCCCAGAAAAACTTAATGCACCGTGTTTATTACATGAGGCAAACAGCTCTCATTGACTTCATTGGGGCGGTGGTGAGCACGCTCCCGTCCAATCCGCTCTGAGTGGATGGGACGGGAGTGCACGCACACCATCGGGGATGCAGCAGTGTGCGCTCCCCATTGAAAACAATGAGGGTCGTTTGCCAAATTAAATAGTCATGGCAGGTGGCTCTTGTTGGACAAAGGCCTGCGCATGCACTGTTGGACCGGGTAAAGCTAATGGCCAATTCAGGATTCCCGGGGGAAAGCCAGCACCCGGCCCTTAAATCTTTTAGATTTAAGTGTTGCTGTTGGTGGGTTTTGTTCCGCTTTAAGGTCCATTACACACATTTCCCCTGAGCACCCAGATCTGAGATTCCCCTAACTTTCACTTGCAGCAGGGAACCCAAATTGGAATGCGCCTCTGAGAAAGAATTCTTGGAACATGGCTATCAGCTGTGAGCTGAGGTGGTGCTGTTACAAACTAACAGCTGGACCCACAGTAAAACAATAAAACAAGCCTGCCTTGTTACATTAACCCATGTGATGTACAGAGGCAGCACTGTAAGGTAAAAAAAAAAACTTGGTACACCTACCTGAACTCTAAAAGTACAGTAGTCTATCTAAAGTATTTATAACAAATAGCCATTGATCACAGCACATACCCCCGATCCAGTACATAAGTCTGCGTGACGTGCAGAGGACAATATGATGCACATCACTGTGTGACCATCCACCTGGTGATTGCAGTTTGCCGCTAATGGCAATATGGACCTCAACAGCTGAAACAAAAGACCAAGGAAAAATTACTGTATGGGGACGTCAACCAGACTTTCTGCCAAGGGTGACCTACCACAATTAATCTGGCTGTGACCTTACATATAACCCCTCCCCGGCTTTTGATCTGCACCCCTCACCTAACCCTCTCCCTAGGCTCTGATCCACACCCCTCACCTAACTCCTTCTCCAATCTCTGATCCACATCCTAACCTTAGCCCTTCCCCAAGCTTTCATCTGCACCCTTTTAACTAACCCAACTTCCAAGCTGCTGACCAGCACCTTCACCTAACCTCCTTCTCAGTCCCTGACCCACAACCCCTCACCTTTTCCATCTTACTAGCCACTGACCACACCCATCACCTCACCCCCTCCCCAGTCTTTGATCCGCATCCCTCACCTAACCTTCTCCCCAGCTGCTGACCCACAACCTCACCTAATTCTCTCCTTAGCTATTGACCTGTACTGCTCCCCTAAACCCCTCATTAGCCACTGACTTGCACTGTTCACCTAATCCCCCTTCCCCAGCCACTGACCAGCACTCCTTACCTATCCCCCCTCCCAAACCCCTCACTTAAAGTGGATGGAAATCCAAAAATTGGTTCACTGCTCAAACTATGGGGCCCCCCTGCCTGAGCAGCTGGGCGCTGCTGTTGGCCGCTGTGCCGAGGTGCAATTGGCCAGCCACATTCCCGGCACACTTTTCATAAATAGAAAGAAACACGCCTGGCTGGATATTTCTAGATGCCGGGTGTATAAGTAACCTCGCCCTCCGCCATCCAGCATATTTATATGGATTTTTATCACTGGCCAATTTTTTGTAATAGTGCTCCTTTAATCAAAATTTTGAGCCCCACTTTAAATGTGGCTTAGAGACACATTTTGTCTAAAACTTCCCTAACTGACTGATGTTGCTTATCTCCTTTAGAAATACTTTATGTACAAGTAAAGCAGAAACCTTGACCTTTGAAGCCACATGTTTAATCCAGGTGAAGCAGTGAAGTTAGGTGATCATCGGGCAGTTTTCATGTTCAGAACGTGGTCATCAGAAGCAGCCTCATGTCTCTTGCCACAGGTTTCCTCATGTTACCCACCCAAAGTCGACTTTGATTCCAAAAATGCAATTTCTCTTTTCTATGGTCGCAACAAGAGGCCTCCAAAAATCAATACATCACATTTCATCAACACCTGACTTGTTTCTTTCTTTTGGCTTTGCAAAAACTGCATTTTGTAGACCATCATATTTTCAACTGTTTAGTCTTGGTTTATTTTTTTTTATTTTTTTTAAAGAGGAACACATGAAGGTCCTGGAGTCTAAAAGACTGCTGTTGGCTTGTGGAGTGGGGGAACAGCAGTGGGTTAGTGAGGTAAGACTTAAAGGCTTTTACTACTTTATATTCGCATTAAATTGGGACAAAACCCAACTTTAGGAAAGAGTATAGGGAACTGTATAGGAAAGAGTTAAACATTAACAGCCATTTCCTTGCCTCATGAATTATGGCAGTATGCTTATCTCCCCTTTCACAATCAGCACTGGACAGTGTTGTACATCAACTACTCTGGACTGTTTTTCAAAAGCATCTCACACAGAACTTTGTGTGCCATTTTTAGACCCCTCCCCATGTCTCCGCACTTACAACAAGATGCTCTCTCCCTGCCTGGCTGTGTGCTCTGCAGAAAACCCTGAAAGCAATTAAACAAACATATATACAAATATTAGTTGTGCAAAAGCTTGTGGTGTAGGTGCGTGGTGTAGGTCACTGGCTGCATCACACTGCCTGTGTCACTCCCACTTGAATTACAGGTTGCAAATAAATGTAAAAGTTTAAACATTTATATATTTGTTATTGAGACTTTAATAGCAAAACAGACGTTGATTTAGGACATGGTCAATATAGCCCTATGCAATGCACTTACACTGGGCCATGCCTGAACATTGACTTTAAAGTGGACCAAAACCCAGGATTTTCGCCTATCCTGGGTTTTGGTCCTTGCCCCGTTGCGTCAAACCCCCCAGGTCACCTGAACGAACTCACCTCTTCCTGATCCTACGGTGCATGCTCGAGCCCCTCGGAGCTCGTCTAATGCGAGCGGATCCGAGCGTGATGGCAGACGCATCCCCTGCTGCCCTTTAACAGGGATTGAGCCCGTGCCAACCACTCACAAATGCCTGGCGTGGGGATGCGCCATGCTAAAGGGATAGCTAGGATACGGTTATACGACATTGGACTGGGAACGAAGGTGAGTTTTTGGGTGACCTGGGGGGTTTCACACAGTGGATCATCCCCGATCAGGGTGCCCCGGGGGGGAAGGGTCTCATTGACTCCAGGGTGGGTTTTGGTCCTCTTAAAATAGGTCCACCCCCTCTGACCACCACCACCTGCGAAACATACCAAATCGGGAAACCCCAGGAGTGGCTGTAAACTTCCCCTCACTCTCATGGTGCATGCCTTGAATGTCACCCATAGCAGAGGAGGCAGTGGATAACGCGTATTGAGGAAAAATGGGGTCTTCACAGCCACACCAGGGGGTTTCACGCTTGGGAAAGGCCTGAGATAAGTGTTTTTTAGAGTCTAAGACCAGACAATTTTAATTTTTTGGGCCACTTTTGATTTCCTAACTTATTTATTTTGATGATATCACCGAAGCGCTCAATGACATCATCTCACTCTTAGGCAGAAGTGCCTCTGCCTGGCCAAAAAAAAAATCCGCTTGGGCAGAAATATTACTGATCATGGAACCACAAATTTGTCTTGACTGTTCGTGCGCTGATTCATTAACTGCCATTGAGCGCTGTCTACAATCCCAGTAATTAAATGGTTAGCGGTTTCGGAAATTAAAAATGGAACAACAGTACAAGACGTTTTTTTCCGGCTGGGACAAAAGCAGAGGTCACACATTTGTTTGATGATTAATTCTGTCTCTTGCTCTGCCTGGTGACTGGATTTTTGTTTTTCAATTACTTATACAAACATAATCAATTTTAAGCAGCTCTATCCCAAATGCATGCTAATTACGCTAACTATTACATCATGGCGACTGTCATATAGCGGCATAAAAATGTTTTAAGCGTGTGAGCTTGGCCTCGCGTTTATTTCTAGATCCCTCTGAAGGGCTGGAATGAAAGGGAATGAGTAATGATTCGGGTCAATTTTATTTATTTTTTAAAGTTTACAAGTCGATGTCTTATATAATTTGTTTCTGGTTGTAAAACAACTTTATTTTACAAATAAATGTAAATTACAGACAGTTTGTTGCTAAAATTTCGAATGGAAAAACACATTGCTGTCTGCTTGCTTGGAGACATTCCTGAGTAGAGATGCACCGAACAGGGGTTTATCTGGTTCAAAGCCCCCTGGATGGGTAGTACCCAAATGTAGGGACGGGCAAACCCCAACCCCCCCACCCCGCCCAAAGTTCGAGTTCGGGGATGTTTCGGGTTTGGGGACCCGAACAGGATTCAGTATTATGCATGCAGATAGGGCAACGGAGTTTTGGAGAGTTCTTTTTTCAAATCTGCAAGGCTGCTGGTCTGGTTCAAGGGGGAACAGTGGTGGACTGGCACGAAAAATCAGCCCTGGATTTTTCCAACCCCTGTCCAGCCCAAGACATCTCTGCTGATGATGCTGGGGCTATATCATTGGGGGCTGGTGTTCCTTGGCTTGTGGGTACAGTGGGGCTGGGTACAGGGGGATGAGAATGAGACTAAGGGGCAGGGATTGTATATGGGTGTAAAAAACAGGACCAACTGACCCCCAAAGCCTTGCGACATTGCCTCGGGTCTCCCTATGGCCAATCCGCCCTGAGGGGAGTCTAACACCACATCCCTTTGATGAAGTGAGCCTCTAGTATTATATGCCATTGCTTTATTGTAGTTCAATAGGGGTTTGTATATCTTTTAGGGGAACATTTTATACAGATTACAAATAATAAAAGTTAAGCGATTTGATACATTTACAATAGGGATTATTTTCATCTGAATTCTGCAAAAATTAAGGTTGGATCTAACTAAACCGTTGGCAAAAATTTGGGTCAGAATAAAAGTTACCTTGAATCCAATGAAGCAACACGAAGCAAGACCTCTTTGGCCTGGCCGTGCCCTTTTCCTTTTGAAACTGTGTTCTGGAAGAGACTCGGCTGCAGTTACCAGTTAATGACTAAAGAGAAGTTTAATGATCAGACCTCTGACAGAGATGGTGAATGATGTCCGCTCGCCTTCCAGGTCCTGTCACCACTTCCCTGATCTCGTACCTAAAGCTACTGCCCGTGTCGCTGAAAATTCACCTTGATGAAGATGGAGGGACTGCGGTGGTCCAGCTAGTTTTAAAGTGAGCTCTGATCTAAGAGTGTTTGATTGCACTTGTCTTTATTTAGAGCTGAAAAAACAAATCTACAGTATAAATAATATAATGATATAAATGAACATAAAAAACAAGCAATTGTTAATAGGAAAGGGAGCAGTTTGTTTTATATAATATTATAAATATATATATATATATATATATATATATATATATATATATATATTCTTTTTTTTTTATAAGGAAAACCATTGCCACACAAATGCCCAAAAATTATATGTGCCCATAAAGACACACCTACGATTTAAAATGAACCAAAACCCAGGATTTTGACTATCCTTGGTTTTGGTCCTTTCGTGCTGTGTGAAACCCCTCAGATCACCTCTTCCCTGTCCTACGGTGCATGCGTAGCCGCTCGTCCAATCAGCGCGCTCTGAAGCTTACAACCTGCCACCCCACCCCTCTCTGCAAGCACATAGACACCCCCAATTATCCATCCATACTAGGAGAAGGGAAGAGTGAAACAGTAAAGGTTAACTGACTCACCACACGCAAACTGGTCTGGAGAGGACAGGGTAGATAAAAGTCCTAGGACTTGTTGCGCCCTACACTTAGACTTTACCTAGAGTACAGTACTGTAGCTTCCTTTGCCAGGCATAGGGTTAAACCGGACATTCAGCATAATTGAATGAAAAGCCTTAAAAAATGATTCCTCAGCATTCAAAACTAATATATTTTAAGTTTTGAAGTCGCTTCTTATTATTTTTTCCTTTCACTGGGCTGCAACTCTATTCAGGATTCTAGGATAAGGTCGCCGCCATCTTGCCTCAGAAGCATCACATACTGAGGAGACGAGAGGAGGAGGGGAGTGCAGGGGGCGGGTTATAGCTGTGCTTTGCACAGACAGAGCAGAGCTGGAGTCAGGAAAAGGACAGCAATCCCAGAATGCAGAGCAGCACAGTCAATCTGTATGTACAGGGGGGGACATATAAGATCTCTATTCGACTCTATTTAAAATGGAACAAAATGAGTGTTGTTCCCTGCACAGAGGGCATCCTGCTTGCTCTGCGCATTGTCCCTTTAAACTGGAAAAAACTTACCTTTCTTCTCTGTCCCAGGGCAAAATCGATCACTGTGATTGACTGCCACGATCAAATGGAGGCCAATGGCTGGATACCCGGAAAAAGCCTGCAGACTATGTGACCATGATGGCCTTTCCCTTTTCACTGGGAGACCGAGGAGAAATGTCACTTTTTGGGGGTTTAACTGTGAGGCCCCCGGGAAATGGGATGCCCCCTGCTCCAGTTTAAGTTGAATGTGTCTGTGAAGCCATGTCCCTTGGTAGTTTTGAGATAGCCGATTAGCTGTTCTCAAGGCTGGTGGCTGGGCCCTATCCCCAGTTTCCTTGTGGAGTGCGCTCTATCTTGCACCCAGCCAAGGGGCGCGATTTTCCCGCTGGGTGCGAGAGCATGCACGGCTGCAATAAAGCCGGGGATCCCAGTATAGGATGCTTTGACGGCAGGCTAGCGGCTGGCCCTGATTCTAGGGCTGGTCATAGAGGGGTTTGAGCTGCTGTAGTATTACTACTTATATCCTTAGTAATATGTTGCACTATAGCTTTCTCTCAAAATTATCCTAAAATGACACCTCTCTTACATCCCCCAGGGCGTAGGTCAGGGGTCACTAAAGGGGGGCTTGAGAACAGGAGGGCCACCATTTTTAATTTTTGCCTCGGGTGCCAGAAAGCCTAGCCCCCATCCCATTTTCCAAGCATTTAACCTTCTCTTTAACTGAAAGCGGAACTATGGTTGACCATAATCCGCTGTACTATATAGCAGCGGGACAGTGCAACCTGGGCTGCCCCGCTGCACATCGCTGCTGTTAAAACATGAAACTCTCCTGCACCCGCTACGGTGCTGCCTATCAGCCACCAGGGTCAGAGCTGATAGGGTCGGGTGCTGGTTGTGCCTATAGGCTGCTCGCGGTCACATGGGAGCATCCTGGAGTTTAGGCTGCTCCGTGGTGGGCGGAAAAGAGGCCTAGAAGTGACACATACAGATCCTACTTTTCACGTTCTCTGTGGTGCCTTTGAATAGCCGCTGATATCCTTCTAAATCGGTGAAGGATATTAGGTTAGCGCCACCACCCTCTTTTATTAACTGCAAAAAGTGTCCTCAGTTCTTTACCTAGTTTGTCTTATATTATGTATATTCTGTATTAGAGATGGGGCGAACTGGGTCGTTGGATCTGGAGTTCACTCAGAATTTTGAGGAAAATTTGATTCAGCACAAATCCAAAACTTTTTTGTGGTTGGTGTTGACCCAAAATTTCCCTCCTTAAATTGGATCAAGACCCGTTTTTTCTTTAAGGGGTGTTGTTCCAGCAGGCAGTTAATCAAAACAAGCTCAAGCAGGCATCCAGAATGCTGGAACCCCCCCCATACATAACCCCCCCCATAACGCCCATAATCCTCACCTTCACTACAAGCCAGCACCGGGGAAAGGAGTCCCGTGATTGGCCACCAGCACGCACGTGGGCCATGGTCATGTCTTCAGCGCCAGCCACTAGAACGACCCCTGCGACACCCACCTGCAAACCGCAGGATTCCCCCGCTCTCTCGCTGTCCTTCCACCCACGCTGACCCTCGCTGCTCTTCGCAGAAGTCTGAGCCCCGACTGGGCTCCCGGCATCTTTCTCTCCACCACAGGAAGGGACTATTTATCGTGGTAGTGAGGTCACTCTACCGGTATAGATAACCCTCTTCGACGGGGAGAAAGATGTCAGAAGCCGGAGAAATCATCAGAAGATTGGCATGGTGCAGCTCTGCCTTGCCCCTGGTTTCACTGATCTATCCAGCTGTCATAAGCAGCAGCAGATATCGCACGACATCAGAATCGACAATAGATCAGAGATAATTATGGGGGAATTTTTTTTTTTATTGGGTGTGACCCAATTACCTGCATCCCCAAAGCCCAGGGGAGGTGCAGAGGAACCTGTGGCTATGCGGCAGGGTGGCGGGAGCACAGACAGGGGGTTGGATTTCTGTGGAGAGTAGTGCAGGTCGGCCTGGAGGATGAGGACGTCACCCAGCGTTAGAATGAGATGAAGGCAAGCTTATTTTTTATTGTTTGATGAGCAAGTTATTTAAAAGTTTGGTTTGGACAAACACAATTTTCTTGGGGAAATTCGGCGGATCTACCAAACCAAACTTTTAAAAAACTCGCTCATCACCAGTCTGTATATGTAAGTTTATAAAAAGTGATCATAAATAATAGGACCTTCAGTCCCATTGGTCCCATTCTCCCTTATCTTTTTATTAACCAGTGCCCAGACCTGCCCACATATCCCAGTCTTTAGAGACCTAATTTTAATTCGTTTTTTAAATTGTAGATTTACTAATTAGGGGGGCTGTTCCGGGGGATTGGCGCAAATGTGGTGCCAATATTCAAAAAGGGGTCCAGGGGGGAACCTGGGATCTACAGACCGGTAAGTTTAACATCTGTGGTGGGCAAGCTGTTTGAGTTTTATTTTAAGGGATATTATCCTGGTGTAGCTCGGTGAAAATTACTTTATTACTCTATATCAGCATGGATTTATGAGGAATCGCTCCTGCCAGACAAACCTAATCAGCTTTTATGAGGAGGAAAGTTCAAGATTGGATCAGGGGGAGTCATTGGATATCATATATCTTGACTTTTCTAAAGCATTTGATACTGTGCCACATAAAAGACTGGTACAAAAGATGAGAATGCTTGGACTGGGGGAAAACGTGTGCATAAGGGTGAGAAACTGGCTTAATGATCGGAAGCAGAGGGTTGTTATCATTGGTTCATACTTAGATTGGGTCACTGTTACTAGCGGCGTACCACAAAGGTCAGTTCTGGGACAAATTCTCTTCAATATATATATATATATATTAATGACATTGGGTACGGATTAAACAGTAAAGTCTCAATCTTTGCAGATGATACTAAGCTGCTTAAAGCAATTAACCCAAAAGAGGACAGCAGGCAGCTACAAACAGATTTAGATACATTGGAAGCATGGGCAGTTAAATGGCAAATTAAGTTTAACACAGATAAATAAAAGATTATGCACATGGGAAGGAGAAATATGTGCCATAATTACACACTTAATATAGTAATGCTTGGGAAAACAACAATGGAACAAGACCTAGGGATTTTAGTTAACAATAAACGTAATTGTAGTAATCAATGCCAGGCAGAAGCTGTCAAAGCAAACAGGATCATGGGGAGCGTCAAAGCGGGCATAGGTGCTCATGACCAGAGCATCATTTTACCCCTGTACAAGTCACTGGTCAAACCCAATACGGGGTGTACAGTTCTGGGCACCAGTGCATAAGGAGGACATATCAGAACTGGAGGGCGTTCAAAGGCGGGTAACTAAGGTTATAAATGTAATGTGGGGACTAGAATATCCTGAAACATTGTCAAAGTTAGGTTTATTTAGTTTGGAAAAGAGATGCCTGAGGGGTGATCTATTATAATATTATTCTCAGTGGGCTGGACTGTGTTGGGGGTTTTGAACACCCCCGTCCAATCTCTGCCTTCTAGACTCCACCCAGCACCTCTGTACCTGACCCTACTGCATGTATTCCCAAGCCAAGAAAGCCTAGCTCCTGTTCAGCCCCCTCGCTAAAGCATAATGTGTGTGGGGACCATACCCAATCCTGACACATTATCTGGCCCTTCAACTCCAAATCTTCAGGGCCATTCATTTTAGAGTGGCTATATCCAGCCCCACCCTCCCCACCCCCGGTCATGATCTGACCCCAACCTTGGAGCACACAGGCTGGTCATGGGCTTGTAAAGTCCCAGGCTGATTTTTGGCTCCAGTCTGCCACTGCCTGTACCTTTCACTTTAGTGTAGAGATTCACATGAAAAGGTGTTCTCTAGAGGAGGGGTCCCCAACCATTTTTACTACAAGGGCCACCAACAGGACATGCTTTGCAGATCTTCCCACAGGTGCACAAGTGAGGTTATTAGTGCTCAGAGTTATAAAATTGACTATGTGGAGATCCACAAAACATGGCATGCTCTAGAGGCCTCAGTATTTCCTCAACCAAGATTTCAAACAAATAAGATACAAATAAGATACACTATTGCCCTTATTCATCAAGCGATAGCGCCAGGTAGTGTCTGACGAGCGCCAGGTAGCGGCAGCTAACGGCGACTACCGACTCAAGTACGCCCGGCGGCGGTCACAATGACGCATTTATCAAGCAAAATGAGGCTAGCGCCGGCGAGAGCGACGGCTAGCGCGGCATTCATCATGAAGCTGCCTGGACCGAACAGTGCCGCTGCAAATTCCCTCACACCGCCAGGTATGAGCTGTCGCTCCCTGGCGATGTCCAATGCATTTCAATGGAGCAATCTATAATTATTCATAATTAATTGGTATTAATTTTTTTTTTTTTTTTAATGTCAAAAAGTAAAAAAAAAATTTGTGCAGAATTGATCTAACAGGTCTGAGATTAATGTATTCATATTACAAAATGATTCTAAAAACATGTATAATGTTACATTCAAAAAATATGGTTGTTTAGGGGTTAAAAACTAGTTAATACACATCGCCGCCAGCGCTCTGGGGTTTAAACAAGGAATGGACAGCGACAACACATTCGGAGCGTGATTTGTTAATGAATATGAAGCTAGCCGTTCGCTCTGGCCATTCGTTGTCAGGCGCTCACATACAACGCTGGACCTGTGAAACAGCGACCCCCCAGCCCGTATTCAACATTACCGCACACCGACTGAGTCGCTGTCATCAAGCTAACGCCGGCCAAGCACAGCGAATACTGGCTGGCGCTGAAAAAATCACGCTACAGTCGCTCATCTGTCGCTACCTGGCGCTATTAATGAATCGGCCTCTTAATCAATGGTCCCTCATTTCTGGCTAATTATATGTAATAACATCTCCGGGGGGGCTATCCAGAACTCCCATTTTGATCTACTGTATGTGGAAACCATATCTGGCCATATATTGTTTTGTTTTCCTCTGATTCCTAGCTCACAAGATTAAGAAAGGCCCTAACTTCATGTGGTTACTCTTCTAAAGATATTGTCAGATGGTTAGGGCATTTCAAGTCAACGATTAATGTGCAGGCATAATGACTTGTTTCATCTTGTTTAATTCAGTTTGATTGCTTTTCTTTGTACTGTAGAAACCTGCTTTTCCTACCAATCCTCACCATCACTTTTCCTCCCAAAGATCCTTATAACTCGCACGCCATTACCAGGACCAGGTGATGTGGGGAGAGTTGTTCACAAGTTCTTTAGGATTCTGAGGGAACTTGGGTTTGGGGCCTGTGAAGTCACTACACACTTCAATAGTCTCTTTCCAACATTTATTACACACAGTCACTTCCAAATCAGCAACTTCAGTAAGTAAACACAGTCTCTGGATCCTGGGGTCACTCTAGTAAAAACTTTCCAATGTAAATGTACTCACTACCTTTCTTGTAACACTATAGACATGTATGGCAATATGCACTGATGAAGCGGCCTCCTGCGAAATGCATCTGTTTGTAAAAATAAGCCTACCATGAAAATCTCACTTGCTACAAACAACCTTGCTACACACTATTTACTTGCTACAAACTGTAGATATAATAAATAAATTGCACAGCAATATAAGTATTTTAGACTTATTTGTACGTGGAATGATTGACTACTCAAAACATGATTTATATACATGAGATGTACAACATTGTTAATACCATATGAAGGAAAAGGACGTCCTTCAACTGTCCTAAAAAACTCCCCACACTAAGGTTAAGGGAAGACCTCCCCCCTCCTTATCTATATTAAATTCAGGAGTATTGAATACATTGTGAATACACAACACCTATTTAGTCAGGCCACAGGGATACCCGAAACGGTACCACACCCCTCCCTACATACCTTTTGGTGTTCTGCCTTATTGTTTACCTCTTTTGGGATGTAAAATAAACCTGTGTTTTAGGATTGTGCCCTCAGACCTGTGATTTACTTATCAGGAGTGGCTGCCCTGCCTGATCCTAGTATCCTTATATCACTACAATTTCCAGAATCCTTCCACTGTAACAGGTGGATTTATTAGCAGCTTTAGCTAAACGAAACAGCAGCAATCACCCTTTTCACCTGAGAATGCTGCTAATAGCCCTTTAGCTTCTTGAACACAAGATTGATTTGCCCTATCTGAAGAGATTGAAATAATGCAGGTGGGGTTAAATTTGCCATGTTTGCCTTGGCCAATCAGATGATTAGCAAGCCCGAGTAAGGAAGCTTCTAAAATGTACATCTGAAGTTTGATGTACGTTTCTAAGATAAACACATTCATCTGGGCAAAAAGGTTTATGTAGTTTGCATATAGGAGCACGAATTGTACAAATAATTTGGCACAATACATGGGACACATATGTCTTTAAGAGGAACATTTTACCCATAGCGCCCCCGTATGTGACTTTGTTTTTTAACTGTTTTTAACTTACCTTTTTGTATTGGATAATAATAAAATGCATATATCTTTATTGGAATAAGTGTGGTGGTGCCATATTTTGGGGTAGGATTCTTGTGGGGGTCATGTGGGATCCCATAGTTGTTTAGAGTGTATAGTCTTTATTATTAGTATAAAGCTCTGATTGGAAGAAGCCTGCGTAATGTATTCCCTTCTGAGGAGACTGAGACATTGGGGTCAATTCAGAGTGAGGTGAGGATTCTCGCTCCTTTTTTGAGGAGAGAAAACTGCCATTGACTTTAATTGTCTACCGGGTGTAAATTTTCACCTGGCTCTGAATTAATCAAGGTAGACAATGAAAGTGAATATGAAGTGAGTTTTCCCACCAGGCTCTGAATCAACCCCATTGAGGCATGCATGAACGAGTCATCCTCTGCTGCTAAGCAGGCCCAGCCAATGGGATAGAGTCTACTAGCATTTATAAGGAAATATAAAGCAGACTGCATGAAAAATGCTGCCACTGATGGCAAGCACGGGGAGAACAGAAAGTAGGATAATTTCTCCTTTCGTGCCTGGAAGGTCCCCTAAATGAAATTGTATTATTGTTCTAGTGGGAACAGTGGGCGTTTACTTAAAGTGGACCTTCACGCAAAACATACAATTTAATAAATTGCTCTGTTAAACCCTCCTCTACTGTTTAACCCCATGCAGATGCTGTGGAATACATTTGCAGATGCTGCTCTCCTGGACTGCATGGGATTGGTAATCTTGATATACAGCTGACAGCCCTGCTTGGGCATGAGCTTGAGGGTGAGCTATGCCAGCAGTAGCCCACATCAGATTCAGAAAGATATATGCCTCAAAAAAATGGGGCAGCATCTCTGTCATGCTGCACACACTGAATCAACAGCAGGTGGGGGAAAACAATGGTGTGTGTGCTATGTCACTGTATTTCCATTTATCTCAGTCTCAATAGGCTCGACAGCTTCAGAGCAATTATAGGAAATAGTAGGGGTTGGTGCATGAGCTTGTGGATGCCCGACTAAAACAGGTTAAAGTTTTTCAAATTGGGCCCAGGTGGTTGGCCAGGGCATTGTACTCACACAGTCCATGGACTGATGATCTCCATGATTCTCCAGATCACAGCAGAGACAGTAAAGCACACAGTGTTCCTTGCGGAATGCCCCTTCTTTATTAAAGACTTCACTCTTCAGCATGTTCTTACTCGACACAGGCCAACAAAAAAACATGGTTTCTTCCCCAGTACCTCTCAATGGGGTCTCCTGTTGTCTCTCCTTCCCGGGCATCCACTCCTGGGATCCCAACGAGCCAGGGGCTCCTTCCCATCACCCCTAACTTCCAGGTCCCAAGCTGGCTTCCTCACCTCTCCTCTGAAGACTCAACAGGGGCACCAGACACAAAGGCCTATGTCCTCATCCATTCCACTCCCAGGGATCGGACCGAGCTGCACTGCAGGACCATTCTCTACCGACCTTCTCCAAGGTCTAAAGCAAGTTTGTCTTCCTCGCCTTTAACTCTACAAGGGTCCCAGACACTATGGCCTTCCTCTCTAAGCATACACTCCACAGGATCTCCAGCAGCTACATTCAGGGGTGCACTCCACCTGCCCCTTGCCTTCTCACAGGTCCAGCCGGACCTTGACACACCATAGATCAGGTACTTAGCTTGGTCGCTTCTCTGCAAGGCTCTATTCCCATTCCCTCTAGAACTGGAGCTCTCTAGAATCTCCTTAGCTATTTATTTTATAGTCTATCCCTCTACTGCCTTTTAATGCATCTTTATTAACTACTTATTTTATTTCTTATCATATGGGGGCCTCTAGTGGCCTATGTAAGTAACTACATATAAACTATACACATTAATAAATCCCCATTCACAATCCACCCCACCCAGGTATCCCTCATTCTCCAAGAACCCCCTTTGCAGGTGCACCCCTAGACAAGGGACCATCCTGTTACAACAGTATCCTTTTAAAATATTACACAGCAATGGCCTTGAATACCATGAAACCATAATATGCGTGTGACATTATGTCCTATGTATTGGCTGTGCGCTGTTATATGCCTGTGCGGAAGCGGGCTAAAGATCTGTTCCCGTCTATTCACCCATATACCTCGCTTCTCTATTCTAATAAATACGACTAATTACAGAAGGTGCCGATCTGCATTACCGTCGCAAATGAAGCATTTCGCCCTCTTCCCAAAGATGGATGGCTGTGATTATTCCTCATGTCTCCTAGACGCCTGTTCCTATAGCTGTTATCCTCAATCCTTTTCTAGATTTTATAGATCAGACAATCACCCTCCGTACAGGAAACCATTCCATTTTTGAGAGGCTCTCCACAGTTTAGAGAGCCTTCTCCAACCTCCTCTAATTTTCAAGGGCTTTTCTAACTCGCCTCACAATGAAGTCAATTCAGCACCATTTGAAAAAGTTCAAAATAAAATATTGCTGTTTATACCTGTTGCCGAAGCATCCCCAAGATTGACAATGGGGATTATGCTAATAATTTTGTTGTGCGCAATTGCGGTGGAAGCGCAGAAATGCAGCCCAGCACACAATTGTGCCTTCGATGCGGTGCGGTGCAAGGGTGGCATGATGTGCCACCCTGCACCCTGCTGTTTTTTCCTGTCCCCCAGTGGCGCAGGCACCTGGAGCAGGAGACGGCAGCGGGGGAATGAGGATGAGACCGTGGTGGCAGCCAGAGCTGGCGGGGCCCCAGAGCCTGGGGGCCCAGCTTGGTTGGTGATCGTGGGGTCATGGAACCAGCATTTTTTTTTATGCGGCTAGCAGGGTGCTCATTGGTGGTTCAGCGGGGGCACTCCTGTGCCACGCCCTGCCTCCCATCTGCTGGCGCCTTATCTCCCTTTTGCCTTCCCTTCTAATTTCTCTTCTTTCTCACTTCCTCCTTCCCTCTCTCCTCTCTCTCGTTTTATTTCTTAATTATTTGCTCCCCATCTCACTACCCTCTTTCTTTCATTCCTCTTTTCTTTCACTCTCTATCACACTTTTTCTTCTTTCTATACCCCATATACATTCTTTCATGTTTTCCCACTTTTCATTGCCTTACTCACGCCCTTCTTTTTCTTTTCCCTTCTATCTTTGTTGAACTTTCTTTTTCCTCTCCCTTTTCTTTCTTTTCTCTTTCTCCTCACTTTCTTCTTTCTTTTTCTTTCCTTTCCCACTTTCCTTACTTTTTCTTTTCATTTCGGGCATGTGATGTGACACAAGGGGCCCACAAAACCCTGGAGCCGGCACTGGCGGTAGCAGCAGGTGGCGGGTCTGGCATACCTTCTCGGGTCTGGCACTGCTGCAGCCACACTCTAGGGGTCCTTTACTGCTTTGCTTCAGCAAGGACCCCATGAAGCTGCGTTGGATTGGGACAGCAGCGTTGGATTGGGAGGTGGCACCAATCATAGCCACTGCACTTCAACAACCATTTCTTCAGAAGAGTGTTACAACCACATATAATTTCCCACTAGGGGCATGCACCCAGGCATACCCTTAGTAA
Organism: Gastrophryne carolinensis; assembly: GCA_027917425.1. NCBI lineage: Eukaryota > Metazoa > Chordata > Amphibia > Anura > Microhylidae > Gastrophryne > Gastrophryne carolinensis. Next base: position 98,530,333 of record CM051241.1, read on the forward strand.
AGGAGGGTCCAGTCCATCAGGGGATGGGATCTCAGCAGGCTGTAGGTCCTCCTTAGGGCAATGGAAAAGTTCAAAGTCACAGATTATTTTAAAGGGATGCCCCTCTCTATTTGGCAAACTTCAAACTCAGTACCAGGGGTGTACATAGATTTCCCTGGGCCACATAGCAAAAGTCATAGTGCCCCCCCCCCCCCCCACACACACACAAAAATTTAGAACGATTGTTCTTTCTCATGTTTAATGTACATTACTACATTTCCCAATTCCTTCAGTCTTTCTCTCTTTTCCACATTCCATCCACTTTTTTTTCTTTTCCACATTCTCTGCATCTTTTTTTTCTTTGCCGCATTCCTTACATTTTCCACCTTTTCCACATTCCATCCACCTTTCTCTCTTTTCCACATTCTCTTCATCTTTCTCTCTTTTCCACATTCCCTCAATCTTTCTCTCTCTTCCACATTCTCTCCACTTTTCTCACTTTTCCACAGTTCCTCCATTTTTCTCTCTTTTCCACATTCCCTCTATCTTTCTCTCTTTTTCCACCCTTTTCTCTTTTCCACATTCTCTTCACCTTTCTCTCTTTTCCACATTCCCTCAATCTTTCTCTCTCTTCCACATTCTCTCCACCTTTCTCACTTTTCCACAGTTCCTCCATTTTTCTCTCTTTTCCACATTCCCTCTATCTTTCTCTCTTTTTCCACCCTTTTCTCTTTTCCACATTCTCTTCATCTTTCTCTCTTTTCCACATTCCCTCAATCTTTCTCTCTCTTCCACATTCTCTCCACCTTTCTCACTTTTCCACAGTTCCTCCATTTTTCTCTCTTTTCCACATTCCCTCTTTCTTTCTATCTTTTTCCACCCTTTTCTCTTTTCCACATTCTCTTCATCTTTCTCTCTTTTCCACATTCCCTCAATCTTTCTCTCTCTTCCACATTCTCTCCACCTTTCTCACTTTTCCACAGTTCCTCCATTTTTCTCTCTTTTCCACATTCCCTCTATCTATCTCTTTTTCACATCCCTCCATCTCCCTCTCTTTCCACAGTTCCCCCATCTTTCTTTTCCACATTCTCTCCATCATTCTGTATTTTCCACATTCTCTCCATCTTTCTCTCTTCTCCACATTCCCTCCATCTGTCTCTCTTTTCCACATTCCCCCATCTCTCTCTTTTTCACATTCCCCCCATCTCCCTCTCTTTCCACAGCTCCTCCATCTTTCTTTTCCACATTCTCTCCATCATTCTGTATTTTCCACATTCTCTCTTTTCCACATTCCCTCCATCTCTTTATCGCTTTTCCACATTCTCTCCATCTTTCTCACTTTGCCACAGTCCTCCCCTTCTTTTTTCCACATTCCCTGCTTCTATCTCTTTTTTTCACCCCTTCTTTCTTCATAGTCACCCTGTTCCATCTCTTTTCTCTATATCCTTTATTTGTTTCTCCTTTCAAGTTTCCACAAACCCTTCATTTTTTTCGTCACTCCTCCATTGTGTGCCAGTCCCTGCCATCCTCCCTGACATAACCAGTCCCTGCTTTCTCCTCACATGCCCAGTCTTGGCCATCAGTGCCATTTGGGTATCCGAAGGGGGGGGGGGGTCTTTAAAAAATCCAAAATATACTTCAGAGACTGGACTTGCACTATAAATGATAATAAAAAAATAGAAAAATAAGAAATGAGCACAGAAGACACAAAAACACGACCCTGGAAGAAGTGAGAAGGTTAAATAACAGATATTATTATGCATTCCGTAGTAGATGCATACCTTCCAACTTTTCAGGGTGGGAAAGAGGGACAAATGTTACCTTAAGCCACGTGATGGAGGGATGGATAGGAGATAGGGTGTAACAGTTACAACAATAGAAACACTTTGAACAGGCAAATGAATCATTTATTGCTGCAGATCTGCATGTTACACTTCAAAGAGGGACAAATGGGAACAACGAGGGACAGGGGGACATAAGCTCAAAAGAGGGACAGTCCCTCCAAATGAGGGAAAAAAAAACACTTGGGAGGTATGTGTAGCTGTGAAGATGTGCAGCATCTTCCTTGTACATCCCCCGGTATCCTGTGCATTGCTCAGTACAGTTTCAGCCCTGGCACCTCTCAGGGGCCCCACTATAAAGCTTGGTCCTCACTAGTCATCTCCGCCAGGAATCTTTGCCTGGGTAGCTTGACTCCTGCCTCAAGGGTCCCAGCATGGTTCGGCGGGGGTTCTTACATTTGGTGGCTTCCAAGGGATTCCAGCAAGAAGTGCTACAGGCAGGGGTGTAGCTGGGTGAGGGCAGGGGGTACCAAAAGGGGGCCTTTGCACAGGTGGGGGCACCATTTCAAATCTTTCTCCTGGGCAAAGATTCAAAATGGCACCCCCCACCTGTGCTCTGGCCCCTGTTGGCACCCCTCTGACCTGCTGCATCCAGGGCACATGCCCCCCTCTAGCTACGTCCCTGGACCCTGCATAAAGGTTGGCATCTGGTTAGTCACCTCCACCAGCTCTTTGCCGGTTCAGCACCCGAAAGGTATCCTGTGCACTACATTCTTAGGCTCTTTCATGGACTATATTCCTAATTCCAAGTCACATGAGTGCTTCCTGGGTCTTCCCCTTTAAAACCTCAGGAACCAATGGCAAGAGGTGGTGGGCTGTACTCAGAACACACTACCTATTAACCCCTAGGTGGCAAGCTTTCAGGGACCCTTCCAGACCAGGCATGAGGCTAGGTAATCATCCCACAATACGTGCACTTTGTACTTTTAATTTAAAAAAAACAGGAGGGGAGACCCTTTGTGTTCCATGACTCCAAAAAAGCTTCCAGCAGCAGAAGAGCAGAAGCCAGAGTGGCGGGGGACACAGTGTTCAGGGATGAATCGATGGGAGGTAAGTATTAAAAAAAAAATAATATTATTTGTCTTTTTTACATTTAACTCTTTGTGAACTGGTAAGGGATCCATGAGACTCCTATAGCAGTTCACAAGGCTTAGGGAGCTGGCAATCACCTGTGGCTAGCTACCAGGCTATCTGCAAGCCTAATACGCCTCGAAAGCTTGAGGTGAGTACTTTCAGAGAATATATAGTTTGTGGGGCGGTATTTCAAATGTTAAAGGTTGTTTTTCTTGAAAAGCTGCAAGGTGAACATAGCAGCTGTATTTTATCTGTTTCAGTTTGGAGGAGTCTCCTGGGCAGGAAAAGGTGTCCATCAATACATATGTGGTCCCGTTGTAACCAGGAGAAATAGGGTTTTTACACAAAACTTTATTGAAAAAACATACATTTTTTTTATTATAAAAAGACACTACAAATTGTAAATAAAAAATTGTTTTATTTCGTTGCACAGATTTCACCCAAAAATATTGAGAATACACTAAAAAATACAATCATATCATGTTAAAGCCCAGCCCAGAAATCCCTTCAGAAATCACAGCTGAATATGTATAGCGCAAAATAGTGAAAAATGGTCTGGAAACAGAGGGTGACAAAAACTCTAGGTAGACTGGCACTTACAGGGTTAAAGCTGCAAATGAAGAGATGGAGTCTCTTTACCAACTCCAGACATGAAAGCTTACTGAGCTACCACAAGGCAAGAAAGCAATCAGATGTAAATGATGGGTCTTCAAGAACAAATATGACTCTGAAGATAAAGTGTACCGGTTAAGGGTAACATTAGTCATTAATGGATACTTACAGAAATATGGTGAAGGCTATGATACTACATTTTCTCCAGTTGCTAAGCAAACCTTATTCAGAACTTTGATGACTGTAGCTTCTGTCCAACAGATGACAGTGAGACATTTTCACATCAAAACTGCCGAAGAAGAGCTTACAAAACTCAACCTGAAAGTTATGTCAAAAAGGGAGAAGAACATCTTGTTTGTAAAATGCAAAAATCTCTCTATGGTCTTAAACAAAGAAAGAAAATGAACAAAGTCCTGATTGATGAAGGATTTCAAAGATCTCAAGCTGATCCATGTTTATACCCAAACTGTGTAGCAGAGCAATGGACATATGTTCCTCTATATGTGTATGATCTTGGAAATGTGACATATTATTAGGGAATCCAAATCCAGAGAGAAGAAGATGGGAGTTTTCTTCTCAGCCAAAGTTCTAAAATCTCCTCAGTCCTAAACCAGTTTGGAATGTAAGAAGCCAAAGGATCCATCCTACTTGAAGTTAGAAGGAGACGAAAACTACCAAACAGGGAGAGTTACTGAGAATCAGTGGGGCACTTCTGTACGTAGCAACTACTACTCCCCTAAATATCTCAGCCTCAGTTGGAATTCTTTGAAAACGAGTAAGAAAGCCTCGCCAAAGAGACTGGAATGCAAATAAGAGACTGTTACAACTCTCATGCTAAATCTTAAGAGATCTGCAGCAGGAGATCTGACTCTCAGAGGTTATGTAGACGCAGATTGGGCTGAAGAGTCAAGTGATTGGAAATCAACTGTAAGTGGCTACTTACATTGATGTGAAACATCACCACCTGCATGATTTAGTGTTATGTGGGATATATACATTTGTTTATTGTGAGTCTGACAAGATGACAAAGCTGATATCAATAGCCAAGTTTGAGGAATTCAGAACCGCAATGGGACTAACAGGATAAGTAATTGTTGAGTGGGGGAGTTGGAATAGTTTTAATACAACAACTACATCCTGGATATGACTTTCTGCTTGTTATGCTATTGAGAAAGTTAGTTTAAAAAGAAAAAACAGGAAGTCGTAGGCAAACCATGTGACTCTATGCATAATGTGTTTAACTGCTAACAGAAAGGAGCTGTTTCCTGCTCCATTTTGAGTTGTCTTTCTGATGTATCCTGTCTCTACATTTATGTCATAAATAGCCATTGCTCCTTCACGCAAGAAGAGTGTTGTTTACAATCCGCTGTCAACAAACTGTGGTGTCTTGCTTGTTTGGACAGATCAACCTATAGTGTAGTAAAGCACTGTGTATTTGTTAGTGTTTTCTAGGCATATCTGGGGTCAGCTTGGCAAGATTTATCTTTCAATGAAATACATATTTCATTTAAAGACGAATATAGGTGGATCTATACAAATTTCCGCTCATGGTGCCAGCACGCGTATGCTAACTTCTGCTGGTCATGCCAATACACGTGCGTTAACTTCCTCCCAAAGTTGTACTCATGGTGGGCAAGCTAATAACGATGCATGTTCACTAATTGCCGTCCACAATGGAGCATGCTCAGATGACTTTAAAAGGAGCATCCTGGCACCGGGATGGCACAAAGAGATCTTGTATCCAATCGACCATGCCTCTTTGTCCCTTTTGATTGTTCCATGACCCTTGAACTTGGACCTTTCTTTGCTAACCCTTGCTTGCACCTAGACCTCTGTTTGCTTTCTGCCCACAACCTCAGATTATGAACTGGTGCATGCTTGGTTGCAGCTTGCCCAAGACCTCGGATTACATGTTTATGCATGTGCTATTCCCGCCCACAACATTGGACTTGAACTTTGACTACTCTGACTTCTCCAATCTCCAACTACATTAACATTAACTATTCACTTTTTGGTGCAGAAAACAACAGGCTTTCGATTCCCTGGTGGCACAACCTGAAGCTCCCGTTGCCGGTGGAAGCTCTTGGCAAAACAAGGCTGCTGGGTTGAGTCTTGTGCTTTAGGTAGGAAGGTAACTTCCTGGTGCAGATAAGCACATTAGCTGTGGGAAGCCGGTGATGCAGCCGTGACTGCCTAAGCCAGGGGATCACTAGATCAGTAAGTATATCTGGCAAACACAGGGGTATCTCTATATGGGTTGCCTCAGAGAAAGGGAATTGCCTGGCCCTTGAGGTATTATAGACCACTGGTCCGGGACTAAAGGGTTTTGGTCTGCTTTAAAAACAAAGTTACACTTTGAAGGTCCAATACTATGTAATACTGTAACTATCTTTACAGTAAATATTTATACACAGTGATTAGATCTCCTCTAAGGCTTCTCTCTTGTAAGCTAATAAAAGGGGCCTCTGCCCGGCCTGTGTCAGAGGCTGTGAGGAGTGAGGGGGGGTTCTTGGACCTAGGGTAGGTTGATGTGGAGTGTGGGGTGTAGTGCACTTACTCCTTAGTCATTGCTGGTCTCCATAAATGACCCTCCATATGTAAAACTACAGTAACTTTATTAAGACTTCCAATTCAGCTTAGCAGCACATCACATCACTGGTGGAACACTTTAGCAGGTTTACTTTACACATTCCCTAAGTACTCGTTCACTTGTTAGCTTTTTGGGCCTCGGGCTGCTACCGACTTCTAGTCCTCCCTTATCTCTGGTTAGCATTAGTCCATGTTCGAGTTCAGCAGCCAGGCCAATGGAAAAGCTGGTTCTCAGCAGGCCATCAACCCGTTTCACCTAAGGGTGCACTCATCTCACCCCGCGAACCTTAGTGGTGGTGGCGGCAGCAGCGGCGTTTGAATTTGGCCCCAGCCAGGGCTACATAAAGATGGCCCTCAGCTCCCATGAGTGAGAACACTTCTAGTGCTAGCAGCTGGCACGAGAAGTGTATTCACTCATGAGAGCATGCAGCCATCTTTTTGTAGCCCGACTGGGAACAAATTCAAACGCCGCTAAGCCGCTAACGCTGAGAGGAAGAGGATGCTTACTGCTGCACAATCTGCACCCACCCCAAAGTTAGGGTCTCCATTGCTTTCAATGGGGACTGGGTTCGGGCTCGGTTGCCCGATTCCGCACTTTCATTCAAAGTTTGGCTGAACTCTCCGGACCCAAACTTTGAGGGGTTTGCCCATCCCTACTTATCAGCTTATGTTAATAGAAATCTTCCCTCTTTGAATAACACTTCTAGAACATTGCAAAGGTCAGGTTCCCCCTTATATCACCTATCTTATTCTGTCTCAATACTGTATCTAATCCCAGCCAATGGCAAAGCAGATGCTGTTGCTAATGTTATCTGGTTTAGTCTCTACTTACATTAGACTTTCTTGTCTAAAGGGGACAATAGACTAATTATTAACTTCTCCCATTCCTTAGGCAACATTGCCATCGTGTGGTCTGATGGATCAATGACACCTAAGTACTGCTTTTTATCTACTACCATAGGAAACTATTGTCCAAACCAACTAAAGCTATCTCTCTCATGGCTTCTTCTGTTGAGAAGGTTCTAACCTATCCTAATTTAATGCTTTTTCACCCGGCTACACTAATGTTCAATTTTTCTAACCTTTTAACGCAAGAGAGACCTTAATCTTAGTTGTCCACCCTCAGCATAATAGTTATGTAACTGATGTATTTTTTCTTATAAACCTGTATATTGAATGAATGTATTATAGCTTTTCAGAACGATGGCTCGCTATGTTCATTGAATACTAAACGTTTGGTGGGCCTTAGCGCCATGCCGGTGCAGATGGAACCGCCGTATGTCCCGTCCATCAGTCTTCATGATGGACTCTGATTCTATTCGTTGTCAGGAGCGCTGCTCGCCCAGCAGAAGGCAGCCTCCAGCCGATTAAGAAAGGCCCAGAATAGTTATTGATCATTGCCCAGCTATTGATAAGCAGCAGCACAGCTCGCTGTTCTTCCTCCCTGGGTGGCTGCCACCGACTATTTCTCGACAGGAAGAGAAATGAAATCCCATTAAATGCCCAAGAAAATAGCCTGAGCCTTTCATTCTCCTTCTCTCCAATCAAACGGTCAGTGTTCTGGTGGAAAAATTGAAATACAGCCCGCGGAGCGCACCCGGCTGCCTATTGATTGATGCCTGTTTCCAGATTAAGATATAAAATCTGTGGATCCTCAGTGTTCCATGTATGGTGCTGGTGGACAAGGGATGAGATATGGAAAGGTCATCTTATGTTTCATTTCCTTGTCAGTGATGTAGACTAAAGGGGTTAATTATGAAAGCAGGCCTTAAAAATACTTCCCCAGAGGGCATCCCAAATGGTGATGCCCTGCAGTTCAAAACTAATCTAGTCCTGGGATTCCTTTAGGAAAATGCAGGTATCCCGCTCTGCATGCACCTAGCAGCAGACCATCAGGTCTTCCGGATGGATAGAGAGAGCAGGGATGCTTCTGCAAAGCAGAGCATGCTTCTGATTGCTGATATGACCACCATGCAGAGACGGATTATGAGGCGTGCGCCCCGACGAGGCCTCCAGCACTTGCCCTGTAAAGGGAACCTCCACCAACCTTTGGGTTATGGTCTGGTCCAGGAAGCTTTTCAGTCCTTGGTGTGACGGGCCGCAGGGCCGACAACAAAGCTATCAGTGGCAATGGGGGCCCTGCGCCTGGGCAAGCCTTTTTTTTTGTTTTTGCCAACCTGCAGCCAAAGCCACCACAGGGCAGGACGGGGAGTCTAGAGCTGCAAAGCCGCCGTCAGCAACGCTACAGTGATGGGTGCGTGCAGAGCGGTGGTCTCTCACTGCACATAAGCCACCAAGCACAGCCACTGACAGCTCAATGCAGGGAACTATGTTCTGCTGGGCCAGCTGGAGGACTACACCCCCCCCCCCACCCACAATGGCAAAGCAGGAGTTCCTGAGCAGCACACACCCGCACAAGGGACTTGATCTGACGTTCCAGTAAGTAGGCGGGTGCCAGACAACCACCAATCACTTACTTGGCTGGACTATTATTTTAAAGGGAAAAAAATACTGTATCTGGGGCCTCCACCAGATTTTGTGCCCAGGGGCCTCCACCACACTTAGTCCAGCCCTGCCGCCATGGAATACCAGTTCTAGATGAGTTGATTTGGGATGCCCACTAGAAAAGAGCTTCTGCTGGACCTAAAGTCTTTTGGGTCCATTTTTGGTCTATTTTAAAGTTTGGTTACAGTCCTCTCCCCTACATATGGAATCCTGATTTGCCCCTCTGATTAAACAGCAAAAGAAAGCCCCAGATGAGCCTGTGTACTTCTCTAGTGCACCATATGGCAGCTAGTGGGGTTCTGTAGGTGAATATTTTATGTAATCATTGTGATCCTGGACTTAAAGTGGACTTATCACCTCCATGTCCCTCCCTGGAGTCTAAATTGGAGACTCCAGGGCCAGCTGACTAAGTGCACCTGGGGCATCCTGCTTGTGTTAAAGTGGACCAACACCCAGGGGGGATCGGCCCGGGAATCTATAAGATTCCCGGGCCGATCAGATCCCTCCCCGCGGGGCATCCAAAATCGGGATGTCCCGCGGGGTGAAACCCCCCAGGAAGCCCACAATCCTACCTTTTCCACGTTCCAGCGGCGCATGCGCGTCCACCGCCGCCGCCTCCCGCGCGTCCCTCTAGCAGGGCGTGCTCCCGCACCGGCCGTTTGTGAATGGCCGGCGTGGGTGCGCTCAATGTAAGAGGGAAGCGCGGGAGGCGGCGGCGGACGCGCTATGCTTGTCCGGCGCTGCCTCTCGCTTGTCCGCCGGCGGGGATTGGCTGCAGCGGTCACGTGGGAGCGGGGAGAGGTGAGTTTTCGGGGCTTTCTGGGGGGTTTCACACAGCGGGGCACCCCCGATTGGTCCACCGAAGTGGACCAAAACCCAGGATAGTCAAAATTCTGGGTGTTGGTCCACTTTAACCCCACACAGACTTTTTGGCAGTCTTGCACCACGATCACAGTTCACAGCCATATTCCCAGCATCCCTGCAGCTGAAGCCCGCTCCCGCACCCAGGCATTCAGATAGGTTGGGCGTGAGAGCATGCCACACATTGCAGGGAAACCAGGGATGCAGCCACTCTCGCTCCCCATGCCGGCGCTCAGTACAAAACAACGCCATTAGTTTGTACAGCATAAAGCATTGATTGGACGAGTGCCTGCACATGTGTCACGACAGAAAGGTGATTTGTGTAGGCAATCTGGGGGCTTTCACACAGCGGGGCATCCCAGATTGCCCATGGGACAAGGACCTATCACCAGGATAGTAACAATCCTGGTGATAGGTCCACTTTAATGTGGTCCTTCAGTAAAAAATAACTAGATATCTGCTTACTCCTCCCTGGTGGACAAATTGTTTTCTAATCTCCGACTAGTTAAAAGAGAACCCATGATTCCCTCCCGCCAGGGCATCCAAAATTGGGATGCCCCGCTGTTTGAAACCCCTCAGGTTGCCCGATTTACTCATCTTCTCCCCCAGTCCAATGGTGTATTCACAAGCAGTGGGCGTTCCCCTCTTTCGAGAGGCGTAGCTAGGATTTCTGGCACCTGGGGCAAAAATTCAAAATGGTGCCCCCACCAGTGCTTAGACCCCCCTTTGGTGCCCCCCTGACCTGCTGCACGTGGGGCAGGTTCGCACCTGCTCCCCCCTAAGTAGGTTCCGCCTCTATCCATTTAGCATGCACCCCAGCCATTTGTGAATGTTTGGAGCAGGCACGCTCCCTGTTAGAGGGCAGTGAGGGATGTGGCCGCTGGGAGCACTTGGCGCTCAGGTCTAGACGAAGGGGTGGGAGTGGAACCGAATGCTGATTGGACCGGGAAAAGGAGAGTTAGATTGGGTGACCAGGGGGGTTTCACACAGTGGGGCACCCCGGATCGGGGTGGCCCGGGGGAAAAGACTAATACATAGGATAGTCAAAATTCTGGGTTTTGGGTCCACTTTAAATGGATGGTCAATCTCTTTAAATTAGGAGTCTTTATTTGTGCCTTGTTTTCTAAATGATTGGCTCCAATTCTGCTCCAGTCTTTTGTCTAAATATTTTAGCTCTGGCTCTTCTGATGGTTGACAGGTATTCTTATTAAAGCACTTTGATAAATAAGGGTGAGGGGCTGCGACAAGGCTCCTGCCTCCCGCTGCTCTCTCTCTCTGCCGGTAAACAAATAACTGGTGGTGGGGAAAAAAAAAAGAAATTCTGAGCCGGTGGAATTGTGGAATCTTTAGTTTCTGCTCGAAGAACAACATCATATAATGAGCTTTCATCTGTCAGGGAACGGCTGTTATTTACTCCGACGCCCAAGTGCTGCTACAGGAGATCCTATGGGAGCGGAATAAACGCAGTGCCAACCAAAGGACAACATCTCCCTCTGGTGACCCCGCTGCGCAACACACCTCTGCCAACGGCCTCGGATGGAAGCTGATGAGTAAATGGGGGAAATCCATTCCGGGCCTTATTTGAGAAGCGCTCACGCCATGTAGTATCATGCCATGTGACCGCCAGGCACAGTTTGTGAAAACCATATAAGTCAAACTGGTGATTGCTTCTAATAGCGCCATGTAGCGTCACATGTATCACTAGCGGCAGCTCAGTGTAAAGCGCCGACATACAGCGCCACATAGCACCTATAGCTCAGTTGCGCTCTCCCATACACTTCAATTGTGTATACTTTGGTTGTGTGTAGAAATCACGTTTGGATGACATTTTGCAGTATTTTTTCACATAAAATTAGTGTGTTGGCTCCTGAGCAGCAACAAAAGACTTTAGCGTTGTTGCTGTCCATGGGAAGAAAATCTGGTGGAGGTCCCCTTTGCAGGGCAAGTGGTGGAGGCACCTTGTGCCCATCTCATAATCCAGCCTTGGCATTGTTCCTGGAATTTTGGGTTTAGGCTGCAGAATTGTATTTACTGTTCAGCCATTGCAGTGCCAGTGCTTCAGTGTGTAACAATGTCATTCCATGTGGTTTAGGTCTGTGGCTGGGGTTTTTATTGCGAGAAACAGACTTGCTATGAATAGCGTTTGGCGCCAGAGCACCCATGTTTTAGATCGCCGACATTGGCTTTGTGTTTTTTGGGTCTTAAATAGGGGCATTAGCACCGAACGTTGGCCGTTCTTTTCTGGCGCTACCTATCGTTCGCTTCAGTGTTGTCCTGTTGTTATATGTGTCGATGCCTTGGCCGCCTTTCCCTTGGGACGCTACATAGCGATTGTGAAGCCAGGGGCCTTCCTTGAGTGCTTTCCCAGGCAGGATAGACGATCCTGGGGGAGAGTTGCGCTGGTACCCCTGGAGCACTATCAAGCCACCGGATCCTGGGACTGCTTCCACCAGCGGCACTATTTCCACCACTGTGCCCCAGCCCGTGAGAACCTATCAGGTTTTCAAAAGCACGTGTGCAATAATCTTATTGCTGTGACTAAGGAGGAGGAGAAACTCTGCAATTTAAAGTTGACCCTAAAAAAGTAGCGTGCGTATGTCAGCAGGGTGAAAGGGTTGAATCACAACACTGCCAAGTTGGAATTGGCGGATTTGGAGGCGCCGGTAAAGCAACAGGAGCAGTGGTGTATTTCAAGAGAAATGAGCAGCGCTATAAGACCATGCAGTGCTCAGGTCAAGCCATGGAAGAGGAGGAGGCTGACCACGTGGTGGAGAGGCCAATGGAGGACGTACTGGCTACACTTTCACCCCAGGCCGTAAAAACGAACCGGTGAATGTAACATCTATGTCTGGAGAAGTTCACTAGGTTTGTGCAGTGTTGGAGTGCAGTGGAGGAGACCTGCCAGAGGGTGATCACCAGAAGGTATGTGAGGAGCTAATGCCAGTTCAGTATGATGCTTCCCTAGCCAGCCATCCTGCGAAGGGCGGTGATAGCGCTGTGTCAGGTGGTAGTGGGTACTTCTTTTGGTACTCCTTGACCTGCAAAGGATGGGGTGGTGCCAGTCTCAACTGCTGTACTGGCAACTATCCCAGGTCTGGGGCTTGCTGATCTTGGTAGGCACTGGACCATGGGTGCTTCACCCGCAGGATTGGGTCTGGCTGGGAAGACTTCAAATGGTCCTGCATGCTCTGATGTGTCTGCTGTCAGCTTGCCCTCTGTGTCTCCTTCTAGTCTGCCTCCTGTGTCTGCTATGTCATCTGCCGCCCTGCCCCCTGTGTCTGCTCCAACTCTGCCCCCTATCACTGTGTCTGGTGCCTGCCAGCCTCCTGTGTTTGCTGCTGGACTGTCTCCTTTTCTTGTTGCTAGCCTGCTTCCAATGGCTGCTGCTGGACTTTACAATGGAACTATTGATGCCGAGCTTTCCCCTGTTACGGATAAATTTTCCCCCATGTCCACAACAATTGATAATTCTGCTTCTGAACTCTCAGATGTGACTGCTGTTACTGTGGAGGAGGCATCTGACTGTCCAGTTAATCTTCCTATGTTTACCCCTATGTCTACCAATGTGGACTTCGACAGGACTGTACCCTCAAATGTTGGAGCCCCTGCTGCAAAGTTTATCACCCAGTGGGCAGTGGTGGATCTCATCCTGGGTATGGGATTCACAGTCGCAGACATTTTAACCCTGATCAGTCCAGTGGGGAGTGCAGAGCATGACCTGAGCTTTGTTAGACCAGAGGGAATGGACTTGTTTTGGGAGCGCTACGAGCTGCTGAAGCAAAATCCTGCCTGGAAGGGGTTAACTCCCATCCAGGTCTCCAGACAGCAGCTTGTTAAAAATGTCACCATCCTAGTAAGAAATTAGTCCATTCCCCCTTCTTATCTAACAGTCTGGCTAAAGCGATATGGAGATGTTCTCACTCCCTAAAGGAGATCCTGGATGATCACTGACCCTGAGGCTCCTCAGGAATGGCAACCAGGTCACCCACCTGCCATCATCCGTCTATATTGGCCGTGACCGGCTGACCATCTTTTATTCTGGTCAGCCCAAGGTTTGCCATAAATGTGGGGCCAAGGGTCACTTCAGCGCTTCCTGCTCACTTCTGAGGCGCTCGTTGTGCCAGGGCTTGGGACATTTGGCTAAGGACTGTAATACCATCTGTTGTAATCTGTGTCACCAGCTCAGCTATCCTTATAGTCAGTGTCCTTGCACAACCTGGACAGGGAAGGGATGCAGGAAATGCTGTGGCTAGATGAGGAGGAATGTTCCCATGCTATCCCGTCTGCGGTCCCCCCCTGCTTACCTGGGGGTTCCTGAGGCCCCTGCGCCTGATCCTGTACCATCTCCAGGTGGCCCTAAGATCAATCCCCACTCAGCAGTGTAAGATCAAGCAATATAATAGTTGAGGCCGCAAAGGGGGCTGGCACTGCAAGTACCAGGGGGGGTTGGCCACAAAAAAGAAAAGGAAAAAGGACAATTGAGTGCCAGAGCCCGGGGAGAGCAGTGGGTGCAGCTCTCCAACCGGTTTGAGGTTCTCTCTGAGGACTCTTCTAAAGAAATCTTATCATTTGATTAAGAGGCCTCAGATATGGAGGAGGAAGCACCAGTTTCCTCCAGTAAGTGCAAGGGATCTGATTGCGAAGCCGGAGAAAAGGCTAAGAGACATTCTCCCAAATGACTCTCATGGCAGTTCCCCCTCCGATTAACGTGGCAACCATTAATGTTGCCAGCATTAAATCTGTGAGCGCTCATTTTATGGCCTAATTTTTTCTCAGCCAGTTTGTTGCTGACATTTTGTTTTTGCAGGAGACCAGGCTGGCCAGTCTGGCCGACATTCACGATGTGAAGCGGGAGTGGAGGCAGAGGCACTCCTCTTGGTGTCTTGCGGTCGAGCTTTTCAGCGGAGTGGCGGTGCTTTTTAAAACTGACATGGTAACTTGCCAGTGAGTCATTGAGGTGGAGATCGGGAGGTGCATGGTCTTGGACACCATTGTGAAGGGGCAGGACCTGCACCTAATAAATATCTATGGACCCCAAACTAAGTGGGACAGGAAATGCCTCTTTACAAGAATCAAGCCGTGACTAGGCCCATAGACAGGGGAGGTTTCAAAGGCAAGCTGGGCTGCGATAGTCTCTTTTTGAATAGTATGGTTAGAGAAGCAGGTCTGGAGGATGTGCACATTAAGCACTCTGAGGTCCAGTCACGGGATTCACTTTTCAGCGAGCTAGCAGTCAGAGTAGGATAGACAGGTTTTTCTTTGAAGAAGGCCTCGGCTTCTCAACCTTTATGGCTGCAGGCAGTCGAGTTGTCCGATCACCTTTTACTATCGATGGTCTTGAATGCCTCAGACACACCAGCTCTCCTTGAGGAGGAGAGGGTTAGACAATTCTTTGAGGAATTTTTTCAAGCACAGGTTTCCATTAATGATTTTTGTAGCAGCAGGGTCCCAGGAGTGGTGGGAGCTGACCAAAATGAGAATTGCTGTGCTTTTCAGAGGCCTCTGAAAAAGGAGACAGCTTGATAAGTACATAGCCTAACAGTGCTTGCAGAGGAAGCTGGACCTCTGTGTCTCGAATGGTGGAGATAAGGGGACAAAGTTAAGCTTCTCCTCAGGAAGAGTCAGTATTACCAGCTCCTCTGCTTCTGGAGAGGGTTTCCTCCCTCAGTCATAGAAGTCATAGAAAGGTCTGATTCTGGTTACCTAGGCTCTGATTCTAAAAAATTCAGTGACTTAGGGCACGGCTGTGAAGGTCTCGGTCCCCCTCAGCGCTGCCGTGAAGGTTGCGGTCCCCCTGGCAATTGTTTCCTGGACTTTGACCCTGGAGGGACTTTTGCATCTGCCGAGTCTTCGTCTGCATTGCCCCGTCTAGATTTCTGCCTGGATTGCCCCTGCCTGGATTTCTGCCTGGCTTGCCCCTGCCTAGATTTCTGCCTGGATTGCTCCTGTCTGGATTTCTGCCTGCATTGTTCCTGTCTGGATTTCTGCCTGCATTGCTCCTGCCTGGATTTTTGCCTGCATCGCTCCTGTCTGGATTTCTGCCTGCATTGCTCCTGCCTGGATTTTTGCCGGCATCGTTCCTGTTTCGTCCACCTCATATGGGACTTCTGACAGTTTTACCCATCGTGATCTTCTGCCTGGTCCCATTTCAGCTTTTGGGTTTTCCCAATGTGCTGATTGAAGCAGCATCAGCGGAGCAGTTGTTTAAACACGTCCAATGTCCGCTTTGTGAGGGGGAGGTAATGTCAGGTCTGGAGTTCCTCCAAAGCTTGACTTTCTCCTTCTCCAGCAGATGGCTCTGTCCTGCAGAGGCGTTGGTAATGAGCGACCTGTGTGACTTCCTGCTCTTTATAAGCTGATACACACATGGAACCAGCAGATCAACATTGTATTGTCTACCTGGACCATGACTCTGGACTCTTGAATCTTGTACCTTGAAACCCTGGAATCTTGTACCTTGAAACCCTGGAATTTTGAACCTCGAAACCCTGGAATCTTTAACCTTGAAACCCTGGAATCTTGAACCTTGAAATCTGGACACCTGCCATAGTCCTTGTGATTTAGTCTTCCTGTTCCTGCTCTGTATCTGCCTTTTGACTCCTATGTATGTATGTACTCTGACTCCTTGTGTAGATATATGTACAGCAGCCTGATTGATGTGTGTTCTGTTCACTGTTAGTCACCATTAAACATGGTTTGCCGCATACCTGCCTCTGTTTCACAGCCTAATTACTGGTCATTCTATAATAAGGGATCTCTTTGCTGAGAGATGACAAAAAGTTGCCTGGGTCGGATGGTCTGACAGCAGAATTTTATAAATGCTTTAAGTCCATCCTGGCACCACATTTGGTGGAGGTCTTTAATTGCTGCCTGGTAGAGCGTTCCCTCCCTCCATGAGGCACTCGGCTGTGATCTTTCTGTCAAAAGATAAGGACTCTTCGATGATTGAGAATTGCTGCCCCATTAGCCATCTCAATGTTGATAGAAAGATGCTGGCAAAGATTTTGTTCTGCCGCTTGTCGTCAGTGGTGGAGCAACGGCTTTTCCATCATCAGCACTGCCCTTTCCAAGGTAGAAGCACCGTCTCATGCAGGGTTGTGGGCTGGGGAAAGTACATGTTGGTGTTCAATCAGGCAAAAGCTTTTGATAGGGTAAATCATGAATACCTATGGCTGCTTCTTGGTAAGTATGGCCTGCCGGGGGGGGGGGGGGGGGTCATAAATTGGCTACAAACCCTGTATGAAGGGGCTGAGAGCTTCCCTCTTGTTAATGGTTTGGTTGGAAGTCCTTCCGAAGTTGGCTCCGGTGTGCGCCAGGGATGCCCTCTGAGTCCCCTCCTGTATGTTTTTGCGATTAATCCCTTTATAAGGAGGGTTGAAAGCAGCATGTTATGTGGTGTTCCTCTGGGTGTGCCTGGTGAGCCTCCTTTGAAGATCTTTGCCTACACTGATAATGTATCTGTGATTGTCTCTGGGACAAACGAGGCAGAGGAGGTGGCCTCACTGATAGCACAGTATACAGAAGCATTCGGCTCCAAGGTCAATCACGAGAAGTGTGAAGTTTTCTGGATGGGTTAGGAGGGTGAGGGCTGGGAACATCCGGATAACTTCCCAGTGCCCCAACAGGAAATTAAGATTCTTGACATTTATTTCATCCCATGCGATTATGGCCACAAAAATTGGGAGCGCAGGCTGGGAATTGCCAATGCCAAGGTTGCAGTCTGGAACAGCTGGAAAATGTCTCTCAGGGAAAGGGTTGACCTTATCAAGACCTACCTGATCCCCATCTTTTTAACCCTTTCGCTGCCAGCCTACCTGGAGTTTTTGTCACCCTTGGTGCCAGACCATTTTGCACTATTTTGCGCTCCCCATGTTCAAATGTGATTTTTGAAGGGATTTCCAGGGATTTCCCAGGAAAATGATATATTGTTTTTTTCAGCAGAGTCTGACACACCAGCTCTCCTTGAGGAGGAGAGGGTTAGACAATTCTTTGAGGAATTTTTTCAAGCACAGGTTTCCATTAATGATTTTTGTAGCAGCAGGGTCCCAGGAGTGGTGGGAGCTGACCAAAATGAGAATTGCTGTGCTTTTCAGAGGCCTCTGAAAAAGGAGACAGCTTGATAAGTACATAGCCTAACAGTGCTTGCAGAGGAAGCTGGACCTCTGTGTCTCGAATGGTGGAGATAAGGGGACAAAGTTAAGCTTCTCCTCAGGAAGAGTCAGTATTACCAGCTCCTCTGCTTCTGGAGAGGGTTTCCTCCCTCAGTCATAGAAGTCATAGAAAGGTCTGATTCTGGTTACCTAGGCTCTGATTCTAAAAAATTCAGTGACTTAGGGCACGGCTGTGAAGGTCTCGGTCCCCCTCAGCGCTGCCGTGAAGGTTGCGGTCCCCCTGGCAATTGTTTCCTGGACTTTGACCCTGGAGGGACTTTTGCATCTGCCGAGTCTTCGTCTGCATTGCCCCGTCTAGATTTCTGCCTGGATTGCCCCTGCCTGGATTTCTGCCTGGATTGCCCCTGCCTAGATTTCTGCCTGGATTGCTCCTGTCTGGATTTCTGCCTGCATTGTTCCTGTCTGGATTTCTGCCTGCATTGCTCCTGCCTGGATTTTTGCCTGCATCGCTCCTGTCTGGATTTCTGCCTGCATTGCTCCTGCCTGGATTTTTGCCGGCATCGTTCCTGTTTCGTCCACCTCATATGGGACTTCTGACAGTTTTACCCATCGTGATCTTCTGCCTGGTCCCATTTCAGCTTTTGGGTTTTCCCAATGTGCTGATTGAAGCAGCATCAGCGGAGCAGTTGTTTAAACACGTCCAATGTCCGCTTTGTGAGGGGGAGGTAATGTCAGGTCTGGAGTTCCTCCAAAGCTTGACTTTCTCCTTCTCCAGCAGATGGCTCTGTCCTGCAGAGGCGTTGGTAATGAGCGACCTGTGTGACTTCCTGCTCTTTATAAGCTGATACACACATGGAACCAGCAGATCAACATTGTATTGTCTACCTGGACCATGACTCTGGACTCTTGAATCTTGTACCTTGAAACCCTGGAATCTTGTACCTTGAAACCCTGGAATTTTGAACCTCGAAACCCTGGAATCTTTAACCTTGAAACCCTGGAATCTTGAACCTTGAAATCTGGACACCTGCCATAGTCCTTGTGATTTAGTCTTCCTGTTCCTGCTCTGTATCTGCCTTTTGACTCCTATGTATGTATGTACTCTGACTCCTTGTGTAGATATATGTACAGCAGCCTGATTGATGTGTGTTCTGTTCACTGTTAGTCACCATTAAACATGGTTTGCCGCATACCTGCCTCTGTTTCACAGCCTAATTACTGGTCATTCTATAATAAGGGATCTCTTTGCTGAGAGATGACAAAAAGTTGCCTGGGTCGGATGGTCTGACAGCAGAATTTTATAAATGCTTTAAGTCCATCCTGGCACCACATTTGGTGGAGGTCTTTAATTGCTGTCTGGTAGAGGGTTCCCTTCCTCCATGAGGCACTCGGCTGTGATCTTTCTGTCAAAAGATAAGGACTCTTCGATGATTGAGAATTGCTGCCCCATTAGCCATCTCAATGTTGATAGAAAGATGCTGGCAAAGATTTTGTTCTGCCGCTTGTCGTCAGTGGTGGAGCAACGGCTTTTCCATCATCAGCACTGCCCTTTCCAAGGTAGAAGCACCGTCTCATGCAGGGTTGTGGGCTGGGGAAAGTACATGTTGGTGTTCAATCAGGCAAAAGCTTTTGATAGGGTAAATCATGAATACCTATGGCTGCTTCTTGGTAAGTATGGCCTGCCGGGGGGGGGGGGGTCATAAATTGGCTACAAACCCTGTATGAAGGGGCTGAGAGCTTCCCTCTTGTTAATGGTTTGGTTGGAAGTCCTTCCGAAGTTGGCTCCGGTGTGCGCCAGGGATGCCCTCTGAGTCCCCTCCTGTATGTTTTTGCGATTAATCCCTTTATAAGGAGGGTTGAAAGCAGCATGTTATGTGGTGTTCCTCTGGGTGTGCCTGGTGAGCCTCCTTTGAAGATCTTTGCCTACACTGATAATGTATCTGTGATTGTCTCTGGGACAAACGAGGCAGAGGAGGTGGCCTCACTGATAGCACAGTATACAGAAGCATTCGGCTCCAAGGTCAATCACGAGAAGTGTGAAGTTTTCTGGATGGGTTAGGAGGGTGAGGGCTGGGAACATCCGGATAACTTCCCAGTGCCCCAACAGGAAATTAAGATTCTTGACATTTATTTCATCCCATGCGATTATGGCCACAAAAATTGGGAGCGCAGGCTGGGAATTGCCAATGCCAAGGTTGCAGTCTGGAACAGCTGGAAAATGTCTCTCAGGGAAAGGGTTGACCTTATCAAGACCTACCTGATCCCCATCTTTTTAACCCTTTCGCTGCCAGCCTACCTGGAGTTTTTGTCACCCTTGGTGCCAGACCATTTTGCACTATTTTGCGCTCCCCATGTTCAAATGTGATTTTTGAAGGGATTTCCAGGGATTTCCCAGGAAAATGATATATTGTTTTTTTCAGCAGAGTCTGGGCTTTAACATGAAATGTCTTGTTTGTAATTTTTTAGGTGTATTATCAATACTTTTGGGTGAAATATGTGCAAAAAAATAAAAAAAAAACTATTTTTTGCAATTTGTAGTGTTTTTTGTAATAAAAAATTTAAGTTTGTCAATAAAATCTTATTGCATGTGAAACCCCAATTAATCCCGGTCACAGCGTTACCACATATGTATTGGTAGACACCCTTTCCTGCCCAGGAGACTCCCCCAAACTGAAACAGCGCTTTAGGAGATTTTCAGATAAAATACAACTATGCACCGCGCTAAGCGCACCTTGCTGTCTTTCCAGAAAAAGAACCCTTTACATTTGAAATACCCCCACAAACTATATATTCTCTGGAAGTATACACCTCAGGCTTTCTAGGCGTACCAGGTTTGTTGACATGGCGCAATTTTCTGGAAGTAATCCCTCAATCAATTGAGGAAACAAAGCCACATTTTCCTAAAAAAAAACTATATGCAAACAGAAAAAAACAAGTAAAATCTAAAAAAGCAACATCCGCCGAACAGAACAATACCCAACATGCATAGGTACTGTCAAGGGAAGAGTTGCCAAACACCCCAAAGTAAAGCATGCGCAAAACGGTAATTTTACTTAAAAATTTCAGCTCTGCAGACAAAGTGCGCACCTTGCCATTTTTCAACCAAAACAACCCTTTAAATTTAGAATATCCCCATAAACCATATATTCCCTGAAAGTACACATGTTAAGCTTTCTAAGAGTACTGAGCTTGTTGTAGTTTGCTCATCTTTCTGGAAGTAATCCATTGAAGAATTCTTAGGTTGCACAGGGTTTCCCTAAAAACAATTATAAAAAAAGCAGAATAAAGACCATGTTTTCCTAAAATATCAATATGCAAACAAGAAAAAACAAGCTAAATCTGAAAGCGCAAGGTCCCCCGAGCAGAACAATACCCAACATGCATAGTTACTATTAACCCTTTTAATTGTCAGCCTACATGAAGTTTTGTCACCCTCTGTTGACAGGTCATTTTTCCCCATTTTGCGGCATGATTAACCATGTTTTTGCTGGAATTTCCTGAAAAATTATATACATTACATATACATTTTTTGCAGCAGAGTTTAGGCTTTAACATGAAATGTCTTGTTTGTAATTTTTCTACTGTTTTTTGAATATTTCTGCTTAAAAAAATAAATAAAACCCTTTTTTTTTTTTAATGAAAACCATATTGCATGTGATAGCCCCATTTCTCCCGATTACAACGGTACCACATATGTATCGGTAGCCCCCCCATTCTTGCCCTGGAGACCCCCCAAACTGAAAAGAGCACTTTATTACATTTACAAATAAAATACTATCCACACTATAAACATAAGGGGTTAATTAAAAATGAAAAATGACATAGGGTCCCCCCTTCCGGGGGGGGGGGGGCGTTTTAGCCCTAACCCTCAAAAATCCCCCCAAAAATGACATAGGGTCCCCCCTCCCAACCCTAGCCCTTAAAAATAAAAAAAAAAATGACGTAGGGTCCCAACTTCCGGGGGAGGGGGGGGGGACCCTACATCATTTTTATTTTTAAGGGTTAGGGTTAGCCTAACCCTAACCCACACCCTTAAAAAAAAAATTTTTGAATTTGTTTTTGAATTTTAAGGGTTAGGGTTAGGCTAACCCTAACCCGTAAAAAAAAAAAAAAAGACTTTTTTTTTTTTAATTTTAAGGATTAGGGTTAGGCTTACCCTAACCCTTAAAAATAAAAAAAATGACGTAGAGGGGAACCCATTTTTTTTTTTTAATTTTAAGGGTTAGGGTTAAGCTAACCCTAACCCTTACCAAATAAAATAAAAATGACGTAAGGTCCCCCTCCCAGGGGGGGGAACCCATTTTTTTTTAATTTTAAGGGTTAGGGTTAGGCTAACCCTAACCCTTAAAATTAAAAAAAAAATGACGTAGGGTCCCCCTTACCTGTCATAACCAGCCCGGGACCAGCTATGGGGGCTTGTAGGAACAGAGTGGAGGGGCCAACTTTTGTGGCCCCCCACCCTGCAGCCTACGAGCCCACATACCCTGTGTGGGCCCGGGCTCTTCTGCCCCCCCCCCCCTGGGCTTTGGGGAGGCAGGTAATTGGGGGTGCGGGGGTTAATGGCAAGCCACCCGCTAGTTGCAGGTGACTTGCCAGCCCCTAGCCGTGTGAACTGGTATAAGGGGTCTCATGGACCCCTTACCAGTTCACAAAGGGTTAACAGTAAAAAAAAGACAGACACAAAATTTTTATTTATTAAAAAAAAAAAAAAAACTTTACTCACCTCACCCGATTGTCAGCTCCTGTGTTCATCATCTGTCAGATGCCCTGGTGATCGCTGGCCAGAGGAGGGGGGGCAGGGGATCAGAGCATCCCCTGCCCCTCCACTGCTCTGCCCAGCGATCACCAGGGCATCTGACAGCTGAGCCGAGGAGAGGCAGCAAGACGCCCGGGAGTGATGTCATAAGCCCCGCCCCCAAAGGGGGCTGCTGCTGCCAAACGGGGGGGCTATTTCGGGGGCTTCCCCCCACGGGGGATCGGATGGCACCAAATTAAAGAGGAGACCCGGCCGGATCCAACGAGGGGTCAGATGAGTATTTTTGATTTTTATTGCTTATATGCTAGCAGGGGGGAAAGTCAAGCTGTGGAGTGGAAGCGAGCACGTAGAAACTACGTGCTTGGCACTGAAAGGGTTATATGTCAGCTTCGTCTGTGTTTTGCCAGTATCTCTCTACACCAGGGTCTACAGCGTGTTTTTCCAGATCTTATGGGGAAACCGCATGAACATGGTGAAAGGAAATGTCACCTACCTATCTAGGCGGGAGGGTGGCCCAGGGACAGGTGGGAATGGGGGGCCTGGGTAAAGGCGTGGAGGAACATTAGGTCTCCTTAGTCCTTATGACTTCGCTCTGGGTGGGCTTTTCTATCTCTTCTCACCTGCGTGCACAATTATGTATAGTGTAGTGTTAGGTTGTATATATAGGATTGTATATCCTTTTTTTTTTATTTATTTATCTATTTTTTGTATATATTTTGCATATATTGTATATGATTGATTGATTTTACTCAATAAAAAAAATTTACAATGTATCTTTATGCCAGCAGCGGCCCCAAAAGCATCCAGTCAGTAGATACAATGGTTGCAATGTTTTTTATTCAAGGATCAGTCATTACAGAAATAAGAGATGGTTGCACAGAGCTACAAGACAATTTTGACTGAGGGACTTGATTTTTCAGAAGCAGATCTCTTCCTCTCATGCAAAATAAGAGAGCAAGGGGAAAGTGAAAGGAGAGAAAGGTGAATGGAATGTGGAATAGAGAGAAGGGATGAATTTGGAAATTATAAAGATGGAGTGAATGTGGAAAAAGGGGGTGCAGAGGAAGTATGTAAGATAGAGAATAGTGGAGGGAAATAATGGAAACACAGAGAGATAAAGTAAGTATGGCAATGAAAGGCGGAAGGAGGAAACATGGAAAAGAGAGAGTCAATGTGGAAAGAAGAAAGATGGAGTGAATGTGGAAAGGAGGAAGATGAAATTAACTGGGAAAAGAGAAGAGGTGGAAAAAGTAGGAAGATAAACTGAAAGAACAGTGGAGGGAAATAATAGAAAAAGAGATGGATAAATGAAGGTAATGCAGAAATGAGAGGGAAACGTAGGAAATGTGGAAAAAAGGGTGCAGATGGGTTGTGGAAAAAAAGGAGATAAAGGAGAAAATGATGCACAGAATGCAGAATGTGAGGGGAATATGAAAGGGGGGGAGGGGAATTGAATGTGAAAGAGAGACAGAGAATGGGGAGGATAAAGATGGAGTGAACGTGAGAACAGTGGAGGGAAATAAAAGAAAAGGGGATGGATAAATGAAGGGAATGCAGAAATGAGAGGGAAAAGTAGGAAATGTGGAAAAAAAAAAGATGCAGATGGGTTGTGGAAAAAAAGGAGGAAAAGGAAAAGAATGATGTAGAGAATGCAGAATGCAATGGGAATATGAAAGAGGAATGGAATGTGGACAAGAGAGAGAATGGCTATGGAGAGGAGAAAGATGGGGTGAATGTGAAAAGGAGAAAGGTGGAGTGAATGTGGAAAGTAGAAAGATATTGTGAATGCAGAAAAAAAGGAGGCAGTGGAAATATGTAAGAGAGGCAAGGATAGTAGAAAATAATGGAAAGACAGAGAAATGAAGATGGGGTAAACGTAAAAAGGAGAAAGATGGAATTAATGTGGAAAGTAGAAAGATATTGTGAATGCAGAAAAAAAGGAGGCAGTGGAAATATGTAAGAGAGGCAAGGATAGTAGAAAATAATGGAAAGACTGAGAGAGATAAAGATGGGGTAAACGTAAAAAGGAGAAAGATGGAGTTAATGTGGTAAGGAGAAAGATGGTGTGAATATGGAAAGGAGAAATATGGTGTGAATGTGGAAAGGAGAAAGATGGAGTTAATGTA
Source organism: Gastrophryne carolinensis (assembly GCA_027917425.1). Taxonomy (NCBI): domain Eukaryota; kingdom Metazoa; phylum Chordata; class Amphibia; order Anura; family Microhylidae; genus Gastrophryne; species Gastrophryne carolinensis. The sequence continues at coordinate 98,554,787 of CM051241.1, forward strand.
GAAAGGAGAAAGATGGTTTGAAAATGGAAAGAAGAAAGGTGGAGTGAATGTGGAAAGGAGAAAGATGGAGTGAAATGGAAAAGGAAAATGATGACGTGAAAGTGGAAAAGAGAAAGATAGAGTGAATGTGGAAAGGAGAAAGATGGAGGGAAATGAGAAAGATGGAGTGAATGTGGAAAGGAGAAAGATGGTGTGAATGGGGAAAGGAGAAAGATGGAGTGAATGTGGAAAGGAGAAAGATGGTGTGAATGGGGAAAGGAGAAAGATGGTGTGAATGTGGAAAGGAGAAAGATGGTGTGAAAGGATGATGGAGTGAATGTGGAAAGGAGAAAGATGGTTTGAAAGTGGAAAGGAGAAACATGGAGTGAACGAGAAAGAAAGATGAAGTCAATGTAGAAAAAGAGGAGGCAGAGGAAATATATAAGAGAGGCAAGAGAGGGAAATAATGGAAAGACGGAGAGAGAAAAAGATGGAGTTAATGAAAAAAGCAGAAAGATGGAGTTTATGAATTAATGTGAAAAGGATAAAGATGGAGGGAATGTGGAAAAAGTGGAGGCGAAGAAAATGTGACAAGGGTGAGTGAATGAAAAAAAAAGAGGCAGAGAAAATATTGAAGCGAGAGAACAATTGAACCAGTGTAAGAAAGAAGGTTTTGCTAGATCCAAAACTCAATGGAGAGCAGCAAGTCTGGTGACCCCTTGATGTCCCTAGGATGCCGCCATGCGGTGCTTTGCTGGTGCTTCATTTGTACACCCAAAGACCAGGCATGCAAGGCAATAATAAAAGGTTTGTGTCATGTTCGACCGACCCCCTAAAATATATATATATATATAATATATAGATAATAATATAATATAGATAATATACCGGCACGTGGCACTTTTATACACAGCTATCAGGCAGTTTCCATACACCCCAGCGTCCAAATTTGACCGCCTTGCCACGGCCTGCCATTGTCTGATCGGGCCTGTATTTCTTCTCGGGCTCCATCAAGAGCTCATGTTCTAGGCTGAGCCCAAAACACCAATTAGTCTGGCTGAGAAAGGACCTCTTTTCCCAGCTGCACTGAGGGGAAGTTACAATTAAATGTAAGCACTTTTCCTCCCATGGTGATCACTCAATAGAGAACTGATTAGTGGGAAATGGTGACTTTCCATGTCGGCAGCTTCCAACTCGGGGGAGACACATACTGTACTCAAAATGTAATGTTGTGTACGTAACAATGGAGACTTGGTGGATTTTGCTCACTCAACTATACACATAGCAATGATAGGTCTAGGTGCTCGAGGGGAGGGCTGGGGCCAGGTCCAGAATATGTGTGGGGAGGCCCCTGGGCAAAAAATCTGGTGAAGGCCACAGGGCGCGAGCTTCCTTGTGCCTCCCGCATAATCCAGCCCTGGCTGGGGCCAACTATCATCCCAGGAATTTACAGACTTTGACCAGCACACTACAAGCCCGTGAGATTCTTATCCAGAGCTCCAGGGAGCTTCCTGGGTGATTAATGTGTTTGTCAATTGGCTAAGACTAATCATGAACAGGGGGTAGTTAAATATGTGGGTAGGTGGATATAAAGTTTGGTTTGGGCACTCGGACTTGACCTGAACCCGAATCTCATTGAAGTCAATGGGGACCCGAACTTGGGGGCCCAAAATGGCTGTAAAATGGGGGTAGTAGGGTAGTAGCAGAGGGCTGCAAATTGGGGGTACCACCAGAGTGATTGCCCTGCATAAAATTAGGTAGGAGCAGTACTAATATTATGTATCCTTTATTAAAAAAAAAATACTAACCCCCCATAACTCTATAACAGGCAGCGGACTGTGTGACAGAACTACCCATCACCCCATAGAAGACTGTGTGACAGAACTACCCATCACCTCATAGCAGACTGAGTGACAGAACTACCCATCACCCCATAGCAAACTGTGGGCGGGACTACCCATCACCCCATAGCAGACTGTGTGACAGAACCCCTGCATCTCCCCATAGCAGACAGTGTGACAGAACCCATGCTGCGGGTTGTAGTCTGCGGCAGTTTGCGGTAATCCCCTGTTCCAACCCCTCTATGCTATGCCTATTCCCCTTCCTGATCGGTTGGGGGCAGGTCTGGGCAGGGGCAGAGAGATGGTCGGCCTGCTGGCCTACCTGGTTAGCTGAGGGGAGGGCTAGAAGCTGGTTAATGGGCTGCTCAGCTTTAGTGTTGGGCCTGAACTCTCTGCCTCGGACTCCTTCTAAGTGCCCCGAGCCCCCCCCCCTCATGTACGCACATGTGCGCATATAGCAGTGAGTTATTCCCACTGGCGGTGCTGCACATAGCGCACCTGCCAGAAGCTAATTTAATGGGCCAATGAGCCCTATTGTTACTCATGAGGCTGATTGCCCTAGTTCCCCAGCTAATCAGCCCTCAAGTTGTTCCTGGCTTAAAAAGACTGAAGCTGCCTGGCCAATCCCCTGCATCCACACCCTATTAAAGTATACCCATGTGACTGGTTCACTGCCTGTGATATCATTCTGCTGGGTGTTGTAGTGCTTCTGTATTGTGTTCTGATTACCCTTGCTGACTTATCCTTTTTTGACCATTCCTCAGATCGCTGCCTGGACCGATGCCTGACTGCCTGACCACGAGCCTGTCTTCTCTGTACCGCAACCTCTCTGACCACCCAGCCTCGACCTTTCTCCTGATTATCCCCAATGCTATGTATGACCCTGGCCAGCCTAACTTCCACCCAGTCTCGCCCCTGGTTCCTCCGCCTTCTCCCTGCAAGTCAGCACACTTTGTGCTAACTAAGGCTGTGTCCGGTGATCTATATCCAGTGTTCCCACCAAACGAGGGCTTGTCTATAGGCCGAAGCAGCAGCGGAGATTCAGAGTTTATGACTCACCTGAAGGTGGGTGTCCCACGTGGCCTGACACCCATTTTCCAATTACTTAAAGGAGCACTATTGCAAAAAATGGCCCAATGGTAAAAATACATATAAATATGCTGGATGGTGAGAGGAGGGGTCATTGTTGACAACTGGGTTAGCAATGAAAAGAGGTAGTAGGCGTCTTGACAGGACAGGCTGGAACAGCACCGCACACTGACATTGCAGTTAGTGGAGCGCTGAGCCAGCCAAAGTTTTACTGCCTAGCAATGGCAGACACCTAGGACAGTGTGTTGCTGGACATGACATGGAGGATGGTGCTCCCGGAAGCTGTGTTCTCTATTAGCGATGCTGCCCTGTGGTTGCTAGGTAATGAGGCTACCCAGGGGCGTAGCTAGAGGCGGGCAGGCGAGGCCCGGGTACAGCGGGTTGGGGGGGGGCATGAGCACAGGTGGGTGCGCCGGTTTGAATCTTTGCTCCGGGTGCCAGAACGCCTAACTACGTCTCTGAGGCTACCTGCCACCAACTGGGTAAGTACTGCACCATGACAAGTGCATCCCAAAGAGCGCAGAGCCTTTACAAATCTTTTGAATCGCCCCTTCTGAATTTTTGTAAGCAGACAACAATAATGAGTTTGCGTCATTTTGCGAATGCTAATGAAAAAAAAATGAAAATGTAATTTTTTGTGATTTTTTGTGGCCCTCCAGGTTCTTCTACTGTAGCTCTTCTATTATACATAAGGAGGAGAGGCCTCGGCCTATTCATGCGTGCAGGTCATGGAGGTGTTCTGGACTCTCAGATGCCAGAGCTGCCCTGGCAATATGTTGCCACAATTAAAACTAAAACAGATGTTCCATTGTAACCGTCATCTTATAACGTCTCCCTTGCTGCATGATCACCTCTGTATTTCAAAAGACGCCATTAAGGAAGGTGAGAGATCATTCTCTATTAAATTAAATGACTGCGCGGTCCTTCCGGCTCTACCACATCACGCGGCAATCTGTGAAGTGGAGGCTCATTTAGCCGTCCTGCCAAGTTAAAAGGCAAGAGAGCGAAAAAAAAAAACTTGTACATCGTTTCAATGACAGAGTTAGAAAACAGTAATAGGTTTTAATGCGTGTTAAATTAACCGGGTGCATGCTTGAACTGACAATTATGCAAACCTGGCTAGACCCTATCAGCCAGCGAAGAAATTAGATCCCACATTTAATAGTGGCAGAAAAAAAGGACAACGCACAGGAATTTCACTTTCGAGTTGGGATGCCCTACTGTGTGTTTCCCCCCCCCCCTATGTTGCCCCATACGCTCACTTTCTTTTCGTTCCCACCATACAGAGCAAGTGCGCTGGTTGGCTGAGCCACGCTCACTTCACTTGGCTCTGCTGATGGCTAAGCCGCCTGGAAGGCTAAGCAGCCGAGTGGCGGTAAAGGAAGCCGAGTGTGCCACCAGCCTCATCCCCCACTCACCTTCTAGCCGTGCGCGGCGGCCGCAGCGCAGAGACTCACCAGAATCTCTGGGAGAAGGTGAGTGTATCGGGGCTTCTGGGGGGTTTTACTCAGTGCCAGGCATGTTGGTGATCCCCATGCCTGGTTCTTTACTTACAGCTTTGGCCTTGTCACATGTGTATAGGGAAGTATAGGACTCACCCAAGATGCCCAAAGGGAATAAGGTGCACCTTGGTCTGGGATCCTGCTCCACACATTCACACCTAGAGACCAGAAACTTAAACTGCGGGACTTGAAGTGGAGACCATCAAGATTCTGTACCGTGATAGTGTGGTAGTGGCTGTGGGTTAGTGGGGGAATTTTACCGGCACAGATGGTATTTTTGTTATTGTTAAGCAACAGGGCTAAGGATTGAAGACTAGCCGGTCTGTTACTTTAGATCTTTCTGGTGAAGGATGTTGTGTGTGTTTGTTGCACTTTAGAAAGTGAAAAATAAGGTATTTTAAGTGAAGAGGTATGGTAAAACTTACATTTTACACAACTGCGCCCCCTACAAGACCATGTCCCCTACAAGACCACACCCATGTACCCTTGAAAAGGTTGGCATATTGGTTGGGAGAGGTGGCACCCTAGTGGGGTGCCTTGTGCTACAATGATGATTCTGCTCTGGGGTCTGTTGGGAAAGTCTACAGATTGTGAATTGGACCTACAGCCTATATTTTCCCTGCTATCTCTGCCTTGCTGTTATTTCCTTGCAGCAGTGGCAGACCGGGGCCAAAAATCACCCCTGGATTTTACCAGCCCCTGGCCGGCACAAGACATCCCTGCTGAGGCCCCCAACCATGATACCAGGGCTATAGCATTGGGGTCTGGGGTTCCTTGGCTTGTAGGTACAATGGGGCTAGGTACAGGGGCTGAGAGGGAGACTAAGGGGGTAGGGATTGTGGGTGTTAAAAGCAGCAGCCCAACTGGCCCCAAAGCAGTGCAGTCCCTAAGGCCAGGCTGCCCCTGTCTAATCTCACTGTTGTTTGACCTACCACTTCCAGTGGAAGTTGGTCACAAGCAAAGATGAGCAAATCAATTCTGCAAAATGTATAAAGAAGCTTTATTTAGGATAAATACAATGAGAATTGTTCTATTACTCTAACAATCTTGAACATAGAACTGCTTAAGAAACGCACAGTGTCTCTCGGGTGCCTGGAAGGCGTGGGCCACCCCACTGCAACCCCACCAGTAAGGGGCAGTTTATCTCCTCGGGCCACATGTACGAATTGGCTATTGTCGGAGCCTACAGCCAGAGGGGCACCATTATGCCATGACCCGGAGAGGCATGTTTACCCACTCGGAAAGCTCGATCCCTGGCCTATCCCCACCCCAACCTGGGAGGAGCTCATCTCTCAATCTCTGCTAAGAAACTCTGTTTCCCGGGTCTGACAGCACCAAAACTGGAGCTTGGTTGGTCCCATGCACCAGCCCACATTAACCGCCCTGCTGCTTTTTTTCTTGTTTTTTTTCTCCTTACATTTTATCCTCCCTCCCCCTCCTACTCACAGGAACCTAGTGTGGTTTGTTTCGGGTTATATCAATATGGCTGTCATACACCGGCGAATAACATCGCTGGGCATTCAAGGTGTGTTGGAAAATTCATGGTTTAGGAATCTGAACTCGGGATAGGAAGGTGGCTCTCAGCTAGACTGTTAATTCCTCCCTGGAGGCCATAGTCAAGGGTCACTGTCTGGGAACAGAAGAGCAAAGGACAACCCATCTGCATCACAAAGAGGCAAGCTGTCGATCACCCGAGCGTGGCTGATACGGTACTCAGTTCTTCTGGTGTGCCTCTGAAGGTTGGGATGTGCAGGCCTTGGGTAATCCCTTGGTGATCACAGACTTGGGAAGGGGAAACAGGGCATATGTACACAGGATACAAACAGGTGATCTTTTCCCCTGTGCAGGCTTGTAGCGGAGCTGGGCCCAAGAGCAGGCCTGAGGCAGAGCTGGGCCCCAGTGCAGGCCTGCAGTGGAACTGGGTCCCAGTGCAGGCTATAAGACAGACAATGGCCAAGACATTAGAAGGGCTGTGGGCCCAATACAGATAAAGACACAAACTATGGAGGACTGCAAGGCTCAGCAAAGACAAAGACACGTGCTATGAAATGCTGTAAGTCCCAGCACAGACAAAGACATGAACTAAGAAGGTTCGTTAGGCCCAGCAAGAACAGGAAGGCTATAAGCCCAATCACAAGAAACAAGGACACGGAGGCATGCAGGGAAGTTAGAGAGCATGGCTAGGCTTAAAAAAGACAATGCAATGATCCAACACAGGGGCGGGGCCAAGCACATACATTTATAGTAAACTAAAAGGCATGATTAACACCAGGTGAGGTTAAACAACGTGGCTCTAGGACCACACTACTCCAGCAGACACACAGCAGTTAGCACAATAGCTAGAGCAGTGGACTTGGAGCGATGATGGATGGCAGATTGCTTGTTCACGACCCCGTCCATGCCAGTACTAACAATGCCCAGGATTGTGTTGTCTTCCCATCATCTAATTTGGGGCATTTGGCTGCTTAAAGGGATACAGAAGGCAAAGACTATTGTGTCAGGCTAGATTTGGCACTGTATTAAACTGTTTTTTTGTTTTTAAATTGAAATAGATATGGGTGAAATATCTGGACATGGCCCTTGGCTCTGTGATGTCGCATAATAATCAGCATTATGAGCGGGGTCTGTAAGACAGGCATTCTCATCACCCTGGCTGTTCTACCTCTCTCCCACTGTCCACAGTCTGATAATGCGGAACTATAGACCACCAGCTTAGCCCTATGATTGGTGGTCCATAGCAAAGGAATTCAGGGGGTTTGTCACTACTCTTTGCCTTGTTTCTACTTTCAGGAGCAGCTGTGTTCTGCAGGAAGTGAGATCGCAGCCATGATGAGGTGAACTGCTGCATGACAGTTTATACATTTAGCCTAGAGTCCCTTTAAATTGCTTTCTAAAGACCCCAAAAAAATATTTTCAAAGGGCAAGTCCACTTACCCAACAGATACCTAACCTTGAATTGTCATTGCGCCACAAGGCTCCGCTGCTTAACTGTGGTGTCTGTTGCTCTCCTTGGTGCCAGACCTGTTGGTCTGCTGATCCTTGTGCCTGGTTCTACAGTTACTCATCAGATGGTTAAAGGGGAGTATGAGACCAGACCAAAATGCCCATAGGGAATAAGGAGCACCTTGGTCTGAGTCTCTCTAATTCCATCCCACATTTTTGGAAATTGTTGAATTATCTGAACAAACGCAAATTCCAGCAACACTCACCTTTTACATATTAAAAGAAATATTTTAGACTTTTATATTTATTACTAAAAAATGAGGTAAGTATAAAATATCACGCACCACTGGGGTCCACAAGTGATGAAAGAATTTAGAAAGATATTGGCTGATTGAGCACAATAGAGACTCTTATGGGTTCATTTCCTGTTTTAAACATGGATGCGTTCCATTTTCTTTTGTATTCAGAATGTTTTTTGTTCTAATCAAAATATCTGCGGGTGAAATTTCTATAAGTCTATTAAAAATGAAGAATAAGCGCCATTACTCTACACAAACCTTCAGGAAGTTAAAATATCTCTTCCTAGAAAATGCCATTAATCCAGAGCCGGCACAAAACTCAGAATGTTCAGTTTGCCCCCCTGCTAATAACCATTAAAGCGGTCCTTCACTCTGAATAAAAACATATCTTACATGCTTTCCACACCCAGTACATAGAGATTGCTCACATTAAGAAATCATTCTACCTACATCTACTGCATGTTATGAGCCTTTAAACATCCAAGATGGCGGCTCATGGAACATCAGGCAGCCTGCAAACAGGAAGTGCCTTCTGACTGTGCTGCTCTGCTTTCTGGGATTGCTGAACTTTTCCTGACCCCAGCTCTGCTCTGTCTTAGCAAAGCACAGCCCCCCTGTACTTTATCCCACTCTCCTCTCCTCAGTATGTGTGATGGTTCTGAGTCAAGATGGCGGCGCCCGTATGCTAGAGTCCTTAACAGAGTTGCAGCCCAGTGGGTGAAAGAATAAGTATGTAACTGACTAAAAACTTAAAATATATTAATTTTAGATGCTGGGGGATCGTTTTTTAAGGTTTTGGGCAATAAATCATGCTGAAGGTCCGGTTTAAGATATTCACAACCTCACTTCCCAGAGCACTGCGCATTGACTCCACACCAAATTGGGATGCCCCAGGGGTTGGGGTTAGAAAGTCTCTACTCTATGAGACTCCAAGGCAGGCATACTCGCTCTCCCCGGGGCATTCAGATTTAGGATCCCCTACTGTGTCAAACCCCCAGGTCACCCGAAAACTCACCTCCTTTTCCGGTCCAACGGCACATATGCGAGCAGCCTCTGCATCCCCACTATCCCTTCAACAGGGCTTGTGCCCGTGTCAGGCATTTGTGAATGGCAGGCATGGGCACGCTCCCTGTTAAAGGATAGCGGGGGATGCGGCCGCCAGCGCGCTTGGTCTTAGACAAGCTCTCAGACGAAGGGTTGGGAGCGGATCGGAGCGAGCTGACTGGACGGGAGGCTGCACATGCGCCGGAAGGGTGACTGAGATCGGGGTGCCCGGGGGGGGGGGGGGGGGGCAAAGACCAAAACCCAGAATAGGCAAAATCCTGGGTTTTGGTCCACTTTAACTGCTCCCGATGGCGCCCCATATTTCTCCCCTTGCCTGTACTGTTTCTCCATAGCGATTTCATAGCTTCTGTGTTTTCCGCGAAGCTCTAATCGCCATTTCAGAGTGTATTCTCTGGAGAACCTATGTTCCCCTTTTTTTTGGGGGGGGGGGTGATGGGAGATATTTTGATTCCATTTAACCCTTAACATTTTTTGCTGTTTTTTTATTATTATCATTTTTTATTGTTTGTGTTTTTGCTAAACTTTAGGGCCCAATATCCACATTTTTGTTGTTTTGACTTTCATTTTTGTGATTTTTGACAACTTTTTATCAATTATTCTCACAACAAAAACAAAAAAAAGGTTCCATCTCTAAAAAGAACTTAAGGCTGACACTTGAAAAACATGCGGGACACCGCCAGCATGTGTTTTTGGAATTAAATAAGGCTGTTACCCATTGGAATCAACAATTTTCTCCACCTATTTGCTGGAGGAAATTCACAAATCAAATTGCCACATTTGCACACACTTCTCTGCCCTCCTAACATACCATAAAATAAACCAAAATAAAAATAAACCATAAAAAAACATACCAAAAATATAATCAGGCGCCAGAGACAGTTTGGTGCGCAAATATGGCGCCAGTGGAAAATTTCAGCTGCAAATTGGCACAAAAACAAATGCCCATGCTATTTTGACAACCATGAATCATGCAAAAGCCCGATTGCAATTTGGTGCACAGTCACCGGCGCTTATACTGGATTCCTCTGTCATTCACACCTCCCATTCCGTCACTCCTAACCTCCTTTCACCTCCAACTAGAATGCCGACCTTCCTATTCACCTGACACCTCTAAAATTCTAGTACATTCTAGTATATGCCCTGATCATTTCTTATCTACTGCAATCTTCTCTGGTCCACAAGCTAACAGATCTCTTTTATATATTCTCAAATCCACCACTTACTTAATCTGTCTCTCATCTTGCTTTTCCAGTACTACCGTCAATCCTTCCATTGGCTGCTACTTTCACTAATTATCACGAAAACCTCTAACCTTAACTTACAAAGCCATCTACAGCCCCATTCCTACATTTCATCACTAGTTGATAAAACCAAGCCTAGAGATAGTCTCTACCCTTCCCATGACGTAACCGACCTCTTGCAGTTGCTCATAAGCTCATAAGCCTGGCAATTAAGTGGCTGAAAATTAAGAGGCTGAAATTTGGACAGTAATAAATTTAATCACCAGCTGCCAGTGTCAATGCCAATTTGGTTGAGGAAACATGTGGAGGCAGCTGCTGCAAACAAAGGAAGGCCGATCAGTGAGTATTACTTTCTAAGGGAGTACAAGCAGTCAGGCAATTTCTAAATGACGAGATGGGACCCCACAAGCCCATAAACTTACAGAAGATCAAGGTAGCGGAAAGAGGCTAGATCTTCCCAAATGTGCACATTTTATTCAGGACTCAAACATCATAGGCACAATTGCCATCGGTACCTCTGTAACCACTCTGGTACCTTTGTGGTGGCTTAGCCACTATCTCTCTTAGAAAGGGTTCCTGGAGTTAGGGGAATGCCTTGCTAGATAGTGAAAGATAGTGACAGTAACCCTAGGAGAAGGTTGCTTCCCTGCCACTGAGGGGTTAGGTGTTAGCTAAGGTTAGGTACAACCCACCTCCTCTTTAATTGGTGCCTGAGGCTATAAAGGGAGTGCTGGGAGAGGAACTGAGTCAGCTGAAGAATGTAGTGCACTGTTTGTGCGGAGCATCGCCTTGGGTGCTGGGCTGGCATAGGGTCAGTGAAGGCTACTGACCAGTGCCCACCTAAAGGAGCTCTTGCTGGGGTCCTCAGAGTAGCACCGCTCAGGTGCTGGGCCTAAGAGGAGCCAGTAGAGGCTGTGGACCAGTGATCACTTGGGGTGTTGAGATGCATCCCTGAAGCACTTTCCTCCTGAAGCCTTGGCGGTCGCTGTGTGGGGACCCGTCATTAGGTCACGGAACCGGAGGTTGAGAGCACGGGAACTCCTGGAGGGCTGAACTGGGTGTAGGCCAAGTTTGAGGAAGCGAGTATGTCCCAGATACTGAACTGCGTACCTGTTTTAAAGGAGAACTATTGCAAAATTGTGTAGTATTAAAAATCCATATAAACATGTCGGCTAATATGAGGAGGGGTCACTTATACACCCCAACTGAATAAAATTCCAGCCAAACTTGTGGTTTATTCTCTCTTGGTACGAATAAAAAACAAGCCTTCTTGATGTGGGGTGTATATACCATCAGACCATTTTTCGCAATAGTGCTCCATTAAGTTCAATAATATTTAATTGTTATGACAACTTAAATCTAATAATAAATAATATTAATAATAATCTATGAAATTGCTTTACTTTTATGTTATGTGTAGCAATGTTTATCAACTTTAATGGGTACTGAAGAAGCCATCTTGGCGAAACTAGTCTACCCAGTGAGAAGAAGAAAGATAAAATTATTTCTATATCATAGATAACTGTAATTTTTGTGGAAATGATGTATTGTTTTTATTATTATATGAACTAATGTGCTTTATGAACTAGTGTGCTTTTAATTTATATGTATCAAAGTAGAATAAAGTTTATTTTGTATTTTTGACATACCTGGATATGTATTATTATATGTAATGGCGTGGTTGATACCTGGTGAGCCCCTTCCATGCATTTTCTAGAACAGGGGAGGCAGTCCAAGGACTCCCGTGTTCAATCTTTTGCCGTGCTCCGTTAAGTTGCCTGAATAAAGAGGGATCCCGCTAACCTGCTAAAAGTGACTATGTATATATTTCTTCTGCGCTAAGATGACCTGAAAGTACTCCACATTCCACACACTCCACAACGTCTAAAGATGACCTGAGTGAGTACCCAGTGCCTCCAGTGTCCCCTTTCCAGCACTAGCCCTGCGATGGCGGGATATAGTCCGGAATATCTTTCCTAACCCACCCTGGTGGCCTGCTGTAACACATTCATAAGTCTGGGGGGTGTTCTACACCTGCTGCATGCAAATATACAACCAACTACTGTATGAAGGGTCTACTAAACTGCTGATAGTTATGGAAGACAGTAGGGATGGAGGAGGATGCGACTGGAGAAGCTGGACACCAACAAGTATTATACATGGATGGGTTCCTTTTTGATCTGTATAGCATTGGCCTTGGGGCTACAAAAGAATAAAGCCAAAAACTGATCTGCAGTAAACAGAGCATTATCTTCTAATAGAGCTTGAGACTCATACAGATCAAAGTGAACCCTTCAGTGAGCGAAAATTAACCTCAGTCCACCCAAGCCAGCAGGGTACAATACAATCCTAGATGTGACAATTATCAGAGCAATCCTGATGAGCTTAAGAAAAAAAAAAAGACATATATAAAACAAAATGGAATATATCAGCCGTCATGTGGCTACTGCTCGGGAATCCTTCCCAAATAGATGTTAACTTTTAATTGAAAACACCTTGATAAATTTGGGCTTCAACAAATTACATTAGTCACATTCATCTGATAGATTCGACCTTGATTAATATATCGCCCTTGAGGAAAGAAAATGCCTTCTCAGCAATGGAGAGATTTCAATTTCTGCAAACGGGTAATCTTCAATTAAAAAATTTTATCAGGGGACAATTCAAAAACGAGACTTTGGGGGATTTCAAGGTGATCTAATAACTTAATAAACAGTTCAGCAATAACCACTGAACGTGAAAATAATTAACTTTAAAATAATTGACTGTCTGCTTTTTGTTTCAACTGTAGCAATGCCAATGGGCCTAGATTTATATGGGTAATAATAATTATAATAGTGCTACTGTTGGCTATTAAAGTGGACCAAAACCCACCTTGGTGTCTATGAGACTCCAGGGCAGGCATACTTGTTCCCACTGGGGCATCCAGATTCGGGATGTGTGAAACCCCCCCAGGTTTCCCAAAAAGTCACCTTTGTTCCTGGTGCAACAGCACATGTGCGAGCAGCAGCCGCAACCCTGCTATACCCTTAGCAGGGCGCATGCCCACGCCAGGCATTTGTGAATGGCCGACGTGGGCATGCTCCCTGTTAAAGGGTAGCGGTGGATGTGGCCGCCAGCCACAAGGATCTGCTCACCTTAGATGAGCTCTAGGACGAAGGAACGGGAGTGGTTCCAAGCAAGCTGATTTAATGAGAGGCTGTGCATGTGCCATAGGACTGAGGAAGGGTAAGAGAGATCGGGCAACCTGGGGGTTTTTACACAGTGGGGCACCCCCGATTGGGCTGCCCGGGGGGGGGGGGCAAAGACCAAAACCCAGGATAGTCAAAATCCTGGGTTTTGGTCCACTTTAATAACTGGGCCAAACCCATTCTAAGATTTGCAACTCGCGGTTACAGAAAACCAGAAAACAAATGCATTAAACCCAAGCAGGCCTGGTTTATTATTAGGGCAATGGAGCGCCTGCTATAGCTCAGGGGGTCATTATCATTAGCAACAGATTATGAGTTGGGGTATGCTCCTGGTGTTCTCTTGAGTAGCATAAAAGGGAGCATGCAGTGCAAGGCAGCATAATTTTTTTATTCAGTAGGACAGCCCCCCTACCCCGACCTCCTTTCTGGGTGATTTCAGGGTGATTTTCCTTTCAGCACAGTTTTCCAGGGTCTTATCTTTCTCTCCGGACTGTTTCCCACTCTGATCCTCCTCTTCCCCAGTTTTCTAATGGAAGGGTCCCCTCTCCCAGTATACCAGTCTGATCTTCTTCTTCTCCTGTCTCCCAGTTTAACCCACCCTCTTCCCTATAATGTAGCTCTGCTTGTAAAGCATGTGGTGGAGAGTGTAATGTTGGTGGGGGCTCAGTGTCATAGGCATCCTTAATCTGGCCCCACACCTACATAATCAGTGTACCTGCCTAGAAAAGGGGACAGAGAACTGGCCATCAAAGGGGTGTAACACATTCTAGGAGACTACTGTATGTCAGAACTTGCTTTACCAGATATAAACAACTGGAAACTTGCTGAAAGTGGGGCAAATGAAAAGCAAGTATAGGGAAATGTGGTGAATGGAACACTGGCAAAACAAAGGGCTGCATGGCCAATTCAGAAAAAAAAATCAATAAAGATAAAACCTGGAAATGGGTCAGGAACAAGGTGGGACACCGACTGGGGGTGCTGCTGCCTGGCAAGTATGGCCCTAGAACCTACTGTCCTACATGACTATGAGGCACAGAGTCTAAGCACCTGGTACAGATGGTATAGTAGCACTTGGCAGCAGAGACATGGTCAGACATGGGTCAGACTCCTGAGGTCAAGAAGCCGAGAAAGCAGGATAGTCAAAACAAAGCCAAAGGTCAGAGGCCAGCAGCAATAAGAATAACCCATAAAACAAAGCCAAATGGTCATGGGTGGGTAACTAGCAAAGGGTTAATTCAAAGTCTGAATCTAAAGGGCTGGCAACAAACATGCAAAGTCCAGGTACAAGCTATGGTCAATAGCAGGAAGGCAGCCTAAGGGTCATTGATCTGAGGGACACCCACCTTCTGTGAGCTGACAACCCCCAATCTCCACCACCGCTACCGCCTATAGCCAAACCCCCATTTTCCGGGATGCTTAATACACCGCACCGGGCATGGTTGCCCTCAGGTCTTAAAAGGTGCAAGGCATGTCAGCTTATGGTGAAGACAGATGAACCAAGAGGGTAGTCCGAGAGCCAAGGTCATACACAGGTTATCAGTCGGAGGATGCGTCAAAACACTGGGGTGGAGCAGGGGAGTGGTCGAGGGATGCCAAGGAGTCAAGCTGGGGGGTCAAAGATAGCGAAGTATCCAAAGGGGAAGGCAGATTCAAGGTCAGACGGGCAGACGGGCCGCTAGCAGTGCAGCGCCTCCTTGGAGAGATTTTGCCTGACAGTTGGGCGCGCGCACGAACACGTGTCTGCACAGCTAGTCGCAAGCGAGGTAGGCGGCCAGGGCGGCTCTCTGCTCACTCCGGCTTCTGGGAGTGGCGAGTGCGCTGCCCAGAAGATGCACGCCGTGGGCTACCCGGCGAAGGTAAGTCTCTTAACATGTGCAGGTTGATTAATCTGCACATTCTCAGTATGTCCACACCTATTAGATCCTACGCAAGATGGTCAACCCTGCATGTGCCTGCTGTGATTGGATATTATTGCACAGAACAAACTCTACCTTGTGCAGGAATGGTGGCCTTGGTGTTCCCAGCTCCAATACCAGGAGTTAGCAGATGCATGATGGCACCATGAGCAGATCCATGACTAAATGAAACACTGAAGAAGGAAAAGAAGGCCGCATTCTAACAGATCTAACAATAAAGTCCAGAGTTGAAAAATCTTCTGTGGCTTTCAGATGTCAGCTACAGAGGTTCATGGAGACATATATTGGGAAAGGAGGTAAGACTATCCCTCCCTCCTGCTGTGACTATAACAAACAAGATGAGTCATTCTGAAAAGCCAGCCAGCTTCCTGCTGAGAGGTCCATTGTGTTACATTGCTATAGCCGAATGACTGTTCATGTATCTTCTGATTCTGTTGTAAAAAGCAAGTGGACATGAACCTATTATTGGAATGTAGATAGCAAAGATACATTAAACAATCAACCACATTTTAAGCTGCTTTAAAAAGACTGATTACAAAGAGTGACATACAGTAAAAAAATCACCAAGATGATTCACTTAAATCTACCTTGTTTCCCTGTAGGTAAAGGCACAGGTAAGTGTCTCTGTCCATTCTTGGACTTGCTGCAATACGTGTGGCAGGGCAGCCACCACTGATAAAGTGTCACTTTAAAGTGGCCCTCCACTCATAAATGACTGGAGGTCCACTAACTGGGCATAAAAAGGTTAAATGAATCCCAATAATAGGCAAAATTACAACCTTGAGTGGTCTTTCCAGCTTACTTTGCTTGTCTCAGTTACTGTAATAGTGAAGAGTATGGGCAGAATTAGTATCTAAGCATTATGGATTTTAACCTCTCATATAACTGCAAATTGTCATTTGTTCCTCAAAAGCTTGTGAATAAGCCACACCCCTAAACCACACCCACACCAGCACAAACGGTTCCATTTATTTAAAAGATGATCATTTGTGCCCACACAAAAGTGGGCAAAAAAGTCACATTTACCTGATTTAGCTTTACTTTGCTTTACTTTGATAGAAATTGATTTTAGCGAA
The DNA here is from genome assembly GCA_027917425.1 of Gastrophryne carolinensis. Classification (NCBI taxonomy): domain Eukaryota; kingdom Metazoa; phylum Chordata; class Amphibia; order Anura; family Microhylidae; genus Gastrophryne; species Gastrophryne carolinensis. The sequence continues at coordinate 98,570,929 of CM051241.1, forward strand.
ACAACATTCCAGGTCCAGGATCTGCTCTATTATAGATGAGGAAGAGAGACAACTGAGATGAGTTGGCTGATGAGTCATGGCCATAGTAAAATACCCCACTGTGATTAGACCCTGTTCATGCTATATATCCCCCTGCTATACAGATCTTTTTAGATAAAATGAATATATTTTTTTAAATATATACTAATTACTAGTGTTTACAGTGTTTGCCAATATATATATATATATATATATATATATATATATATATATATTTTTTTTTTTTTTTTCCCATTTAGTATTAGTCTTGGATACTTAGTTTGATAATCATTTATCATACATTTAGGTATAAACATCATTATGGGAAATAAAAGCTCTGTGGATCCATGCGGAGTAGCAAATAATAAGGGTGAAAGAGAAAAGTATCTCTGTGGCTACGTGCGGAGAGATATATCTCGGTGGTTAAATGCGAAGTTACAAATAAGAAAAGTGAGAAAGAAAGAAGAAAACAGAAAGGCATCACAAGAAGGAGATAGAAATGAGGGAGAGAAAGAAAGAGAAGCCAAGAAAGAAGAGAAAAGGAAAGAAGAAAAAAGAAAGAAATGGGGTCAGCAGCCTAGTACCACTAACACCTTCCCTACCCTCCCTCAACCCTCCCTCCCTTCCCTATAGAGCATTATATAAGTGGGGGAAAAAAGAGGGTCTACAATTGAGCTGACTGGGTAGGAGTAGTATTTGGGGGGTTCAGGGCCTATAGAAAGGCTTGAATTTGTCTTTTGGTTATTCCGAGTTTTAATGGGGATAGTTCGTTTTACAGCACATTTTTTATTTTAGTCTTCCAGGGTCTAAAAGTAGGAGGGGTAGTTTTCCCCCAATAGTGGCTAATGAATTGCTTAGTGCCTATTATTATAAGATGTGTTAGGTAGTCTTTTGCCTGCTCTTGGTCTGTCTCTTGTGGAATTAGAAGTATTTTATCGGTGTTAAAAGAAATAGCAATCCCTTCAGAGTTTGAGAAATGTATTACTTCTTCCCAAAGTTTATTAACGTGTACACAGTTCCTCCAGAGGTGGCTTACAGTAGCTGGTTGATCCATGCACCACCAGCAGGGGGAGGAGGGCATCTTTCTGTCGTAGTCAGATGTTAAATAAAATCTTGTTAAGTATTTAAAATTAAAGATCCTTAATGATGTTGATCTTATGCTTCTATTGGATTCGTAGATCTTTGCCCAATCTATTTTCTCGAATGATTTGCCCAGGTCTAAATCCCATTTCTTTTTATAGGAGTCGGGTTGATTATTTCTATTATTAGTATATTCTTTAAGTATGTTATAGTATACGGATAGTTTTTTGGGGGGAGCATCTGGTCCAAAAAACTGAAAGTTTGTTAAGGGGTTGAGGGGAGCTGGCTTAGTAGAGGAATTAATAATGTTTCTAGCCTTGCTATATTTTAGGAGGATATTCAGGTCATTTTCTATCTTTTCTTTAGGGTACATCTTTGATAGCTCAGCTTCTCCAGTCCAGATGTCTTGTACTCGGATATATTTCCTGTTAAAGCCCTGGGGGCTGTTCAGCCTACGTCTCTTTTAACCAATATTTTGAAGCGTTGTGGGTGAGGAGAAATTTCGGGATTGGTTATCAATTTTATTAGCGTGTTGATTGTTGCGCGAGTGATTGGGTGTGATGTATCTCCAGCTATTTTTCTTAGTTTGTCTACTTCTAAGGAGAAAACCTCATCTATTTTTATAGGTCCTAGTTCCATACGATTCCAGTTTCTATTATATATTTAGTAATTCCAATTAAAAATTCTTTGTATGTGTATTGCATGATAGTATGATCTATAGTCTGGTGCATTCAGGCCTCCAAGGTCAAATGGACGGTTTACATAGCTGTATTTAGATCTATGTTTTCTACCTCTCCAGATGAACTTCGATGTTAACCTTGAGATTTCGTGAAAGAAATTTTCAGGTAGTGCGATTGGCAAGGCTTGCAACACGAACATTAATTTGGCAAGAAAGGAAATTTTGATTAAAGTAATTCTACCTATGATATTTAAGGGGCTCTTATTCCATTTGTTTGTTACCTTTCAAAGCCATGGGAGTAAAGGGTTGTAATTGAGCTCCGGGATTTTCGGCAATTTTGATTCCTAGATATTTAATGTGATCCTTTTCAATCTTGAAGTTTATCAGTTGGTTAAGTTCTTTACATTCATTTTCGGTTAGATTGAAGGGTAGTATGATAGATTTCCTTATATTTAGCTTAAAGTTGGAGTAGTGACTAAATAGTTAGATTGCTTCTAGGCTGTATTGGAGAGATTCTATAGGATTTTCTAAGATCAGGAGTATGTCATCGGCAAAGGCTAGTTGTTTTGGGGTTGCCTTAACATTTCCGATTCCTTTAATCCGCGGGTTGTTATTAATCATCCTTATAAGTGTTTCTAGTTGGAGATTGAATAGCGTAGGCGAAAGGGGGCAGCCTTGTCTGGTGCCATTCTTTTGAAATATTGTATTTGTTAGTGCTCCATTAATGTTTAGTCGGGCATTTTGATTTTTATACAGATTCATGATCTTATTTGTTATTATTGATCCCAAGCCAATCCTTTTTAAGACTGCATCGATTAAGCCCCAAGAGACTCTGTCAAACGCCTTCTCGGCGTCTAAAGCAACTATAACCGCCTTGCTTTTCCTTGCCCTTATTCTGTCAATTTGCGAAATTGTCATTGAGATATTTTCGTAGATACCTCTGGATGGTTGGAAGCCTGTCTGATTTGGAGAAATGACGTATGGTAATACTTTGTCCAGTCTGCTGCTAATTACTGTTGCAAAGATTTTTAGATCTACGTTGATTAGAGATATCGGTCTGTAGTGGGTGCAGTCACTCAAGTTTTTATCCTGTTTGGGGATCAACTTTATAATAGCGGTATTCATGTTTGGGCTTAAAGGGTTGGTATCGTCAATTGAGTATAAGTCTTTATAAAATTTAAAAAATATATTTTGATTTCAAGTACATTTTTCGATTCCTTTTTCATCTTTAATTTTTTCTATAAAGTTTTCGGCTCGTCTATCAGTTATCATAGAATCAATATGTTTACCACTGTTATTTAGCTCATTCCTTTTTTTTTGTGTTTCTTCTATATTTTCTGCCGGGGTTAGAGTCTCTATCAGAGCCCTCCTGGCTTCGCATAACTCGGCATATATGTTCATCATTTTTTTTTTTAGTTTGTGGCTCTTTTCCAACCTTTCTATTGTTTCCATTAGAGTTTTAATCTTTTGTTGGGACTCCATCTTATTTTTAGCTGATATTGCTATAAATGAGCCTCTAATAAAGCATTTGTGTGTTTCCCAAATAGACCCAGCGTGCGTGTTGTTTATACGAAAAAATTCTTCTAGGTCTTTACCTATTTTTATTTTGTGTTCTTGCTTTTCTAGTAGTAATCTATTTAGTTGCCAGGCATAGGGGATAATAGAAGTATTTCCCCATTCTAGGGTCATAGTAATTGGGGCATGGTCGGAGATGGTTATACTTCCTATTGAGCATTCCTTTATCATATGAAGGGTTTGCTGTGTGATAAAAAAGTAGTCCAATCTAAAGTATGATTTTTGTGCCCTATTATAGCTGTGAAGTCTTTTTTATTTAGATGCAAGATGTGCCAGGTGTCGACCAAATTCAGTTTCCTGAAGTGTTCCCATGTGAAGTGATTGGAAATTATTTCAGAGGGCCTCCTTTTTGTATTGGTTGTATCTTTCTCGATGATCATTAATCATATTAAAGTCACCTGCCCATATTACAGTGCCCATTTTTAGATTATCTATTTTCCTCGCTGTAGTCGTGACATACTTTGATTGGCCTTGGTTTGGTTGAGTTTATCAAGGTGCAGACTTGGCCCCAGATTTTAGCGTTTATTATAATCGTTCGTGCATGTTTGTCTAGGTACTGGTTAATAATTTCAAATTGACATCTCTTATTAATCAGTATGGCCACCCCTCATGCCTTCTTTTCCTTAAATGGGTTTGATATCATATGTCCAAATTCTCTAAATGCATTATATGGTTCCTTGTTTGTCTTGAAGTGTGTTTCATGCAACAGTGCTATGTCTATCCATATTCTGTCTAGCTCTTTCATTATCCATGTCCTTTTTTGTGGGCAGCTTGCTCCTCTCACATTGAAGGAGCACAGTTTTATAGTTCTATTCTGCATAGTTCTTTTTGGCGGTTGATTTGCCCGTTATTTGGATTATTAGTTGGTGCCATGTCCCCTCCCTGTACCCACGTACCCGTTGCATGTTTTTTTCTCTCTATTATTTCCCCCCTCCCCTCTATAACCCTCATGAAAATTTTTGACCATCGCTCTATACAGGAATTTCCCCTCCCTAACAGTGTGTCACCAATAGCTCGACTACCAGAGAAGAAAAGCATCTCTGGATTTTCTGTATCCCCTTTCACAGTTAGGGATACCTATCAGCCTGAGCATATTTATTTCTTACTCATATCAGTCCATTACAACAAAGCACAATGAAATACTTTCCACCTCCATAGATGCAGGGATTGTATTGGTGTTTAAGAACATGCACTTATAGGTATGCTCTACAACCATCTTGAGGTATTAAATAATACACATATCTGTTTCTTAATAATGTCATATTGCATGATACATGTCTTTGTTTTTCAATTTAGATTATATACATCTTTCCATATTTCCATGTTTGTTCTATGTTCTGCCTTAATAGTGGAGCGGCTTGAAAAAAGCCTGTACAAGCACAGGGTCGAAACAGGTACAGAATTATGGAATTAAAGCTCCAACAAAAAGAATAGAAAGAGATCTTATAACAACTTTTTGGGGGTTATTTAATAAGGGATAGCTCCAGGTAGTGCCTCGTAGTGGCAGGCAGCGTCTGGTAAATGCTGGGGGCTGTACGCAAAACCACATTTATGAAAGTGAATCTGGTGAGCGACTCTAACAGCGTCATGTAGCGTACGATGTGTTATTCCAGGTGGCTCAGCGTATATCGCGTTTTCGCTTTGTTACAGGTGTATATGTGTTGAAAAACAGACTTTAATCACACAGCGTCTGGCACTCTACTCTACAGCGACCAGATTTAGAGCGCCGAAGCTGTGTGTGTGTCCTTTTTTGCTAGGTATGGTGTGGAGCGTTGAGAGTCAGTCGCACTGAGCTGGTGCTACCTATCGCTCCCTGCAGCACTGTACTGGTGTTAGAGCGCCCAACATACATTACATTCATCAATCCCGGCCAGGTTACTAGAGCAGCCGAGAAGCTAGGTTACTGCATCCGATACCCGCTTACAGCTTCTACTAGCAGTCGCTCTAAGCGCCGCTACACAGCTCATCTTCCGTTGTTAGTAATGAATCAGCCACGTAGTACGACGTAGTGTCAGGTGATCGCCAGGCGCAGTATGTGAAAACCATATATATGAAAGGCGCTGTATGTTCTGCAGCGCCACGTAGCACCTGTCGCTCAATTGTGCTCTCTCATACACTTCAATATTCAAGTGTATATTTTGATAGTGTAGAAATCCCAAATTTTTCAGTATTTTTTCACATAAAATGAGTGTGTTGGCTCCAGAGCAGCAACAAAAGACGTTAGCGTTGTTCCTGGCACTTTAGGTTTAGGCTGCAGAATTGTATTTTGCGTTCTGCCATTGCAGTGTCAGTGCTCCAGTATGTAACAATGCCATTCCATGTGTTGTCGCTCTGTGGCTGGGGATTTTATAGTAAGAAAAAGACTTTTCGAATAGCGCCTGGCTCTCGCGCCTGAGTGTCCAGTTTTAGAGGGCCGATGCTGGCGTCGTGTTTTGTGTTCTTAAATATGGGATTCAGCCCTGAGCGTTGGCCACTCTTCACTGGGGCTACCTATTGTTCACAGCAGCGTTGTCCTGTTATATGTGGCGTTGCCTTGCCTTGCTTTTCCTCGGGGTGCTGCATGAAACAATAGCAGCATTGGTACACTTAGGCCCTGCAGTGAACCACAGAGAGCACTTCTACAGCGCCCTCCGGACATCACATGACGTCACTTGTCCGGCGGCGGAGCTCGGTCACAGCGCCAGAGACGCGTTTGCAGTGTCCACTTCAGGACGCTCTGAGCGCAGCTGCAAAGACACACAAATGGCAATACGTGTCACTAGTTTTAACTCATCCTCCACATATGTACTCACACAGATGTATGTCTGTATTGTAATCTACGATTGTAATTTTAATTAGAATCAATTAAAGGATATTATTTTAAATGTAATCACAATGGTAGTGGTAGTGGAAATTTTCTGGGTTAGGAACTGGCCCAAGTCCCGTCCTTTTTTCGTTTTGCACATTGCTATACTTACCCAGCCACTAACCAGCCTTTGACAATTAGTTCTATTATAAGGTGATGGGGAGGCTGATTCATTACTAGCGCCAGCTACCGGCAGATGAGCGTTTGTAGCGAGGCGCTTAGAGCGACCGATAGTAGTAGCTGTGATCGACTATGGGTCGCTGTTACAAAGCGCCTCAGTTGTTGGCCGGCATTGATGAATATGTTGTATGTGAGTCGCTCTAAACACCAGTACAGCGTGTATGGAAGCAAATGGTAGCGCCAGCTCAGTGTGACCGACTCACACCATATTCATCAACAAAAACAGCTTCACACAGTGCCAGCTCCCAAAATCATGAAGTTGTAGCCCAGAGAGCCAGAGGCTGTGTGATTAAAAGCTGTTTTTCAACACATATCCACTAGTAACAAAGCGAAAACATATGGAATAACATTGTGACATTAATACTTTAATACCAGACCTGTAATGACAATTCTGCATAGAAATCTTAAAAATCAAAAAAGTTTTCAAAAATGACTTTTTCTAGGCCAGGAGAGGTCACACAATGATTTGTTAATAAGAAATTAAAAAATTAAATAAAACCCTGTTTAAAGAGAAGAAAAGGATTTTCCTTTGAAATGTATGGGAGAGCGACAGGTAGTGACAGGTAATACCAGGCGCTCTGGAAGCCTGAGGGCCGCTGGGATACGCTGAGGCGTCTGTGATGATGAATCGGTCGCTATGTGTTGCTGTTAGAGTCGCTCACCGGAATCGCTTTGATAAATGTGGTTTTGCGTACAGCGCCTGGCGGTCTCCGTTCTCTACCTGGCGCTACCTGTCACTGCCAGTCGCTACCTGTCGCTATGGCTTGATGAATAAAACCCAAATTTAACTAGGGGAGGAAGAGAACGTAGTTACCTTTAACCAATTGTTGTATTTTTTGATAAAACATTAAAGCGGACCTTCGCCCTGAATAAGAGCCTATCTTATATATTTCCCACACCCTGTACATACAGATTGCCCACATTAATCCAGACCTTCACCCTGAATAAGAGCCTATCTTATATATTTCCCACACCCTGTACATACAGATTGCTCACATTAATCCGGACCTTCACCCCGAATAAGAGCCTATCTTATATATTTCCCACACCCTGTACATACAGATTGCTCACATTAAAAATCATCCTACCTGCATCTACTGCATGTTATGAGCCTTTAAATATCCAAGTCGGTGGAACATCAGGCAGCCTGCAAACAGGAAGTGCCTTCTGACTGTGTCACTCTGCATTCTGCGATTGCTGTCCTTCCCTGACCCCAGCTCTGCTCTGCTAGTGCAAAGCACAGCTATAACCCCACCCCCCTGCACTTTATCCTGCTCTCCTCTCCTCAGTATGTGTGATGCTTCTGAGTCAAGATGGCGGCTCCCGTATCCTAGAGTCCTGAACAGAGTTGCAGCCCAGTGAGGGAAAGAATAATAAGTAAATGACTAAAAACTTAAAATTTTTTAATTTAGATGCCGGGGAATCGTTTTTTAAGGGTTTGGTCTTTTCATTAAATCATGGTGAAGGAGTACCCCAGCACTCAAATCCTCACCAACCTGCAACAAACTCTACAATTTGTCTTAATTTGTTAAAAACAGAGAGGTTTTCATTGCCCACATTTGCAAATGGGAAGCTGCAGGGCCACATCACAGCACCTCTTTTTCCTGTTGTCCTACTTTAAACTGTGACAGCTCCTCAATTTTTGGGACACACAACTACCTGATTTGGTGTGGGAATAGAGAAGCTGTTCAAATAAGATGGAGAAAAAAACTTTAAATGAAGAGTCCCCTTCTAAGTGAAGCAGAGATGTTCTCCTCACTTTAGAAAAAGAACCTAGGTGTTGAATAAAGAAGTGAAATTTACATGCTAGACTCTATTTACATGCCTGATGGGAACTTGGTCCATGGATAATTCAGACTATCTTCACCTAATAGTTTTTTTCTCAGCTAACTGCTGGAAGCATTGTTTCGATAATTTGTTTTGTAACTTGTATTTTGCTAGGGTCTTCTTCAACTAGACTGTGTCACATTTCTCCAATGGGAGACAAATGAGTAGATTTGAATGAGTAGAGGTTTTCAGGCACCTGGGGCAAAGTTTCAAAATGGCCCCCCTGACCTGCTGCACCCAGGGCAAGTGCCCCCCCCCCCCCCCCCAGCTACACCCCTGGTGAGAGTTACAGGTATTGACCCCATGGAGGATAAGGAGAATTTACCACTTTGAATGATTTGTAGCCCTGAGATGTGTTTTGCAAGATGACCAGCTTATCACACCACATCACATTTCAAATCAGCTGTAGATGTATCCAAAAATGGGTGTGTTAAAACCGACATAATGTCATTTTTTACTTTTAGAGTGCCTTAAATTAAGTTCATGGTAAGGTATGGGTGGACACATCTGTATACATTGAGTCATTTTAAAAGCTGCTTGGATGACTCTCCTAATAACTCTTAAAGGGGACGCTAAGGGTATTTCATTAAAAGCCTGTTGTCAGGTCTGCTTCTTTATCGCAGGTTTTGGTTCACTTCACCGGAGCATTTCAGTTTGGAATCCGATGGCACATGCACAGGCCTTCATTGAGCATTGAATAAACATTGCCAGGCAAGTTCCTGTGCATGCGCCAGTTCGAGTCATTGGGTGAGCTGGGGTTCACCCACAGGATTTTAACCTGGTCCTATAGTCTTTCAGACTCTAGGGCTGTGTTTTAAGTAGTCTGAAACTAGACCTAGAGTATACAGCATAAGTCTCTAGAATACCCTCCCACCAAATTGGGATACCCCACTGTGGGAATAGCCATTGCTATCATACATACTCACCAATGTTCCAATGGTCAGGGCAGTTTCCAGGCAAAATAGCTCTCGGTGTGGAAAGGAAAAATTCTGCCTCCTCACCCATCCTATGGTGCTGCTGTTGCATACAGATATGTGCCATGTTGTGCCTCATCCTTAGCAGCAGGCAACGCCTCCTCCCCATGACTGAACCCAATATGAGGGGTTGTCTTGTGGCCTGCACCACTAATAGGGGTCCTGACTCAACTTTAGAAAACAGGATTTCTGGGATAAAGGCGCCCCCAACGGCCAAGAGACCTCCCTGCCTGCTCTCCCCTAGACACAGCTCTGCATGTGGTGTGGTCTCTGTAACTTAATGGCAGGTGTGGCAGCGCTCAGCTATAGCGGGATGTTGGTGGTGCCGCCGCTGATCACTTAAGTGGCTAAGCTCCCCTCCAGCTTTCTATGTATGCCCACATTTATGTAGGACTGGGTATAACGGGCTGAGGTGGAAAATGAAATATTATAATTAATGTAAATTATTTCATTTCTAGCAGCCTGTATGTCTCTACCACATGCCTGAGTGTGTTGAGGTTTTTTTTTACCCAGTCCCTCATAGTTATGGTCATACTTAGAATGTTATATCTGCTAAATGAGAAACAGATGTTATTCATGTCTGAGCTATAGCTTCCATATGTGTGCAGTATATGTTTGAAATGTCCAATAGAAGTATGACATGTGTCCAGACATTCAATCAGGATGGTCATTTAAGTTCCTTTGTCTAAACCTGTATTTAAGCAAGCCGCAAATTGGGAAATTCGGCATTGGAAGTAAGCAAGCCCCGGTCGACCAAATAATTGTAGCCCTTACGCACCGGGTGTTCAGTGAGGACGGCAGAGGACAAGTTCTTCTGGGCCCAGGGTGCTCCATGTGTGTCTGTGTAGGTGGGGTGATAGAGGGCTGTTACAATGGAGGTTGCCACTCACTGTGCCGCTTGGAAAGATGAGAACTAGTACAGGGGATGAAAGCGTTCCTCTTTATTAAATCTACAGGCAAACAGCAAACATGTCACAGGTACAATACATCCATCCAGTACATCTCTCTCTCAGTTCTGTCCATTATCACGGGTTCAATCAAACTCTCCGTCAGAGTTTGGATTCACTCCTGCTCCTTTACAATTCAATAAGGGTAATAATAAGTGGCTTTAAAACTGGGGCTTCCCTATATCACTTCTAGCTACCTTCCAGAACATTCCATCGCATGTTTGGCCACATGTCCGATATATGATAGGCTGTTCTCTACACCCTCCAACCAATCACTACCCTCTTGATTATTACTATGTGTGAAGGAAAAATCGTGTTTAAATGTATAGAAATCCATGGATATAAGTTCCCCTTTAAAATTCTCTGTCCCTAGCAAATGTCACCCTTTATTTCCGCCTGTAGCATTAAGGCTTTCTAGTCATAAACCCAGGAAACCCAGGAGGATTAGCATCTGTGAGCCAAGCGCAGATCACAAACTCTCTGCTGACTCACCTCTGATTTGAAAAGGCCCCGATCCGCCTGAGACAAAAGTGACCCCTGCCTGTGAGCTTCTTCACATCAAAGACAAAGGCCTCAGACCACCGGCACCAACACAAATCAGACCATGACTGGGTCACTGTGTGTCCAAGCACCAAGCCAGATACAGAACCAGAACGGGCCCACAAAACCGCACATATAGACATACACTTTTTAGAGCCATGCAACCAGGGGAACCTAGAGAAATGGAGATCTCGGGTTCTGACCCATTTAGGGACTCATTGGATGCCCGGCATCCAGGCCCAATCTTTTGGTGCCGTATCCAGAGCCATACGACCCCCTGCCCAAACTTATAACCCCTAAAGGGAAGCAGGTTCTACAACGGTGGGAGGGGACAATCTGTCCCACAGAAGGAAGGGAGTGAAAGGGTCTTGTTGCATAAAGGGGAATGAACCTGGGCCAGGTTTTAGTCATTCTCTGGAGAGGGGTCGCACTGAATGCGAGCTGGAGGTGCCCAATAAGCTTGCCACTTACCTCTATCATCACTATTCTGCAACTGCATCTTAAGGTAACTCTGACTGTTGTATCTCTGTGTGTAACTCACTGTAACCTGTAACCCACTTTTTAGAACGGCATTTATATTCATTCCATCATAGACAAATGTTTGTTATCACTGCCTAGTGTGTGCATTGCATTAAAACCTATATTTAACTTGAGCATCTTTTTTGCCAAAAATCTGCGTGTCCGCAGGCTTTGGGCCTGGAAGTCTCGCTAGGCAGGCTCGGACGGGGGTTTGGGAAAGCAGTGTCCGGAGGTCCCTGATTGATAGTTGGATCACATGACCCGCAGTTCCCTAACACATGTTTCTACCCAGCATCCTGTTATGAAACCCAGAAAAGCAGAATCCTGGTTTTGTGTCCACTTTATAGTAAATGATTCATGTGCAAACCATGGACTGCTTGAAATCTCTTCACCACCTGCCTCATCTCCTCACAACCATCATTTTAAAAATCAGCCACATAATGAGAAAAAAATGACATTAGGTTGGAGTGCCCAAGGCCCTTTCACTAGTTAAATTATATTTCTCAATTTCTAAGGCGAGCCTCTCCATTTCTGATTTTTTATTTTTTTTTTTTACAGACATTGAGATTCAGCAGATGAGTGGATATTGTTAGCTAATAACTACAATTTTCTAAAAGGTCACTCCTATACAAGAATGTATTAAGGTCTGCAAATGAAACTTGTCATGTAGTGACAGCAGCCTTGTCCCTCCGGGGAAGCTGCTGCACTGTGCCGTCTGTTTACCCCGCTGCACTAACTAGATTAGTTTGCATAGTCCAGTGCGGGGTGACCTGTCCCCGACATAGCGAGGCTCTGAATGGGAGCACTCGAGACAGGGAAATGACATGCTCCGGGTGGAATGTTTGGATCTATTCTCTATGATTAATAAGTCGCTGTTTTAATGCTCAATAATACATATTGGAAAACATAGAAAAGTAATGACTTGTTTTCCATTCTGATTATTTTATTGCTGGAAACGCCTCACTGGGATATGCTAGAAGGTTTATATTAGTGATTAGCAGGGCTGGAATTTGAGGGGGGCACAAGGGGCACATCACTTGTCCTGCAAAGCAGGCCTCCACCAACCTTTGGGTTACGGTCTTTGGTCTGACGAGTCGTGGGGCCAGCAACAAAGCTATCGCCAGTAGTGGTGCCTCCCGCACCTGGGGAAACCTGCAGCCAAAGCCACCACAGGGCAGGACGGAGAGTCTAGAGCAGCAAAGCCGCTGTCAGTAACACTACAGTGATGGGTGCAGAGCTGTTACTGCACATAAGCCACCAAGCACAGCCGCTGGCAGCTCAATGCAGGGAACTGTTTCCTGCTGGACCAGCTGGGTGACTACACTGCCCCCCACCCAGAATGGCAAAGCAGGAGTTCCCGAGCAGCACACACCCGCACAAGGGTGGCACAAGGGACTCGATCTGATGTTCCAGTAAGTGGGCGGGGGCCAGACAACCGCCAATCAGTTACTTGGCTGGATTATTATTTAAAAAAAAAAATACTGTATCTGGGGCCTCCACCAGATTTTGTGCCCAAGGGCCTCCACCACACTTCCTCCGGGATGAGCTGAAAAAAATTTAAATGAAAACAAAACCAGGAATTTTGACTATGCCAGGTTTTGTTCCCTGTCCCATCCTGATTTGGGATGCCCCCCCAGATTACCAAGTAAAACTCACTTTTTTTCCTGGTTCTACAGCGCATGCTTGGGTATCAGAGCCATTTACCATGAATATGTAAAGTTCGGCAAGCGGCTCTGTTTGTGCCAAGCGGGAGCACCATCGGCCATATCGCCATGCTCCCAGCTCAGCCCCCAGCGGAGTGCACTCACAGCCTAAATATACTGGGGATGTGGGGACATCCCGATTGGGAAGCTTACTATAGGTAGAGAGGGTCCCTTCTATGTTTTTCCACTTTCATATACCTTGAATGGCTAATGGTGGCCAAAGGTTTTGACCAGTGGCACTGAATTTCTAATTTCTGATCGAATTTACCTTTGATTTCAATCTGAAGCCCAACGCTAATTGTGAAAATAGGTGATGTGATTCGAACCTTTACAGGCAAGTTATAAATGTTGGATGCTTTTAAACATTGGAGCAAAAAGTTATGTTTTATATTACGGACAGATACGGTGCCAGAAATTCTACTCCTATGTTTTGGGCTTAAAGCGGACCTTCACCCGAAATAAGAGCCTATCTTATATGTTTCCCCCACCCTGTACATACAGATTGCTCACATTAAAAATCATCCTACCTGCATCTACTGCATGTTATGAGCCTTTAAACATCTAAGATGGCGGCTCATGGAGCATCAGGCAGCCTGCAAACAGGAAGTGTCTTCTGACTGTGTCGCTCTGCATTCTGGGATTGCTGTCCTTTCCCTGACCCCAGCTCTGCTCTGTCTGGGCAAAGCACAGCTATAACCCGCCCCCCTGCACTTTACCCGCCTCCCCTCTCTTCAGTATGTTATGCTTCTAAGGCAAGATGGCATCGCCAGTATCCTAGAGTCCTGAACAGAGTTGCAGCCCGGTGGGGGAAAAAAAAATAAGTAATTGACTAAAAACTTAAAATATATTCATTTTTGATGCTGGGGAATAGTTTTTTAAGGGTTTGAGCTTTTCATTAAATCATGCTGAAGGTCCGGTTTAAAGCGGTCAAAAATGGCTTAAACCAGGCCAAGACAACAAACAGTGCTCCTATGCATCCCTGGGGGAAGGGGGCAATTTATATTGCTGCACATAGAAATTAATTTACCTTTTTCCAACTCCTGCTGGGGTCAATTTTAAAAACAAAATGGTGGCTCATGGACTTGCAGGCCACCTGCAGACAGGACGTGCTGCCGGGCTTCCTTTTACTGCGCATTTCAGTTACATCACTTGGAAGAGGAAGCTTCAAAATGGCTGCTACCTTTTTTTTCCAACTATGCCAGGCTGTTGGTCCTGTTTAAGCATGCGGCACGCAAACATTTTTCCTATAAAATCATAGTCCAGCCAAGTAACTGATGGAGGTTGTCTGGCACCCGCCCACTTACTGGAACGTCAGATCGAGTCCCTTGTGCCACCCTTGTGCGGGTGCTGCTCGGGAACTCCTGCTTTGCCATTCTGGGTGGGGGGTAGTGTAGTCACCCAGCTGGTCCAGCAGGAAACAGTTCCCTGCATTGAGCTGCCAGCGGCTGTGTTTGGTGGCTTATGTGCAGTGAAAGCTCTGCATCCATCACTGTAGCGTTGCTGATGGCGGCTTTGCTGCTCTAGACTCTCCATCCTGCCCTGTGGTGGCTTTGGCTGCAAGTTTGCTAAAACAGAAAAAGGCTTGCCCAGGTGCCTCCTCAATGTCGCCGATAGCTTTGTTGCTTGCCCTGGGGCCCAGCTGAGCCGCGAAAGGAAGGTAAAGTGTGTGTGTGTGTGTGTGTGTGTGTGTGTGTGTGTGTCTTTTTTCTGGCGGAGGGTGGTGGAATGCCTCTCACTGGCTGCACACTGACTGGTTGTAATGAGGGATGCCCCTCACTGTCTGTAATTGAGGGATGCTGCACACTGACTGGTTGTAATGAGGGATGCCCCTCACTGTCTGTAATTGAGGGATGCTGCACGCTGACTGGTTGTAATGAGGGATGCCCCTCACTGTCTGTAATTGAGGGATGCTGCACACTGACTGGTTGTAATGAGGGATGCCCCTCACTGTCTGTAATTGAGGGATGCTGCACACTGACTGGTTGTAATGAGGGATGCCCCTCACTGTCTGTAATTGAGGGATGCTGCACAGTGAATGGCTGTAATGAGGGACGCCCCTCACTGGCTGCACACTGACTGGCTGTTATGAAGATTTCTGCACACTGACAAGCTGTAATGAGGATTGCTGCACAGGGATGCCCCTCACTGTCTGAAATTGAGAGATGCTGCCTGCTGACTGACTGTAATGAGGGATGCCCCTCACTGCCTGTAATGAGGGATGCCATCACTGTTTGTAATTGAGGGACCTTGAACACTGACTGGCTTTGATGAGGAATGCTGCACACTGAATGTCTGTAATTGAGGGATGCTCCTCACGGGCTGTAATAAGGGATGCTGCACACTGACTGGCTGTAATGAGGGATGCCCCTAACTGGCTGTAATGAGGGATGCTCCTCACTGGTCGAAATAGAGGCATGCTGCTCACTGCCTGTTATGATTTTTTTAACCCCAGTCCACACCTGGTTGTCTGCATGCTTGTCTGCATGTATGTATGGGGGGGGGGGGCTTGCTTGCATGTTAGTGAGTGGAGGGGGCTTGCCTATATTATTATTATTATTATTATTATTATGTAATTCCTAGGTAGAGTTTCCCTTTAAAGGCATAGCTGGGGCTTGGTTTAATTTCCTGTTTTTGCAAAAGTTGGGAGGTCTGGATTTCCTATACTTACCAGTTAAGGAGATCCGGGTCCATACATGTTGCCCACAGCATCTAATGGGAGGGCTCTCCTAACCAATGCTGTAGGTGTGCACCTCATTCATTTTCCTTCCAACTGTAGATGACTGCCAGAAGCTTCCAGTGTGGGCCTGGATGGTGAAGCTGGATGCAGACCAGATATGTGATCAAAGGTAAAATAGATGGGCCTTAGGGGGAAACAGTACAGGGTCATGCCCTCACTGTCTGTAATTGAGGAATGCTGCACACTGACTGGCTGTGATGAGGGATGCTGCACACTGACTGTCTGTAATTGAGGGATGACCCTCACTGGCTGTAATGAGGGATGCCCCTCACTGGCTGTAATGAGGGATGCTCCTCACTGGCCGAAATAGAGGCATGCTGCTCACTGCTTGTTATAATTAGGAGGGGGGTTTTAGCACATAATTTGTGCATCTTATGGAGTGAAAATACAGTATATGTGTATTTATGATGTGACATTAGGATACTATACTGGGCCAGGAACAGTACAGCAGGACCGACGTGCTCCAAAAAGTCCCGGGCTGTTTTTAACCCCAGTCCACGTCTGCATGTATGTGGGGGGGGGGGGGGGCTTGCCTGCGTGTTAGTGTGTGGAGGGGTCCACGCCACTGTACCTGTCCCTCTTTTTTTTTTCAAAAGTTGGGAGGTCTGGATCTCATATACTAACCAGTTAAGAGGATCCAGGTCCATACATGTTGCCCACAACATCTAATGGGAGGGCTCTCCAAACCAGTGTATTGCTGGAGGTGTGCACCCCATTTATTTTCCATCCAACTGATTGCTGCCAGAAGCTTCCAGCGTGGGCCTGGATGGTGAAGCTGGATGCAGATCAGATATGGGATCACAGGTTAGATAGATGGGCCTGAGGGGTAACAGTACAGGGTCATGTTAGAAAACATGTTAGTATTAGATTTAGAGGATGAATTAAAACCAATCAGTCCCCACCCATAAAAAATAAGAAATCTATTTATTGGAAGCTCCTTAGAATGCCTGAAAATTTAGCTAGATGCCCACCCTTCCATATTCCTGCAACAAACATGTTCATGTCAGCTTATTGAGCCCAACAGTAGACCGGAGTGTGGTACCATACAAACCAGGGCAGACAGGACAGAGGGACCCTTTCCGGATTAGGTCCCAAAAGGTCCAATAAGTTCGGGAGATCATTAAGGGATTAATCTGTTTTGTGGGCCAGTTCAGGCCTGGCATCCAACCTTATCATTGTGATAAAAAAAAAAATCTAAGTAGAGTCACAGGCATGGCTGGCCTTTGGGGGGTGCCAGGTGTGCCATCGTCAGGGAGTATTGTGCAGATGTCCCTTCCCACTCAATGTCCTAATCCACCCAACGACCATCTCAGTTTACTAGTTCACCTTTTACTCTCGTGTCCGCCTGCATAGTTTACTGGTTCTACTGGGGGTGGAAGGGTAGTCTGTTGAAGCTGCTGCGGTATCACAATTGGTTGGGTTAGAAGGGAGAAGTGCCATGCTTACCTCTGTTCTGCCCTTTATAGTGGAGAAAACCATCTAATTCCCTATCTCAGGAAAACTGACCAGGAATCGCAAGCATATCCACATTGCAAGCAATCTCAAAGCACATGCACAGGGTTTCATATAATCAGCATTCTATGCTGTGTATATAAATATAAGGCATAAAACTCTTTTTTCCACAGAGCCAGGTATAGAGAGCAGAGACAGGCATCCCCAGTCCCCCCCTGCGTGGCAGCCCATGGCCCATGCATGCACCATGGGATAGCTTGTGGGGTAAGCATACTAGCAATCCTAGGTTTTGTCACACAGTGCGGCATCCCAATGTAGGTTGCCTTGGGAATAGGGAATCAGCCGGCTAGACTTTAGGGCCAGCAAATACAGGTTTTTGTCCATTTAAAGTGAGACGGCAGCCAAAAATGACTGCTGGTCCACTTGCCTCTAGCATCATGTCTGATACTGGAGGCGCTCCCCCACTTCTTCATTTCCTCCGCACCATCTGCCAGTTAATCGCCCCACATGGGCGGTCACATGTGAACTGGCAGCCAGTGGCTAGAGGACACTCCTGTATGTGGGTACCTCTACCTGGCATCAGACTTGATGCCACGTTATGTGCAGGGGGCATCCAGTGAACTCCAGTGGCCATTGCCAAGACAGCAACTAGGACTTCACCACACTTTGAAACTTTTCACTGATTATCCAAAAATGTAATCTTTTTGTGCTGGAACCATGACCCCCTCCTTTTTAATGAAGTAATAAATCATTGTAAAACGTAGACCCAACTTGCCCAACAACAGTTTAGGAACTCTAGGACTATTACTTAGGCTGGACCATGAATTACCCAGAAATAAAGAGAATATAATTCTATATTCTAATATATAAGGTCCATTTCTTCTAGTTCTTTATACCTGCACGCTTTGATGTTCTCAGTTGTGCACATCATTACATTTAGATTATTATTTTCTTACTTATCTCATGGATACGTTGCATTATTGTAGTCAAGATTGCGGGTATAATAAAGAAGGAGATGCTCTTTTCGTTATATGGAGGTTTTGCCTATTAAAGAAAGGAACAATAGCGGACAAATAGAGAATGTGTAACAAAGGCGAATGTTAATTGAACACGCATGTTTGCTTCCTCTTGAGCAGATGCATTTAGTTGTTCAAAAGAAATAGCCTGCTGAATATCCAGACTGACATTGGGTACAATGCTGGTGTACGTCATAAACTGATGTTTAGAGTCAGCATAGTACAACCCCTATCACGAGCGGCATGATATGAACGGATGGGTGACCTTCATCTTAATATCATTTGGATTTATGCAAGGAAAAAGATTGAATTAGTTGTCCGGATCAGGGGGTTTATTAAAATGTTTGAGAGTAGGGATAAGCGAACCCGAACTGTAATGTTACAATGTTACAATGTTGCAGAGTGTGAGTGTCAGGTGCAGCAGAGTCAAATCCAGATAGACATTTGTGGTGTAACAGGAACTGGCTCTACTAGACAGGAAGAAAAAATCATAGAGATCACCTCAATGTACAGGAAACAGATTGTGCAGCAGATAAAACAGATTGTGCAGAGACTAAACATTGTTCTATGTAACAGCACCATCTACTGTCATAAATGTAACCTGCATTAATCTAGCAATATAGATGCAGATCCTATACAGAGACAAGCTATAAGCTGTTGCACAGTATCCCCAACACCCTTTTTCAACAGCCATGGCTTAGTCTGTTAAACCCATCTTCTTTATAAGCCTCAAGTGTCTTTCAGCGGTCAGGGGCTTGGTAAGGATATCTGCAGTCATATCCTCAGTAGGAAAATAAAGCAACTCAAGAAGTCCCTGCTCTTGTAGATCCTCAGTCTCAAAATGCTGACTTAGGTTTGCAATATTTCTGCTTCATGCCCTTGTTGCTTAAAACAAATCAGATATTGTCCACATAAATGAGAACATAGATTTTGTCTGCCAATGTCTTTGTGTATAAGCAGAGGTCTGCTTTACTCCTCTGAAAGTCCTCATGTGTAAACACTTCATTTATTTTCATATTCCATGCTCTGACAGTTTGCTTTAGACTGTATATACTCCTCTGAAATTTGCATACAAGGTCTGACTTTTGTTCATCTTTGAACCCTGGTGGTTGTTCCATGTAGATGTCTCCTGATAACTCACCATGTAGAAACGCTGTTTTCACATAAGAGTGTTTCATTTGCATTTTCCTTGTGTCGGCTACTGTCAGCAAAGTCTTTATTGTAGCGTGTTTAACTACTGGAGCTAAAGTTTCATCATAGTCCTCTCCGTATATTTGAGAATATCCCATGGCTACGAACCTTGCTTTGTATCGGTCCATTGTGCCATCTGCATTGTGCTTCACTTTGAAAGTCCATTTACAGCCTATGACTTTCCTTCCAGGTGGCAGTTCTGTAAGTATCCATGTTTTAGTGTCATGCATGGATTTTATCGCTTCCTTTGCAGCCTTTATCCATTTACTGGATTTCCCTTTTGTAATCTGAGATATGTCTTCCCAAGTTGCAGGTCCGTTAGTACTCGCACTGCTTGCCTTGTATGAGAGATGTGTAGGTGGTTTAACTCTGTTTTCTCTTGTTGGGAGTCTTGGTTCTGTGTCTAAGTCTGCTTGTGTCTGCTCTTCAGTACTGGTAGGTTCTGTGCTCACTTCAACTGTTTGTTCAGAAGTCTGCCTGATGAGTGTCAATTTTCCCTTCTGTTCTTACTTGCCCTGTTGTCATCACATTGTCTCTCAGATCTTCAGCAAAAGTTACGCTGTTGCTAATGGTAACCTTGTCTGTTTTGGGATTCAGAATTTTGTAACATTGTCACTGTATCCAATAAAGATTCTTTCAAATGCTCTGTTTTGAGGTTTGGTGCATTTTTCCTCTGGAATGTAGATGAATGCTTTACATTCAGAAACTATTAGGTGTTTTACACTTGGCTTCTCATTGTGCCACAGTGCATATGGAGTTTTTTCCACTGTTCTAGAAAAGAGTCTGCAAATAAGTGACTGTCATTGCCGTCTCACCCCAGTATTTTTGTGGTAGTCTGTGGTGAGTCTGTCATACATCTGATCATTTCAGTCAGAGTTCTGTTCTTTCTTTCAGCTACCCTATATTGCTCTTGTGTGTATGTCACTGTCTTTTGATGCTCTATTCCATTGTGTTTAAAGTACTCCTTTTCTTTGTGTCCTGGGAATTCACCTCAATTATCACTCCAAAGTATGGAAGGTTTCCTCTGAATCTTGTTATTTCCCTTTACTGCATAGTCCTGTAATTTGTCAAGAACTTAATTTGTTGTGTTGCATTAGGTAAGTGACTGTGTATCCTAAATAGTCATCTAGGAAAGTCACTATGTACCTGTTGCCTCCAGGTGTAGGTGGGTTTAGGGGACCACATATGTCACTGTGAACTAAGTCAGGTGCGCTTGAAGCTCTATTCTGACTAACTGTAGGTAGTGTTACTCTTGTAGCTTTGGATTTGATGCAACATTCACACTTAATAATAACTGAACAAGGGGATCCTTTGTCAGAATCCTATTTTGTAGTTCTTGTATGCATTCTGGGTGTCTGTAACCTAAACACCTGTGCCACATGTGTATACAGTCATTATGTTTATGGGTGCATTGTCTTACCTTTGTCTTCGCTGTGTTGAAGTGATATAGATGGTCATCCATCTTGGCAATCGCTGGCTGGTCTGCTTTCCTTACCGGATAGAACACTTGTCACCTTGAAATTTTACAGTGAGCCCTTCGGCTGTCAGATGCTTCACAGACAAGGGTCAAACTTCTAGATCAGGAATATTAAGCACATCTTTTATTGGTATGGCTAAATTGTGTCCCGCATCATTGGTGCATACAAGTGTTTCTTATCCATCTGCATGTATTTTACTTCCATCTACAAGGTAAATAATCTCTTGAGGGTCGATTCATTGTTGAGTGCCGAGTATTTGTGTACACTTTTCATGTGCAAAAATGGTTTATTCACGTTTTTTTCCCCTTTCTCCCAATTCATTAGGCACATTCTTTGTGCAATGATTTTTGCATGTCAATTTGTGCATGGAGTAAGATTTCGTGTGCAAAAAAAGACACAGGGGCCACAGAGAATCCACTACAGATTGGAGAAAAGAGATTGGCCACAAACACAGTAGACAAATTTGCTACTGCTAAACATTGTAGACAGGGGAGAAACATGGGGGCCAGTGAATGGCTTAGCCAGCAAAATGGACATAGAGGCACGTATTTTATGCAGCAGCTCCAGCATGTCTGGAAGCAAGAAGCTTTGCACTACCAAGTTGAGCACATGCTACAGCCAGCAGATGTGCCTCACCCCAGCTCAGCCCACAGCCGCTACTAGGTTCTGCCCATTGTGACACACCACCTTGCTGGGCTTTAAGTACAGCAACAGCAACCACTCATCTGTCTGCTCCTGGATGCCAGTCAGCAGCTCCGGGACGATGTGTAGTCTTTTGCCCAGACAGATGAGTTTCAGCAGCGCCTGCTGCTGTTTTCCCATGGCGGGACTCAAAATGGTTGTGCAGGTGCTGACTGGATGAGTGATGTCCAGCAATCCTGGGTGGTGGAAGTATATGCACTAGAGCACTTCACTACATTAAACCAGTGGGCAGTTGAAGAGATGTAACATCTCAGCCCATGCTTAGTTGTCCATGTGTCAGTTGTGATGTGGACCTTGCAACATATAGCATTAATCAGTGCACACCTAATTTTGTCCACAACCTGTTGGTGCAAGGCAGGGATGGAGAAAAGCTGTGGCGGCTGGGAATTATGTATTATGGGGCAGCTGCAGCCATAAGATTTTTATTAGCACCTTGCTCCAACTAACTGAAATAAACGCCCCCCTCGCCATAAGAATTTTAAAGCTCTCTGTCTCCATCAGCCAGCATGGAAACATTTCAAAGGCAAGCAATTTTCCAATACTTGCATTCTAGACTGGGGCTCGTGGGTGAGATGGGCCACTTTCTTGGGGAACAGAAAGCTGAACGCTTCCCTGGGATGGTGTGGACAGCCTTGGGGGTGGTGTTGTTAGTGGTAGTGGGGGTGGTGGCCTCACATCCTCCCTTTGGGAGCTTTTTAATAATACTAATAATGTTTATATTTACATTGAAGATCCCTGGTGATGGACGTTGTTAATAATTTATGTTATTGGTTCTCCAGTCACTGAGATCTGCGCTCTTTCTGCGCTGCTTATTTCCCACCATGTTGCCACTAAAATGGTTCATTCTCCACCCTGCTGTGAAGTCGTCCTCAGAAGCCTCCAAAACTATACCTTGGCTTGACTGCTTTCGTTCCAGCAATTCATACTGCAAGCCATGTGTGGAGTGGCCTGACACCTGTTTTTTAATTTTTTTAATAATTGTAATAATATTTTTTTGTTTGCTTTGCAGGTGCTTGGACATGGATGTATAGCAGAGAACACATGAACACATGGTTTTCTATAACATTTGAAAAATACCCTGTTCTATACATGTATTAGCTTTAAGATGACTATAAAGAAGGAGACCTTTGTATCATGCCTAACTCTAATTAGATTCTCCTCCAGTGGAAAGAGAGCCAGGAGAGGCTTTGGACAAATATGTGGGGGTAGAGGACGGATGAAAAAATAACAAAATAATGACACTAACAATGTTTTTCTGCTTATTAGCTTATTCACTGCCTCCCCCTCCTGTTAAAATGTTTTAATTTTTACAGCACCACCGAATACAATAAAACACTAGTAAAGTGAAACATAAATAGAAACATCTAATCTATCATTGCCTCAACTTGGTTTCAGGGTAATCATCATCGACAGATTGGGATGGAACAGGAATATCACAGCTGAAGAAATCTCACCACCGATTTTACCTGCTTAGTCAACTGAAGAACATTTGCCTACCCAAAAAGCTATTAATTGCATTCTATAACACAGTGATTTCTTCACTGCTTTGCTTCTCCTCCACTGTCTGGTATGGTGGACCAGCAAGAGAGACAAGGCTTGGCTTGCAAAGGATTTTAAAGTCTGCAGGAAAGACCATAGGTGCTACTCTTACCACTTTCCAGTCCTTGTTTGAAATAAAATCCTGGCTGACCGTAGCCTCCCTGGCAACTCTCTCTTTGTCCCACTGAAATCTAGCATACATTTAGGGTCCCTACATGCAAAATCACCAAGAGTAGCTATTAACCCATAGTGATTAACTTCTTGAATCAAAAACATCTTCCTACCCATCAATCTGCCTTGAACCCCCCAGTGACTAGACCCTACCCAACTCTATGTATCAACAACCTGAAACAATCTCCTTGTGCATTCTCTGTATCTGTACTTGGCTAAATAAAGTAATTTTATTTCGTCTTGTCTCACCATTCTGGCAGTGGTATGGGGGGCCTGCGGGAATAGGCTGAAAACCCTGGTGCCTACTTGCACCAGATATTTATTTATTGATGTAAATATTTATTTAATTCTGTATATATTTATTTATTGATGTTAATATTTATTCATTTATGTATATATGTATATATTGATTGATGTCTTTATTTATTTTTCTGTGATTATTTTGAGTACTTTCCCTAGCCCATTTTGTGCAGGGCAACGGCCCTGTTGTTCCCCTCAGTTTTCAGCCTCCCAGCCCTTGCTACCCCCATTTTTCAGATATTTTTGTGCCCCCTTTGACTTCAATGGTGGCAATTTCGACCGGACTCTTCGAACCCAAACTTTAAGGGGTCCGCTCATCACTACCTATAAGAGGTGGAAGGTAACATGACATCATCATATTTCTTGGAATATACAGTCTTCCTTCTCTACCTACAGCTACCCATCCTGGCTGACGAGCAGGTGTGGACCCTTGCATTGCTGGGGATGCGGCACCTGTGCGCTGGCCTGGACTGGTGCCACTCACACTGACAGCCTCAAGGAGAAGTTTTGATTTTGCTTCCCACTTCCTCTCCTCCCGGTAACGTGTGGCTGCTCTGGTGCCCTGGGGTGGAGATAGGGAAATAAGCTAGTCAGGACACTGTTGGTGTCATGACGTCATGGCCCTGCACCATCCTTAGAAATGCACTCCACGATGAAGCACACCAACGTGTGCTTGACTTCTGGTGGGACGATATCAGTGTAACCACGCCACTGGCTTTTTTTTTACTGGCAGCCGTACTGGGCACTATGAGGGGTGTCAAACTGTGAGTGAGATAACCTTGGATCACTTTCCTTATGGTATTAAGCTAGCAGAACTGAGTACCTGCAGGGTAAGATACCCCTCATCCTTGCTAAAACGTTTGAAAAAAAATCACTGGCTACTCTGTTTATACTTACTATGCAAAATTACAGGCACGTAAATAGCTAAATACACTATCCTGTGATGAACTTAGGCCACTGCTGAATCATAGTCTCTGTGAGAGAGCTCGGTGTTGTAAGTAGTAGCGAATGTATCTGTATGTATTATACACAAGCGCAAGATACCCTGTGGCTTGAGTCTAAGCTTTTCTGCTCTATTTATTTATCTCTAGAGTAACATCAATGTGTTGAAAAAGCATCACCATGCGAAACATGTCCACATACTGTAGTTACTAGAGGTTCAAAAGAATACCATTATGTAGTGAAGGTCCTGAACACCCTATTCTGCTATAACCATCGATAGCCGTCGAAACTCTCTTTGGTCTTTTTCTTATTTCTTTTTTAATACCTAAAAGTGAATTGTATGTTATTTTATAAAGCCTCAATAGAGATTTTTATGGATTTTTTATGCATGTCTAATAATAAGTACTTTAATAACTATATCAAAGTAGTGTTGCCAGTACTATTCCTCTTCCTCGGTGTATCATATTTAAAGCTGTATAGCTATACTGGAACACTGACTAGCTTAAATTCATCCAGGTTTGGGTAAGCAGTACCCTGGGACATATTTCTCAGTACAGGTACTGCAATTTCCTTTTTAAATGTCATTAAAAGAATGCCCTGATTGTGGAAATGGTGCAAAGGAGAACCACCAAAGAGGAATAGGGATGTTAATGGATATATATATATATATATATATATATATATATATATATCACCAAAAATATTGAGGAAAAAAATATTTCAGGTAAAATCCCTCTAAAGACAAGTGACACTCCCTCCTTATGGAAAAAAATAAATTCAATCCCCAGAGGCGACAATCCTTTTTTTACCATAAGAACAGAAGCTTGTTATAGCATTAACAGTTGACAACTTCAAAAAATTATTGGATGCTATTTTGTAGAAGAAAATATCATTAACAGTTATTATTAGCAGTTATAAGTAAATAACAAAAAATAACTTTCCCCAACCTTGACCCTTGGTTGAAATTGGGGGTCATATGTCTTTCTTCAACTTTATTAACTATGTAGTGCTGAACTTTTATCATTCAATATTTTTTATTTTGTATAACAGTAATACAGACACAATCGACTGCACAGTCAAAGCAGCCATCCCACGCAGGGAAGGCGTAAACTAGTTAACAATCCATACCTTGTAAACAGAGTTATAAATCAAGCCTGATTACAAAGGTACAGTACAGGGGGAATAAATGTATAATAAATACAATCAGAGTTGTGTCTTCTGTTTCGCTTCCTGTTATGCATAAATGTTATAACAAATATTAGCACGTGTGGGATGCACAGTGTCCACACACATTATGGAGCCTTGAACAGCAGCAGAATAGGACTTAAACAGCATCTTAGACTGTAAGCCGTAGCCAGAAATGAAAGCAAATGTTTAGGGATTAGAAAGAAAGACGAGTAGAGAGAAGGGAAAAGGGTAGGAGGCTAGGAGAAAGTAGGAAAGGGAAAGAAAAGGGAAGGAGACTGGGGAAGGGGGATAATCACTTGCCCTCTACCCCACACCAAATATGATCAGTTCAGCGTCCCATGAGGAATGCAGCGCCAGACATACTGTACATACAATCTCCAGGGCTCCCACGTTGAAATAATTTTTTGATGGGAGTTCTAGTTCCTAGGAATTCTAGGATCTTGCAATGTAGGAGAGTCACCCATGGATCTTTTTTTAATATTTGTTTGGAATATTTTGTTGACCATCCTATAAATTTGATTTCAAAATTGCTCTAGCATAGGGCAGGTCCACCAGGTGTGTATACAATTGCCTTCCACATTGCAGCCCCTGCATGTATTGGCCTGTTCTGGGCATCTTGCAGAGCGGGCTCGGTATGAAGTACCACTGAAGGTAAATTATAGGCTGTTTGAGTTGTTAGTACATTTATAGAGCATTTTGAGTCAGTTGCCCATATTTCTGTCTACCCCTTTTTTGATTGACAAGGACCTAGGTCTTTCTCCCAGCTCACAGCGTATCTATGGGCGTTTGATCTGGAGAATATAGCATGAAAATTGTTCCCCCTGCGAAATGGATCTCTAATGCATGCTTCTTCAAAAAATGTCCATCTTAAAAAAAAAAGGGCTCATTTTAGTTAGGGGCAGCACCCAGTGTCTCAATTGAAGATATCGTTAGTATTCCCTCTGTGGGATACCGAGTTTCTTTTTGAGACCACCTGCATGTCAGGTGGGAATTTTGGGTTATCTCAATAGTTTGGCAATGAATTATGGGGAGACATCAGGGAGGCAGAATATTTATATATAGTTCCATATGGAAAGTGAGTGTCTCATTAGGGAGCTGAGTGTTTTAGGTCTGAGTGCTGGATCTTCCAGGGCAGATTGTCAGTAAGGGTTGGCGAGCACTTAGTATGCTCAAGGAACATTCACACCAGGGGTTTAAAGTGAGAGTGCATCGGGATTGGTTGGGCAATTTGGGAAGACTTATAATATTTTAGTATGTTGGGCACCTGAGTCTCCCCTGTGATTTATGGGAGAACATAGTATGTTTGGATACCCTTGGCTGGCAATTTCACATCAATATTGATCAAGGATACTGGTCTATAGTTGGGGGTTAGCAGGCTATCCCTATCAGGTATAGGGATCATACAAATATCTGCTAACAAACAGCTAGGACCCAGGGAAGATTCTACAGAAAGGGCATTAGAAGGATTAGCCAGGTGGGGTGCTAAAATGGGGGCAAACTTCTTATAGTATAATCTGCTAAATCCATCTGGACTTGAAGCTTTAGAGATTGTGTTTGAACTTTTATTTAGGGTCACAATGTGTTTGTGACATCTGCAATAGTGTGGGTTGTGCCTAGGTCTGGTTTGGCATTCTGAGACTCGAGATGTCCCATTTATTGCAGTGAATAGAGTAGGGGTGGCCACGTCATTGTGACTAAATGTGGTGGGTGGCATGTTTTAGCATGGAGACAGATTAGGTGAATTTCTAAGCATTGGAATTGGAGCAATCAGCTGCGGAGGATAAAAGGTGAGTATAGGCTTTAAAAAGAAAAATGCCTGGACAAACTTTGCCTTAGCTGCACTTGCATACAATGTACCATTCACTGGGAAGACCGAAACTGGATTTACCATATACATATACACAGTGGATACCCCTGTTAAAATGACAATATGTCATTGTGTTAATCAATCAGCATCTTAAAATGTGCAGTACATATGTCCAACCTTAATGTCTATGTCAAGCAAAGTTTTTTCAACAGAAATAAAAATTAAAAATAAAATATTAAAATAATATTACATGTAAGGTGAATTCTTTGGCCTCGATTCAGTAA
Organism: Gastrophryne carolinensis; assembly: GCA_027917425.1. Taxonomy (NCBI): domain Eukaryota; kingdom Metazoa; phylum Chordata; class Amphibia; order Anura; family Microhylidae; genus Gastrophryne; species Gastrophryne carolinensis. The sequence goes on from CM051241.1 coordinate 98,598,623, forward strand.
GAGTTAAAAATAATTCTCAGGTAGTAAAAAAATCACTTTATGACAAAAAACATGAGAATTTCACTGTTACTGAATCACCAGATAGGAAAACAATGAGTTACTGGTACTTTTTTACTCCACTGTAGTAAATAGTACCATTGACTTTCATTGTTTTCATGTTTTTTTCTCCCAAAGTGACATTTTTACTATCATGAGAATTTTTTTCAAATCTCGCTGAATCAAGGCCTCTTTCTTTTGCCTTTCAGACAATTTTAAAGAGCTATTTGGTTCTAGTACGCTGTTCTGCTACAAAATATCAAAAGTATTGAGAGGTAGAGGATTTGGCTTGCTGTTAAGGTCACCCAGAGATGACAGAGGTTGAGAGCAAAAGGCTTAAGAAAATGAAAAATAAAATCACACACAATGGTGAAGCTGTCAGCAGAGAGTTTATAACAATTTAGTGGGCTGGGATACCATGACTGACAGGCCGGCCCCTTCAGAGGCCCAGGAAAAAATGGAAGAAATTTTTATTTATATATTGAAATTAAAGGTAAAATAAAATAACGGGCCAACATAGAACACTGTCAGATCTATACAGGATAAATTAAAATCAATACAACTTATAATAAATATATATAATATATATAATATATGTATATCTGAATGGGGCCAAATTCCAGCCCACGATTTTACTAGTTAAAGGATAGGACTTGGGCTGGTCCTTTTGCTTTTATTTATTTCCACTACAGATGCATTTCTGTAAAAAAAAATAGTACATTTTATTTTTTTTATCATATGTAAAAAAAACTATAGCAGGTGGACATGGTTCACACCTATTGGAGGGGGCTTTTTTAACACTTGTTAAATACGGATATTCAAAGTTCCAGAAAGAAAAGAGTGAGGAGAAGAGAACAGAGAGGACAAAAGGGAAATCAAACGTCACAAATGTATTGCTATTATATTTTTATAGCATACTGGAATTATTTTTTTTTTACCTCTTAGTTGTTAGTTGATCATGTGTACATTCAAATTATTTAAAGTAAGACAGGACCTCATCAGCTTATACTTTAGATGGGTTGCTGTTATTAACAAGGCTATAGCATTTCAGGGATGGATCAAGAGCAGAGATGGATATGGCCAACTTGATGGTACTGAGCTTTGATGTTGTAGGGGCAGATAATGTGGCAGAGGTGGATATGCCCCCTCCAAACAACCATAATTATGAGGCTAAAGGAAGTGATCCCTTGTCTTTTGGATTTTACCTGAAATAGTGTTGCCCCATATATTTTTTTATTGCTCATTTATATATTTATACAAGTTATAAATGTCCCCCTCAGTCATCTCCTCTCAAGACTAAAGAGATTTAATTCTTGTAATTTTTCTTATTTTATTTTATTTATTACTAATCTTATTTAAGAAGGGATAGCGTCAGGTAGTGGTTGGTTAATGAGAGGCAGCGGCAGGTAGCGACTGGTGAACGTCGGACACGGCACACAATTACACATTTATCAAGCAGAATCTATTTAGCGACTGGGATATCATTTTCACAGCCTCAGCGAACAGCGCCGACGTTCAGCCTTGCACAGCACCAGGTATGACCTCTCGCTACCTGTCGCTCTCCCATACATTTCAATGGACGATCCTTTTGTTCTCTTTAAACAGGGTTTTGTTTTTGTTTTTTGACATTGAAAATGCAGTTTTTTTGACAAATTTTTAATTTTTTATATATTTCTTCAGAAATGACATTACAGGTCTGGCATTAAAGTGTTCATGTTACAATGTTGCTACAATGTAATTCCATATGTTTTTGCTTTGTTTCTAGTTGATAAATGCTGAAAAATAGACTAACACACAGCCTCCGGTGCTCTGGGCTTCAGATAAGCATATTTTTGCGCCAGAGTTGTGTGAGGCGTTTTTTTTTCTTGAATATGTTGTCGGTCTCTAGGAGCAGTCGCTACCATGCGCTCCCATACAGCGCTGTACTGGTCAAATAGTGACTCGTCACAATGTATTCAACATTACTGCACAGCTACTGAGTTGCTATAAACTAGCGACTCACGGGCGAACACAGTGACTACTAGCGGGCGCTCTGAAAATGCCTGCTACAGACGCTCATCTGTCGCTACTTGGCGTTAGTGATGAATCAGCCTGTAAAATCCTTCATTCCTCTTATTAGTTTGGTGGCTCTCCTCTGCACCCTTTCCATAGTCAGGGTGTCCTTTTTATGAATGGGTGCCCAGAACTGGACGGCATATTCCAGGTGAGGGCGCACCAGTGCCTTGTAAAGAGGCAAAATTACATCCCTATCCCGTGATTCCAGGCCTCTATTAATGCATGATAGAATCTTGGTGGCCTTGGAAGCAGCTGCTTGGCATTGCATGCTGTTATTTAGTCTGTGATCTACTAGTACCCCTAGATCCTTCTCAGCAAGTGACTCTCCCAGTTTTACTCCCCTGAGGATATTCGTGGCCTTCAGGTTATTAGACCCCAAGTGCATGACTTTACATTTGTCCTTTGAACTTCATTTGCCAAGTGGAGCCCAGACACTCAATGTGTCCAAGTCAGCCTGAAGCTTGTGAACATCTTCCATAGACTGCACTGTGCTACATCTTTGGGTCATCTGCAAAAAATTTTTTTTAATTGAAAAAAAATAATAAAATAAATATATCTTCTTTGAGATAGAAATATATCGGGATAAATCATATTGTCAAGCGTGTTTCGTGATACATATCGTATCGCCAGATTCTTGAAAATTCACACCCCTAGCTGCTAAAACAGATCAGATAGAAAGGGTGATAAAGACTTATTTGGCTGGTTTGGGGCTTGTACTTCTTGTTTGGTTGCAGCATTCAAGTATTTGGCCCGGAGAACTGCCGTGGATGGGTGTGTATGAAAGGTGTTTGAGTAAAAGGCCTACGGGAAGTGAGCTGGATTTGGTGTGCAGGGACTTTGACAAGGGCGAATTTGAAATGGATGGGAGTGAATGGCAAGCCTACTCCATAATAGATTTGATGTGTTTAGTTGACTGGGCAAAGCGGAATGTATTGGAGTACATGTCTTTGATGTCTTTGGATCTACAATGGGCAAAGCTAAAATGGATCGGGGTGCTTGGGCTATGGGGAAGGGTCCGGCCTGCCTGCACTGTTCGATTTGGCATGTTTTGGTCCCGATATGGGCAGAGCGTAAAAAAATGAGCAGTGAGCAGCATTCCCACACTATGATAGAGTCGGCGTATTTTGGTTCTGATACAGGGAATGCAGACATGGATTGAAGTACATTTCCACATTCCCTCCTTCTCTCATTGTTTCACACATTCTGTCCTTCTCTCTTTCCAACACGCCAACCTTACCCCTTTTAAATATTTTTATTCTTTCCTCTGTTTTCCACATTCTTCATCCTTCTTTCAGTTTTTTACTACCTTCCCTCCTGCTATCTGTTTTCATGTTTCCCCTTCTTCCTCTTTTACATATGTGTTGTTCTTTTTTACTCCTTTGTTCTTCATTATTATTCTATTTCATTATTTCAGTTCACTCTTTTTTATTTTTTTTTCATATTTTCTCACCTCATTCCCTTTTTTGTCATCTTACCTCCCTCTTTCTCTTGTTTCAGTGCTCCATCCCCCCATTCCATGCCTTTTCCTATTCCTTCTCCATCCATTCTCTTAATCTCTTTTTTTCTGCATTAAATCTTTCTCTCCCTCCATTTTTACTCTCTCCCTTTCCCCCCATCATTGATCTTCTCTTTCTCTTGTTGTCTATATACGTGTGTTTGGATCCCATATCTCGTGTGTTGTTGTGGGATTAGCATGAATGTCAGCTAGCGAATATTTTTTTCAAGGAACAACATGTATGGAGAAGTGATGAACTTTCCTCTAAAGCATTGCACATCAGTTTACACGGCGCGGCCTTTCACGGAAAGCGCGCAGGACAGGAAAAACATGTTTTTTTAATAGATCATGAAATATTTAAAACCCCAAAGCATTTTTTTTCCTCTTGAATAAAATATTACAGGCTAAGTTCTGTCATTTTGTCAGACTCCATGCCCTGTGGCAGGTAAGTGGCTCCGGCACTCTGGGGTCTCCTTTTGGAATGGAGGAAAAAAAAAGCAGCTTTTGAATTAAACTCTAAATATATGATATCCACGGATTGACACAAAGGCTTATGGGCTGCTCTCTCCCCGGTGAGGTATTAAGAAGGGGAGGCTCGGTTTTTCATGAAAGCTGAATAAGAGAGACTTTTTTTTATACTAGAAGATATTAAAGTGGACGCCTGAAAAGACAACTCTGAAAAAAAGGCTCATGAACGGGAAATGTGTTTTTCAATAAACTACCCTGTTATAAAATCAGTAACAACACCGCCATTTTCCTCTTGCTAGCGCTAAAGGGGTTATTTATGAAAAGATTCACCGGCATCCAGCGGGTTTCCCCTAGTTTCCACATTTACCATGCGAAATGTTGCATGTTTGGTCGGTGAAGTCCATGTTTTCTGAATTTACGCCAACATCAGTGTGGCTCGGCGAATGCGGGCGAACACTTTTGCTGTGCGCCAGCTTTTAGTGGCGAACCCCATAGGAATCAAAGTTATTTGAGGAGAGATTGTCACCTTAGGTCTGTTTAGCATCTTTAACGCTTTATTTCGAGCGCAAACGTTAGATAGGTAACTAGTATATGAAAAACAACTAATGATACTAGGGATCCAGGCACAGGAGTGTAGCTCAGGTAGATAGGGATCCAGACACAGGAGTGTAGCTAATGTAGATATGGATCCAGGCACAGGAGTGTAGCTAATGTAGATAGGGATCCAGGCACAGGAGTGTAGCTAATGTAGATATGGATCCAGGCACAGGAGAGTAGCTAATGTAGATATGAATTCAGGCACAGAAGTGTAGCTAATGTAGAAAGGGATCCAGGAACAGGAATGTAGTCAGGTAGATAGGGATCCAGACACAGGAGTGTAGTCAGGTAGATAGGGATCCAGACACAGGAGTGTAGCTAATGTAGATATGGATCCAGGCACAGTAGTGTAGTCAGGTAGATAGGGATCCAGACACAGGAGTGTAGCAAATGTAGATATGGATCCAGGCACAGGAGTGTAGCTAATGTAGATAGGGATCCAGTCACAGGAGTGTAGCTAATGTAGATAGGGATCCAGGCACAGGAGTGTAGCTCAGGTATATAGGGATCCAGACACAGGAGTGTAGCTAATGTAGATAGGGATCCAGGCACAGGAGTGTAGATCAGGTAGATAGGGATCCAGACACAGAAGTGTAGCTAATGTAAATAATGATCCAGGCATAGGAGTGTAGCTAATGTAGATAGGGATCCAGGCACAGGAGTGTAGCTAATGTAGATAGGGATCCAGGCACAGGAGTGTAGCTAATGTAGATAGGGATCCAGACACATGAATGTAGCTAATGTAGATAGGGATCCAGGCACAGGAGTGTAGCTAATATAGATATGGATCCAGGCACAGGAGTATAGCTAATGTTAGATAGGTAACTAGTATATGAAAAACAACTAATAATACTAGGGATCCAGGCACAGGAGTGTAGCTCAGGTAGATAGGGATCCAGACACAGGAGTGTAGCTAATGTAGATATGGATCCAGGCACAGTAGTGTAGTCAGGTAGATAGGGATCCAGACACAGGAGTGTAGCAAATGTAGATATGGATCCAGGCACAGGAGTGTAGCTAATGTAGATAGGGATCCAGGCACAGGAGTGTAGCTAATGTAGATATGGATCCAGGCACAGGAGAGTAGCTAATGTAGAAAGGGATCCAGGCACAGGAATGTAGTCAGGTAGATAGGGATCCAGACACAGGAGTGTAGTCAGGTAGATAGGGATCCAGACACAGGAGTGTAGTCAGGTAGATAGGGATCCAGACACAGGAGTGTAGCTAATGTAGATAGGAATCCAGGCACAGTAGTGTAGTCAGGTAGATAGGGATCCAGACACAGGAGTGTAGCAAATGTAGATATGGATCCAGGCACAGGAGTGTAGCTAATGTAGATATGGATCCAGGCACAGGAGTGTAGCTAATGTAGATAGGGATCCAGGCACAGGAGTGTAGCTCAGGTATATAGGGATCCAGACACAGGAGTGTAGCTAATGTAGATAGGGATCCAGGCACAGGAGTGTAGATCAGGTAGATAGGGATCCAGACACAGGAGTGTAGCTAATGTAAATAATGATCCAGGCATAGGAGTGTAGCTAATGTAGATAGGGATTCAGGCACAGGAGTGTAGCTAATGTAGATAGGGATCCAGGCACAGGAGTGTAGCTAATGTAGATAGGGATCCAGACACAGGAATGTAGCTAATGTAGATAGGGATCCAGGCACAGGAGTGTAGCTAATATAGATATGGATCCAGGCACAGGAGTATAGCTAATGTAAATAGGGATCCAGGCACAGGAGTGTAGCTAATGTAGATAGGGATCCAGGCACAGGAGTGTAGCTAATGTAGATATGGATCCAGGCACAGGAGTGTAGCTAATGTAGATAGGGACCCAGACACAGGAGTGTAGCTAATGTAGATAGGGATCCAGGCACAGGAGTGTAGATCAGGTAGATAGGGATCCAGACACAGGAGTGTAGCTAATGTAAATAATGATCCAGGCATAGGAGTGTAGCTAATGTAGATAATGATCCAGGCACAGGAGTGTAGCTAATGTAGATAGGGATCCAGGCACAGGAGTGTAGCTAATGTAGATAGGGATCCAGACACAGGAATGTAGCTAATGTAGATAGGGATCCAGGCACAGGAGTGTAGCTAATGTAGATATGGATCCAGGCACAGGAGTGTAGCTAATGTAGATAGGGACCCAGACACAGGAGTGTAGCTAATGTAGATATGGATCCAGACACAGGAGTGTAGCTAATGTAGATAGGGATCCAGGCACAGGAGTGTAGTCCAGGTATATAGGGATCCAGGCACAGGAGTGTAGCTAATGTAGATAGGGATCCAGGCACAGGAGTGTAGATCAGGTAGGTAGGGATCCAGACACAGGAGTGTAGCTAATGTAGATAATGATCCAGGCACAGGAGTGTAGCTAATATAGATAGGGATCCAGGCACAGGAGTGTAGCTAATGTAGATAGGGATCCAGGCACAGGAGTGTAGCTCAGGTAGATAGGGATCCAGGCACAGGAGTGTAGCTCAGGTAGATAGGGATCCAAACACAGGAGTGTAGTCAGGTAGATACGGATCCAGGCACATCAGTGTAGTCAGGTTACACAGTTAATATTTTATTATTATGTATGGTATCTACATAGTTAATTCCTGTATTGCTGCTTCTATGGACATTTCTATAGTCAGTTATGCTGCCACCTTTGGACGTTTTGGGTATTGCACTTGTATGTCAGAGGTCAGAGTTTTGACTCATTTCCCTTTGTCTAAACCACTCCCATGATCTCCAGTTAGCATTTCCTGTTTTATTATTCATTGTCTTTCTGCCTTATGAGACACACATGTTAACCTGCATGCTACTCTGATCAAAGCATCATCTTCTGACCGCATGATACTGAAATCTATTCATTTTGCTGTATCCCACTGTTGTAATGGACTGAATAAATTGACTTTGTGGATAAACACAGTATTGGCGAGTCCACCTATCCGATAAGGATCGTCTCACAGTGATTTCATCTAACTTACACGGGCCAGGCACTGAGCTCTCACAAGGGATGAATTCGCTATTACAACCTTCTAAGTCAGAATAGTTAAAAGATGTGTAGAATTCCTACAGCCTGTTGTGTATATGTGTGTGCCTAAACTGCAATCAAACTCAGTGCCATCCGCCATCTTGTGAAAGCACATGCCGCACAAGCTTACTGCACTTCATGTGGAAACTGTTTCTCTACATTGAACTGTGTTATCGCACCTGTTTAAGCTGCTGCTCATCTTCTTCAAGAAACAGTACCATTTGTCACAAAACTTATAAAAAATGTCTAGACCAGGCTGTGATCATTTGTTTATGAAAGAACCAATGCAGAAACAGCATGCCTCCGAACCGGCAGACGTGCAGGGAGCAGATTCTGCAGATATTACCGAGCAGAGCATAAGACCCAAACGTACAATAAAACTGACACAGAAAGTAATGGAAAATTATGAAGCCACTAAAACTGACTTCTCTATTAATCTATTAGACCTCTGGGACAGAACCTCACACTGCATGTCAGTTCTGTCACGTTTTAATAACCAACCAGCTGAATTGAGAGACTCAATAAATCACCTACATGCTGCGTATGAACGTTACCAGCGGCTGTCTGCAAAGTACTCCGCTTTTTTGCAGGACTCTAATACAAGGGATTCTTCAGAAGAACCGACAAGGATCGATACATTGAATCAACAAAGAGATCTTGCAGTGCAAAGTGGTAAGTGTAAGGCAGAACTCTGCATTACTCAACTGGAGGAGATCAGATCTTACAGATCCACATCAAGCAAGCGCACTGCACTCTCTTCTAGGGGTTCAACATTAAGCGACAAGCTAATAGAGACCCGCGCTGATGCTGAATCAAGAAAGGTACAAAGCTCCTTTGCCAAAAAGGAAGCAGAGGTAGAAGCACGCAAGGCAGCTCGCCATGCCGAGATGGTAGCTCAGCAAGCAGAGGTAGAAGCACGCAAGGCAGCTCGCCATGCTGAGATGGTAGCTCAGCAAGCAGAGATGTAAGCCCAGAGCAAAGCTCTCCAAGCGCAAATGGCTGCTCAACAAGCAGAAGCAGACTTCCAAATAAAGATTCTACAAAAGGAAGGGGAGGAAGCAGCTTCCCTGGTAAGGCTGAAAGTCCTTGAACGAGCAATAGGACAAAGTACTAATTCAGTATTATCCCAGCAGAACCGGAAGATCCAGTTGAACGCAGCAGTGACTACGTACTAAAACATAACGTTTGCAAGGATACAGAGTCATTTCCTGTGCCCCCTACTAACGACACTGTTCTGACTCTCTACACAGAGACCTCTCAACTCCATATGCCTGAGCCTCTTCAAAGCTTCAATGCAAGCGCATCGATGCAACCAACCACATCAGCTGCTGCCAACAACAACGCCACAGCCACAGCCAGCACAAATCTTAGAGACTAAACCATGGTTAAACGCTCATGCAACATCATTCAACCCTGGTAGACCTCACCCTACAGCACCAGAAAACTTTCACACCCAAGGGGCTCCACAAGTTATTTTGGCACCACAGAGTGAGAGATCAGACTTGAATGACTTTGCCAGATATATGATACGCCATGAGCTCATTAACACTAGTCTCTCAAGGTTTGAGGATAGTTCAGAGAGTCCGCAGATCGTGTGAAGAGACTGAGAACAGTACACGTTGACCACCTAGATGCAGGTCTTGTTGCCGCATGGGCAAGACTCGAGCAAACCTACGGTAGTTCTGAAGCCATAAAAAGTGCTCTATTCAAGAGACGGCAAACCTTCCCAAAATTAGGAAACAAAGACTATCGCAAGCTCCAAGATCTAAGTGACCTACTCATGGAACTAGAGTTGGCAAAGACAGACCCACGTCTATCTGGACTAAGCTTCCTGGACACCGCTCATGGTGTCAACCTAGTGGTATCTAAATTGCTATACAGCTTGCAAGAGAAGTGGGCACAACAAGGATCAAGGTACAAAAGAGACAATAACGTATCCTTTCCTCTATTCTCATTCCTTTGCAGGTTCATTAGTGATCAAACCTGGATGAGAAACCAACTTGCCTGCTGTTTCATCAACAAAGTATGATAACACACCACCTAAAACGTAGAGCCTTTAATAGAGCAATATCTGTCAAGAGAACAAACATCTCCCCCACCACTAGTACACCTAGCGATAAAGGCGTTGCTGATGATAAAGATAAGGACCCTAATTGTCAGTTTCCAATTCATAAGAAGCCTCACCCCCTTAAGAAAATCGTGAGCTTAGGGCAAAGACTTCACATGAGCGCAGGGAGATTCTCCAGAAACTTGCAATATGCTTCAAGTGCTGTGCTTCCTATAGCCATCTCATCAGAGATCCACTCCTTCAAAACTTTTGTATTAGGAAACCGACATGCATCCCACTTCAACCGATGCCCTCACCATTACGAAGTGAAGGAGAAGCCTCTTGACATCCTCCAAGTAAGGCAGGTTACTCTTGAAGACAACCTAGGTACTGCAGTGTTTAGTACTACAAGTGATGACGACAAAATAGCCTCAAGACAGAGAGTTCATCAAAATAATGGACAAAGAATTCTTCCAGGATGAGTCTAACAGCTGGGTTGTGGCACTACCTCTTCGTGCTGCAAGGGCCAAAATTCCAACCAATCGTCAACAGGCTTTATCCAGATTCAATTCATTCATTGCAACATACACTAAAGAACAGGCCAGAAATGAAGGAACATTTCATCGCCTTTATGAAAAGGATCTTTCACAATGATAATGCCGAAACCAGCGCCACCACTTCAAGAACAAGATGAGTGCTGGTATCTACCTTTCTTCGGAGTGTACCACCCACGTAAGCCTAAACAAATCAGGGTAGTATTTGACTCCAGCGCCAAGTATCAAGGCATATCCCTGAACGATGTTCTTCTCACGGGTCCGAATCTAACCAACAACTTGTAGGTGTATTTATGAGGTTTAGAAGAGAGCCAGTTGCAATAACTGCCGACATTGAGCAAATGTTTAATTGCTTCATTGTACGTGAAGAACATAGGAGTTTCCTAAGGTTCGTGTGGCACCATAACAACAACATGGACGATGATATTACAGAATATCGCATGAAGGTACATGTTTTTGGAAATAGCCCCTCACCCGCTGTTGCAACATACGGTTTACGAAGGACTGCCCTTAGTGGGGAAAAAAGAGTATGGAACAAACGCTCGACAATTCATTGAGAGAGACTTTTATGTTGATGATGGACTTAAATCTTTACCTACAGAGGAAGAAGCCATAGATCTGCTTCGAAGAACACAAGGTATGCTATCTGAGGCTAACCTCAGGCTACACAAGATTGCTTCAAATAGTGTTGCTGTTATGAAAACCTTTCAACCTGGCGATCACGCCCCAGGGTTTAAAGACCTAAACCTGGGGATGGACATGCCACCTGTACAGAGAACAACCAGACTAAACGTTTCTATGTGTATGTCAGTAACCGTGTAGAAAGAATCAGGAAATCATCTAAGCCTGAACAATGGCATTATGTCCCATCTGAAATTAATCCTGCAGATCATGCCACCAGACCAGTGTCTGCAAGTGCTTCTTGGATAAGAGGTCCTGAATTCCTGCTGGATCATCCAGACGAGACCACAACGGAGGTTTTCAGTCTTCTAGAACCTGACAATGATCCAGAGATTCGTCCAGAAGTTAAAACCCTCATCACCCATACTAAACAAGGACCTGTCTTGGGCTGCCAACGCTTTGAACGTTTTTCTAAGTGGACAAGGCTTGTACGCACCATCGCAAGGTTAGTCCACATTGTACGCCGCTTCCACACAAAGCCCACTGATATCCAATATCAAGGTTGGCACATGTGTCAAAGACCTCTTTCTGCAAACAACATTGCTGAAGGTGAAATGACCATAATGCGCATTGTACAACAGGAAGTCTTTGGCTCAGAAATCAAATGTATCCTTGACAAGAGGGACATTCCAAAAAATAGTCCCATTGCTACCCTGAACCCATTCATTGACAATGGTGCCATGTTAAGAGTTGGTGGACGCTTAAACAAGGCCGAGCTAGGAGGACAAGAGCGAAATCCTCTCATCATACATCGTCGCCACCACATTATCACTCTCCTCATAGGGCCCTACCACAAGGGGGTTAAGCACCAAGGTAGACACTTCACGGAGGGTGCCATAAGGGCCTTTGGATTATAGGAGCAAAAAGACAAATTGCAGCCACACTACACAGCTGTGTTCACTTGTCGTAAACTAAGAGGTAAACATCAGCTACAGCAAATGTCAGATCTGCCAACTGACAGGTTGAGTACTGACTCGCCGTTCACTCATGCCGGTCTAGATGTCTTTGGACCATGGACAGTAACAGCTTGCAGAACTTGAGGTTTCCAAGCAAACAGCAAAATATGGGCGGTGCTGTTCACTTGCACGAATGTGCGTGCAGTACACATTGAAGTGATAGAATCTATGGATGCCTCAAGCTTCATCAATGCCTTTAGATTATTTCTTGCAATCAGAGGACCAGTCAAAACACTAAGATCCAACTGTGGAACTAATTTCATTGGTGCCTGTAGAGAGTTACAAATCAACTCTAGGCCAGTCCAAGACCTTTTAGCTGAAAAAGGTTGTACGTGGATATTTAATCCTTCTCACTCTTCCCACATGGGCGGCTCTTGGGTACCTCAGGTAGATAGGGATCCAGGCACAGGAGTGTACCTCAGGTAGATAGGGATCCAGGCACAGGAGTGTAGTCAGGTAGATAGGGATCCAGACACAGGAGTGTAGCTAATGTAGATAGGGATCTGGGCACAGGAGTGTAGCACAGGTAGATAGGGATCCAGGTACAGGAGTGTAGCTAATGTAGATAGGGATCCAGACACAGGAGTGTACCTCAGGTAGATAGGGATCCAGGCACAGGAGTGTAGCTAATATAGATAGGGATCCAGGCACAGGAGTGTAGATCAGGTAGATAGGGATCCAGACACAGGAGTGTAGCTAATGTAGATAGGGATCCAGGAATAGGAGTGTAGTCAGGTAGATAGGGATCCAGACACAGGAGTGTAGCTAATTTAGATAGGGATCCAGGCACATGAGTGTAGCTAATGTAGATAGGGATCCAGTCACAGGAGTGTAGCTAATGTAGATAGGGATCCAGGCACAGGAGTGTAGTCCAGGTATATAGGGATCCAGGCACTGGAGTGTAACTAATGTAGATAGGGATCCAGGCACAGGAGTGTAGATCAGGTAGATAGGGATCCAGGCACAGGAGTGTAGCTAATGTAGATAGGGATCCAGGCATAGGAGTGTAGTCAGGTAGATAGGGATCCAGACACAGGAGTGTAGCTAATGTAGATAGGGATCCAGGCACATGAGTGTAGCTCAGGTAGATAGGGATCCAGGCACAGGAGTGTACCTCAGGTAGATAGGGATCCAGGCAAAGGAGTGTAGTCAGGTAGATAGGGATCCAGACACAGGAGTGTAGCTAATGTAGATAGGGATCCAGGCACAGGAGTGTATCTCAGGTAGATAGGGATCCAGGCACAGGAGTGTAGCTAATGTAGATAGGGATCCAGACACAGGAGTGTACCTCAGGTAGATAGGGATCCAGGCACAGGAGTGTACCTCAGGTAGATAGGGATCCAGGCACAGGATTGTAGATCAGGAAGATAGGGATCCAGACACAGGAGTGTAGCTAATGTAGATAGGGATCCAGGCACAGGAGTGTAGCTAATATAGATAGGGATCCAGGCACAGGATTGTAGATCAGGAAGATAGGGATCCAGACACAGGAGTGTAGCTAATGTAGATAGGGATCCAGGCATAGGAGTGTAGTCAGGTAGATAGGGATCCAGACACAGGAGTGTAGCTAATGTAGATAGGGATCCAGGCACATGAGTGTAGTTAATGTAGATAGGGATCCAGGCACAGGAGTGTAGTCCAGGTATATAGGGATCCAGGCACAGGTGTGTAGCTAACGTAGATAGGGATCCAGACACAGGAGTGTAGATCAGGTAGATAGGGATCCAGGCACAGGAGTGTAGCTAATGTAGATAGGGATCCAGGCATAGGAGTGTAGCTCAGGTAGATAGGGATCCAGACACAGGAGTGTAGCTAATGTAGATAGGGATCCAGGCACATGAGAGTAGCTCAGGTAGATAGGGATCCAGGCACAGGAGTGTACCTCAGGTAGATAGGGATCCAGGCACAGGAGTGTAGTCAGGTAGATAGGGATCCAGACACAGGAGTGTAGCTAATGTAGATAGGGATCCAGGCATAGGAGTGTAGTCAGGTAGATAGGGATCCAGACACAGGAGTGTAGCTAATGTAGATAGGGATCCAGACACAGGAGTGTAGCTAATGTATATAGGGATCCAGGCACAGGAGTGTAGCTCAGGTAGATAGGGATCCAGGCACAGGAGTGTAGCTCAGGTAAATAGGGATCCAGGCACATGAGTGTAGCTCAGGTAGATAGGGATCCAGGCACAGGAGTGTAGCTAATGTAGATAGGGATCCAGGCACAGGGGTGTAGCTCAGGTAGATAGGGATCCAGACACAGGAGTGTAGCTAATGTAGATAGGGATCCAGACACAGGAGTGTAGCTCAGGTAGATAGGGATCCAGACACAGGAGTGTAGCTAATGTAGATAGGGATCCAGGCACAGGAGTGTAGCTAATGTAGATAGGGATCCAGGCACAGGAGTGTAGCTAATGTAGATAGGGATCCAGGCACAGGAGTGTAGCTCAGGTAGATAGGGATCCAGGCACAGGAGTGTAGCTAATGTAGATAGGGATCCAGACACAGGAGTGTAGCTCAGGTAGATAGGGATCCAGGCACAGGAGTGTAGCTTAGGTAGATAGGGATCCAGACACAGGAGTGTAGATCAGGTAGATAGGGATCCAGGCACAGGAGTGTAGCTAATGTAGATAGGGATCCAGGCACAGGGGTGTAGATCAGGTAGATAGGGATCCAGACACAGGAGTGTAGCTAATGTAGATAGGGATCCAGACACAGGAGTGTAGGTCAGGTAGATAGGGATCCAGGCACAGGAGTGTAGCTAATGTAGATAGGGATCCAGGCACAGGAGTGTAGCTAATGTAGATAGGGATCCAGGCACAGGAGTGTAGATCAGGTAGATAGGGATCCAGACACAGGAGTGTAGCTAATGTAGATAGGGATCCAGACACAGAAGTGTAGCTAATGTAGATAGGGATCATGCACAGGAGTATAGCTCAGATAAAAAGGAATCAGACACAGGAGGGTAGCTCAGAAAGCTAGGGATCCAGACACAGGAGAATAGCTCAGGTAGATAGGGATCAGGCACAGTAGTTTAGCTCAGGTAGATAGGGATCAGGCACAGTAGTGTAACTCAGGTAGATAGAGATCACGCACAGGAGTGTAGCTTAGGTAGATAGGGATCAGACACAGGAGTGTAGCTCAGGTAGATATAGTTCAGGCACAGGAGTGTAGCTTAGGTAGATAGGGATCCAGACACAGGAGTGTAGGTGAGGTAGATAGGGATCAGACACAGGAGTGTAGCTCAGGTAGATAGAGTTCAGGCACAGGAGTGTAGCTAATGTAGATAGGGATCAGGCACAGGAGTGTAGCTAATGTAGATAGGGATCCAGACACAGTAATGTAGCTCATGTAAATAGGGATTCAGGCACAGACGTTTAGCTTGAGTAGTTAGGGAACCAGACACAGAAGTTTAGCTCAGGTAGATAAAGATCCAAGCACAGGAGTGTAGCTCAGGTATATAGGGATCAGACACAGGAGTTTAGCTCAGGTAGATAGGGATCAGATAAGGATCAGGCACAGGAGTGTAACTCAGGTAGATAGAGATCAGGCACAGGAGTTTAGCTCAGGTAGATAGGGATCAGATAGGGATCAGACACAGGAGTGTAGCACAGGTAGATAGGTATGCCGGGGAGCTGGGATGCCGCCTGGGGAGCAGTTGGTGGTTTAGGTGCCTTGCTCAAGAGCACTTTAGTCATGTTTCATGTCCAGGGTTTGAACCTGCAACTCTCGGATCCTTCCTTACCTCTAGGCCCCGTCAGTGTGGCCTAGAGGCCACATTGTTAGGTGTCATATGTTGAACAATGGGTGCGTGATTCTCCAAATAAACCATATTAGCATCCAGGGGAGCTGGGAATTTGCTGATGGCAGTCGATGCTTCTGTAGGAACGCATGAAGTTTGGGGCTCCTCAGGAATCTTTAGGGGATAGGCATGCCAAATGCTGATGGCTGGGGGTTAGGTATAAGGGTCACATTTGTTTTCTGTCTGCTTTAATAGCAGCGGGTCTATAATAAAAAGCCTGCTCTCCTTTGGCAGTGTAGTGTATAAACTGCTCAACATTCCAAATACCCAACTTTCTTGGCAAATCTTTTATGCCAACTAGACAAATTCCAGCATGAATTTGCGGCTATGTTTCCACGTGGTGCACTTTGCATGTATATTACAAGCATCTGCTGCTCGATCAGCCCGCAAGCCCAAATATCTCCCCAATAAGAATGATTTAGTTGTAAGCTAATGGTTTATAAGTGAGCTGAGACGACATTAAGGGCAAATTGAAAGAGCGAAGCCAGGTTTGGATCAGTCATTTTTTAACACATCACTCTGTTTAATGCTCTTGGATGGCTATAGAAGGAGCCCGGGGTTTCAAAGCAACATCGAATTATCCGCCACTGACTTCCTTTAACTTTCCCCGTAGTGAAGCGCGGACATTACCAGCTACGATGCTTTGGCACCTATGAACCCCAGAAAAAAATAGAGTGACGATCAATAGGCCATTATGGCTTTTTAACAGCCATTTTGCACGCGACCTTAGTGGCTTATGCGCATTTGTGTATGGAGTGACTTTCACGCATCCAAACATTAAATGCTCTGATGCCAGCTCTCGGATGCCTGACAAATTGAATTCCATTTGAAAAGGTAGTTAATGTATGTTAATTAAATGCTGCTTGATTGAGAGAAAACATCCTCGTTGACATGATGCCGAGATATATCAACATGCCATGTAATTAGCAAAGAATGATGTAACTGATGCGTGATTGCCCCCCACCCCTTTTATTTTTTGCAGTCAATTGTGTGCTCCAGTCTTGTCGGAAAGCCTGTCGCCGGGCTAATATTTAACTCAGTGTTTGTCGAACTGCTGGAACTTTTCAAAAACAAGAACTTCTAGAGATGCTTGTGCAAAATTGGCTAGGTACAGGGCGCATGCCTGAAGGGTTTCTTTAGCTTTGAACCTGAGACTTTGAGCGTGTAACAGCATGATTCAGGTTCAGATTCAGTATTCAGGGCCTGAGGAAAAGCCCTGGTATTAGTAGACAGAGAGAGCTACTGTAGCGGACACCCTGGATGATTTTGGGATGCCCCCACAAGGGAAGAAGCTCCATGAAGACTGGGGGCAGGGGAGATTCTGGTTCAGAGACAAACCCCATAGGATGTTACACAGGAGGCTGAGACACGGGGAAGCAGTAATCACTCAGGTTCCCCTACAAGCAGCTGCCCAAGGTGGGTCTGGACTCCAGGAGGGCAGCAACACAAAGACCACTCAGTCACCAGCTTCTTTTATGGATCAAACACCCCTTTTTTGGCACCTTGACAGTTCAGACAGGGGCTCCCTAACGTTTACCAGGACGCCCCAGACACTCTTCCACGGATGGAATGACCCCGTCTGAGCAGACCTCAGTTGGGAAGTGCAACTGAGGAGCTCCCACAGCTACTCCAATGAAGAAGAAAGGCACAGTGCACCCTCATGGGTACTACCTCCGTCCTCTGGGCTTCTTTACTGGGAACTCCGCATCCCACTTGAGGGCCAAGGCTAGTTTTCCACGGATTGGGTCAGCCTCCTTTCTCACAGCCCACACACATACTTCTGCAGGGCTATCCCACTGCCACCAGACAAAGCCAGCACTTGTTGGGCCTCCCTTTTATAGGCCCAACTGTCAATCCATGTTGAGGGGGGGTACCCAACCCAGCTATTCTAGCAACTCCACCACCTAGAGACAGGGAGTCTGTTAACCCCTAGATCTCCTTCTCCTAGCCCAAGACAGCAACCCCATATCCTAGGCTACTCTGGCAGGTTAACCCCTAAGAGGGTGGTGGCTAAACGGCCACCCCTGCTGCACTACTGGGAACTGGATACCTCCCTGCTCTGTAAGAGTTAACAGATAGAGAGTTAGAAGTACAGGTCACCTCCTCATGCTATTGTTCCCTGAAAATATAAAGGGGAAGGTTCAGAAAGTACTCAAGTGCAGTTGGGCATGGGAATAGAGCCCTGGAAAGATGTGGCCTGCAGCCTAAACAGAGAATCCCCTTGCTAAAGGTATAGAGCCTGGGTTAGAGAGCACCTGAGGGAGTAGAACATCTGAGCTTATACCAATCTGGTGCTGAACCGATGGGGAGCCGGTGGAGGGGACCGACCATGTGTGAACCTCTATGTAGCAGTGGCCGGGACGCTCAAGGTGAGGTGCCACTGTAGGAAGAGGCCAGGGAGATACCATGAGTTGGGTGGATCTTCAAGTGACCGATGAAGTACCCCAGTCGCTGTTGGGCCTGTGTTTGATCAGTGGACCCAGAGCTACGTAACACTAGTCTGGGTATATGGAATTGGGGGTTAATTGGAGATGCCCCCCGAGCACTACTTGCTAGGGTTCCTTGGTTAACCTCAGGTGCTGGAGTTCCCTCTTTAATCCGGTCAGGCTGCCAAAGGCCGTGGTCACATCCATGGTGAAGATACCTGGAGGGGAGGCATAGCCCAGATTGTGGGACCCCTGTGACATGCTAGGAGCGAACCTACACAAAACCGCTAATGCTGCATCAATATAGAAGGGGCATTCCATTAAAAGAAATGTTGCCTCTGTTTGAGTTTCTCTGCTGCTTAAAGGAGACCTGCAGCTACCCTTGGCAGCTTGAAGATTCCCCTTGCACCTGAATGAGTATCCAGCCCTCTCCCAATAACTTAGCCGGAGCTTTACACCTTTCCGGGAAAGGGGTATCCCAAAGTACATGCACATGGCCCAAGTGTGTGTTAGATGCAAGATTATCTCCAACCTTTTCCACTACATCACTGCAAAAACTGTTCTGTCAATCATGTGCTGTTACCTACTCCCACATGGAATGTACACTTTCATTGACTTTTCCACCACTGTTCCACCAGATAGGACTGAGGTGCTCTTGAGCAAGGCATCTAAACCACCAACTGCTCCCTGGGCACCGTAATTAGGGCAGCCCACCGCTCTGGGCATCTGTATACTCACTACATGGATAGGTTAAATAGGGGTATAGCTAGGGGAGGGACAGGCAGGTCAAAAGGTAGGCCTGAGCACAGGTAGGGGCACCATTTCAAATCTTTGCCCCAGGTGCCGGAAAGCCTAGCTACTCCTCTGGGTTAAATGCAGAGGAAATGTCCCTAAAAAAGACACATGGAACACAGAAGCTGTGCTAGTGCATGGGCACAGAATACTCAATTCAGCAGGGTGCACTGTTTCCTGGTGCCTCTGCGCAGTCCCTGGCACATGCGGAAACACTGTATACTCATTGCCGCATGATTCGGGGACACAATAATGGCCAAATCCATGAGTACATTTTCTCTTCATGCGCCAACTCCCATAACAGTTAACGGAATCGCCAGTAGCGAGTTGTAAATGATTCCACTTATAAAAGTCAGCAGGCATTTGTTTTTTTAATAATTTTTTTACTATAGTATTCAAATTTTATTTAAAAAAAACGCGTGCCCAGTCAAAATCCAGATAGATATTTGTGGTGCAACAGGACCTGGCTTTACTGTAACATGAGTAAGAGAATGTCACCCTACATGGGGCATAACATAGACAGGAAAAAGAAGTCATAGCTATCACATCAATGCACAGGAAACATAACATGCAGCAGAAAAATACATAGAGAGACTACAGTTAAGCATTGGTAACAGCGACATCTAGTGTCCTAACTGTAAACTGCAGCCAATCCAGCAAAAACCAATCCAGCATTAGACTAAGCTAAGGCTGTCTTATCTTACCCCCCCCCCCCCCAAGAGCCAATGAGCACGGGCCCCAGGCATATGGGCTGGTAATCCATGCCTCTGAGGCCATGCTAGTCTGCCCCTTATGCCCTTTTGGTATGGGTTCAGGACCCTATCGATGGGCACCGGTACCTCCCGGGAGATAGCAGGGTGGCCCCCAGCCATGTGAGCAGGCATAGTGTCCCCTGGACTCCTTACCTAATTGCTCCAAGTAGTAAAAAATAAAACACCACATCCAAATAATTTATTGTTCTAAATTTCACTACTTATCGGTCCGCTGCCTTCTTAGTTCTGTTCCCAGCTGGGGGCCATCTTCCTCAGATTGGCTGCTGTCCCGCACCGGGTTGTACCTTGCCCGTCGGCAAACTTCAGGGCTCTTCTGTACCCCCTCCACTGACCTCTTTTGATGGCGGCAGGCATCACATTCTGGCACCTTCCACCACTAGATGGACACAGGTCCCCCCTCCTTATAGCCAGGGACTCTTATACAGACTCTTTGAGATCCCCCCCCCATGTGACTACACATGTTACAGGAGGCAAGGGGGGTGGAGGGTGTTTCCCAAGGGAAGTTGCCTTTGCCCATCAGGTGTGTGGAACAACCCGGTGCCCACTGGTATGGCCTGACATCCCTGGATGAGCCCCAAAAACATTCCGAAAGGCATAAGGGCTGGTAAAACCTGTAGCCCTGTTTAACCAAATGTAGCCGGATGTAATGGTGTACGGTTCAAAGGCCCTTGGATCTGTGATGCTGCATAATAACCAGCATAATGGGAAGGTTCTGTGCTGACAACAATGTGATGAATCTGGAGGAGGTGGAAGAGGAGGTGGAAGAGGGGGGAGGAGGGAGGGACCAGCAGTCTTGTCCCGATCTGCTGAGCTGATTAAGGGGCCGGGATAAAAAAGAGAATGTCATTGGCTAATCCTGTAAACCTCGATATCTCGGCTATTTCTGCTGTTTAAAAATGAAAAACAGTTTAGGACAGCGCCAACTGTAGCCCGACGCAATGGTGCAACAATTACCTTTGCCTGCTCTATCACTTTAAACTAGGTTAGGTAAATATTTTCACTCTCCTGGTGATTATCCTTCTTCAGAAGGGCAGCCCAGGGTCTCACACTTTATTCAGCTTTACTAGCCAGTCTGCAAGCCACTGGCCTCTCCCAGTGAGGAGAAGCCAATGGCTCACATTCTATTTAGCTTCACTATGCCCTAACGTCCGGATGGCTAGTAAAACTGAATAGATTTGCACATCAACCAATGGAAGCTGGGGAAGACCAGCAGCGGCAGAAAGCATCCTTGTCCAGTCCAATAATTGCTGTAGCGAAATTCTTGGGGTCATTTACTCTTCTGCTTCAGCCTGGTGGAAGGACCTGAAGAAGGTAGATCTAACAGGCAGCAGTCTGGAGGATGGAGACCTGTGACAGCAGTGGGTTCATCAGCTGCAATGACCCGAGATGTGTCTGTAAGTATGGCCCTGCCATTGCACCGCAACCCAGCACAACGCAATACATGCACTTTTCCTGCAGGGTCCATAATCCTCTATCAGCTGTGTTCTACGGGCCCAATTACTTTTATGGGCTGTGCTTTCTTCCCCTTTGTGAGATGCTGGAGTATTTCTACTTCAACGCAACTCAAACCTAAAATAAATGGTATAACTTATACTTTAGATTTTCTCCTACACTATTGGCTAACCATGTACAATATGTGCTCCAAAATTATAAGCTCATAAAATTCCCAACAAAGGACCCCTGGGAGCAAGGAAGGATATCTGCGGATCCAAAGAGTTTGCTGTGGTTTATATCCAGCTCACCAGCGCCCCTAGAACATAACTTTTACTAGATAAGTTAAAAACATACGTGCCCAGTGAAAGATGTGCCCCTTTGTAGATGACGCATTTCAGGGTTATGCACCCCTTAGACTTACCTCCCCTTACTGATTCCACAAATAAGTAAATGAGAAACTTCTTTGGGGTAGTCAGATAGGCTGGGGTCGGTAGGTCTTCCCAGTCTACAGGGAAACCGGAGTGGGTTGTGTCACATAGGCTGACACTGAGCTAATTGATGACATAAAAAATCCCAGGTGGTTACCTCGGTGGTGAAAAAATAGCTTTTTTAAAACCAGTTAAAACCAGTCCATAGTTGAGCTAGTCCTGGTAACTACTAGGACTAGGGACCAGAGATTTAACCCTTGAGCCACCAGTTCCTATGCTTGGTTGGTAAGCTGTAGGAGAAGGGGTCCATGTTTTTGTTGAGGGGGAGACCCTTTTTTTGGATGCCCCCCAAAAAATAAACTTTAGGCCTATGCTGGGGGTTAATGTCCCACAAAGGAGGCCTCCTCCAACCTTTGGGTTATGGTCCAGGAGGCTTTTCAGTCTTTGGTTTTGGGCCAGCAACAAAGCTATCAGCAGCAGTGGGGGTGCACCGTTGCTACAGTGATGGGTGCGTGCACAGCTGTCAGTCGGCGGCCGCTTACTGCACATAAGCCACCAAGCACATCCGCTGGCAGCTCAGTGCAGGGAACTGTTTTCTGCTGGACCAGCCGGGTGACTACACCCCCCTCCACCCAGAATGGCAAAGCAGGAGTTCTCTGAGCAGCACAAACCTGCACAAGGGACTCGATCTGACGTTCCAGTAAGTAGGTGGGTGCCAGACAACCACCAATCAGTTACATAGCTGGACTATTATTTTAAAGGAAATAAAATACTGTATCTGGGGCCTCCACCTGATTTTGTGCCCAGGGGCCTCCACCACGCTTAACCGGGGACCTGCCGATAGGTCATAGTTTGACGTTTTGTTGGCTGCCGGGTCCCAACAGAAACAGAATGGCAAAACCTTTGTGTCCTGAGCCGAGGTGAAACATTCATTTTATTACTTAGCTGTGAGACAGTGTTATAAAATAAAATGCATAATGTGAATTGAACTCTCGGAGATAATTGAGAGTGTCGCTGTAAGGGCCTAGGGGAGGCACCATATTAAAGGTAAGCCGCAGATCTCCAGACAGTTCAAAAGGAGCTGCTCGAAACAAGACTGAGACGGGAGAAAAGGAGGTGATAAAAAACCAAAGCAGCTTCGGGGTTTGGAAATGGCTGAATGGCTGTTCAATTTAAACTCAGGCAGGCCTAAAATGTACCGGTATTTTTTTTCAAATAACCATACCCTGCTTATTCTTTAAAGGGAAAGTTAGTGGCATTTTTGAAAGTGTATACTTTTGCACCAAAATGATGTCCTCAAAGCTTTTTTTTTACTTTTCTGTTTTTACCTTATGTCAGCAAATATCTGTTTTCTGGAAGCAGTTTTCACTAACTGCAATCTGTTGCTATTGGTGACCCTGTAAAGAGATTTTATTATTTCCCTGTAAAAATACATTATTGCTTTTAAAGAGGGCCGCTGGAGGTTCATAGATATATTTTAAATGCATCAAAGGTTAGGGGGATTTTTATTTTAGATCAAAGATACATTATTTGGCCATTGGGGATGTCTGATGTTTCTGTTTTTGATTCTCAGACATGTGCTGGTCTTCCCATGTGATTTGTGTTGGGTGGTTAAATAAGAAAGAAGGTTTGACATACCTGTACCCAAAATGGTCAACCCTCACTTCAGTAATATCATATTAATATATTCAAAAAAAGTACATTGTTGCGGAGTGTGAGCGCTGGGTGCAGCAGAGTCAAATCCAGAACCAGAATCCAGGCTGAATGCATTACGAAAATGTCACCTTAAACCGGACCTTCACCCTGAATGAGAGTCTATCTTATATGTCTCCCCCACCCTGTACATACAGATTGCCCACATTAATCCGGACCTTCACCCTGAATACGAGTCTATATTATATGCTTCCCCCACCCTGTACATACAAATTGCCCACATTAATCCGGACCTTCACCCTGAATGAGAGTCTATCTTATATGTCTCCCCCACCCTGTACATACAGATTGCCCACATTAATCCGGACCTTCACCCTGAATAAGAGCCTATCTTATATGCTTCCCCCACCCTGTACATACAGATTGCCCACATTAATCTGGACCTTCACCCTGAATGAGAGTCTATCTTATATGTCTCCCCCACCGTGTACATACAAATTGCCCACATTAATCCGGACCTTCACCCTGAATACGAGTCCGTCTTATATGTCTCCCCCCACGCACATACATATTGCCCACATTAAAAATCCTACCTGCATCTACTGCATTTTTTGAGCCTTTAAACATCCAAGATGTACATCCAAGGTGGCACATGGTGTCTCAGGCTGCATGCAAACAGGAAGTGTCTTCCAACTGTGCCGCTCTGCATTCTGGGATTGCTGTCCTTTTCCTGACTCCAGCTCTGCTCTGTCTGTGCAAAGCACAGCTATAACCCTGCCCCCTGCACTCCCCATGCCTCTCCTCTCCTCAGTAAGTGTGATGCTTCTGAGGCAAGATGGCGGAGCCTGTATCCTAGAGTCCTGACCAGAGTTGCAGACCAGTAGGGGTAAGAATAATAAGTAAGCGACTAAAAACATAAAATCTATTTATTTTAGATGCTGGGGAATAGTTTTTTTATAGGTTTGGGCTTTTAATGAAATGATGCTGAAGGTCCGGTTTAACATAATGCATAACACAGACAGGAAAAGAAGTGATAGAGCGCAGCTGAAAATACAGGAAGCACAACACAGTAGAAACATGCATAGAGAGGCTACAGTTAAAGTGGACCAGTCAAAACAGTCAAAAATTACTTAAACCAGACCAACACAACAAACAGTGATCATATGCATCCCTCCCCAGGGCAATTTATATTGCGGCACATAAAAATTCATTTACCTTTTTTCTAACTCGTGCTGTGATAAATTTTAAAAACAAAATGGCAGCTCATGGATCTGCAGGCCACCTGCAAACAGGAAGTGCTGCTGATCTTCTATAGCTCTTACAGTGCATTGTCAGTTATGTCAGTTGAATCCAGGCAGCATCATCACCATCACCAAAATTGCTGCTACCTTTCATTTCCAACTGTAACTGTAAACTGCAACTAGAGATGAGCGAATCGATTCGGACGAACCAGAATTAGTTCCGAATTTTAGGAAAAATTTGATTCTGAACGAATCCGAATTTCCCCGCGATTCGATCGATCGAAGTTTTCTTTTAAACTCAATTTATTTCAATTACAGCCATTGTCAAATGGTGGATGGACATGTCCAGACATGTCTCCTGGGGCAAGTTATCATGGGAAGGTCACATGCAGCCAGGAAGCCCGGTGACCTCACAGTGCTATATAAACGGCGGCCATCTTGCTTGTGCGCATTTCAGTCTTGCATTGCAGACAGAACGGAGGTTGCTGCAGACAGGGAGAGTCAGGGAAAGATAGGGAAAAATCGGGAACGATCCAGGCAGGGACAGCAGAGAAAGTGACAGGGAAACTTTTTTTTTTATTTTCACTTCACTTAATTTGCCAGATCAGTTTTAAATTGCTTTTTTTGTGCTGTAAATATTCCTGGCCACTGTGCATCCCATCTTGGCAGTGGCATATTTAACCCTATCTGTTACACACAAGCATTTCTTATAACTCGATTAGTTTTAATTTTTTTTGTATGCTGTAAAAACCCCAGCCCACATGGGCATACTATTTCAGCACATTTCACCCTATCTGTTATACTAAATCAGCTTCTAAAGGCTCTGTTTTATTATTTTGAATTGGTTTTGTGCGTCCTGTAAAAAAAACAGGCCGCATGGGCATCCCAAGCCAGCACATTTCACCCTATCTGTTATACTAAAGCAGCTAATACAGGCTCTGTTTTATTAATATATTGCATTTTGAATTGGTTTTGTGCGCCTTTAAAAACACCAGGCCGCAGGGTATCCCAAACTGGCACATTTCACCCTATCTGTTATACTAAAGCAGCTTCTACAGGCTCTGTTTTATTAATATATTGCATTTTGAATTGTTTTTATGCGTCCTTTAAAAACACCAGGCCGCAGGGTATCCCAAACCGGCACATTTCACCCGGTTATACTAAAGCAGCTTCTACAGGCTCTGTTTTATTAATATATTGCATTTTGAATTGGTTTTGTGCGCCTTTAAAAACACCAGGCCGCAGGGTATCCCAAAATGGCACATTTCACCCTATCTGTTATACTAAAGCAGCTTCTACAGGCTCTGTTTTATTAATATATTGCATTTTGAATTGGTTTTGTGCGTCCTGTAAAAACACCAGGCCGCAGGGTATCTCAAACCGGCACATTTCACCCTGTTATACTAAAGCAGCTTCTACAGGCTCTGTTTTATTAATATATTGCAATTTGAACTGTTTTTGTGCGTTCTGAAAAAACACTAGGCCGCAGGGTATCCCAAACCGGCACATTTCACCCTGTTATACTAAAGCAGCTTCTACAGGCTCTGTTTTATTAATATATTGCATTTTGAATTGGTTTTGTGCGTCCTGTAAAAACACCAGGCCGCAGGGTATCTCAAACCGGCACATTTCACCCTATCTGTTATACTAAAGCAGCTTCTACAGGCTCTGTTTTATTAATATATTGCAATTTGAACTGTTTTTGTGCGTCCTGAAAAAACACTAGGCCGCAGGGTATCACAAACCGGCACATTTCACCCTATCTGTTATACTAAAGCAGCTTCTACAGGCTCTGTTTTATTAATATATTGCAATTTGAACTGTTTTTGTGCGTCCTGTAAAAACACCAGGCAACAGGGTATCCCAAACCTGCACATTTCACCCTGTTATACTAAAGCAGCTTCTACAGGCTCTGTTTTATTAATCTATTGCAATTTGAATTGGTTTTGTGCATCCTTTAAAAACACCAGGCCGCAGGGTATTCCAAACAGGCACATTTAACCCTATCTGTTATACTAAAGCAGCTACTACAGGCTCTGTTTTATTAATATATTGCATTTTGTATTGGTTTTGTGCGCCTTTAAAAACACCAGGCCGCAGGGTATCCCAAACCGGCACATTTCACCCGGTTATACTAAAGCAGCTTCTACAGGCTCTGTTTTATTAAAATATTGCATTTTGAATTGTTTTTTTGCGTCCTTTAAAAACACCAGGCCGCAGGGTATCCCAAAATGGCACATTACACCCTATCTGTTATACTAAAGCAGCTTCTACAGGCTCTGTTTTATTAATATATTGCATTTTGAATTGGTTTTGTGCGTCCTGTAAAAACACCAGGCCGCAGGGTATCTCAAACCGGCACATTTCACCCTGTTATACTAAAGCAGCTTCTACAGGCTCTGTTTTATTAATATATTGCAATTTGAACTGTTTTTGTGCGTCCTGTAAAAACACCAGGCCGCAGGGTATCTCAAACCGGCACATTTCACCCTGTTATACTAAAGCAGCTTCTACAGGCTCTGTTTTATTAATATATTGCAATTTGAACTGTTTTTGTGCGTCCTGAAAAAACACTAGGCCGCAGGGTATCACAAACCGGCACATTTCACCCTATCTGTTATACTAAAGCAGCTTCTACAGGCTCTGTTTTATTAATATATTGCAATTTGAACTGTTTTTGTGCGTCCTGTAAAAACACCAGGCAACAGGGTATCCCAAACCTGCACATTTCACCCTGTTATACTAAAGCAGCTTCTACAGGCTCTGTTTTATTAATCTATTGCAATTTGAATTGGTTTTGTGCATCCTTTAAAAACACCAGGCCGCAGGGTATCCCAAACCGGCACATTTCACCCTTTCTGTTATACTAAAGCAGCTTCTACAGGCTCTGTTTTATTAATATATTGCATTTTGAATTGTTTTTTTGCGTCCTGTAAAAACACCAGGCCGCAGGGTATTCCAAACAGGCACATTTAACCCTATCTGTTATACTAAAGCAGCTACTACAGGCTCTGTTTTATTAATATATTGCATTTTGAATTGGTTTTGTGCGCCTTTAAAAACACCAGGCCGCAGGGTATCCCAAACCGGCACATTTCACCCGGTTATACTAAAGCAGCTTCTACAGGCTCTGTTTTATTAAAATATTGCATTTTGAATTGTTTTTTTGCGTCCTTTAAAAACACCAGGCCGCAGGGTATCCCAAAATGGCACATTTCACCCTATCTGTTATACTAAAGCAGCTTCTACAGGCTCTGTTTTATTAATATATTGCATTTTGAATTGGTTTTGTGCGTCCTGTAAAAACACCAGGCCGCAGGGTATCTCAAACCGGCACATTTCACCCTGTTATACTAAAGCAGCTTCTACAGGCTCTGTTTTATTAATATATTGCAATTTGAACTGTTTTTGTGCGTCCTGAAAAAACACTAGGCCGCAGGGTATCCCAAACCGGCACATTTCACCCTGTTATACTAAAGCAGCTTCTACATGCTCTGTTTTATTAATATATTGCATTTTGAATTGGTTTTGTGCGTCCTGTAAAAACACCAGGCAACAGGGTATCCCAAACCTGCACATTTCACCCTGTTATACTAAAGCAGCTTCTACAGGCTCTGTTTTATTAATCTATTGCAATTTGAACTGTTTTTGTGCGTCCTGAAAAAACACTAGGCCGCAGGGTATCCCAAACCGGCACATTTCACCCTGTTATACTAAAGCAGCTTCTACATGCTCTGTTTTATTAATATATTGCATTTTGAATTGGTTTTGTGCGTCCTGTAAAAACACCAGGCAACAGGGTATCCCAAACCTGCACATTTCACCCTGTTATACTAAAGCAGCTTCTACAGGCTCTGTTTTATTAATCTATTGCATTTTGAATTGGTTTTGTGCATCCTTTAAAAACACCAGGCCGCAGGGTATTCCAAACAGGCACATTTAACCCTATCTGTTATACTAAAGCAGCTACTACAGGCTCTGTTTTATTAATATATTGCATTTTGAATTGGTTTTGTGCGCCTTTAAAAACACCAGACCGCAGGGTATCCCAAACCAGCACATTTCACCCTGTTATACTAAATCAGCTTCTAAAGGCTCTGTTTTATTAATGTATTGCATTTTGAATTGGTTTTGTGCATCCTGTAAAAACACCAGGCCACATGGGCATCCCAAACCAGCACATGTCACCCTGTTATACTAAATCAGCTTCTAAAGGCTCTGTTTTATTAATATATTGCATTTTGAATATGTTTTGTGCGTCCTTTAAAAACACCAGGCCGTAGGGTATCCCAAACGGCACATTTCACCCTGTTATACGAAAGCAGCTTCTACAGGCTCTGTTTTACCAATATATTGCATTTTGAATTGGTTTTTTGCGTCCTGTAAAAACACCAGGCCGCAGGGCATCCCAAACCGGCACATTTCACCCTATCTGTTATACTAAATCAGCTTCTAAAGGCTCTGTTTTATTAATCTATTGCATTTTGAATTGGTTTTGTGCGTCCTTTAATAACACCAGGCCGCAGGGTATCCCAAACTGGCACATTTCACCCTGTTATACTAAAGCAGCTTCTACAGGCTCTGTTTTATTAATATATTGCATTTTGAATTGGTTTTTTGCGTCCTGTAAAAACACCAGGCCGCAGGGTATCCCAAACCGGCACATTTCACCCTATCTGTTATACTAAAGCAGCTTCTAAAGGCTATGTTTTATTAATATATTGCATTTTGAATTGGTTTTGTGCGTCCTGTAAAAACACCAGGCCACATGGGCATCCCAAACTGGCACATTTCACCCTGTTATACTAAGTCAGCTTCTAAAGGCTCTGTTTTATTAATATATTGCATTTTGAATTGGTTTTGTGCGTCCTTTAAAAACACCAGGCCGCAGGGTATCCCAAACCGGAACATTTCACCCTATCTGTTATACTAAAGCAGCTTCTACAGGCTCTGTTTTATTAATATATTGCATTTTGAATTGGTTTTTTGGGTCCTGTAAAAACACCAGGCCGCAGGGTATCCCAAACTGGCACATTTCACCCTGTTATATTAAATCAGCTTCTACGGGCTCTGTTTTAATAATATGTTGCATTTTGAATTGTTTTTTTGCGTCTTGTAAAAACACCAGGCCGCAGCGTATCCCATATTGCCAATTTTCATAGTATCTGGTGCAGAGAAGCAGTATCTCACTTTATTTAGCTTCTGCTTTTTAAAGTAAACACATTTTTTAAGTGCCTATTGCGCATTTCAAATACATAAAAATGTCAGGCAGACAAGTGCCAGGATGTTCAAAGAGGAGTGGCAGAGGCCAAGATTCAGCAGGCAGAGGTCGCAGCAGACTAGGGGCGAGTGGCAGCAGGAGTCGCGGTGAGAGACCTGATCTGCCAGTATCTGCTAGCAGTCGTGTCTCCACCAGTAACGCATCTGCCATGGTAGATTGGTTAACGCGGTCATCCACATCATCACAAGTTACATCTGACACCCCCAGTCTAGGGTCGGTAGGTTCCTCTGACACAACCCTGAGTTGGCATGGCCCGAGAGCAGTCCCTGTCCTCCCATTGCCTCTGTCCTACGCGGTTCCTTCCCCCAGCGACGTATCCTTTGCTTTGGGTTCAGCTCCACTCTTTAGTGAGGAGGACGATCAGATAGAGGACAGTCAGCAGCTACTGCCTAAGCAAGAAATGGAGGTGGCTTCCCTCGCTAGGCAGACAAATAGTGATGTGGAGAGTGGCGTGGGTGTTGTTGTGAGCGTTCCAGCTCCTGCGCCTGACACTGTTGAGGAAACCGAGAACATCAGTGACGTGCAGCCACAACTCAGTGATGATGATGATGATGAAGCCGATCGCACTTGGGAGCCGGGTGCAGAAGGGGCTTCATCCTCATCATCAGGAGAAGAGGGCCACAGGTTGCCCCGGAGTCAGCAGCTGAGGCAGCAAGGTGTTAGCAGCATGATTGGCATTCAGCATGGGGGCAGAATTGTAAAGCCTGGAGCAAAACGGGGCCGGGGCCGGGGTAGAGCACCTGCTGCACGGCAGGCTACCTTATCGGGAGGTAGTGGAACAGGGGTTCCTGGAGTTGGCGACAGTAGCAGTGAATCAGTGCGGGCTGTTGGTGGGAAAAGTAGCTACTCGGCAGTGTGGCAGTTTCTCCTCAAGCATCCGCAGGATGGTAACATGGCCACATGGAAGATATGTAGGCAGAAGGTGAAGCGTGACCAGGGCACAAATGTTGGCCCCACGGCCCTGCGTCAACATATGATGAGTCACCATAAAGCGGCCTGGGAGAACCGATGCTCCAAAGAGGTGGTCCAGGCTGCTTCCTCACCAAGTGGCACGCCGCTCCCAATTTCTGACAGCCAAGGCTCCAGCACCTCAGCCGAAGGCAGCTGTGCATCATACCCATCCTCTGTCACTCCTCCTGATACTCCTGCTCCTCCCCCTCCAAGTCATGCATCCCGCCAGCAATCCATCAGCGAAGCCATGTCCAAGAGACAGCAATATGCGCCCACTCATCCTACGATGCAGAAGCTGAATGTGCTCCTGTCCAAGTTGCTGGCGCTGCAGTCGCTCCCTTTTCAGGTGGTGAACTCTGCACCTTTCAGAGAACTGATGGCTTGTGGCGAGCCGAGGTGGAGAGTCCCAAGCCGTCATTTCTTTGCCAAGAAGGCAGTACCAGCACTGCACACTTTTGTTGAACAGAAGGTGGGCCAGTCCTTGAGCCTGTCGGTGTGTAGCAAAGTGCATGGCAGCCCCGACGTCTGGAGCTGTAACTACGGTCAGGGACAGTACATGTCGTTTACGGCCCACTGGGTGAATGTGGTTCCTTTGCAGCAGCAGCAACTTGGACAGGTCACGCCGCTTCGGCCTCCACGCTCCCTGGCCGTTGTGCCTGTGACACCGTGCGACTCAGCCTCCTCATCCTCCACTGTAGTCTCAAGTCTCAGTGCCCCTCCAGCCTACCATGTGTGCAGGGCACGGAGGTGTCACGCTGTGCTTCACATGGTTTGTCTTGGCGAACGGAGTCACACAGGGGAGGAACTGCTTAAATTTATTCATCAAGAAATCCAAGCATGGCTTACTCCAAGAAAACTGAAAATGGGAACCATGGTTACCGACAATGGGAAGAACATTTTGTCTGCGCTGCGACAAGGAAGGCTGGCCCATGCGCCCTGCATGGCTCACGTCTTCAATCTGGTTGTCAAGCGGTTTCTGAAGTCTTCCCCCCATCTGCAAGATATCCTAACAACTTCAAGGAAACTTTGCATGCACTTCGGCCACTCATACACCGCCAAGCACACCCTTCTTGAGCTACAGCGTCAGAACGGTAGCCCCCAACATAGTTTGATTTGCGATGTTTCCACCCGTTGGAAATCCCCCCTGCATATGTTGTACTGACTATACAAACAGAGAAAAGCCATCACGGATTTCTTGATGATCCAAGCTGATAGGAGGACTCCCCTGTGTAACTTCAATGTAAACCAGTGGCAGCTCATACGTGACACCTGCTGTTTGCACAGGCCCTTTGAGGAAGTCACTTTATTCGTGAGTCGCCAGAATTACGGGATGAACGATGTGATTCCACTGCTTCATGTACTACAGCACATGTTGGAAACCATGGCTGGTCAGGGCACTGGAGACATGGCGTCTACATCTTACGGCCACATGAACCCCGTTGGAGCTGAACTGGAGGAGGAGGAGGAAGAGGAGGAGGAGTGGCACAGTGCACAGTTTAGGCTTGGCGAAATGGCTGGTTTATCTAGTCAGCCGACAGGAGAGGAGGAGCAGGAGCAGCCAGAGGAGCTAGAGGGTTGTGAGGAAGGCGAGACAGTGGACCCAGACACACCGTGGCAGTATGCAGTGGAGATGGAGACAGGTAGTCCCTCCGAGTCACTTGCGCACATGGCAGGAAGCATGCTCATGTGCTTGCGTAGTGACCGCAGAATTGTTTCCATTTGTCAGCGGGATGACTTCTGGCTCTCCACCTTATTGGACCCTTGCTTCCAGCACAAAATGGGGGCATTTTTTAAACCCGCCAAGAGGGAGGACAAACTGACCTACTACAAAGACATTCTACATAGTCAGTTGGCCGATGCCTATCTGCACCATGGTCCATACTCTCGCAGGTCTGACTCGAGGGGACCTCTGTGCTCACCTTCCACTGCCATGTCTGCTGGGGGGGTTGGCAGGAGCAGCAGCAGCAGCTCCATCAGCAGTAGCCTCAGTCTTCAGTCGCTAATGAGTAGCTTTCTACACCCACATAGTAAGTCTACTCATGGGCAGCAGGAAGACCTGGAGCAGGACCTGAACCAGCTGGTCATGTCATACCTTGACATGACCATGCCAACACACCTTGAGGATCCGCTGGACTTCTGGGCAGCCAAATTTGGCTTGTGGCCACAGCTAGCTGAGTTTGCCCTGGAAAAGCTGTCCTGCCTGGCAAGTAGCGTGCCATCTGAGCGGGTGTTTAGTGCGGCGGGGGCCATAGTTACGGTGAGGAGAATTCGTCTGTCAACTAAAAATGTGGAGAGACTCACCTTTGTGAAAATGAATCAGGGATGGATCAGCCAGGATTTCCACCCACCAATGGCGGATGCATGCGACCAGATTCAGCATGGTGCCACGTTTTACACTTTCCAAATGGTGCAAAACATATTTATGTCTTTTGGCCAATTTTTGGGCTCCTGCTGATGCCAACTTCAGGGCGTGCTTTTCAGCCAAATTTTGGCCTCCTGCTGCTGCTGCAAACTGCAGTGTGTCTTTAGGCCAATTTTTGGGTCCCTGCTGCCAACTCCATAGTCTCTTTCAAGCTATGTTTGGGCTCCTGCTGCTGCTGCTTGCAACTCCAGGGTGTCATTCAGCCAATTTGTGGGCTCCTGCTGCCAACTCCAGTGTCTCTTTCAAGCTATGTTTGGGCTCCTGCTGCTGCTTGCAACCCCAGGGTGTGATTCAGCCAATTTTTATGCTCCTGCTGCCAACTCCAGTGTGTCTTTCAAGCTAGGTTTGGGCTCCTGCTGCCAACTCCAGTGTCTCTTTCAAGCTAGGTATTTGGGCTGCTGCTTGCAACTCCAGGGTGTCAATCAGCCAATTTTTGGGCTCCTGCTGCCAACTCCAGTGTGTCTCTTTCAAGCTATGTTTGGGCTCCTGCTGCTGCTGCTGCTTGCAACTCCAGTGTGTCATTCAGCCAGTTTTTGGGCTCCTGCTGCCAACTCCAGTGTCTCTTCCAAGCTATGTTTGGGCTCCTGCTGCTGCTGCTTGCAACTCCAGTGTGTCATTCAGCCAATTTTTGGGCTCCTGCTGCCAACTCCAGTGTCTCTTTCAAGCTATGTTTGGGCTGCTGCTGCTGCTGCTTGCAACTCCAGGGTGTCATTCAGCCAATTGTTGGGCTCCTGCTGCCAACTCTAGTGTCTCTTTTTAAGCTATGTTTGGGCTGCTGCTGCTGCTGCTTGCAACTTCAGGGTGTCATTCAGCCAATTTTTGGGCTCCTGCTGCCAACTCCAGTGTCTCTTTCAACCTATGTTTGGGATGCTGCTGCTTGCGACTCCAGGGTGTCATTCAGCCAAGTTTTGGGCTCCTGCTGCCAACTCCAGTGTCTCTTTCAAGCTATGGTTGGGCTCCTGCTGCTGCTGCTTGCGACTCCATGGTGTCATTCAGCCAATTTTTGGGCACCTGCTGCCAACTCCAGTGTCTCTTTCAAGCTATGTTTGGGCTGCTGCTGCTTGCGACTCCAGGGTGTCATTCAGCCAATTTTTGGGCTCCTGCTGCAAACTCCAGTGTGTCTTTTAAGCTAGATTTGGGCTCCTGCTGCCAACTCCAGTGTGTCTTTCAAGCTAGGTATTTGGGCTGCTGCTGCTGCTTGCAACTCCAGGGTGTCAATCAGCCAATTTTTGGGCTCCTGCTGCCAACTCCAGTGTCTCTTTCAAGCTATGTTTGGGCTCCTGCTGCTGCTGCTTGCAACTCCAGGGTGTCATTCAGCCAATTTTTGGGCTCCTGCTGCCAACTCCAGTGTGTCCCTTTCAAGCTATGTTTGGGCTCCTGCTGCTGCTGCTGCTTGCAACTCCAGTGTGTCATTCAGCCAGTTTTTGGGCTCCTGCTGCCAACTCCAGTGTCTCTTTCAAGCTATGTTTGGGCTCCTGCTGCTGCTGCTTGCAACTCCAGTGTGTCATTCAGCCAATTTTTGGGCTCCTGCTGCCAACTCCAGTGTCTCTTTCAAGCTATGTTTGGGCTCCTGCTGCTGCTGCTTGCAACTCCAGGGTGTCATGCAGTTAATTTTTGGGCTCCTGCTGCCAACTCCAGTGTCTCTTTCAAGCTATGTTTGGGCTGCTGCTGCTGCTGCTGCTTGCAACTCCGGGGTGTCATTAAGCCAATTGTTGGGCTCCTGCTGCCAACTCCAGTGTCTCTTTCAAGCTATGTTTGGGCTCCTGCTGCTGCTGCTTGCAACTTCAGGGTGTCATTCAGCCAATTTTTGGGCTCCTGCTGCCAACTCCCTTGTCTCTTTCAAGCTATGTTTGGGCTGCTGCTGCTGCTTGCAACTCCAGGGTGTCATTCAGCCAATTTTTGGGCTCCTGCTGTCAACTCCAGTGTCTCTTTCAACCTATGTTTGGGATGCTGCTGCTTGCGACTCCAGGGTGTCATTCAGCCAAGTTTTGGGCTCCTGCTGCCAACTCCAGTGTCTCTTTCAAGCTATGTTTGGGCTCCTGCTGCTGCTGCTTGCGACTCCAGGGTGTCATTCAGCCAATTTTTGGGCACCTGCTGCCAACTCCAGTGTCTCTTTCAAGCTATGTTTGGGCTGCTGCTGCTTGCGACTCCAGGGTGTCATTCAGCCAATTTTTGGGCTCCTGCTGCAAACTCCAGTGTGTCTTTTAAGCTAGGAGTTTGGGCTGCTGCTGCTGCTTGCAACTCCAGGGTGTCAATCAGCCAATTTTTGGGCTCCTGCTGCCAACTCGTGTCTCTTTCAAGCTATGTTTGGGCTCCTGCTGCTGCTGCTTGCAACTCCAGGGTGTCATTCAGCCATTTTTTTGGGCTCCTGCTGCCAACTCCAGTGTGTCTTTTAAGCTAAGTTTGGGCTGCTGCTGCTTGCAACTCCAGGGTGTCAATCAGCCAATTTTTGGGCTCCTGCTGCCAACTCCAGTGTCTCTTTCAAGCTATGTTTGGGCTCCTGCTGCTGCTGCTTGCAACTCCAGGGTGTCATTCAGCCATTTTTTTGGGCTCCTGCTGCCAACTCCAGTGTGTCTTTCAAGCTAGGTTTGGGCTCCTGCTGCTTGCAACTCCAAGGTGTCATTCAGCCAATTTTTGGGCTCCTGCTGCCAACTCCATTGTGTCTTTCAAGCTAGGTTTGGGCTGCTGCTGCTGCTTGCAACTCCAGGGTGTCATTCAGACAATTTTTGGGCTCCTGCTGCCAACTCCAGTGTCTCTTTTAAGCAATGTTTGGCCTCCTGCTGCTGCTGCTGCTGCTGCCAACTGCAGTGTGTCTTTAGGCCAATTTTTGGGCTCCTGCTGCAAACTCCAGTGTCTCTTTCAAGCTATGTGTGGGCTCCTGCTGCTTGCAACTCCAGGGTGTCATTCAGACAATTTTTGGGCTCCTGCTGCCACCTCCAGTGTCTCTTTCAAGCTATGTTTGGGCTGCTGCTGCTGCTTGCCACTCCAGGGTGTCATAAAGCCAATTTTTGGGCTCCTGCTGCTAACTCCAGTGTCTCTTTCAAGCTACGTTTGGGCTGCTGCTGCTTGCAATTTCAGGGTGTCATTCAGCCAATTTTTGGGCTCCTGCTGCAAACTCCAGTTTGTCTTTTAAGCTAGGTGCTTGGGCTGCTGCTGCTGCTTGCAACTCCAGGGGGTCAATCAGCCAATTTTTGGGCTCCTGCTGCCAACTCTAGTGTCTCTTTCAAGCTATGTTTGGGCTCCTGCTGCTGCTGCTTGCAACTCCAGGGTGTCATTCAGCCATTTTTTGGGGCTCCTGCTGCCAACTCCAGTGTGTCTTTTAAGCTAGGTTTGGGCTGCTGCTGCTTGCGACTCCAGGGTGTCAATCAGCCAATTTTTGGGCTCCTGCTGCCAACTCCAGTGTCTCTTTCAGGCTATGTTTGGGCTCCTGCTGCTGCTGCTTGCAACTCCAGGGTGTCATTCAGCCATTTTTTTGGGCTCCTGCTGCCAACTCCAGTGTCTCTTTCAAGCTATGTGTGGGCTCCTGCTGCTTGCAACTCCAGGGTGTCATTCAGACAATTTTTGGGCTCCTGCTGCCAACTCCAGTGTCTCTTTCAAGCTATGTTTGGGCTGCTGCTGCTTGCAATTTCAGGGTGTCATTCAGCCAATTTTTGGGCTCCTGCTGCCAACTCCAGTGTCTCTTTCAAGCTATGTTTGGGCTGCTGATGCTGCTGCTTGCAACTCAAGGGTGTCATTCAGCCAATTTTTGGGCTCCTGCTGCCAACTCCGGTGTCTCTTTCAAGCTATGTTTGGGCTGCTGCTGCTGCTGCTTGCAACTCCAGGGTGTCATTCAGCCAATTTTTGAGCTCCTGTTGCCAACTCCAGTGTGTCTTTCAAGCTAGGTGTTTGGGCTGCTGCTGCTGCTGCTTGCAACTCCAGGGTGTCAATCAGCCAATTTTTGGGTTCCTGCTGCCAACTCCAGTGTCTCTTTCAAGCTATGTTTGGGCTGCTGCTTGCAAATCTAGGGTGTCATTCAGCCAATTTTTGGGCTCCTGCTGCCAACTCCAGTATCTCTTTCAAGCTATGCTTGGGCTGCTGCTGCTGCTGCTTGCAACTCCAGGGTGTCATTCAGCCAAGTTTTGGGCTCCTGCTGCCAACTCCAGTGTCTCTTTCAAGCTATGTTTGAGCTGCTGCTTGCAACTCCAGGGTGTCATTCAGCCAATTTTTGTTCTCCTGCTGCCAACTCCAGTGTCTCTTTCAAGCTATGTTTGGGCTCTTGCTGCCGGTACTGCTGCTTGCAACTCCAAGGTGTCCTTTAGCCAATTTTTGGGCTCCTGCTGCTTCTGCTGCCAACTTCAGGATGTCTTTTAGCCATTATTTGGGCTCCTGCTGCTGCCAGCTCCAGGGTGTGTTTTTCAGGCAATATAGGGTCCCCTCATAGTGATGTCACCTCAACTCTCTGCAATTGTGCCGCTCTGCGATTCTAATAGCGATGCCATCCAGGATAGTGTCCAAAAAGAGGAATTCAGGTTTAGGCACCTAAACCTGAATACCTTTTTTTGGACACTATCCTCAGTAAACAAAGAAGAATTACTCTCCTCATACTATCTTGGATGATTAAAGGCTCAGGAAATGTAGTAGATGCAGGTAGAATGATTTTTAATTTGGGCAATCTGTATGTACAGGGGGCGGAAACATGTAAGATAGCTCTTATTTAGGGTGAAGGTCCGGATTAATGTGGGCAATCTGTATGTACAGGGTGGGGAAAACATACAAGATAGGCTCTTATTCAGGGTGTTCCCATCACCAACACCCAATGTGCCCACCAGAAAAATTGGGCTATTTAATGCTAGTGGTCTGCAACACTTGTATAGAGATTCCCTTAGGGAATTTTCAGTTACTTTCGCCATCTTTTAATGTATCCAATATCCTCAAAGTTTCAAATATACAGTGTCCCCAGGGATAATAAAAAGTATTTCTACATAGTGTTAAATCGTATAGTTTAATGGAAAGTCAGACAAAATAATACAAACGTGGGTAGATCAGAAGCATGTATAGGAAAAGTGCTCAACCCCACATGCGGTAGAGCTATGTCTCACTCTCATGCACCAGGCTTGCTGGTGGGGATGATGCTTAGTGCGCCTCCTGTTGTCTCACTGTCATGTATGCCACCAACGCGTTTCATCCTTTTGGGGACTTTGTCCTAGGAGGAGCTTACAGCTAGTGGTTTCCCAGCTTTAAGGATTCCCCCTAATTTTTTTAAGTGGCCAGATATGTGCTTCTGGAGTTTGTGCTTTTATATAGTTTCCTGTGCAGTTTCTGTCCTCTTTTGTTTCTTTTCTCCAATGTCGGTCCTGGATGAGGCTTCTATTGAATTTACTCTAAACAATACCTCTGGTTCATTGTCCCTTTTTGTGCAGTTTTTTTTTTTTTTTTTGGGGGGGGGGGGGGTCGTTGTACTATCCTTTTTCTGTCCTGTCAAGCTGAAGGCAGCACACAAAGAATTTGCAGTCCGGTAAAATAATTAACTGGCAGCATTTTGTAAGAACGTGTAGTAAAGAATGCACACTGTTATTATAGAATGCAAAGTTTGGGTTGCCTAGCAACAGCATTTTTAAGTCAGAATTTTTTAAGCAAAGAGCAGCGCTCGTAGCATACAGGTGCGACTCACTGCGGGCACCCGCTAGTCTGAAAATTGATTTTCCTGTAGGGAATATGTTTATTGATAGGGGGATTAAAATTTGGAAAGGACGCAGGTTTTTCTCCTCTGCAACATTGGCGGCTATAAACATGGAAATGTTTTCAGGTTGAAGAAAAATTTTGCAGTGATTGTAGATTTTCATGGATGGTCAAGATAATGGAAGGGGTTTTTTAGTGATTGGCAAGGCTTTCGCTAATACCTTTAACTCATGCATAACCGCTAAGTACGCTGGTCCCCTAATGTCATGCCCCCCAAGTTAAAAGTTACCTTAAAGGTTAAAATTACCTTCTGAGTCCACTCTTCCATGCAAGTTTCGCCCCACATGACTGCAGGTGGGCAGTTGGATTTACCAGGTGGGTGTATGCACAGTGAGGGTTTTCATTGGAGTGAAGGTTGAGCAATACACGGCCCTATGACTGGTGGTCCATACCTCCCAAATGTCCCTGATTTGGGGGGACTGTTCATCTTTTGAGTCCATGTTCCCCTTTGCCCTCATTGTTCCCATTGGTCCCTCTTTGGGCTGTAACACGCAACTCTGTATCCATAAATGATTTGCCTATTTATAGTGTTAATGTTGTATTAACTGTTCCAACTTATCTTCTATCCATCCCTTAATGAGGGGGTGTTACCTAATATAACAAATGTCCCGCTTTCTCACCCTGAAAAGTTAATAGGTATGATGTGGGTCATTCAAAATCAGCATGCCCCACCAGTGTGCATGTGCATGGACCTAAAGTTTTTGTTTTTGTACTGTTGTTTTACTTTGATCTAACTTCATGCGTGAGCGCCTTCAAAGAAGATCATTGGTGGTGGTCATGAGTAGGGTTGGGCAAACCGGAACCGCAAAGTTAGGGCTTGTACCAAACTTTGTGAGTTCAGATCCCCGAACCAGAGCACAGATTTCAAATTCAAATGTGTGGGGCATTTGGCCCTCGGCCAGTGCCCGGAAAAAGAGTGATTGGTTGCACAGCAGCCAATCATCCCTCTTCCTCCCCTCCCCACCATTGGTCACTTGCTCCAACCACTGGTGTGTCAGTACTCTGTAATACCAACTGTTATTTGAGTATGCACTGGGTCAGCGCAGTTAGGGCCCTCTTGAAAAAAACATTTTTATGTAGTGTCTCTTGGGGTGTCAGTACACTTTAATATCACTTGCTCCATCTACTGAGGCGTCAGTACTCTGTAATACAAATTGGTGTTGGAGTATGCACTAGGTCAGGGCAGTTAAGGCCCTCTTTAAAGTGTGCACTGGTTCAAACCACTGGTGTGTTAGTACTCTTTAATAGCACTTGCTCCAACCTCTGGTGTGTCAGTACTCTGTAATCCCAATTGTTATTTGAGTATGCACTGGGTCAGGGCAGTTAGGGCCCTTTTTAAAAAAAAAAACATTTTTGTGCAGTGTGCACTGGTTTGTCAGTACTTCTTAAAAGCACTTGCCCCAACCACTGGGGTATCAGTGCTCTGTAATACCAATTGTTCAGGCAACTTGCGTTTCCCTGCTCTGTTATATCAATTGTTCAAACCATTGGTGTGTCAGTGCTCTGTAATTCCAATTGTTCAGGCCACTTGGGAATGCCTGCTGTGCAATACTAATTGTTGTTGGCGTATGCACTGGGTCAGGGCCGTTAGGACCCTCTTGAAAAAAAATGTGTGTAGTGTTTCTTCTGGTGTCAGTACTCTTTAATAGCACTTGCTCAAACCACTGTTCTATCAGTGCTCTATAATACCAATTGTTCAGGACACTTAGGGGTCCCTGCTCTCTAATGCCAATTGTTCAAACCACTTGAGGGTCACTTTAATACCAGTTGTTATAGGAGTACCCACTGGGTCAGACTATTTCATTTAATTTTAACTATATAATTGTGGGCACACCTGGCATTATACTCTTTTGAGATTTGATATAGTATTACATTGTGGTACACCTGGCATTAGACCCTTTTTGAGCTTTGATAAACTATTTAATTGTGGGCACACCTGTCATTACACCCTCTTGGGGTTTGATAAATCAGTTACTTGTTGGCACACCTTGCATTATACACACATGCAGACTTCAGAATGCATTGTTATCTTTGTTATCATCCTTAATGCCTTCAAAATGGATGCTGGAAGCTAAATATACAGAAACTTAATGTATGAAAAATATATATACCAAAACAGTGCTTTGAAGGTAACGAATGAGTGCTTAAGAATAACTTTGCATATGAGCAGCCACACGTCTCTTCCATTCATAGGCTCTTTTACAATTCCCATTTTCATTTTATGTTCAGTTTCTTTCCTTATTTCCCTAAGCCCCTTATTTGTCAGAAGTGGTTTATTCCTATGTAAGGAAGAATTAATAGATGTAATCCAAACATTCCTTCTCATATTCTCTTTTCCCCCCTAAAATGCAAGAGCTTGCAGGAATACAAGATTATAATCTGAAAGTTTGATTTTCTATAAATGTTACACTTGGTAGATACCTGAACAACCTTGGCAAAGTTCAAGAACATCACTTAGGAGGTCTTAACCAAATCGCAGACATGAATATCGAAATAGTCATGAAAAATGATGAAGTTTTGCTGGAGGAGAATCATTATAGTCAGGCATGACTTCTTTATCATCATCTAAAAGCTGATACATGTGTAGAACAGGGTCTTTTTCATATGTTATATAACACCATGTATTCAAGATTGGTGCTCTGGCTAAACCACAGTTTTACCAATCATTGAGCCAGCCAAATGGCCATCGTTTATCCTGGATGTAGCAACTCTGTCTGGAACTATTTCAAGAGCAGACACCCTTTCATCCTTGTGGAGTTCTAGTCCATAAACACGGAAAAACCCAGATTTGGGATTCCCCACTGTGTGAAACCCCCCAGATTGCCCGGTAAACTCACCTTCTCCCCTGAACTAACAGCGCTTTAGCAGGGTGAGCACCAGTGCCAGGCATTTGTGAATGGCCAGCGCAGGCAAGCACTCTGTTAGAGGGCAGCAGGGATGCGGCTGCTGGAGCACTCAGATGCACTCGGCTAGACTTGGCTGGATATGGCTGGAGCAGAATCCTTAGATAAGCCTAGACCTCATCTGTCTACTCCTGGTTCCCATAACTGGATGAGAGGCAGGAAAGAAGGAAGCTGAGCACGAGGTATTGAGTGGAGGCATAATAATAATACAAACAATGTTTTCTGTTTGCTTTGCAGGTTCCTGGCCATGGACGTGGTGAAGATTATTCAGCGTCCCACCCTCCTGTAATTTTTAGTTTGTAAAGTGCCACAGAATACAATATAAATTAATGTTAATAATAATAATGTTTTTTTTTGTTTGCTTTGCAGGTCCCTGGTGATGGAAGTCGTGCAGAGATTAATTTGTCCCTAGCTGTCCCTCACTATGTGAGACACCTGTCAATGGAAGGGCAATGAAATGGGCAGTTAGTTTTGGAAATGGATCCCCCCCCTTACTCATCCGGTCTATTCTCTAATCTTTTTGTTTTCTGTTATTATTTTGAGTACTTTCCCTAGCACATTTTGTGCAGGGCAAACACCCTGGTGCTACCCCCAAATTGGCCTCTGAGTCTGACACCTGTGAAAAATTAATATTTTATTTATAATTTTAAATTTATTTTTGTATGTATTTCTTTATTTTTTGTTTTCTGTTTTTAATTTAAGTACTTTCCCTATCCTATTTTGTGCAGGACTACCCGGCGCTACCCCATGATTTGCCCTCTGACACCCATTAAAAAATAATGTTTTTAAATGTAAGTATGTATTTCTATAATATTTTTTAGTTTTCTGTTATTATTTTGAGTATTTTCCCTAGCCCACTTTGTGTAGGGACATATGGACCTTATGGGGGTCACATTTTTGCTATCAGCCTTGCATAATCTGGAAGATATTGCATAGAAATCTTTAGATAAGCGACTTGCTTTAAGCTACTGTGAGAGAACTGAGAGCCAGGAAAGCTGTATAGATCTGCTAGCACTCATCTTCTCAATTCAAGGGCCATAAGGACCAATGTTGAACCTATGTCTATTCTCAACCCCGTAGAACCTGGCAAATATCGAAGAGCAAGCTTTAGATAATAGGCTCACTTAGTCATTAGGGTTGATTCAGAGACAGATACGCATGGACTTTTGCATGTGTCTGTGTATTTTTTTTGACTGTTTGCCTTGTTTTTTGTTTTTTACATGACTTTTTCCATGCATATGTTCGTTCCCTCTAACGCGTATATGTGCTTTCGATATACAGATCTAAATCTGATAATTTGTGCTAGTTCAGATCATTTTCGGATCCAAATCTGATAATTTGCTTTAGTTCAGATAAGTTACGTTATTGGGATGGGCTTGCGTCTGATTCTGAGACCTGATAGCCGTTGGACCACCGCCCTATAAAACGGTTTCATTTCCACTCCACTTATGGGACCATTTTTGACTCGGATTGCTATTGTTGAACATGTTTTGCGGCTATTTGAAGGAGTATGAGCGCCTTCAGCTCCAAGGCATTGCATGTATCAGCATGCCCGAGGCCAGATTGCACCGGCGACACATGCATATCGATCGCATGCATGACGTTGAGCTGTTCGAGCTGACCCGACTTAATTGAGTTTCCCTCCATAAATTGCATAGTGAGCTGTGGCCATGGTTAGCCCGCACCACAAGGAAGGGGCAAGCAATTTCAGGTATGACCAAGATGCTTGGCTGCCTGCAATTTTTGGCGAACGGCTCATTCCAGAGGCTGGGTGCCTCTCCGTGGGGATGTACCAGCCTACGCTGAGCCGCGCGCTATTCAAGTTTCTGGATGGCATGGCTACCATTAGTCCCAAATATATTTCCTTTCCGGATGACATGGTAGCCTGGAACACGCTTAAGTTGGGTTTTTTTAATATTGCCGACATGCTCAACGTCATGGGTGCGATCAATTTCACCCATGTTGCATTGGTCCCTCCCGCAGCCGACGAGTACATCTATAGGTAAGTTAATTATGTCATTTTGTTATATTGTTTAGGCAAACTTTAGTGTAACTATCTATTAATCCCTCCTTCTAAAGTGTCCCTTTGAACCACTTTACAATGCATACCTTAATCCCTCCTTCTAAAGTGTCCCTTTGAACCACTTTACAATGCATACCTTAATCCCTCCGTCTAAAGTGTCCCTTTGAACCACTTTACAATGCATACCTTAATCCCTCCTTCGAAAGTGTCCCTTTGAACCACTTTACAATGCATACCTTCATCAATTATTTTCATGTAGGCCTTATGAAACCATTTTAATGCTGACCCTAATTAGGCATTAGCATGTTAATCTTTATTTTCTACCACATCCATATAATATTTGTTATTTAAATGTACTTTGTTAATGTTATTTGGATTGTAGAACAGTTTTTTTGGGGGGTGTTGGGAGTTAGTGTTTGAGTTGTTTACCTTGGCTTGCTGTAATTTTGTTTTTTTTTTGGTTTCAGGAACCGCAAGTTGGGCCACTCGCTGAATATCCAAGCAGTGGTTGGCCCGGACATGCGATTCCTTAATGTAC
Source organism: Gastrophryne carolinensis (assembly GCA_027917425.1). Lineage (NCBI taxonomy): Eukaryota > Metazoa > Chordata > Amphibia > Anura > Microhylidae > Gastrophryne > Gastrophryne carolinensis. The sequence goes on from CM051241.1 coordinate 98,642,917, forward strand.
TTGCCGGGTATCCAGGCTCATCCCATGATGCTTATATCTTGCGGAGCTCTGGATTATTTCGTCGGTTTTAGTCTGGAGAATTATCTGGTGGATGGCTCCTGGGTAAGTTTGCTCAAATTCCATCATTCCCTTTTCACTGTATGGCTATGAATATAGTTGATGACCCATGTCTTGGTTGTTTTTTTTCCCTTGATGACATGTTAAACAATAATGTTGCATAGAATGTGTAATTTATGTAAGCATTTTGTTATTCTTTCAGGGGATTCTGGATATCCGCTTCTGCCCTGGCTCCTGACGCCCGTTCTTCGCCCGCAGAATGCGGCCCAGGAGTCGTATTATCGGGCCCACCAGAAGACCTGGGCCGTAGTGGAGAGGGCCTTTGGACTGCTGAAGTCCAGATTTAGATATTTGGACCATACGGGGGGGGGGGGGGCACTGCAGTATGACCCAACAAGGTCGTCCAAATTATCCTTGCTTGCTGCATAATTTTGCCCTGATGCAGCGTGTCACACGTTATGTGGATCTGCCCCCCTCTCCACCCAGCCAGGAGGCAGATGACATTTATGATGGCACCCCTAGTGCCTCTGGCCAAGCTGTGCGTGCACGTTATTTCTTCTTTTTTTTCTTAACATTTGGTTTGTTTGTTTATGTTTTCGTGTGTTTGTAATATTTGTTGCCTCTGTGAAGGCCTTTTTTTTTGGTTAAACAATTTAGTAATGATTTAATTACTAAACATTTTACACCTGATTTGAGCCTCATGCAGTTTATTTTCTCATGTTTGTGATTTAAAACCTTCATTAATATCCAAACAACACAAACATTAATGCATCAACTTAGGCAAGTAAGCTAAAGTCACATTCAATATATTTTCAGGAAATATGTCAATTTTTAGTTGAAGGGCACTTGCAGACTACATGTACATACATTTTAAAACATAACTATAATTTGGGGCAGACTCCTGGCCCCTAGCAATTGGCCACATCCAGGCGTTCAAAGGTAATTGACTCCAGGCCGAAGTTTACCCGCCCACCAACATCAAGATCCATAGGGAGCATGAATTTCAAGGGGAATTGTCGGCCAAGAATCCATAGGGCCACATACACAAACTCTCCTGCTTGTAATTTTGGCAGCCTATGACAGGCAGACCCCATGCCAGTCCAGTCCAATCTTTGCCATTGGCAAATGTTGTTTTTTTCAAGCCAAGAATGTCCCCCAGTATTGCCCCCAAACAGGATGAGGCAGCCAGCATTTCCTTAGGCCCAAGCCTGCTTCGTGGGAGCTTGAGCGGCCGCTTCACTGAGGCTTAAGCGCAGCCATTGGCTAGTGAGGTATGTGAGCACTCTAATGATCTATATGGGCGAATTCCAAAACAAACCAGCAATGCCATAAACCACCCAATCTTGGTTGCGCTCACCACACAGGTAAATAGTTGGGATGTAGAGGAAAGATGTTTAGCAGATCCAGGTCAAATTATTAATATTGCTGTTGCCCATAATAAGGTTGTGGTGGGCCTTGGAGGTGGCCCAACACCTGGGCATGTGTGGCATTCTTAATCTGCCACTGCTCCAGCATCTGTCTGTTGCTAGTTCTAAATTCATCTAGCATGGCAGTGAAGTTTCTATTTAAGGTGGCCATTTGTTCTGCCATCTGTTTAAGGTGGCCATTGTTCTGCCATCTGTCTGTTTAAGGTGGCCATTTGTTCAGCCATTTGGCTGTTGCTCATCATAAATTCAGTCAGCATGGTGGTGAATGTAGTATTGAAGTTCTCTAATTGTGCAGTCATCTGCTCTGTTGTCCATTGAGTCACCTGCCTAAAGTAACGGCTGTCATGGCGCAATGCTGACTCCAGGATCGGCACGCGCCTCCCCTTGGGAAACTGGCCGGCGTTGTTGACTGTGTCTTCCACTTCCCCGGGTTTGAGCGCCTGCAGATGCTGGAGTTCTAGGGCGAGCAACAGTACCAGATGTGCTCGGCAAAACCTCTGCAGCAGAGCTAGCACTGGGGACTGTAGGCTCAGTCTCACCCTGCTGCCCACGATGGGCTGGCAGCATGCGTCCAGCTTCACTCTGCTGCAGAGGATTTGGTGCAGTAGGATGCAGGGGCAGTGGCAGATTAGGTTCCAGGGGGGTAATTAGCGAAGGTCCAATCTGGTTGGCATCCTCCTCCTCCTCCATATCCTGGATGACATCCATTAGTGTGGGAGTCCGTTTGGACATGTGGAAAAGTGTGTTAGATTTGGCCCTAAATATATTTGATAACCAAATGTGCATTCACATGCATCACCATTTTCAGCAAAGTCCACTTACCCTATATATCTGGTCCTGTGTCCTAGGCAGCGGGGAAGTAGACGGCGTGCTCAAACTGGAGGAGGCTTCCACACTTCCAGAGGCTGGATGCTGTGCTGAGCTAAAAAGTAAAAGGCACATTAACACACAGACATCCCTTGATGAGCCTGATGAGTACATATGCTTTAGAAAACATGTGGCCAAGCAGGAATGACAACTCCCCCAACGGTTAAAGTTGACCTTCACAATGAATCTGAGTCTATCTTATATGTATGCCTCACCCTGTACATACAGATTGCTCACCTTAAATAATCCAAACATGCATGCACTGCATGTTAGGAGGCTTTACAGATCCAAAATGTCGCCTTAGGGGCCAATAGTCAGCTTGCAATTAGCATTTGGCTTCTGAGCATGCTGCTGTGCATTCTTGCAATGTTGACCTTTCCCTGACCCCACCTCAAGTTTGTCTGACCAAAGCACAGCTAGAAACCCAGTGGTAGAAACACAAAGAAGTAAGTGTTGGCAATTATTGACTATATTCACATCACACGCAGTGCTTTGGTAAGATAAATTGTTTAATATTTTCCAGAAATAATGTCAAAGGTCGTGTATGGCCTGCAAACCTTTCTAAGGACCATTAACTACTGCACCCTGGGAGAGAATATACAGACCGCGATGTAATTGAGGTAAGCATGAAGTGCGCAAAGGGAAGAATATCCAGACCGCGATGTAATTGAGGTAAGCATGAGGTGCGCAAAGGGAAGAATATACAGACCGCGATGTAATTGAGGTAAGCATGAGATGCGCAAGGGGAAGAATATACAGACCGCGATGTGATTGAGGTGAGAGATCAAAATATTGAGACAAGCACATGAATGAGTTAATTTTGTTGTGCGCAGGTGTAAGGTCGTAACGATTTCTGTCTGGACAGTTATTTATAGAAAAAGGAATTCAGAATCTAACGGGAAACGTAAATCATTTGTTCGAGGTGACGTTGGAAAAAGGCAAAAAACGGAAGCCTACGTTGTTTCCTAAGTAACCTAAATGAAAAACGAAAGCTGAAAAATGGCATTCTCGTTGGCGTACGAACGGACAAACACTTTACTGAAGGCTTGCGATGCATGCTTAGAATCACTCGTACACTCATATGCAAGTGGGAAAAATTAAAATAAAAAAAACAGATCGACACAAAAACGAAATTCATTTTATGTTTCTTTGAATCAACCCTATTGTGTTGCCCTATTGATGGTAATACAACTTCTCTCCTACAATAATTTAAAACATGATCTGCAGTCAGTGCTTGGGTGTGTGTATGTGTGTGTGGAGCGGGGGGGGGGGGAGTTGTGGCTCTGTAAGAACTCATCTCCTCAATTGGGTTCATTCCTACATTATTCCCCAGCCTCTTATTGCTGTTATCGTTAATGTATGTATAGTGGTTATGAAACCTGGGTGGCCCCAAATGGACCTTATGGTGAACATATTTAATCTCTGCAGAACCTGGTAGATATTGCAGAGCAATCAACAACGGTTACATGTTTTTCTTATTAGTATTCATTATATCTTGTCTGTATGTTGTTATAGTGCCTAGCCAGGGCCATAGGGAGACCTGGGACTATGCCCGGTGGGCCACACTACTTTGGGGCCAGTTGGGCTGCTGCTTTTGACACCCTCATCCATTCTCTGCCTCCTTAGTCTCCCTCTATGCCCCAATGCTATAGCCCCGGTATCATGGTTGGGGAGCCTCAGCAAGGATGTCATGGGCCAGCCAGGGGCTGGTAAAATCCTAGGCTGATTTTGGCCCCAGTCCACCACTGCCACCAGGTGATTTAATAAATATATAAAATCTATACAAAATAAACTAAACTGACTATAAAATATCTACTTTGAATGACTATGCATGCATATATAGGTGTATTAAAGCAGAACCCTGAAGTCTAATAGAGTCTAATAGACTCCAGTGTCGGCAACTGGCCTTCCCCTGGGGCATCCCAAGTCGGGGTTTGTCCCACTGTGTGAAATGCCACCTGGGTCACCACAAAACCCTCCTTTCTCCTGGCTCCCATGGCAATATAAATAGCTGCAGCCACAACCACATTATCTCTGGGTTGAGGTGTGCTCCTATGGATATCTATTCAGGTAGGTTGGGCGCCCAGGGATGCAGCCACTCCGGCTCCCCATTGCCGAGCTTTGCATGCAAACAGAGCTTGCCAAGCAAACGGTGCTGACTGGATGAGAGCCCCTGCATGCACTGTGGGATGGGGAAAGATACGTTTTTACAGACGAACTGGGGGTTTCGCATAGCAGGGCATCCCAAGTTGGATAGGAAAGGAAAATGGCCCAAGCAGGGGTTAGAACCCTAGACTTTGAGTACAATACCTGAGAACCACATTGCCAACTTATGAATCTCTTCCCCCGCCCCCCCCCCCCCCCCAGCATGAGCTCGTCTATAGGGCTGAACAGCTATAAACGGCGTCTGACAGTGCCCGGCACAGAACCCTCCTCGTCACTACTTCCCTACATAAAGGACGCTGCGCCGCTCACCTCACAAGCCAGCAGAAGGGGGTGGGAGGTCTTCCCTGAACACAACATTTCTGTCACCCAGCATGTTACCATTTTTTGGGGTACACAGATTTCCTTATCATTCCAACATTTAAACACATGACAGATATGGGGTTTATTTATGAAACGCTAAGGCCACGTAGTGCCAGATGAATGTCAGGTCTCAGTGCAAAAGGTGTTTTTATTAAAGTGGACCAAAACCCGGGATGTTGACTATCCTGGGTTATGGTCCTTTCCCCTGTCGGGGGGCCCGGCTGTGTGAAACCCCCCAGGTCACCCAAACAAACTCACCTCTTCCCGGTCCTACCACGCATGCACGGCTGCTCATCCAATCATGCTTGGATCCGCTTAAGCCCCTTCGTCCAGGAGCTCATCTAATTTGTGCGAATTCAAGCACGCCGACAGCCACCTCCCCCGCACTGGCCATTCACAAATGCCTGGCGCAGGCACGTGCCCTGCTAGAGGGATAGCAAAGATACGGCCACTGCTCACACATGCGCCGTTGGACTGGGAAAGAAGGTGAGTTTATGGGCAACCTGGGGGTCACACAGCAGGGCATCCCGATTCTGGATGGCCTGGGGAGGAAATCAATCGACCCAGGAATCTTATAGATACCTGGGCCAATCTACATGGGTTGTGGTCCATTTTAAAGTCTCAGGCAGAAGAGCACCCAACCAGACCTGGTGGAGCACCTTTTGCTACACTAAACAGGGCAGTGACATACATGATTTTTCCAGTGAGGTGTGTTTTTTTTAGTATTTTAGGAACAATATGGCCCTATTCAGAAAAAAAATGCCAAATTGTTCTGCATAGCCCACAGGGAGCACATAGGGACCTGTGATGTTCCTTAAAAAGGACTAAAACCCACGCTCCATCGGCCCTGAAATCTATAAGATTCCAGGGCTGCTGGATATCTTCCCCCTAAGGCATCCAGAATCGGGATGCCCCGCTGTATGAAACCCCCAGGTCGTCCGGAAACTCACCTTCTTTTCCGGTCCAATGGAGTATGCGTGAGCTGCAGCCACCTCCCCGCCATACATTTAGCACGTACCCACACCAGGAAGTTGTGAATGGCCAGCAGGGGCACGCTTCCTGTTAGAGGGTACCAGCACGCTGATTGGGCGAGCGGCCGCGCATGCATAGTAGGACCGGGAAGAGGTGAGTTTGTTTGGGTGACCTGGAGGGTTTCACACAGCGGGGCACCCCCGATCTGGGTTTTGATCCACTTTAAAAATGCCAGTTTGCGCTTGGTGTGCAATTTCTCCATCATTTGTATATGGATTTTTGCATTTATCTTGATAAATCCTCCCTCCGTGTATAAGACTAGAATCTCCATATTCAGTACCTGGAAGAAGTGCATCTCCTGGCCGCTTCTGACCGTGGGCAGAAGATTTAACACAGCAGATCTTTAGAATTAAACCTGTGTTAAAATATTTATGTAGATGTGGCTGGAACATTCTGGCGCGGAATAAATCAGACACGGCTCCGGCATTTCATGCAGATACCATTCCGCCATTTTCTCCTTCCGAATTTTGTCCTGACAAGGCGTAAAGCGTGTTGCGGCTCCTGGGACAGTCTCGGCAGACTCGATTGGATCAGCAGGTGGTGGGGATGTGGCATCCATATTTTAGAGCTAGTTCTATCTCATTACTGCTCTCTCTTATTTCTTGCTGATTTATATCTCTATAAAATTCCAGCAAGCGTAATGGAGAACGAGATGCAAAAAGGCAAATTCTGCATAATTCGAACGTTCATCACTTGTTTTTCTTCTATTCCTTTTTCTTTTGCTTTTCTGACTTCAAGGAGGCAGTTGAGTTGCAGCCTTTTTTTCTTGCAATGCATGCAGCATTTGAAGGCAGAAAGGGCTCTGGTATTCAACTCTTTCGGTCCTTACCCCCCTGGGGCATCCCTGCTGTGTGAAACTCCACAAGTCAACGGTCCTACGGCGGATGCACAGGCTTTCGTCCAATCAGCACCGTTAGCTCAACTCCTCAATTTTAGCTAAGAATCTGCTAAGGGCCAAATCTAGCCAAAAGGAACCAAACGGGCTTCATACCTGCCAGCCTCTAACAGGCCCTGTGTCGCTAATAGTATAGCGGTATAGATTATGAGGGGGGTGCAAGGGGCACACCCCGGTGCCTACACCACTAGCCCAGCAAAGGGGGCCTCCACCAACCTTTGGGTTATGGTCTGGTCCAAGAGGCTTTACAGTCTTTGGTCTGACGGGTCGCAGGGCCAGCATCAAAGCTATTGGCGGGGGCCAATGCACCTGCTAGAGCCTGCACCTAGGCAAGCCTTTTTTTGTTTTTGCAAACCTGCAGTTAAAGCCACCACAGGGCAGGATGGAAAGTCTAGAACAGCAAAGCCGCCATTAGCAATGCTACAGTGATGGATGTGTGCAGAGCTGTCAATCGGCGGCCGCTCACTGCACGTAAGCCACCAAGCACAGGTACTGTCAGCTCAATGCAGGGATTTGGGATGCCCCGCGGGGAGGGAATAGATCGGCCCGGGAACCTTGTAGATTTCCGGGCCGATCCAGCTGGGTTTTGGTCCACTTTAAAAAACAAATAAAATAATGTTTTCTGTGTGTTTTTTTAATTTTTTACATTCAACCCTTTGTGAACTGGTAAGGGGTCCAGGAGACCCCTATAACAGTTCACAAGGCATTGGGGCTTGCAAGTGCGGGTTTGTAGCCTGCAGGGCTACAAACCCGCCTACGGGGTGCAAGGGCCAGCACAAGGGCTGGTCCTTGCACCCTGTTCTATGCCGTGGAATTTATAGACCCCTGACCCGCGACTCTCCAGAATCCAGGCATCCCAGAATCAAGATGCATCAGAGGAGGGAATCAGGGGGACATGAAGTCTTATAGATTCCAGGGCCAACGGTCAGGGGTTCTGGGCCACTTTAAGCTGGTTCTCCAAAGCTTAATTCCTAAGAGGTAAGAATGCTAATAAGCACAAATAATCTCATGATTTACATACAGAGCTCAGAAAGCCGTATATTGGGGTGGGAGTTTAAAATATTAGGACGGGCTATCTCTTCCTCCAGCTCTGACTATAACAAACAAGTTGAGTCATTCTGAAAGCCTGCCAGCTCTCTGGTGAGAGGTCCATTGTATTACATTGCTACAGCCAAGGAGAAGCTGATGTATTCTAATTGTTTCTATTGTAATAACCTGTTATACATTGTAAAGCAATCATGAGCCTATTACTGGAATGCAAATAGCTTGCAGTGCACTGTGATGAGTGTATTGTGCTGTGTGATGGATTGGACCTAAACCTTTATTGAAACTCCTGAGGGGGGGGGGGGGGGGGCTGACCCACAGGATCATTTTAAAAATCTTTTTGGTCAGCTTTATGGAGTAGATGGTCAGCAATTCATTTGTACTGTACCGTATTTTTGCTCCATATGGCACACTGGATAAGTGTCCCTAGGTACCCAACAAACTGCACAGGGCAGCAAGCTCACAGCCACCAGCAAGAAAACACATGGGTGGGTAGGGACCCTTGGTCAGTATCCAGTGTCGTGCTTTGCCACCAGGCAACCTATGCAATTGCCCCCTCTCAGGGGCTCCCCAGAACTGCTGAGCAAACACTGGAAGTGCCTGTGCCGTTGGACTGGGGTTAGGGAAGTTATTATGGGTGACCTCAAAGGGTTTCAAAGAGCGAGGCATGTCCCCGCGGCATGGTGAGGCATCCCAAAATCCCATGTTTTGTTCTGCTTTAAGGTTAAAGTGAACCTACCTTGAGGAAACAAAATCCTGCTTTGTTGTGTTTCTAGATACAGGCAGATTAAGTAAATGCTATGATATTTAAAATATCAGATTGCCTGTGACACCAGGGATTGCTTCAAAACGGACACGTGACTAGTAAGATCTCTATACCTGGAGTTGGGGTTCCCAACAGGTGGTACAACTCACCATTGCCTCAGGTGGAAATTGACAAGGCTGCAGACTTACCTGTACCCCAATACCTCCCAACTTTTTAGGGTTGGAAAGAGGAATATTTGTTAAATTAGGCCACACCCCCACATTAAGGGATGGATAGGAGATTGCAACAGTTGCAACAGTTACAACAATATAAACACCTTGGATAGGAGAATATATAATTTATTGATGCAGAGCTGCATGTTACATCTCAAATGAGAACAACGGGGGATAGGGAGACATGGACTCAAAAGAGGGACAGTCCCTCCAAATCAGGGGCACTTGGGAGGTATGCGGATCTGCTTCTATCTACACTTCACTCAAGTGTGGTTTGCACCATAAAAACTGCCCTATGTTATATGTGAATAATACACGTTGTGTGTTTTGATTCTGGTTTTAGGTGACTAACACCCAGGTGGTACTTGATATAATCAGGAAATAGAAAGCGGTGCTGGATGGAAAGAGGTTGGGGAGCCCTGACCTAGTGCTAACGTTCATTAATTTGTCTTTGTTTTGCACCCACATGCCTACAAATGCATTTCCGCCTGTAAAGGTTAATGGCATTTTACAGCTTATGGATTAGTAATTTAACTCTTTGAAAGGACTTATTTGAAAACCCATCCAGCTCACTGACAGGTCGCCCCCTCTGCAGCAACCTTTAAGCTGCTGCACAGGGAAAGCAGTTAGTCACGATCTTGACAAGTTGTATTAGAGGGGTTGGAAGCATTTACCCTTCATATCATTTATTCTGGAGCCAGGGGTGCACAACCTTTATTAGTCTAGAGGCCACATTGTCGTATTGTTCCACTTCAAGGGGCCGCAAAAAATGTATGCTGTGAGTGGCATTATGTACATGTAAGGTGAGCAGAGGTGGCAGGAAGAGGTGAGGTGAAATGAAGTGGAAGAGGTTACCAGAGGTGGGTCGAGGTGAGGGGAGAAGAAGTGGACAAAGGTAAGACAGGGAAATATCATTTCAATAGAGGTAAATTGGAAAGAGGTGAGGTGGGCAAAGGTGAGTAGAGGTGGGTAGAGGTAGGCAGAGGTGAGGTGGGCAGAAGTGAGATTGTGAGAGAAGCAAAGGAAAGAAGTGAGGTGGGCAGAGGTGAGCAGATGTGGGTAGAGGTAGGCAGAGGTGAGATGGGCAGAGGTGGGTAGAGGTAGCTGGAGGTGAGTCAAGGGGAGGAGTGGGCAAAGATAAGGCAGAGAAAGATCATTTAAGTAGAGGTAAAGTGGTGAGGTGGGCAAAGGTGAGTAGAGATGTGTAGAGGTAGGCAGAGGTGAGTCAAGGTGAGGTGAGCAGAAGTGAGATTGTAAAAGAAGCAAAGGAAAGAGGTGAGGTGGGCAGAGGTGAGCAAATGTGGGTAGAGGTGAGCAGAGGTGAGTCAAGGGGAGGTGGGCAGAAGTGAAATGGTAAGAGGAGCAATGGTGTAATGCTATGATATTTTTTATATAATTTTGTTCCCAAATAAATTGTAAAAATCTTATACAATCAAAATTGCACTGTATATAGGATGGCCTCTTTTTGCTTATCCAGCTTGGTTGATTCCTTAAAGTGGACCAAAACCCAGGATTTTGACTATCCTGGGTTTTGGTCCTTTCTCCCAGGGCACCCCGATCACACAGATACCCGGGCCAATCGAGCTGGGTTTTGGTCCACTTTAAATCATATTCAGCATAGTTTCTTTGTTCTGAAGACTGGTCTTGGTATCTTTTGGCCTAAGCTTAGTTTCATGTGTGCATTTGCATGCAAATTAAGTTGGCCAGCAGAAAATCACCAGTGATAGTTTTATCAGAATGGTTAGCTTGCCTGGGCCAATCAGAGATCACCTGTGCTATTTCAACTGAAACAAAGGGGTAGCCTTGGAATGATGAGGCCTGTTGATTTCTGCCTGGATCAGATTAAACAGATGAGTAATCTGTTTTAATATATGTTTTTGCCCTGTTTGAGGCTTTCTGCGTTGTAACAGTGCTTGTATTGTTTTTGTATTTGTACATTTTTTTGCAAGCTAGGTATAAAATAACTCTTTAAAGTACATCCTCTAGCATTTCCTTGGAGTTACTGACAAATGAACTTATTAGACAACTTGGTATAATTTGCCTTATACATTTAAGGGTTGCAAATATACTTGTAAATTTTAGCAAAATTACACCAGAGCAAAATAAATTGTAAGCGGTTAGGTAGCGGGTTAGTCTTCTCCTGGGTAGACGGGCACACTTTCAGCAGGCACAAAGTCCACAGAACAAGAAAGGATCATTTAACTGACCTCAGCCAGTTTTATTGCCAGGTTGTGGTATAAACTAAACAAAATAAGTCCTATGCCTGTCCGGCTTTAACTAAACATTAGGTGCTCCTGACTAACCCAGTGCCGGCCTAGTACCTGGCACCATAACATAACAGATCATAAAATACCACCGGCAATGCTCCCACAGGCTCCTAGCAGATGTCTTGCTCCCAGGATGAGAGAGACAGAATGTGTGAACTCCCTCCTTCTATCAGGCAAGCACACCTTGGACTAATCAGACAGCCCAAGACCCGGACTGTCCGGGTGGAGTGGGGCCCATCCTCTCTTCCCCACTCCAGCAACACAGGCCCTGTAAAGGTTTTTTTTCAAACCTTAAACTAGAGATCCTAGATCTCTAGTTTTTAACTTCCTGGTTGCTTTTACCTGACAGACACAAGAAATTTTGGGCAGATATACACACCCTCTATGACTTGTCCAGACACTCTGTCACACATCCCCCCCCCCCCCCCCGTTTCAGAACTGGGGCTGGAACACAACTGGACATTATACAATGTACCTGAGATAAGGCATCAGCATTTTTCATTTGAGTCCCTGGCCTGTGTTTTACTGTAAACCTGTATTCCTGTAAGGCCAAGAGCCATCTTGTAACCCTCCTATTCTTTTCCTTATTTTCACACATCCACTTGAGGGGAGCGTGGTCCGTTCAAGCTGACGGCCAAGCCGATAATAACGGAGGGCTTCTAGGGCCCATTTAATGGCTAGGCATTCTTTTCTACAATGGCATACTTTGTCTCATGATCATCTAATTTTCTACTTGAAGCGGACCAACACCCAGGGGGGATCGGCCCGGGAATCTATAAGATTCCCGGACCGATCATATCTCTCCCTGCGGGGCATCCAAAATCGGGATGTCCCGTGGGGAGGAACCCCCCAGGAGGCCCACAAACCTTACCTCAGCCCTGTTCCATCGGCGCATGGGCGAGCCGCGGCCGCGTCTCGCGCTTCCCTCTAGCAGGGCGCGCACCCGCGTTGGCCGTTTGTGAATGGCCGGCGCAGGCGAGCTCCCTGTTAGAGGGAAGCGCGAGACGCGGCCTCCAGCGCTCAGAGCCGCTGAGCTGCTATGCGCGTCCAAGCGGCCTTGGATGCACGCTGTGATTGGCTGGAGCGGTCACGTGGGATCAGGGAGAGGTGAGTTTTTGGGGCGTTCTGGGGGGTTTCACACAGCGGGGCACCCCCGATCGGGGTGCCCCACCGAAGTGGACCAAAACCCAGGATAGTCAAAATCCTGGGTGTTGGTCCACTTTAAGTACAGCACCGGGTGTTCCTCACCATTCCACACCTGTGACAGTACTGCCCCCAGTCCCACATCAGATGCATCCGTTTGAAGGACAAATTCTCTCCTAAAGTCTGGCGTTATCAGCACCGGCTGAGCACACAGTAGGCTTTTAAGGGTCTGAAATGATTTTTCCACCTGTGTCGTCCACTTAACCATGACAGAGTCTTTGCCTTTCGTCAGGTCAGTCAAAGGGGCCGCAAGGGAGGCAAAATTAGGTAAAAACCTTCTATAATAGCCTGTAATTCCCAAGAAAGCACGGACTTGCTTCTTGTTAACAGGCTGAGGCCATCTTTGTATTGCTTCAATCTTATTTAGTCGGGGTTTTAGCAAGCCACGGCCTATGGTGTAACCCAGGTACTTGGCCTCCTCCTGTCCCATGGCACATTTTTTTGGATTGGCTGTAAATCCTGCCTCACGCAGAGAATTGATAACAGCCTGTACTCTAGGTAAATGGGACTCCCAATCTGGACTCATATCATTATATCATCCAGATATGCTGCTGCATACTGTCTGTGAGGTCTCAAAATTCTATCCATAACCCTCTGGAAGGTGACAGGTGCCCCATGCAACCCAAAGGGCAAAACAACATAATGAAACAACCCGTCTGGAGTGGCAAAGGCAGTTTTCTCTTTGGCCTCATCTGTTAATGGTATCTGCCAGTACCCTTTGGTTAGATCTAGGGTTGTTATATAACAGGCATTTCCGAGTCTATCAATGAGCTCATCCACACGTGGCATTGGGTAAGCATCAAATTTAGATATAGAATTAAGCTTACGGAAGTCATTGCAAAACCTCCAGCTGCCGTCTGGCTTGGGGATCAGACCATTGGCTATGGGACTCTTCTATTACCCCAAGTTTTAACATTTTCCTCACCTCTGCAGAGATCATTTCTCTCCTGGCCTCTGGTATTCTGTAGGGCCTCAGCTTAACCTTTTCACCTGGTTCAGTCAGAATGTCATGTTTAATGAGAGAGGTACGACCTGGGGTATCAGAGAAAAAAACCCTGTTCTTACAGAGGAACCCCTGCACTTCTACTTTCTGTGTATCTGCAAGGGAGTCGGGTACTGTTACTTCTGGCAACAAGGGTTTCACAGAGGCCAGCTGCTCTGGTTAGGATGAGGTGTCTGCAGCAAGTGACAGTTAATGTTTCCACGGTTTTATAAGATTGACGTGGTACACTTGCTCCGGCTTGCGTTTACCTGGCTGGCGGATTTCATAGTTCACCTCATTTATTCTTTCTAATACCTCAAAGGGCCCTTGCCATTTAGCCAGAAATTCACTTTCTACTATAGGGATCAGCACTAAAACCCGGTCACCGGGTGCAAAGGTACCTATTCTGGCACTGCGGTTATATACTCTTTGTTGTGCCTCCTGAGCCTGGGCCATATGTTCTCGCACAATAGGCAATACTGCAGAGATTCGATCCTGCATTTGGGCCACGTGTTCAATGACACTCCTATAAAGGGTAGGTTCTTCTTCCCAGGTTTCTTTTGCTATATCTAGAAGGCCCCTCGGGTGACAGCCATATAGTAACTCAAATGGAGAATACCCTGTAGATGACTGAGGGACCTCACGGATGGAAAACATGAGGTAAGGGAGAAGGAAGTCCCAATTTTTCCCATCTTTGTCCACCACCTTCCTTAACATGGCTTTTAGGGTTTTATTGAATCTCTCTACCAGTCCATCGGTCTGCGGATGGCAGACTGGAATAATTTACACAGCTCTTTCATGACCCGGGTCATAAAGAGGGGTACCCTGATCTGTAAGGATCTCTTTTCGTAGTCCTACCCGGCTAAACACGTGCACCAACTCTTTAGCTATAGCCTTGGATGACGCATTGCGTAGGGGTATAGCTTCCGGGTAACGGGTGGCATAATCCATAATTACAAGAATATGCTGGTGGCCGTGAGCAGATCTTACAACGGGCCTCGCCAAATCCATTGCTATTCTCTCAAACGGCACCTCAATAATTGGTAGAGGAACTAGGGGACTACGGTAGTGTGGCCGAGGAGCTGAAACCTGGCACTCTGGGCAGGAGTCAAAATTATCTTTCACGTCTTTGTGAACCCCAGGCCAGAAGAACCATTGAAGGACTCTATCTATAGTTTTCTCTGTCCCCAAATGCCCCCCCATAAGGTGACCATGTGCCAGATCTAGCACAATCCTTCTATATGCCTTAGGGACCACTCGCTGCTCCACCAGATCCTCTCCCCTCTTTACCACTTGGTACAGCAAGTCATGTTTTACTGCCATGTATGGATAGGACAGTCTGGCGTCAGGCTCCACCAGGTTACCATCAATAATTTTAACATTTTCCCGGGCTCTGGTAAGAGTGGGATCTTTCAACTGTTCAGCACCAAACTGATCCTTCTGCACCTCAAGATCAGGCATACTGTCACTAGGGGGCTCTAGACTGCTATGACCCTCTGGGGACACCACATTGTGGGGTTCAGCTTCTTCCCCAGCCATAACCGAAAAGGGGAAAGTTTCCTCTTCAATTAGGGCCCTGCTTACTGGCAGTGTATTTGAGACTCTCTGTTCCTACATCTTCCAGAAATGTGGGAAGTCCCTCCCTGTGATGACATCATGCATTAATAATGGCACTATCCCCACCATGAATTTTACTGCACCAAACTGTGTATGTATGTCCACTACAGCCGTGGGGTAATGTCGAGTGTCCCCGTGAATACAAGTAACCCCAATAGTTTTCACCAGACGGGTTATTGGAGGTACCAAATCTGCGTTTACCAGGGTTACTAGACTACCTGAGTCTAACAGTGCATTTACAACTTTACCTTTGACCGTAATAGGACACATGTGTTTCTCATCCCCAGCATTTGGTAACGCTACACACGCAAGCTGAGAATACAGTGATAAGCGGCGGTTTATGTAGGAGACATCACATTGCATGGCATCATCATACATTGGGCAATTGGCAATAATATGACCGGGCATTTGACATCGAAAACACTTTATAACATCCTTACTGAGTCTCTTATAGGCCCCCAACTTTCCTGGCATGGCTTGCCAGCTTCTAGAGCCTGGGCCTTCAGTGTCTCCACATGCATGCACCAACCCATCAGATCTACCAGCCCCCTTTTCCCTTAGAACAGTCTTACCAGGAAGTCCTGGAGATCTCCGCTGTGGGACTAGGGGGTGCTGTGGCAGACTCATCAGTTCCTCAGCTGCTGTGTACCTCTCCACCATCTCCACCATCTGGTCTGCATCTTTGGTGTCTCCATGGCTCACCCACTTGCGCAAGGTAACGGGGAGGGATCTTAAGTACTGGTCCATCACAACCCATTCCACCATCTGGGGGCCTGTCAGGATCTCCGGCTGCAACCACTTCTTGGTTAGGTGAATGAGGTCATGCATTTGAGAGCATGGAGGTTTGTCCATGCTGTAGACCCAGGTGTGCACACGCTGTGCGCGGACAGAAACTGACTCCAAGGCGTGTTAAAATCTCCTTTTTTAGCTTGCCATAGTCCATAACATCCCGGGTTTCCAGGTCAAAATTGGCCCTTTGAGGTTCTCCTGAAAGGAAGGGTGCCAAAAGACCCGCCCATTGTTCCTTTGGCCAACACTCTTGCTCGGAAGTCCTTTCAAAGGTTGTCAGATAGGCTTCCACATCATCAGCTGCGGTCATTTTTTGTAGGAAATGACTAGCTCTTATGGAGGCTTGAGTAGCGTCTGCAACATCTGGGGCCCGCTCAGTGACACTGGCTAGCTGCTGTAGAACAACTTTTAAGGTCTCCCGGTCTTTTCTTTGCTCTTCCTGTGTCGCCTCCAGTTGAGCTTTCAGCCTGCGGCTTGATTCCTCAAGTGCTCTTTGCTGCACCATGGTAGCCTCCTGCTGCACTCGGGTAGCCTCCTGTTGAGATGCCACAGCTTGCAACATAGCTTTAATTACATCCTCCATTTTCCAGATGCAAAGAAACAATCTGCAATAAAAGGGACTCCGGCCCTTTAAATTTCCAGTTTTGTTTTCTTTTGCCAAAAATTAGTGCCTAAATCATCCTCCACCAATTGTAAGGGGTTAGGTAGCGGGTTAGTCGTCTCCTGGGAAGACGGGCACACTTTCAGCAGGCACAAAGTCCACAGAACAAGAAAGGATCATTTAACTGACCTCAGCCAGTTTTATTGGTAGATTGTGGTATAAAGTAAAACAAAACTAAACAAAATAAGTCCTATGCCTGTCCGGCTCTAACTAAACATTAGGTGCTCCTGACTAACCCAGTGCCGGCTTAGTACCAGGCACCATAACATAACAGATCATAACATACCACCGACAAGGCTCCTATCAGATGTCCTGCTCCCAGGATGAGAGAGACAGAGTGAGTGTGAACTCCCTCCTTCTATCAGGCAAGCACACCTTGGACTAATCAGACAGCCCAAGACCCGGACTGTCCGGGTGGAGTGGAGCCCACCCTCTCTTCCCCACTCCAGCAACACAGGCCCTGTAAACGGGTTTTTACCCAAACCCTAAACTAGAGATCCTAGATCTCTAGTTTCTAACTTCCTGGTTGCTTTTACCTGACAGATACAAGAAAACTTGGGCATATATACACACCCTCTATGACTTGTCCTGAATGGACAAAGGTAAAGTGGGCAGAAGGTAGAAGGTAGGAAAAGCAATGGACAGAGGTGAGGTGATGTCATAGAACCAGGACTGTTCCTCTTGTTTCCCAGCAGAGGGAGCCAAGGTTTCCTGTGCGCTCGCATTTTCGCACTAGACATAGTAGGGCCAGTAAGCAAGCGAATATGCGCACGAAAGTGCGCTCGCTTTTGCGCATGAACAGGGGCCTTTAAATACTGGCATGCCCTGAGCTCCATTGCCAGTTGGTCTTCTCTCCTGCCTGTTCCTGAGTTCCAGTCTTCCATTCCTGTGTACCGACCCGGCTTGTTCCTGACTACGCTCCTGCTCTCCTGACGACCTCGGCTTATTCACAACTTTAATCCTGTTCTGCCTGCCAAGGACTTCAGCTTGTTCTACGTTTCCAGTCCAGCTCTGGTCTGTCTTCTACCCAGAATTTGGCAAAACCCACTCCTAGGTGGCCTTACCTGGGGCCTTCCTGCAGCCCAGCCTATCCTCATCTTTAGAGGCTCTAGTGAAAACCAGGTTGGTCCTTGGATTCCAGGCTTCCCGGTCGAGAGGTGAGCTGGTTCTTAGTCTCCACAATCAGGGCTCACACCCAGTAGCCTGACAGGTGGGTAGAGGGGAGATAGGAAGAGGTGGGTGGGGAGGAGTGGGGAGGAGTGGGCGGAGGTAAGGCAGGGAGAGGAGAATTGAGCAGACGTAAGGTGGGCAGAGGGAGGTAAAGTTAGGCAGGTGTGAGTTGAGGTGAGAAGCAATGAACAGAGGTGAGGGGGGTGGAGGGGAGATAGGTAGAGGTGGGTGATGAGGAGTGGGCAGAAGTGAGGCAGGAAGACATGAGGTTGGCAGAGGTAGGTAGAGTTAGGCAGGGGTGAGTTGAGGTGAGGTGGGCAGAAGTGAGATGGTATGAGAAGCAATGGACAGAGGTGAGGTGGGTAGAGGGGAAATAGGAAAAGGTGGGTGGTGAGGAGTGGGCGGAGGTGAGACAGGAAGAGGTGAGGTGGGTAGAGGTGGGTCAAGAGTTGAGAAGAGGTGTGATAGTAAGAGAAGTGATGGGTAGAGGTGAGGTGGTAAGAGGTGGATAGGGATAGGTAGAGGTGAGGGGAGCGGAGGTAAGATAGGACAAGGCAGAAGGAGAAGAGCAGCGGTCGGCAGAGATAAAATGAACACGGGTAAGAAGGAAAGAGGGGACAAATGTGAGGTGGGCAGAGGTAAGCTGGAATGAGTCTTCTTGGGCATCTCAGGCACAACCAGCACAAACAACACTCCAGTAGCACATGTGTGTCACCTACCTCTACAGAGCTTATCAGTGACCCACTTTCTGCTCACGAAATTAGAGACACACTGCTCTCTATTGGTCAGCTGCTTGCACTGCAAGGAAAGCTCTGCTGGCTAACTCTGTAGGGGTGACGGGGGCCGCAAGTAAGGAAAGTGCGGGACGCAGTTTGTGAATCCATGGCCTAGATCATGGTTACCCCACCTTAATCCATGAAGTACAGTACCACTTTTTGTTTTTTAAATTATCTAATGTAGCACCCAATATGAATATGGCAGGTTGTAGGTGAACTTAGGTTGGCCTTTTTTGAATGTGCTCCACCTGGCACAGTGATGTGAGCTGCTGTGTCGTACTCTGATGGTAGTTAGAAGATTGTGTGCTGTAAAACATCCACTGTGCCTTCTACTGCGGAATTTATCAGCAGCTTGTCAACAGTGCTTAAAGCGGAACAAAACCCATTCGCTGTGCATATTAATTGCACGGCAATGGGAACGAGAGCGATCGCATCCCCTGGCAGCGTGCACACTCCCTTCCCGAGCCTATCTGAATGACTGGATGATTGGGATCCCAATCTGGGATGCCCCAAGGTTTACAGTTTCACCATCTGTTTACTCTTGTGAAAAAAGTGGTCATGACCCTGATGCTGCATAATAATCAGCATAAAGGACGGGGTCTGTAAGATTCCCAGAACTTGCTTCAGATACTCTGTTGCTTGGAGACACTGGATGCCTAGATCTGCACTCCCAAACACTTCCACGCACCCCTGCACTTCCAAACAGGGTAGGTGGGTAGTCAGGTAGGTACGTAGGTGGTCAGGCTGGTGGGTGACATGGTAGGTAGATGGGCAGGAAGGTGGGTAGCCAGGTAGGTAGGTAGGTGGGTAGGCAGGCAGGTGGGTAGCCAGGCAGGTAGGTAGGTGGGCAGGCAAGTAGGTAACCAGGTAAATGGGCAGGCAGGCAGAAAGGAGGAAGGGATAGAGGACTCCGGCACTCCAGCGTACGCAAAACCACATTTAAGAACGCGAAGCTGGTGAGCACCTCTAACAGCACCATGTAGCATCACATGTATTATTAAAGGCGGCTCAGCGTATAGCGCCGGCACCCAACACTCAAAAACCATGTAGTACCTGTCGCTCAGTGTCGCTCTCCCTTACATTTCAATGGGGCTTTATTAGTTGTGTATAAATAGCGTGTTTGCCAAATTTTTTTTTGGCTCCTATCATTGTGTGACCTCTCCTGGCTGAAACACTTTTATACATTTTTGGGACTTTTTACATTTTTTATGCAGCATTGTCATTTCAGGTGTTAAAACAATGTCATTCCATGTGTTTTTGCTTTGTTACTGGTGTATATGTGTTCAAAAACAGACTTTGATCACACAGCGTCTGCCGCTCTATGCTACAGCGCCCAGCTTTAGAGAGCCAACACTGTGTGTAGTGTTTTGTTAAATATGGTGTGGAGCGCCGAGTGCCGGACACACAGCTGGCGCTACCTCTCGCTTCCTGCAGCGTTATACTGTTGTTACAGCGCCCAACACACATCACATTCATCAATGCCGGCCAGGTTACTACAGCGACTGAGACACTCTGTTACAACGCCCGATACCTGCTTACAGCATCTACTAGCGGTCGCTCTAAGCGCCGCTATACAGACACTCATCTGGCAATACCTGGCGCTAGTAATGGATCACATACATTGATCTGTTTCTTCTACCCTGATAGTGGCCTTGAGTATGCACCTAGTGCCCACTGGAGGATCCTCTGGTGGGCGAGCCCGACGATGCCCGTAGAATTATTCCTTTGCAGTCTATAAAAGCCAGATCTGAGCATTGTACTTCCTCGGGGGGAGGGGGGTTCGAAATGGTAAATGGGGCATAAAGTTATGACTTGCATAATGGCCAGTTTTGGTCGGTCTGCAACGTGTAACCACTTTTCTTTTCTGGGACAACTGCTCTGGTTTTGCACCACCTTTCACTCGCTTTATCAAATCCATTCCATTACGAAAAACTCTCTATAAATTAATTTTAATGGTACCGAAAATGCCACCTGCTAAATGTTAAATTATTTTGGATTTGATGAGAATTTTTAGTTAAAAAGGTCAACAGTAATGACACCATAAAAGCGGCTCCCCGACACAACCGTGGCAGCGCTGAAGCGCATCGCGCAGTCGTCTGCGGCCCGGGCCTCCATTTTGTCAGCCCTCTCGTTAGGGTTACACCTATTACCTTCTTCCTCTATGACACAAATCATTTTATTAAATACATCTTGTCCAACTTTTCAGATTTCATTTATATTTCTTACACTTAACCGGCTGTCAAAAAAAAATGATGGCTTCAAAGCAAAACTGATTTAGCAACAAGAATCTTTTTTTTTTTTTTTATTATTTATTTATAACTAATTTTCTGCTAAGAATTTCCATAATCTGATATTCAAGCGCTAATATCCATATCTGCAGAGGATTCAGACGAGCCTGCCGCCACGCCGCACTTTGCGAGATAAGGTACATTAATGCTTTCAATAACTATATCAAGATTGCTCCGATAGTAAATAGATTCTTCATTTCTTTGTAATTCTCACCCATGAAATCTGATATTAGAGTTATATATATATATATATATATATATATTTATTTTTTCAAGTCAGGGAATTTGATGGTTTATTTGATCTCCTGCTAAAAAGTTTAAAAATCTTTTCTCTTTCCTTTTAAAGAACCTAAGCTAAAATAATTTCAAACGCTTCATTGATAAATCCTTTTAATACAGTTCACGGTGTATATAATATAATTGGATTAATATTATAATTTATTTATTTATTCATTTTTATAAAGCTACCCTTTCCTTAGCAGCAAATCGTGTTCTGAAGAACATTGCGATTAGGGGGGTTTTGGGAAAAGAGAGGAAACCATATAGGGCGGAGGAGCTCAGATGGGTCCAGAGAACAGGCCTATGCGATCACCAGGGCCAGATGAAGAATGTGGTGTCATTGGGGGGGAGGGGTCATGCTAATTATTTGGTGACCACTGATTTTCACTTTTCAGGTGGTGTTCCTCTCAGTGGGGCATCCCGAATTGAGATGCCCCACTGTGTGTATGCCCCTAGGTCATTCACCTTCTTGTCACTCCCATGAGGCAGACGGTGGGTGAGAATGAGCGTGCTGATTGGCTGAGCGGCCTAATCAACCAATCAGCATGCTCACTTTCACTCGGCTCCGCTGACGGCTAAGCCAAGCTGTGGCAAAGGGAGCAGAGTGCGTCACTGGCTGCATCCCCTGCTCACCTCCTAGCCATCACATGCCCACACTGCACATGCAGAAAGGCCAGATACAGGTGCATGCACGGCTAGAGGTGTGCCGGGATGCATCCGCGGCACAGAGCCGCAGCGAGGGCTCCGGGCCAAGATGAGTGAAACTGGGCTTTTGGGGGTTTTTACACAGTGGCGCAACCCAATTCAGGATGTTTCTCTTTAAATGGAGAATGCATCCCCGGCATCCCCGGCGTCATGAATGCGCTCCCGTCCCAGCCATTCGGATCTGTCCAAGTCTATGGGAACCGCCAGCCAAATGACATAGTCACGGCAGATGGCCCTCATTGAACAAGAGCCCACACATGTGCCGTTGGAGTGTGGAAAGGTGAGCTGTAGAGAGCGAACTGGGGGGTTTCATGCTGCCGGGCGTCCCGATTCTGGGAGTCAAATTCCTGGGGTATGTTTCGCTTTAAATTTCAAATCTCAAAAAATTGGTATCAAACTGTGGGAAACCCCACCAATCAGTAGTGACACATACCTTGCCAGAGTTTCCTCGTTGCAGGTGTAAGAAATGTACGGGTGTGGGCTCCCCAGGATACAGCGAAGCCACGGGCGGGAAAAGCGACACTGACACCAGCGTTGGTATATCAAGCTTCTACTGCAACAGGGTATCAAACCCACACAAAGACAATTGTGATCAACAATAACCTTGGTTACATACACTCAGCCTGAACTGAGAACCCCTGTGCTACACAGCCAGATGACCCTTATTGGATATTGCAGGAAGCCCTGGTAATTCACCTACTAGTGGGTACACTAGAACGTCCCACCATACCTGTTAATACCCTACTGCTGGAAGAATGTTTGGTGTGGGTGCGCACTGAGGGGTCATCGGCGGTGCAGCACAATCCTATAACCTTAAAATGCAAGAAAAACCACTTCCCTCCCCAGCACGAGCCCAGAACCCAAAAGGGAACACCGGCACTGCATGGAGGAGCTGCGGGGGACCTGCATGGAGGAGCTGCGGGGGAACACCGGCACTGCATGGAGGAGCTGCGGGGGAACACCGGCACTGCATGGAGGAGCTGCGGGGGAACACCGACACTGCATGGAGGAGCTGCGGGGGAACACCGGCACTGCATGGATGAGCTGCGGGGGAACACCGGCACTGCATGGATGAGCTGCGGGGGAACACCGACACTGCATGGAGGAGCTGCAGAGGGAACACCAGCACTGCAAAGCAACACCAGAACTGCATGGAGGAGCTGTGGAGGGAACACCAGACCTGCATAGAGGAGCTGGGGGGGAACACCAACACTGCATGGAGGAGCTGCAAATGAAAACCAGCACTGCAGTAAGTTTAAAGAATCTAAAAGGTTCCAGGCCCGGCCGCTAGCCTACCCCCAGAGCATCCGGGCCCCTGATGTAGCTCTGTGAGACCCCCTGGGGCGCCAGTAATCTTACCTAATCCTGGCGGGTCCTGCAATGCATCATCGCCGGCAGCCGCATCCCTGACTTCTCTGCGGCTGTGCACGCTCCTGTGCCCAGTCTTTCTGAATGGCTGGACGCTGGAACGCGCACACGCGGCTGCACCTCATCACACTGGCAAAAGTGCCACAGAGCATGGCTTCAGTGGTCGAAAGAAAACCAGACCTCTGCCGAGCCAACAGCAGTGTCTGGCAGGGGTGGGTGGGGCCCAAGATTGGGTCCGGAGGATCCAGTGGGGCCCAAGATTGAACAGAGGACCCATTTCTACGTTTCCATCCGCTTTAAGGCCTTGAAATGAATAAATCACCCGACTGATTGTTATGCGCAACGGCCGTAGATTAAGAGAAGATAAACTTTATTTCTGATTAACATTTCTAAGCTTCCTATGCAAGTGACATCAATATACAGTATTTGGAAGAGATTTTCTTGTTTATGCTGGACTCGGGGTCACCAAGTATTTTCCAGCTCCACGCCTCCACAGCCCTGTTGCTAACACACAGGTAGCATCTCCGTCTGTGTCTTTATGGCGTCCTTGATTTATCTTTAACCTTCCTGAACAAGCTCTGTTTTTCCTTATTACCAAATATATTGAGTGATCTTTCTTCAATACTATAAATCATGAACATTTCTTATCTGCTGAATGGATAAATTACCCACCAGAAAAAAGCACAGCAATGGTTCTAGGTGCACCAAATGTTTTCCGCATGTCACATATTCATAATTATCTCTTTGCCTACATAGGGCCTTATTTATCAATCACGCATTTATCACGCTAAATGAGGCTAGCGCCGGCAAGAGCGCCAGCTAGCGCGGGATTCATCATGTAGCGGATTGCAACAAACAGCGCCGCTGCTAATCCCATCACAGTGCCAGGTATGACCTCTCGCTACCTGGCGCTCTCCAATGCATTTCAATGGAGCAATCTTTAAATATTCATAATTCATTGATATGAAGGTTTTTTTTTGTTTTTTTTTTAACTGTCAAAAATTCTGTGACCACTTCGGCAATGTTAGATATTTTTTTTAAGGTAAAAAAAAAAAAAAAAAAATTGTGCAGAATTGATATTACAGGTCTGATATTAATGTATTCATATTACAAAATGTTTAGAAAAACTTGTTTAATTTTTTAATAAAAAAATATGGTTGTTTGGGGGTTAAAAACTACTTTACACACATCGCCGCCAGCGCTCTGGGGTTTAAACAAGCATTTCACAGCGCGAGAATTTTTTGAGCGTGATTTGTTAATCAATCTGCTGGGAGCCGTTCGCTCTGGCCATTCGCTGTCAGGCGCACCCATACAGCGCGGAACCTGTGAAACAGCGACTCCTAACCCCGTATTCAACATTACCGCACACCGACTGAGTCGCTGTCAACAACCGAACAACGGCCAAGCACAGCGAATACTAGCTGGCGCTGTGAAAATCACGCTACTGGCGCTCATCTGTCGCTACCTGGCGCTATTAATGAATCGGCCTCATAGTCTGGGAATGGTGGGGGAGTGCTGGAAAGGCCATTTCAAAATCACTGTTTGCCTTAAACAGGGCCTTCAGCATGATTTAATGAAAAGCCCAAACTCTTAAAAAACTATTCCCCAGCATCTAAAATTAATATATTTTAAGTTTTTAGTTACTTATTATTCTTTCCCCCACTGGGCTGCAACTTTGTTCAGGACTTTAGGATACGGGCACCACCTTTTTGACTCAGAAGCCTCACACATACTGAGCAGAGGAGAGCGGGATAAAGTACAGGGGGGCGGTTTATAGCTGTGCTTTGCAGAGAGAGCAGAGCTTGGGTCAGGAAAAGGACAGCAATCCCAGAATGCAGAGCGACATAGTCAGAAGACACTTCCTGTTTGCAGGCTGCCTGATGCTCCATGAGTTGCCATCTTGGATGTTTAAAGGTTCAGAAAATGCAGTAGATGCAGGTAGCGTGATTTTTAATGTGAGCAATCTGTATGTACAGGGTGTGGGAAACATATAAGATAGGCTCTTATTCAGGGTGAAGGTCCACTAAAAGAGGAACATCGGAGGCCCTGGAGTCTAAAAGGCCTCAGAGTTCCAGTCCTTGCACTGTGTGAACCCCCCCCCCCCGAACCCACCGGAACACTCACCCTCTCCCGGAGCCCTTGCCGCATCATCCCCACTCAACCCAAAATGCAGAGCGGCCCAACCTTCCTGAAGGGGCGTTGCGGTCATGGTGGGTGGGTGGCGGATGCAGCTGGCGGTGCGGCTTAGCTGCTTAGCCGCCCAGGGTGGCTTAGCCATCCTTAGCACCAAAGAGCGAGCCGCTCAGCCAATCAGCACATTCACTCACCCGAGTGGGAGCGCTGTGGGAACGGAAGGAAGGGGGGTAAAACGGGATGAACTGGGGGGTACACACAGCGGGACATCCCATTCCGGATGCCACTACAGAGAGGAACAACACACAGGAAAGTCAAATTCATGTGTGTTGTTCCTCTTTAAAAGCTCAGTGAAGGCTAAAAAAAAGAAATGTTAATATGTATGTACAGTACTTACCTCCTCTGATGCATTGCAGCCCTGGTGACTAATTCTTGCTTGTTCTCCTGCTGACATCACCAGGGCCGTATTTAGGATTTGGTCACCCCCCCCCCCCCCCCCGGCTATTTAAAGCAAAAAATAAAGATGGGAAATTTCCCGGGTTTTGTTCTGGCACCCTGAATTTAGATGCCCCATTGTGTGAAACCTCCAAGAGAGATATTTTCCACTCACTTTTCCTCACTCCAACGATGCACATGTGCGAAGTCTTGTACA
The DNA here is from genome assembly GCA_027917425.1 of Gastrophryne carolinensis. Taxonomy (NCBI): domain Eukaryota; kingdom Metazoa; phylum Chordata; class Amphibia; order Anura; family Microhylidae; genus Gastrophryne; species Gastrophryne carolinensis. The sequence goes on from CM051241.1 coordinate 98,668,633, forward strand.
ATGAGAGACGCCTGCTATGACTATGGCCCTTATTTAGGAAGGGATAGCATCAGGTAGTGGCCGGTTAATGAGAGGTAGCGACAGGTAGCGACTGGTGAACGCCGGACACGGCACGCAATTCCGCATTTATCAAGCAGAATCTGTTTAGCGACTGGGATAGCGCCATGTAGTGTCTGATTCATCATTTTCACAGCCTCAGCGAACAGCGCCAACTTTCAGCCTTGCACAGCGCCAGGTATGACCTCTCGCTACCTAACGCTCTCCCATACATTTCAATGGACGATCCTTTCCTTCTCTTTAAAAAAAAAATCACAAATAATTCTGTGACCTCTTCTGGCATTGAAATAGCAGTTTTTTTCATTTTTTATATATTTCCTCAGAAATGACATTACAGGTCTGCCATTAAAGCATTCATGTTACAATGTTGTTACAATGTAATTCCATATGTTTCGCTTTGTTACTAGTTGATAGATGCTTGAAAAAAGACTTTAAACACACTGCCTCCTGCGCTCTGGGCTTCAAACAAGTATTTTTCAGCGCCAGAGATTTGTGAGGCTGTTTTTTGCTGAATATGGTGTGAGTCGGTCGCTATGAGCAGTCGCTAACATGCACTTCCATACAGCGCTGTACTGGTCAAATAGCGAATCCTCACAATGTATTCAGTATTACTGAACAGCGAATGAGTCGCTATAAAGTAGCGACCCACGGCCGAGCACAGTGACTACTAGCGGGCGCTCTGAAAATGCCTGCTACAGACGCTCATCTGTCGCTACCTGCCGCTAATGATGAATCAGCCTCCCCGTCATTTGCCAAGCTGCTTTCATTGTTGTGGATGGGCAGCCCGTGCACACGCTCCCCGTTCTACTCAATAAGAGTTGTTTGCAGAATGACATAGTCACAGCTGGCGGCACTCAATGTAAGAGAGCCCTCGCATGCACCATTGGAACAGGGAAAGGTGAGTGTTTATGTGTGCCCCAGTGGTTTCCACAAAGTGAGGCAGTGGTGGTGGTGGTGGTGGGAAAAAAGGGGATTACAGCATAAATGTGTGTGTGTCAGGTTGGTCTGCTTTACAATAAATGTCTTGAGAAAAAAGGGCTTTAACCCTGTCACACTCTATTAACAACAAAATGATAGACAAATGGTAGAAAATCACTGTGAAAAAGCAAGGGGGGTGACAGAGACAAGTAAAATGAAAGTAGGAGAAAGAGGATAAAGAAGCAGGAGAGGGAAACAGATGAGAAAAAGTAGAAGAGTAGAAGAGATGTAAAAAGCAGGGCCAGCCATATATTCACCTTGAGAAGAGAAAAAAAGAGAAAGCAGCAACAAAAAAATAAGGTGTATGGTGCACAGAACAAGAAAGAAAGTCTAAAGTAAGGTAGAAAAGAGGCTGATGCAAAAGCAGGAAAAACAGGAATACATACGGATAATGAAAGGAAGGTGGCAAGACAAAGTTGGGAGGAATGTGGAAAAGAGAGATGAACAGAAGGTTTAGAAAAAAAAAGAGGGAATGTGAAAAAGAGAGGAAGACATGGAAAAGGTGAAAAAATGATGGGGGGTGACAAGAGAAAGAGATGGACAAAATGTGAAAAGGAGAGGTGAAGGCAATGGGTAATAAAACATGAGCAGAAAAATGTAGAAAAAAGAGGGGTGAATGTGGAAAAACAAAGGAGAACATAGAGAAGGTTAAATAAGAGAGTGAAGAAAGGTGATGAGAGCAAGATAGAAAGACTGTGGAAGAGAAATAAAAGTGTAAATAAAAGCAGGAGGTGATTTGGGATTTAAAAAAAGAACCAACGTAGGAGGAGGGAATGTAAAAACTAGAGCGGGACGAAGGGGAAAAGAAATGATTAAAGGGGAATGTAAAGAAAGCAAGACAAAGGAAAACAGAAGGGGGAATTTGAATGTCCTGGGGCCCCCTTACAGAGAGATCAGGATGGAACCCTGTGTGGCCGCACATCTCACACACCCCAAAGGAGGCCATGGTGAAGAAAATGTAGAAGAGAAAAAGATTGGGGGTATGAGAGGGAGAGAGAGGAAATTATATGTAAAAAATTAAGAAGGGAAGGTGGAAAAAAAGGAATCAGAAAAAGGACTAATGGATGAGAGACAGAGAAGTGAAAGTGAGGGGGTGGAAGAAGCTTGAGGGAAAGTAGAAAGACAAAGCTTGGAGAAATGAGGGGGATAGAAAGCAGCCTAAGGGAGTGAGAATGTGAGGAGAGATGGAGAAAGCAGGATAGCGACGGACATGATGGTGGAGAGAGAAGAAAATGAGGGAGGAAAAGTGGAAGAGAGATTGAGGCTGTGAATAAGGAAGCAGTGCAGCAGAAGAATGGAAAATAAAAGAGGGGAGTGAGAAGGAGAGAGTGTGTGAAGAAAGGAATTAGAAGAGCAAGTAGAAGAAATAATATGAAAGATAGGGGGGTGTAGTAAGCAAGAGAGAGAGCAGAAAAGAGGTTATGTATGGGACAACACTCGCTTTCACTTGGCTTCCTTTGACGCCACTGACGGCTAAGCAGCCGAGGGAGGGAGCAGAGTGCACATCTGGCCACATCCCCCGCTCACCTCCTAGCCGTCGCGTGTGTGGTGGGTGTGTGGGTGGTGCACCCATTCAGGGTGCGGGTGCATGCAGAGACGTGGCTCTGGGACAAGGGGAGTAAAATGGGGCTTCTGGGGGTGTTTTACACAGCGGGGCATCCCAGTTCAGGATGCTCCTAGGAGTGGAACTCGGATGGTCCTGGAGTCTCCGATATTCCTCTATAAAGTGGAGCAAAACATATCAGGACCAGCTGCTGGCTTTGTCCTGAGATACCCCGCTGTGTATAACCCCCACAGAAAGTCCAGTAAACACCTTCCCTGGCTCTAACGATGCATGCGCGGGCTCTGGTCAAATGAAAACCGCCCCCTGTCAATGCGTAATTCAGCAGGCTGGGATCCCCATTGATACTAATGAGAGTCAGCTGCCGAATTACTGCCGAATTAATTAGTGACAGTGGCCTGAGCGTGCACCGTTGGACCGGGAAGAGGTGAGTGTCTATAGGTGTTGTGGGGGCTGGCCTCTGACCTTACCCCCAGGGCATTCTAAATTGGGCGGTCCCTGGGGAAGGCAAGCGGCCTGACCTGTGATCTCTAGATCCGCTGAGTATTTTGTTCCACTTTAAAGTGGACCAAAACCCAGGATTTTGACTATCCTGGGTTTTGGTCCACTCCCCCAGGGCACCCAGATTGAGGGTGCCCCACTGTGTGAAACCCCCCCCATCACCGCAGCGAATTTGCCTCACCGCGGTCCTACGGTGCATGTGCGCCCGCTCCTCCAATCAGCGCGCTTGGAACCGCTGAGCTATGGGCGTCTAAGCGACGTCTAAGCTCAGCGGCTCCGAGCGCACTGGCAGCTGCATCCTCCGCTTCCCTCTAACAGGGAGCGACTGGCACGGGCACGCGTCTTGCTAGAAGGATAGCGGTGATGCGGCCGCGGCCCGCACATGCGCCGTTGGACCGGGAAAGAAGGTGAGTTTATGGGCGACCTGGGGGGGGGGTTTCACACAGTGGGGCATCCCGATTCTGGGTGCCCCAGGGGGGAGGGGATAGATTGGCCCAGGAATCACACAATCAGTCACACACACATTCACCGGACCTCTGAGACGCGGCTGCTGCGGGTGGCCGAGCCTCCAAGATGGGGGGGTCTGCGTGCGCCGGAGCCACCTCGTCAGGGCGGAAGGTGCGGATCCGGCATCCTCCGAGGCGGAGACGGAATGTGCGGGCACCGGAGCTGCCTCAACAGGGCGGAAGGGGCGGGTCCAGGATCCTTCGAGGTGGGGAGGGGGGTGTGGGCACCGGAGCCGCCACACCAGGACGGAAGGGGCGGGTCCGGTATCCTTCGAGGTGGAGAGGGTGGTGAGGGCACCGGAGCCGCCTCACCAGGACGGAAGGGGCGGGTCCAGGATCCTCCGAGGCGGGGAGGGGGGTGTGGGCGCCGGAGCCATCAAGGCGGGGGGGGGAAGAGCGCCGCCGGAGCAGTCTGGGCGAAGTAAAGAAAAAAAAAATGTTTGTTGCTGCTGTCATGGACGGCCGCCCTACTGCCTTGCAAGCGCCCTAGGCACAGGCCTAGGATTGCCTTGCTGAAAATACGGCCCTGGACATCACACTCCCTGCCTTCAGTTGACAGAGGAGCAGCTAGGCTTTCTGGCACCCGGGGCAAAAATTCAAAATGGCGCCCCCACCTGTGCCCAAGCCCCCCTGACCTGCTGCACCCGGGGAAAGTGCCCCCCAGCTTCCCCCTAGCTATGCCCCTGCAGTTCATATCAGTTTTCTATCACCAGGAAGCCTCGAAAGCTGACCTTCCTTAGTTTAGTGCATTACATGTAGTTTTCCTTTAACCCCCTAGCTATCACATAAAAAATGAAGAAACCATCCCGAAAGTGTCAGGTTTTTTTATTACAGATATTAAGGGCCTTATTCATGAAGGTATAGCGCCAGGCAGTGCCTTGTAAGCGGCAGGTAGCGGCATGAGAATGACGGACACGGCACAGAATTACACATTTATAAAGCCGATTCTGTTGAGCGACTGGGATAACGCCATGTAGCGTCCGATTCATCATTATCCCAGGCTCAGCGTACAGCACCGGCGTTCAGCCTTGCACAGCGCCAGGTATTACCTCCCGCTACCTGTGGCTCTCCCATACATTTCTATGAACGTTTTTTTACTTCTCTTTAAACAGGGTTTTTTTTTTTTTTTTTATTCTCAAATAATGTTGTGACCTCTCTGGCCTAGAAAAAGCCATTTTTGAAAACTTTTTCCATTTTTTATATATTTATACAGAACTGACATTACAGGTCTGGCATTAATGTGTTCATGTTACAATGTTATTACAATGTCATTCCATATGTTTTTGCTTTGTTACTGTTGGATACATGTTCAAAACAAGGTACCGACAGCTGAGCGCCTGCTGCACGGCATTGAGAGCGACAGCTAGTAGTCGCTGTGCTCGGCCATGGTTCACTGTTTCAGAGCGTCTCAGTTGCTGACCGGCATTGATGAATATGATGTGTGAGTTACTCCACCTGAGTCCACCAGTACAGGGCTGTATGGGAGCGAACAGTAGCGCCAGCTCAGTGCAACTGACTCACACGATATTCATCAAAAAAATAGCCTCACGCAGCCCAGATCGCCAGAGGCTGTGTGATTAAAGTGTGTTTTTGAACATGTATCCACTAGTAACAGAGTGAAAACATATGGAATCACATTGTTATTACATTGTAAGATGAACACTTTAATACCAGACCTGTAATGACAATTCTGCATAAAAATATTATAAATCAAAAAAAGTCAAAAATGACTTTTTCTAGGCCATGAGAGGTGACACAATTATTTGATAATTAAAAAAAAAAACCCTGTTTAAACAGAAGAAAAGGAACGTCCATTGAAATATATGGGAGAGCGACAGGTAATACCAGGTGCTCTGGAAGCTAGAGCGCCGGCAGTATACGGTGAGCCGTCTGTGATGATGAATCGGTCGCTGGGTGTCGCTGTAGTCGCTCACCAGATTCGCTTTTTTATATGTGTTATTGCGTACAACACCTGTCGGTCACTGTTCGCTACCCGTCGTTATCTGTCGCTGCCAGTCGTTACCTGGCGCTATGGCTTGATGAATAAACCCCTCAAACTGGAACCTCACCCTGAATAAGATCTTATATGTTTCCAACGCCCTGTACATACAGATTGCCCACATTAAAAACCATCCTACCTGCACCTTATGCATTTTTTGAGGCTTTAAACATCCAAGATGGCCATCCATGGAGTCTCAGTCTGCCTGCAGACAGAAAGTGTCTTCTGGCAAGATGGCAGTGCCTGCATGCTGGAGTAAAATATATTAATTGTAGATAGGAATAGTTTTTTAAGGGTTTGGGATTTTCATTAAATGATGCTGAAGTTCCGGTTTAAGTGGGCCCCAGAACTTGACAGGTTATGCCTGTCCCTGATGCCCGTCATGCCCACTACACTGCAGTGAATTTGGAGCTCTTGTTGTTGAATGGCCCACACCAACATCAGCATCCTGGAGAAGGACATAACATCTCAGACAAAAGGTCATTATTTTATTTTGTTTGAGTGCACTTTTGGTGCTGAATCGATCCCTAGGTAGCCAATGAAAATGAATGACACTTTTTACTCTCCGCTAAAGTTAGTGCACTTTTGGTGCTGAATTGGCAATGAAAATAAATGGCACTTTTTAGTCCCCGGGAAGTTAGTGCACTTTTTGCACCTGATACTAACTCGAATAAATATAAATCACCACTGCACTTCTATTTTAATTTGTCCAAAGTGAACTTTTTGCACCAGGCCCTGAAGGGACCCCATTAAAGAGGAAAAACACACGCCCAATTTTGACGTTTTGGTGTGTTGTTCCTTAATATGACTGCATCCCGAACTGACGTAGGGTCTTATTCATGAAGGGATAGCTCCAGGTAGTGCCTTGTAAGAGGTAGGTAGCGGTTGTTGTGATGCGTCCTGAAACTTAATAAACAGTTTAATTCTTCTTCCTAACAAAATTATCCTGTGATCTTTTTTTTTTGCTTTTTCTTTAATCAAGGAGATTTTTTTTATCTGCTCAATTACTCTGTTTATGAAGAAATGGGAGATGATTACCCGTCAGATAAACAGCACAAAAATGGTTCTAATTGCAACAATCTTCTTTTCGAACTTTTCCATGTAATACGTTCATAATTACATGTTTGCAATTACTCTGCATTAAGGCAGTTACGGCGGGCGCGGATTGGTGGTGGAGGAGGAGGGAGTTGCGTATATTCGTTATTACAGCTTCAGTTTTGGCTGACAGCGTGTATTTCTTAGGGAACTTGGAAGTCTTAAGCCGCCTACATACTGTCAGATCAACATTAGCAAGGAGCCGAATGGGCCTCAATCCCATTAAAGTCTATGGAGGGAAAATTCAGGATGTGTTTTTGGGTCTCTGGAAAGCAACTAAAGCAGCCAAATGTCTCAAACTGCATGATGGGAAGGCCACAAAATCGGGGGCAAAGCAGGGGGGACCAGCAGTGTGCCTTGCAATGTGAATTGCAACTCGCATCTCAGTGAGATTTTTAATTTTAGCACACTACAAAGTGCAATAAAATGTTTTTGTTCCATTTATCCCAGAATATCGCCCGTACCTGTGATAAGGTAAGGGACATCATTTTTCTGGTGAGGTAAGTAATTGTTTTGGAAATAAAAGCGCCCTATGGGCAATGCAGAACAATTTGGCATTTTTTATTTCTGAATACCCCATAGGGCCACGATGTTCCTAAAATACTAAAAAAAACAAACATACCTCACTGGAAAAATCATGTATTACTGCCCTGATTAGTGTAGCAAAAGGCGACCACAGCGGCACTGTGCTCCACCAGGTCTGGGTGGGTCCACATCCTAGACCTTGCCCTTGGGTGCTCCTCTGCCTGAGACTTTAAAATGAACCAAAAACCATGGAAATTGATTACCCCCCCCAGGGCATCCAAAATTGGGATACCCCGCTGTGTGAACCCCCCCAGGTCGCCCATAAACTCACCTTCTTTTCCGGTCCAACGGCTCTTGCACGAGCCACGGCCGCTTCCCCCTATCCCTCTAGCAAGTCCCGGGGAGGCATTTGTAAATGGCCGGCACGGGCACACTCCCTGTTAGAGGGTAGCGGGGGGATGCGGCAACAAGCACGCTCAGATCCACTTGTATTAGATGAGCTTCTGGGTGAAGGGGCTTGAGCAGATCCGATTGGATGAGCAGCCATGCATGCGTCATAGGACCGGGAAGAGGTGAGTTTGTTTGGGTGACCTAGGGGGTTTCACACAGCGGAGCAAGCCCGATCGGGGTGTCCCAGGGGCAAGGACCAAAACTCACTTTAAGCAACAGAATGGACCGAGAGAAGCAGGCTGGTCAAGGCAGAAGACATCAGCATTGAGTATGGTATAAAAAATCTATATATATTTAAACAAGGTGGGTATCTGAGCCAAGTCATGCTGCCAACTCTACCACGTCTGACCCTGTCTTTGTGCCAAGCCTGTTGACAACCCTGCCACATCTGACCATGTTTCTGTTCCAAGCTTGTTGACGACCCCGCCATGTCTGGCCAAATCTCTGTGTCAAGCCTTTGTACTGACCCTGCCACGTCTGACCACACCTTTGTGCCAAGTTGCTTATCCTGCCAAATCTGACCATGTTTCTCTTCCAAGCTTGTTGACAACCCTGCCACGTCTGTCCAAGTCTCCGAGCCAAGCTTTTTTACTGACCCTGCCACGTCTGACCCTGTCTTTGTGCCAAGCCTGTTGCTTACCCTGCCACATCTGATCACGTTTCTCTTCCAAGCTTGTTGACAACCCTGTCACGTCTGGCCAAGTCTCTGAGCCAAGCCTTTGTACTGACCCTGCCACGTTTGACCACACCTTTGTGCCATGACTGTTGCTTATCCTGCCAAATCTGACCATGTTTCTCTTCCAAGCTTGTTGACAACCCTGCCACATCTGGCCAAGTCTCCGAGCCAAGCAATGCTACCAACTCTGCCAGGTCTGACCCTGTCCACATCACTGTGACAAGACTCTGCTATGTCTGACCATGTCTCTGAGGCAAGCGTTGGTGACTACCCTTCCACATTTCTGTGCCAAGCCTGTAGCTAATCCTGCAACTTCTGACCAATGGACAGCCCTGCTACAACTTAAAGGTTACCTACAGCTCAACTGAATCCAACTGAAAATCACATGCTGTATTTCCTGTGCACTGCATTTAACTCTGCTGGTTGAGACCCATATGAATATATAAGGTGGTATGCCGGCACTTGTGTAAAACATCTATCATTTATTGATCCATTAAAAACATCCAAAAAGAGGTGAAGAGAGAGAAATTTGGCACAGTGCTGCTACAAGTTTCAAGGACGCATGGCTCTCTTAATCATTCGTCGACCCTGCTACATCTGACCCTGTCTCTGAGGTGGCTGACCCTGCCACATCTAACCATATCTAGGGGCAAAGCCTGTTGCCGACTCCTCTGCTACTGTATCCAGATCACCTGCTACCATCAGCACTGGCCAACATTCCAGGTTGACCCCTTAGCTATGCTATTGTCACCACTTGGGGTCATGTTGAGCCACCTTCCATCGGCTGCTCTGGTGCCAGCTAAAGACACTACACGCTCGCTTACTCAGCAACCCTACAGCTGCAGTCTGAGTCAGTCATCACCACTGACTGTCTACTAACTTTGGTGACCTGCGATAATTAGTTTTTGTTTGGTAGCCAACAGAGAGGCTTTAGCACATCACAGGTCATAATGGTTTTTGCTTTGTGAGCAACAGATTGCAAGAGAAAATGCTATTTTTTTCACATTTGATCACCAAATCACATCTTCTCCACTTTGATCCCTAAGGATGCCTCTTAGGAATGACACCCAAAGTTCTTTGATAAATTGAGAAACATTTTTGAATGATTTCTTAATTCCTTAAGTAATAAGTCCTCCCTCAACCACCGGACACGCTCTGGCTCGTGAAATATTAATGCCACTTTCAACAACTCTTTAAATGGAAGTCAGCAGTTTCCAGTGCTCTCTATTTATCATGGCACCGGCCCAACCGAAATACAATGGGGAGATCAATGAAGCTCATATATCAGTCCCACTGTCAGCTCTGCTCTATTCCTGGACTTCAGATGGCTATCAATAGAGTGCTGAGCGATGAGCGTGGCCTTCCTTTACCCTTCATGGCAAGCTGATGAGAAATCGTTCCAAGAGACCTTGTAACAAAATGCAATCTATACCCATCTGCCCTCTGCTCCAGAGACACAATGTAGTGAGTGAAATATGCAGCAAGGTGTCAGGTGCGATATTCTAAAAAGCATTGTGTGCAATATCCAAATAGGGCGCCATGTGCAATATCCAATAGGGTGTTGTGCAATATTCAATAAGGTGCCATGTGCAATATCCAATAGGGTGCCATGTGCAGTATTCAATGGGGTGCCATGTGCAATATTCAATAGGGTGCCATGTGCAATATCCAAATTAGGCGCCATAAGCAATATCCAATAGGGTGCCATGTGCAATATCCAATAGGGTGCCATGTGCAGTATTCAATGGGGTGCCATGTGCAATATCCAAATTAGGCGCCATAAGCAATATCCAATAGGGTGCCATGTGCAATATCCAATAGGGTGCCATGTGCCATATCCAAATAGAGTGCTATGTGCAATATCCAAACAGGGTGCCATGCGCAATATCCAATAGGGTGCCATCTGCAGTATCCAACTAGGGTGCCATGTGCAATATCCAAAAGGGTGTTGTGCAATATTCAATAGGGTGCTATGTGCAATATCCAATAGGGTGTCATGTGCAATATCCAATAGGGTATCATGTGCAATATCTAAATAGGGTGCCATGTGCAATTTCCAAATATGGTGGTATGTGCAATATCCAATAGGGTGTTGTGCAATATTCAATAAGGTGCCATGTGCAATATCCAATAGGGTGCCATGTGCAGTATTCAATGGGGTGCCATGTGCAATATTCAATAGGGTGCCATGTGCAATATCCAAATTAGGCGCCATAAGCAATATCCAATAGGGTGTTGTGCAATATTCAATAAGGTGCCATGTGCAGTATTCAATGGGGTGCCATGTGCAATATTCAATAGGGTGTCATGTGCAATATCCAAAGAGGGTGTCATGTGCAATATCCAATAGGGTATCATGTGCAATATCTAAATAGAGTGCCACGTGCAATTTCCAAATAGGGTGCCATGTGCAATATTCAATAGGGTGTTGTGCAATATCCAAATAGGGTGCCATGTGCAATATCCAAATAGAGTGCCATTTGCAATATCCATTAGGGTGCCATATGCAATATCCAATAGGGTGCCGTGTGCAATATCCAATATGGTGCCATGTGCAATATCCAATAGGGTGCTGCAGGCAATATTCAATAATGTTACGTGTGCAGTATTTCACAGTGTGTCATATGCTATTCAGTTAAGTGCTATGTGTATTTATTAGGGTGTCATGCAGTATTCAATAGGGTGCCATGTGCAGTATTCATTAGGGTATCACGTGCAATGTTCAGTAGAGTACTATATGCAGTATTTTCAGGGTCAGATTATGAGGAGTGCGCATGCTCTGGGGACTCCACCACTTGCCCTGCAAAGTGGTGCATTAACCAGTCTTTGGTCCGACAGGCCTCGGGGCCAGCAACAAAGCTATCGGTGGGGGCACCCCTGAGCAAGCCTTTTTTGTTTTTGCAAACCTGCAGCCAAAGCCACCACAGGGCAAGACAGAGAGTCTAGAGCAGCAAAGCAGCAATGCTACAGTGATGGGTGCAGAGCTGTCACTGCACATAAGCCACCAAGCACAGCCGCTGGCAGCTCAATGCAGGGAACCGTCTTCTGCTGGACCAGCTGGGCGACTACACTACTCCCCCCCCCCCCCAGAATGGCAAAGCAGGAGTTCCCTGAGCAGCACGCACCCACACAGGGGTGGCACAAGGGACTCGATCTGACGTTCCAGTAAGTAGGTGGGTGCCAGACAACCACCAGTCAGTTACTTGACTGGACTATTATTTTAAAGGGGAAATAAATATTGTATCTGGGGCCTCCACCTGATTTTGTGCCCAGGGGCCTCCACCACACTTAATACAGCCATGAGTATTTATTAGGGTGGCATGCAGTATCCAATAGGTTGCCATGTGCAGTATTCATTAGGGTGCCCTGTGCAATATCCAATAGGATGTCATGTAAAGTATGCAATAGGGTGCTGCAAGCAAATTTCAATAAGGTTCTGTGTGCAGAATTCAACAGGGTGTCACATGCAATGTTCAGTAGAGCGCTATATGCAGTATTTATAAGGGTGTCATGTGCAATGTTTAATAGATTGCTTTTTGCAGTATTCAATAGGGTGCCATGGGCAGTATCACATAGGGTGTCGAGTACAGTATCTGAAAGGGTGTCATGTACAATATTTACCTTTAAGTTAAAAGTATACTGACTGTCTGTAATGGCACAATTACATAGAAACAATTCTCTTCCTAAGAGCTACCTTTTTTTTCTCCTTTTGTACACTATTTTATGCAATGCAGTCAACTGAAATGTATCCTGGCATGAAGAAAGTACTTTTCAATTTTAAGTTCCCCATTTCAGGAGAAATTTTTATGAAGCAACTATTCAATACTCAGAAAAGCGTTTCAGCATGGCACAGAATCTCATTGGAAATAAAATTTCAAGACTCCGTTTGAATTCAAGCAGCCTGATCAAATGTTTGAGAAATGATTCAAATCAATGTGAAATGGCGATGAACTTTCAAGGAAGGTTCCACTGGTTAAGAAGTATCCAGGGGGCTTGATTCTGAAGATGAACTCTCTGCAGCTTCTGTCTGTATAGGCTACACAAGTGAGACCCAGCTTTGTAGAATGGATCTATACCGTCTTTCCCCGAAAATAAGACATCCTCCAAAAATAAGGCCTAGTGCCTGCTTTCGGAGGATATCGTTATATAAGTCATCCCCCGAAAATAATTCCTACCCGAAAATAAATCCTCCCCCGAAAATAGGGCCTCACCGTTGGTACAGTTCCATCCACGAAATGTTGCAGAAGGATCCGGAGCTTCTACCGTAGAGACCGTTGGGGCGGTGGCGCCTCGCAGCTCACTGATTGGCTGCAGCGCTGTGGAGCAACGCGAGACTTCGGCCGGGTATTTGCTGAGGGACGGTGCGCAGGGGGATGTCAGAGAGCCTGAGGAAAAGCTGGCCCGGAAAGCAGGCCCGGACAATACGGTACCGGTAAGCAGGCCCGGAATAACGTAGGGGCGGACAGAGCTGCCGCTCCAGGCCCCTACGTTAAAACAGGCCCAGCAGCCTGCAAACACGGCCCGCATAGGCCGCCCGGCGCCCGGCGGCTGCCGTGCGGGTCCCGTGAGACTCTCACAGGCTATAGCAGGCATACTCAACTAGCACAGCTGAGCAGCCTGATGCTCTGTGCAGCCTGGTATTGTAACCACTAGGGGGCGTAATGACGGGGCACATAAGGGGGGAGCTCCAGGGAGGTGGAGGAGACGCACGCTGCCTGTCTTCTGTCAAGACATCCCCCGAAAATAAGGCCAAGTGCCTTTTTCTGGGGAAAAATTAATATAAGACAGTGTCTTATTTTCGGGGAAACAGGGTAGCAGGGGTGTCAAACTCAAATACACAGTGGGCCAAAAACGAAAACTTGACGCAGGCCAACTTTGATATTTATTGAAAAAATGTCTATCCAATGGAGCATATGAAAGCCAATCGGCAAGCTTTTCTTAGCTTTTATTAGCTTTTTTCTTAGCCGACGAGTGCTCCTGACGGCCCTTAGCCGCTGCCATCCGCATCCACTGCTATGCTGGAGCTGGGGGCATGCCCGTGTCGGCCATGTGAGTTTTGGGGGTTTCAAACAGCATTTTGGGATGCCCCTGGTAGTGAGGCTCAGGCGGCCATGGAATCTTAAAAACTCTGGTTCCGCTTTTGATCCACTTCAGTCGGCCAGCCAAATACACGGTTGGTCCTTTTTAAGGCAGCAAATCACTTTTCATGATGGGATAGAGTTCACTGCCTTACCTTAAGTAGTCGCTTTTCACAGTCACAGGTGAGCTGAGGCGGCTTGGCGTCATCCTGTGTAGAGCAAGACGGCAGAAGTTCTTCCCTACTACATCATCATAGGGGGCGGGGTTTTACATCAAAGCCCCATCGCGCAACCTTGCCGGGCAGCAGGCTGCAATCTGACAGTGCAATCTGGCCACCACGCTGGCTTTCTCTTGGGAACTAAGCGGTGCTGGGCAGCAAGTGTGCAGCCGTGCGCCTAGTTTAAAGGTAACATCGACGACTGCCCGGCCCTGTCACTCATAGATAACAGCGTGAGAAAGGGGGACAAGGCTCGTGGGCCTATTCTAAGGACAGATTTGGCCCGCAGGCCAAAGTTTGACATCTATAGTGTGAGTCTTAACCTTTGGAGTAAAGAAAGAAACAGAATTGCTTCAGAACTGATGAAATATTCAGCCTGCATAATAGAACACGATACCTTTGTGTATAGCTAAGAGATACAAGGATAAAGTGGGAAAATATATTACTATAACCACCAGCTAATTTGGAGGGGGGGTCCCTAGTATACAAGCCCCTATAGCTGGTGAAGGTTATAAGCCCACATAGTAGTTAAGAATAGGTTCTTGGCACACCATATAAGTAATTATACATTCTAGAGGGTTCGGGGGGTGCTTTACTGATCCTGAGGTGTCTCACCACATGTACACATCATGCGAATCCTAAATAGTCATATGAATGGACCAGAAGCACAGCAAAGTTTATTTGCAAGTAAAAATGTATTGAAGTGTCACAGCAAAGAAAATCAAACATATATACATATATACATAGTAGTACAAAAAAGGATACAATTAGTGTGTATATGGTTCAGCTTGTCATCAGGAGCTCTTTGGTAACCTCACTAATTAAAGAAATACGTGACACAGATTGTCTAACTATGCTTATATGTCGGTTCATTTCTGGAATGATGCTGGGCTTATGACACATTGTGACTGACCAGAATTTTGATTCACAACTGCAATGTTTGTTGTTCCATACTCTGTGACTTCCTTGACCTGAAACTAAAGCCAGTCATCCGTACCACTTATCAGGAACGTGTTACCATCACCCGATAGCCTACTTGGTAATGGTTTGTTACCCTTTATAGTGTTCTATTGGTCTATACTGTACACATTAATGCTAAAATACTCGTATTTCTTTAATTAGTGAGGTGACCAAAGAGCTCCTGATGACAAGCTGAACCATATACACACTAATTGTATCCATTTTTGTACTACTATGTATATATGTTTGATTTTCTTTGCTGTGACACTTCAATATTTTTTTTTTTTACTTGCATATAAACTTTGGTGTGCTTCTGGTCCATTCATATGACTATAAGCCTACATAGCCCACAAGGACCGTGGGCCGTGCCCCCCAAAGCTTTGGGGAGGGGATTAATAGCAAGTAACACGCCTGCTTCAGTCCCTCAAGTCTTGCTAACTGGTATAGGGTATTATGGACGCCTTACCAGTTCACCAAGGGTTGCATAAAAAAAAAAAACACACAGCAAAAATGTGATTTATTTCAATAACTTTTTTTATGTCTGATTCAGTGCTGTTCTTCTGCCCCGCACCAATCACCATTGACAGCTGGTAGCGATCCGTGAAGGCTGAGTGGGGAGCAAAGGATCGGAGTCCCCTGCCCTTCCACCCGCCCTCCAGCACAAGCATCTGACAGCTCTGACGGTGCTGGACCGGGCTTTTTTACCAAAAGAGCGGGATGACATCCTCCCACTCTTCCTACAAATACCGGGGGCCGGCTGAGCAGTCAGGCGGGAGGGGGGACCACACAAAGGTGAGCTAATTTTTGGAGGTGGGGGGCTTTTAAACAGCGGAAATGACAGCAACGTTAATTTCATATAACTGGCACTTAAACTGGACCAACACCCGTTTTTTCTTAAATAGGTGTTGGTCCCACAGACAGATAGTCAAAACAAGCTCGGGGGGCATCCAGAAAGCTGGATTCCCCCCCCCCCCCCCGCGCCCATAACTCTCTAGAACACACGTTATCCTCACCTTCACTATGAGCCAGCGCCGGGAAAGGAGTCCTGCAACTGGCCTCTGTAACAAACTGCCCTCATGAACACCCAATAGCAGAACACCGTTCCCAGCACGGGCGTTCTGGGGGGTTATATGCAGAGATGGGGAGACTCCAGCATTCTGGATGCCCCCCTGAGCTTGCTTTAACTAGCTGTCTACCAGACCAACACCCATTAAAGAAAAAACGGGTGTTGGTCTGGTTTAACTGCCAGAGAGACATTTAAAGGGTTATTACCCAAATAAGGTGAAAGTGTCTTCTACATTGTTGAGTGGCTCAGAGAATGCCACAAAAACATCCCCCAAACCAAACCACCAGCTTGTGGCCCGTTCTAGCTTCGGTTGCAGGGTATTTTGCCCCCCTGGACTGATGGACATTGGCATGTCAGGAGAGAAACATCTCATTCCTCCAGATTGGAACCCCAATGAGCATCTGCATTTCTCTCTTGATCCTGACACACCAATGTCCATCTATTTGATGAAGCAGGAAATGGGACTCTTCTTGCCAATCAGCCAAGATCCTATTCTGATACCACCTCTAAAATAGAAATACAGGAGAAGCCTCCCAATGCTGCAGAGGCCATCTGCCTGCCCCATGTGCAGTAGGGTTAGTTGAGATTTTGTAGATGCATGTCTGGTAGCCGTCTGGTCATTTTAGGAGGTGAACTGCTCCGTTGTAGCACCTTCATAGCCAACGTTCATCTCTCACATCGGTGGCTCGCAGTTTCCACGTCCCTTATTCGCAATGTAGCCATTTGTCCATTCATGATACATGTTTACCAACCTGACGGCAGGTTTTAAAGGAAAACTCCATTTTTTTGTTAGGTATATAGGCCTTGATTCAATAAAGGTAGAAAAAAATTCTCATGGTAGTAAAAAATTCAGTTCATGAGAAAAAAGCCTGAGAATGTCACTGTTACTGAATCACCAGATAAAAAGACAATGAAAGTCAATGGCAGCTTTTACTACAGTGTAGAAAGGAGTAAACAGTTCTCTACTTTTCTTAGGAGAAAAAAGTGCCATTGACTTTTATTGTTTTCTTAGCTGGTGATTCAGCAACAGTGACATTCTCAGGCTTTTTTCTCATAAATTGAATCTTTTACTACCATGAGAATTTTTTTCTACCTTTATTGAATCGAGGCCATAGTGTCCTGGCTAAGCAGCCCAACGAGCTTCACCTGAAGAGTGCAGCAGCAGGAGGCCTGCTGTAACTAACCTGAGCCCCGCAACCCCATTTCCATCAGCTGGCAGGAGTGTGCTCACTCATTGGAGCGGCAGCAGTAGCCTATTTAAAAGGAATGCCTGCTGCCGACGAAAACGGAATTGCGGGGCTCAGGTGAGTTACATCAGGTTTCTTGCTGCACACTCTGCACCACCTCCCCCCACACACACCTGCCATCACAAATTTTGACAGGCAGCTGCTGGGTGGGTGAAAGTGAGAGTTGCGAAGAGTCAGAATCACCCCAGAAAGTTCAGTTCCCCATTGATTTCAATAGGGACCAAGTTCAGGTTCGGGTCCCTGAAACCCGAACTGTTATTCAAAGTTCGTCCGAACTTGCCGAACCCGAACCTTGGGGGGTTTGCCCAACATTACTCAGCACTAATTTGGCACACAAAATAACTTTTAAAAACACCATCGAAAGTGGATTTTTCCTTATACTTATGGGATATGCTAAAGAAAAATGATCCTTAAAAAATGATGCACCTTATCTGTCATAAATGCACCATTGCAGGTACATTTTTGGTACTGCTCTTTTTGTGTTAAAGTTCAATAGCTCACCAAGATGCAGATTGCGAGTCCTATCCCAATATGCGCCCAGAGGTAAACTTACTGCACTAAATAATTAACATCGCCCCCATAGTACAGTGTTTTCACACAATTCAAGACAATTTCTATATTTTAGTTTAACTATGTGTAAGTGATGATTCGCCAGATACATCACAAATTATAGTGGAGGTTGAAAGCAGAAGAAAGCCATAACTATAAATGAAAATTATAGGCATTAGGAATTATAATAATAGTTATTAAGTATTAGGTGTTAAAAATATTAATTAGCAGAAGGGCCAACACTTTTATATAAATAATTTTAGACTGCCGACAGTCTAGATCTATATATTTTGTTACTACATTTTAATATTTTGTCTTCTTTGAACCCCTGCGCCCCCTTGATTAGAGTTTGCTTGTTGGCAAAGTATAGACTTAGACATAGAGGGCTATAACTTATTTACAATGAAATTATTCGACAGCGTAAAACAAAAAATATTAGAAAATGTTTGGATTCAATATGGTTTTTGCTTAGCATTCTGAGGATTTTCCGTCAGAAAGCCTCATGCCGCCATCACGGGGGCATGCCCGGACACTATTCACACTTCCCGGAGTCCAATGTAGTGTGGATGATTTATTGGTCTCAACTTTCCTTGACTTATTCAATATTTCCCCTCCACTATCCACCTAGTCATCTGTGGAGAAGACCCAGACAACTTTTAGGATTGTTCCTCTGACAAACAAAAAAACTTTCATTTATCGTCTGAGAAACTATTCCATTCTCTGTACTATGCTCTTTGAGTGCTATAGTAAATAGGTAAGTTACCAGCTGCTTGCTGGGCAGATATATTCTGTATAAGGTGTCCAGCTCACCAAAACCATAAAACATAAACATTTAATATTTCCATTAAAAAACATACATGCCATGTGTGAGGTGTAGTCTCGTCTCGTCCCCTCAAAAGGTGACGCGTTTCGGGTAAGATACCCCTTAATCATACCTTAATTCCGGGGAGAGACGTACTGCTATAAGAAGACTGGCTTTCCTTCATGTGGCGGGCGCCATTGTGCTAGTGCATGAGAATTCACATGCACGAGCGCACCACCCGGACCGCTGATGGGAATGGTGTCATATGCTAGGACCTGATTGGTTAGTAAAGGAACACTGGGGCGCACCTGTTTAACAGTGTCCTACTGCGCAAGATTTTAGGTAGTGGTAGTCTTAAAATCATACGGGGTAGGACACTACTTGTTTAGGATTTGCAGAGATCCATCCGTGCTTCCAAGCCAGCACAAGGGCTGGGGGTTTCTGAGCTGCCTGGACTTTGTATATATGTATATATATATATAGGGCCGGCGCCAGCACAGGGCAAACCTGGACTATTGCCAGGGTCCCTGGCATCTTCAGGGGCCCACTCAGGCTCACACTTGGCCATGGTATTATTTAACAGTGGACCCAATCACCGGACGCCTGATGTTATGTGCAGGCCTGCTCACCACTGACCTCAGCAACAGGGCATGATCAGCAACAATGGAGAGGGTGGCATAGAATGCAGGGCAATTGATGGAAGTGCAGAAGGTGGCGAGAACCAGGTGACAGCTGACAAGGACTGAAGGGCGATCAGAAGAAGGAGATGTGGAGTTGTGGCAGCGGAGCTGAAAGGTGACATCATGTGACTCACTACTTTGGGGACCACTAGGACTTTCTTGCCCAAGGGCCCCCACAAACCTGGAGTCGGCCCTGTATATATGCTCCAGATCCGAGTCAGTTTTAATTTTAGTCCAGATCTTGCCCATTCAGTTCAGTCTGACCAGACCAGTATAGTGGTAAGGCCCGAGTCAAATAATATGCTTCTTTTTATTTCCTATCATTTTTGTTTTTTTAGTAAAAAGATGTTGCCCTTTTTTTCTGGAATCAGAATATCCCCCAAAAGTACCTCCCCCCCCCAAAAAAAAATGGAGAACGCATCTCTCCCCCAAGGATACTATCCCGACACATAGGGGCTTGTAAATTAGGGCTAGGAAGTAGTGGCCAGCTTTTGTCCCTGCAAGTGTACCAGTCTTTATGCCCTTAAAATAGATTGAAACCCAACTTCCCCTCACCCCCTGCTCAAACCACCCGCCCTCCTTGCCTGAGTACCATTGGTGATGCTGCCCAGATTAAAAACAGAACATTTTTTTCTAAAACCAAGGCCATGCCCCCTGGCAATTTAGAGATTGCAGATTTGGCTGATCTGAAGATTGTCTGATGACGTAGGCCAGCCAGCTGGCCACATCCCTGGCTTTCTTCTTGAGTGTGCTACAGGAATGCCGGGGATGCAGTGGCCATCGATCACAGTGTTGTGGGTGAATTTACCGGCAACCCCCGGGGCTTTCACACAATGAGGCATCCTTTAGCAGGCTAGCGGCTGGCCCTGAAGTCTTTTAGATCTCTGAGTCGGGGGGCAAGGGTTCTGATCCACTTTACCCTTGCCGATGGGCCCTGAATTCTTTTTTCAACGCTGTGCCCAATCAGGGTAGAGGTATGCAGTTTCATATAGCGAGAGATCCTAAATTACTATGCCCCGGAGGTTAGGAAAGCAGCCAGCCCTGGGGACTTTTAGAATACTTGAGGGTTTCTGGTCCACTTTAACTGCCAGCCTACCTAGAGATTTTGTCACCCTCTGTTGCCAGACCATTTATAAGTATATTGCACTATATTCTGTATGTTTAACTGTTATGTTTGCAGGAATTTCCAGGAAAATATATATTGTTTTTTTCAGCAGATATTAGGTTTAAACATGAAATGTGAAATATCTGAAAAGCAATTTAAAAAAATTAACTTTACAATTTTGTAGAGTTTTTTAAAATGTAAAATGTATATATATATTGGTAGACACCCGTTGCTGCCCAGGAGACACTGCAAACTGATAAGAGCATTTTACGACATGTTCAAATAAAATACAACAACTATGCACACTATCAAAAGTTAAAACCTGTAAAAACGTTTTAAGGGTTAAACCCTTAAAAGATTTTTTAAAAAATGTCGTGTCCCCCCTCCCCCCAGCAACAGTAGCCCAGGCACTAGGTATGGGGCTGGTAGACCAGGGCACGGAAGCCAAGCAGCCGGCCTCAACCCACAAAAGGCGACTGGCTCACATAGCCAACACAGGCAGGTAATGGAGTGAGGGGTTTCGGCAAGTCACCTGCTTGCCAGCCCCTCCTGCCTTTTGAACTGGAAAAATCAGCCTCCTCCTCACCCATCCTATGGTGCTGAGGCTGTCCCATACTGGTGTGTGCAATGATGGGCCTCTACCATAGCTGCAGGCAGGGCAGGCCTCAGCACTGGGTGTACCTGGGCAGGTGCTGGGTCCCCTGCACCTTAGGAGGGCCCACCTCATTCCCTCTAACCTGGGCAGCCAGTATCCTGGAGGCAGGGCCGTGCAGTAACCAGGATTAAGGACTGGGCAGATTGGCCATTCTCTCAGACCTTTTATTTTTTGCTTCTTTCTTTCCTTCTATTTCTTTCTTCTTTCCTTTCTGCCATTGCTTTTCTGTTTTTTTACCTTCTATTATTTCTGTTAGTCCATCTATTCTTCTCTTTCTTTTAATCTATTCTTTCTTTCATGAGTCCATTCTGCCATACATTTTTTTCTTCCCTTTCGTTCTTTTATATTCTTTCCTTCTTTTCTCTGCAGTTCCATCTTTATAAAAGAAAGAATATAAGGACCTATTTTTCCTACATCCAGTCCAGGTCGTCCCAATAGCCTTACGACTGGGTGTTTGCCCCTAGGGGGCGCTTGACTGCAAGATCAAAGATGAATAAAAAGGATCTATTTCTTCATTCTTTTTCTCTTTCTTACTGCCATCCTCTCTATTTCTTAGTTATTCTATACTTTCTGTCATTCCTTCTGTCTTTTTTCTTTTGATTATTTCTGTCAGTCCTTCTATTCTTCTCTTTCTTTTAATCTATTCTTTCTTTCATTTGTTCATTCTGACATGCATTTTTTCTTCCCTTTATTTCTTTTATATTCTTTCCTTCTTTTCTCTGCCATTCCATCTTTATAAAAGAAATAATATAAGGACCTATTTTCCCTACATCCAGTCCAGGTCGTCCCAATATCCTTACAACTGGGTGTTCGCCCCTAGGGGGCGCTTGACTGCAAGATCAAAGATGTAGTTCCTCCCGGCCCCCTATAAAGGCAGCTGTCCCTCTATCATTCTCCAGTTGTTCATCTTGCAGTCTTGGCTGCATAGGATCGTTGGCACTCTCTCTCAGATATTGGCAGCAGAGCGGGGCCACCTAGCCCGTCGGCCGCTGCGGACTCTATTTCCATGGATCCCTTCTGACCCACTTCTGCCTCCCAGCCACTGACTGCTTCGGGATCTGTGACGGTAGGGTGAACGCCGGGGTCTGTGGCGTTCGGTAGAGCTTAGGCTCTGGGCCACAGACCATATATTTAAAGGTAGCCGGCCACAGGCCTATGGTGTGCCTGAGAGGGAACTGCTCTTATTGCTTCTGTTTGTATCCCTCCCGGCCCACAAGCGTTATTTTTGTACTTGTACTGTGTGTTCACTTTGTTTTGTGTTTTACTGTGCTTGCTGACATGGCTCCTCGCTGGCTCAGCGAGGAGCGGTCTGATCACTCACCTCCCTGCGCTCCCTCGTCGTCTGTGGCGCATTCTCGGGCCTGTTGCATCGCCGCCTGTGGGGCACTGTCTGTGCGGAGGGGGGCGAGCGCGTGATCGCGCTACGATCGGTGGCCCTGGCTGGTGGCGCCGCCATTTTGGGCATTGTGCAGCGCTGTAAGGAGGGGGCGGGCCTCCTCCTGCGACGTTTGGAGGGGCGGAGCCTGGTGTTGGCGCGCTGCTGACGTCGCCCCCCCCCCCCCCCCCCCCGAGGATCCTTCTGGAAGGTGGCTGGCTGGAGGAGGCCGCCCCGTCTGCTGCTGCTGTTTCTGTCTCCTGCTGCTATTGCTCCTGCGGGGCTCACGCTTGTGTCTGGCTGCGGACGCTGTGAAGGAAGCGTGGATCCCTATTTTCGGTGTCGTGAGTCCCTCTTTTTGCTCAAGGGGATTTTGCATTGATTGCCATTTGTATTATGCCTATTCTGACATGGGGCTCTTTCTTTTTGTCTGTCTAGATTGTGGGCTGATGTTGAGGGTTGTGGTTTCTCCCGGTCCCCCATTTTTATTAAGAGGGATTGTTTATAGGCTTAGGCCAGTAGAGTCTTGTAGCCTTATTGATTTTTACTGTTTTAAATCACCATAATGGAGACATCAGGGGATAGTGAGCTGGGGGCCCCATTTGGGTAGGACAGGCTCTGCCCCTTGTGCAGAAGTAATCCTCTGGGCGGATTCAGCACTGTTTGCACCACATGCGCCAGAGGCATTATTTTGGACCATGAGCGGACGGTCGTCCCTGACCCTAGCCCTGTATTACCATCGGCCTCTCCGGACCCTCCGCTGCTGCATTCAGCCCCTAGTGAAGGGGGGGCCAGCAAGGGGTTCGCATACTGACTTTGCGCATAGGCTGGCTAGCCTCGAGAGGCAGATCTCGTGGACAGTCCCTAAGAAGGCTTCGAGTAAAGCGGCATCTGGAGCTGATCTACTCGGATGAGCTTTTTGATTGCCTGGGTTCTGCGAAGGAAGGTGAGTTGCCAAATGATTCGCGCTCAACGGTGGAATATTCCGCTGGCGATGGCAGTGTTACTGGTTCCTCGGACAAGGATTCTTGGCTCCAGGACGATACAGAGAATTTGCTCTCCTCCGTGTTTGATACCCTACACATTGTTCCTCCCAGAGCGGCTAAAAGGAAGCAGGGTGATTTGTTTAGGCCTGAGAGGCAGAGGCGGGTCTTCCCGGAGCAGCCTCACTTCTCTAACATGATCCTTAAGGAATGGGAAAGGCCTAACAAGTTATCATAGGTCCCTAAGGGCCTGGATAGACGGTATCCCTTCCCTAATGAGTTGGTTCGGTTATGGTCTCACCCTCCCGAGGTAGATCCTCTCGTGTCAGGCTTGTCCAACACTACTGTTATGCCATCACCTGACACTGCTTCCTTACGTGACCCTGCAGACAAGCGCATGGATCAGCTGGTCTGCCATGCATTCACCTTTGCTGTGCCCTCTTTCGTCCTGTGTGTGCCTCTGCAATTGTCTCACTAGCCAACAGGAGGAAGGTGAGACACCTTGTGGCTAGTCGCTCACAAGTCTCCCTTTTGTGGGGAGCAGGCTGTTTGGGGAGCGCCTGGACCTTCTGGTTAAGGATGGTAGACTTCCTCAGAGAAGGAAGCCTGCTCGGTCCTTTCGGAACCGCTCTTCCTATCGTTCCTTTCGAGGAAGAAGAGGTTCTTCATTTCCTGGTGCCCGCAGAGATACCTGGGGCAGAGATAGTTCCTGCGGCCGACCCAACCCCTCATGGGGAGCTAAGTCCAAGCCCCCTGCCAAGCCCTCTCAGGCATGAGGGGGCACCCTCACCCATCCGGGTGGGAGGACGGCTTCTGCTGTTTGCTCAGATCTGGAACGTCACGTCTCGGATCGGTGGATTCAGGAGGTAGTGTCCTTCAGTTACAAGATAGAGCTGGCAGCCAGGCCGCCCACAAAATTCCTCCGTTCAAGGATATCCCGAAACCCGCTAAAGCCACAAGCTTTGAGAACGGCTTTGCAACACCTCCTGTGGATAGGTGTGATTTGCCCTGTCCCCCGGCAGGAACAGGGTCAGGGATTTTACTCCAATCTGTTAACGGTTCTCAAGAAAGACGGAACACTACGGTCAATGCTGGACCTGAAAGGTCTCAACAGGTTTGTAAGAGTCAGACATTTCCGCATGGAAACTTTATGGTCAGCGGTGAGATCGCTTCGGCCCGGCGACTTCATGACCACGGTGGACATCAGGGATGCTTATCTGCACATCCCGATTTTCCAGGGACATTAGAAGTCCCTGAGATTTGCTCTGGAGGATCAGCATTACCAGTTTGTAGCACTTCCATTCGGGATATCCTCAGCCCCCCGTGTGTTCACCAAGGTGCTGGCGGGCATCATGGCTATCTTGCGGAGTCAGGGTATTCGTGGTTACCTTATCTGGCCAACTTGCAGCCCAGTCCCTTCAGCAGACCGAGATACTCAGACATGTTGTCAACCCTGGAGGCCTTCGGCTGGGTAATCAATTACCCCAAGTCCTTTGTCACTCCCTCAACAGTGAGATCCTTCCTGGGAATGACGATAGACACCGCTCAGGTCAAGGTTTTTCTGCCACAGCAGAAGAATTTGGGTCTCCAGACGCAGGTGCAGGACTTGCTGTCTTGTCAGCTGCTGTTGGTACGTCTGGGGAGGAGATTGGTGGGCCTAATGGTGTCATGCTTCGAGGCAGTGCCCTTCGCCCAATTTCACATGAGACCTCTTCAATTGAACCTGCTGACCGGCTGGAATCGGACTCAGGAGTCCCTGGAACACGGCTTTTCGCTGTCCCCCCTGGCCAGGCAGTCCCTCTTGTGGTGGTTTGACTCCTGGAACCTGCGGGTGGGCAAGTCCATTTTGACTCCCCATTGAGAGATAGTTACCACGGATGCCAGTCTGATAGGCTGGGGAGGCGTTTGGCAGACCCAGAAGATCCAGGGTCAGTGGGGTCCGCAGGACACCCACTTTCCCATAAATATCTTGGAGCTGAGAGCGATCCGGTTGGTGCTTCTACGCTTGAATCCCCATTTAAGGGGTTGTACGATCCAGGTTCGCTCGGACAATTAGACGGCTGTCGCCTACATCAACCACCAGGGCGGATTCAGATTCTGACTTGGGCAGAGGAGAATGTTCCCTGCATCTCAGCGGTCTACATCCCCGGGGTGGAAAACCAGGAGGCAGACTCCCTGAGCAGGAATGCCTCGCGTCTGGGGGAATGGTCTCTCAGCAGCGAGACTTTTCACGCCCTGTGTCTCCGCTGGGGTCAGCCGGACGTGGATCTGTTTGCGTCCAGACACAATCACAAGCTTCCAAGGTTCGTCTCCCTCTCAAGAGATCCTCTGGCCATTGCAACAGACGCTCCGGTGATTCCTTGGACGGAGTTCAAATTTCGGTATGTATTCCCTCCATTTCCACTCCTGGGCAGAGTTCTGCGCAAGATAGCCCAGGCAGGGGTACCAGCCATCCTGGTGGCTCCTCGCTGGCCGAGAAGGAGTTGCAGACATAGTCCAGATGTCAATAGATCACTACATCATGCCCACTGACCCACGCCTTCTCACACAGGGGTCGCTGCGGCACCCCAATTTACGGACGCTGGCTTTGACGGCCTGGCTATTGAAACTTCAATCCTGACGGAGAAGGAGTTATCGGCCACGGTTGTGCAGACAATGATTCAGGCACGGAAGAAATCTTCTTTCATGATATACTACAGAGTTTGGCGCGCCTATATCGCTTGGTGCCGCATATTTTCTATTTCTAGGATTCTGGAGTTTTTACAACACGGCTTAGACTCGGGTCTTCAGCTGAGCACCCTCAAGGGTCAGGTCTCGGCCTTAGCCATCTTTTTCCAGAGATCCATTGCCAACCATAGGTTGATCAAGACTTTTTTCCAGGGAGTTACCCATGTCCCGCCACCGCGTAGGTCAGTATTACCGTTGTGGGAATTTAGTACTATCTGCTCTTCAGGGTCCTCCCTTCAAGCCTTTGTGCGATGCTGCATTGTCTATGTTGACTCTCAAAGTGTTTTTTCTGGTAGCGATCACCTCGGTGCGTCGTGTATCAGAGTTGGCCGCGCTTTGTATGAAACCACCCTACTTTGAGCTGCATAGGGATAAGGTGGTTTTTCGCTTTAAACCTGATTTTTTGCCTAAGGTCGTATTTTCACCTTAATGAGGAAGTTGTCTTACCTTCCTTGTGTCCAGCACCGACTAATTCTAAGGAAAGGACCCTCCATGCCTTGGATGTGGTCAGAGCCATAAAGTATTACCTGGCTGCGACTGAATCCTTCAAGAAATCGGATTTGCTCTTTGTCCTAACAGAAGGTTCTAGGAAAGGTTTGCCACCAGCCAAGTCCACTCTCAGTAAGTGGATCAGACAGGCGGTGGTGCAAGCATATTCTGCCAGGGGGAAGGAACCCCCTTTTCGGATCACAGCTCATTCTACCAGAGCTATTGCCTCTTGGGCTTTTCAGCACCAGGCATCTGTTGAACAAGTTTGTAAGGCCGCCCCTTGATCTTCAGTTCATACTTTTACAAAGTTTTACAAGGTGAATGTCAGGACCTCAGCTGACGCTGTTTTTGGCCGAAATGTGCTTCAGGCGGTATTGAAATGAACTACATGCTGTTCCGCACTGGGGATCCCGCCCATATGGACACTGCTTTTGGATGTCCCAGTCGTGAGGATATTGGGATGACCTGTCCTGGATGTAGGGAAAAATACAATTCAGTGAAACCCACCTGTAGAATTGTTTTTGGATACAGGCAGTCCAGGTTGTCCCACCCCGCCCTTGGGTTCATTATGTCCTATTTGCCTGTTATGGTGATCAACCATTTTCTGTTTTTTTCTAACTTTTTGAGAATACAAGCTGAAACTATGTGAAGTAACATGGTTTCTTAGGCCTCCTGGCCTGTCCTCTTTTTGAATACTGCTTTTTAACCACTGGAGAATGATAGAGGGACAGCTGCCTTTATAGGGGGCCGGGAGGAGCTACAGCTTTGATCTTGCAGTCAAGCGCCCCCTAGGGGCGAACACCCAGTCGTAAGGATATTGGGCCGACCTGCACTGGATGTATCCAAAAACAATTCTACAGGTGAGTTTCACAGAATTGTATTTTTTTGCTATTCCTTTTATTCTATCTTTGTTTCTGTCGTAAAATTATTTGCTTTTGTTTGTTCTTTTTTTCTTTGTTTCTGTGTTATCTTTCCTAATATTATCTATTTTCTTTAGTCATTCATTTTCTCTTCTTTTTCTTGGTTTTTCTCCTGCCATTTCTTCCATCCATTCTCTCTGTTTCCTTCATCTGTCTTTCCTTCTATTACTTCATTCTTTTTCTCTTTCTTACGGTCATTCGCTCTATTTCTTAGTGCTTTTATACTTTCTGTCAGTCCTTCTATCATTTTCTTTCTTTTAATCTATTCTTTCATTTGTTCATTCTGCCATACATGTTTTTTCTTCCCTTTCTTTCTTTAATATTCTTTCATTCTTTTCTCTGCCATTCCATCTTCATAGGAAAAGAAAGAAAGAATTAAAGGATCCATTTTTTTATTTCTTTTATTCTTTGCTTTGTCTGCTCTTTTTTTCTTTTTTTTTCTGTTCAATTCTTTGTTTCTGTCTTTTCATTCCTTCTATAATTTTTTTCTTTCTATTCTTTGCCAATATTCACCATACATGCAACTTTACTACCATGTGTGGAGTGTCATACCACTGAGACACTATCAGCCAGGGGCCGGCATAAACCTGGAGCCGGTTCTGGCTGCAGGCAGTGCCCCCTCCCCATGGCTGAGCCCAATATGGAGGTTGTCCTATGGCCTGCACCACTGACCTTGACTCATCGGGCAGGCTGATTCATTACTAACGCTAGGTATCGGCAGATGAGCGTCTGTACAGTGGCGCTAAGAGCAACCGCTAGTAGTCGCTGTGATCAGCTATGGGTCGCTATTACAGAGCGCCTCAGTCAGTCGCTGGCCGGCATTGATGAAATTGTGATGTGTGATTCGCTATAACACCAGTACAGAGCTATATGGGAGCGAACGGTAGCGACTGGTCAGTGTGAGCGACTCAAACCATATATCAAAAAAACAGCGCTCAAAATTGTGTCCGCGTTCACCAGCCGCTACCTGCTGCTACCTTTCGTTTACAAGACAATACCTGTCGCTATCCCTTGATGAATAAAGCCCTTATGCAACAACAGTAGTGGCTGCCCGATATTGGGCTTTCCAGCTAAGGGCCTCGAAATCAGGATTCCGCTGAGCCACGAGGGTCAGAGGACCTCCAGGCAGTTTGACCAGAGCTCCACTTTAATTTACAGCTAGTATAAAGATTTCTAAATACAAATCAGTGTGCTCCTACAAGTGTAGGAGCGAGCCATGCAGGTAGTATATATAATGGAACAATCAATACATCTAATGGCCGAGGGAAAGCGTGCATGGTATTGCCGTCATTAGCACTCTTATAACTAAATGTTCACATTAAAAATATTATTTTCCATTTAAAAGTTAATTCAGCTTAAAATGACACTAATAGGAGATGCAAGTCTTGCTTAGCACCTTTGTTTAATAACTTATCTATAAAGAGGGCAGAGGTCTAGCAGGAGTGACCACAGCAGGACCCATGGGTCACATGGGTCATGACTTTTCCTCCTTTATTTAACCAGTTTGTGCCCTATAAACATTATCAATCTGCTATTTAAAGTGGACCAAAACCCACCATGATCAGCCCGGGCCGATTCCCTCCCCTAGGGCATCGGGATGCCCCGCTGTGTGAAACCCCCCAGGTTGCCCCATACACTTACCTTGTGTCCCGGTCCAATGGCACATGCGCAAGCTGCACCCGCATCCCCGCTATTCCTCCAACAGGGTGCATGCACGCGCCAGCCATTCGCAAATGCCTGGCTTGTTAGAGGGAAGTGGGGGATGCGGCCACCAGCGCGCTTGGAGCCGCTGGCTTAGCCGACGTGACGGCAGCGGCTCCGAGCATGCTAATTGGACGAGCGGCCACCCATGCGCCATAGGGCCGGGAAGAGGTGAGTTGTGCTCGGCGATCTGGGGGTTTCACTCAGCAGGGCAAGGACCAAAACCAGCAGCCAGCATGAAGAGAGCAGAAAGCAGGTTAATTTAACCCTTTACATGGAATGTCACTTTAAAGTGAACCAAAACCCAGGATTTTGACTATCCTGGGTTTTGAACCTTTCCCCGTGGTCATCCAGATTGGGGGTGTGTGAAACCCCCCAGATCACCACAGCCAACTCGCCTTATCCCGGTCCCACGCCACGTCTAAGAGCAGCGGCTCTGACGGCCGCATCTTCCGCTTCCCTGTAGCACAGCGCGTGCCCGCGCCTGGCATTTGTTAGACGGAGGAGGAGGATGCTGCGGTCAGAACCCCTGCTATTAGATGCGCCGTGGGACCGGGATAAGGTGAGTTGCTGCGTTGCTGGTTTCACACAGCGGAGCACCCCCGATCGGGGTTCCCCCGGAGAAAGTACCAAAACCCAGGATAGTCCAAACTTTGGACTATCCTGGGTTTTGATCCACTTTAAAGAAGCTCTATCACTAAATAGAATAAATATTGAGCATGCCCAGGGCTCTTTAAAGCAGACCAAAACCCACCATACTTTTACGTTTGGCCAAAGCACTTGCCGATACTCAATTCTTAGGGTGTAGAATTAGAAACGGATATTTTTGCTTTTCGAATTGTCCTGGTATTGCTGTCCCTCTCTGTAAGATGGCAGGTGATCAGTCATTGCATAGGTGTGGCAATGACATCACACACACACAACAGTGGCAATGAATGGAGGAGGCGGAGCTTTACAGTTAAAAAAGGTGCCATTATCTGGATTAGAGTGAAGCGGGAGCAGGGAAAATTGGCTAAAGGTGCTCTTCATGGGGGAGCAAATCAGGAGATGCAAGTTAAAAATGTCCCATTAAAGAAGCTCTATTGCTAAATAGAATAAAATATTGGGCATGCTCAGGGCTCTTTAAGTAAGAAATCCTGTCAGCTGACAACACTGCGGCAGGGCCCTTAAAGTGGTAAGTCTTGTTGCTGATAGTGGCAGAAGATCTTCTCAGGTCAGCCTACCATGACTCTTGTCTGTGATGTTAGTGCTTTAAAGTGGCACCGATCGGAGGTGCCCCGCTGTCTCAAACCCCCCAGATCGCCAAAGCCTACTTACCTTTTCCTGGTCACGTCTTCTAAGCCTTCATCTAAGGCCAGCAGGTGCACTGATGTCTGCATCCCCTCTAAAAGGGAGCATGCCTGTGCCAGCCATTCACTAATGCCTGGCGTGGGCAAGTGCCATGCTAGAGGGATAGCAGGGATGCAGCCACGGCTCATGCATGTGTCGCTGGACTGGGAAACACACAGCGGGGCATCCCGATTTTGAATGCCCGAGGGAATCAATTGGCCAATTGCTGTGGATTTTGGCCCACTTTAAAGCAACACAAAACCCGTTTTTACACCCCCACGCAAGTCATCAGCCCAAGATTTTCACCACCGAGGCCATGCCTGCATGGCATTTTTGAGGTTGCTGATTGGCTGATCTCAAGAATGCCATCTAGTGTGACCTGCCAGCCACATCCCTGGTTTTTCTCTAGTGTGGCGGCCCCTGCCTATCTGATTTGCTGGATGCAGAAGAGTGGTACAGCTACAGGGAAGTTGTGGGAGCCGTGGAGAAAGGTAAGATTTCAGACGACCCCGGGGGAAAATGTCACACTTTCTATGGGGAATGGGAGGGAGAAATGCAACACTGTCTATGGGAATGGGAGGGGGAAATGCCACACTGCCTATGGGAATGGGAGGGGGAAATGCCACACTGCCTATGGGAATGGGAGGGGGAAATGCCACACTGCCTATGGGGAATGGGAGGAGGGAATGCCACACTGCCTATGGGAATGGGAGGGGGAAATGTCACACTGCCTATGGGAATGGGAAGGGGAAATGCCACACTGCCTATGGGAATGGGTGGGAGAATGCCACACTGCCTATGGGAATGGGTGGGAGAATGCCACACTGCCTATGGGAATGGGAGGGGAGAATGCCACACTGCCTATTGGGAATGGGTGGGAGAATGCCACACTGCCTATGGGAATGGGAGGGGGGAATGCCACACTGCCTATGGGAATGGGAGGGGGGAATGCCACACTGCCTATTAGGAATGGGAGGAGGAAATGGCACACTGCCTATGGGAATGGGAGGGGAAAATGCATCACTGCATATGGGAATGGGAGGGGGAATGCCACACTGCCTATGGAAATGTGAGGAGGAAATGCCACACTGCCTATGGGAATGGTAGGAAGGAATGCCACACTGTCTATGGGAATGGGAGGAAGGAATGCCACACTGTCTATGGGGAATGGGAGGGAGAAATGCCACACTGTCTATGGAAATGGGAGGAGGGAATGCCACACTGTCTATGGGGAATGGGAAGGAGAAATGCCACACTGTCTATGGGAATGGGAGGGAGAAATGCCACCCTGCCTATGGGAATGGGAGGGGCAAATGCCACACTACCTATGGGAATGGGAGGGGGGAATGCCACACTGCCTATAGGAATGGGAGGGGGAAATGCCACACTGCCTATGGGAATGGGAGGAGGGAATGCCACACTGCCTATAGGAATGGGAGGGGGAAATGCCACACTGCCTATGGGAATGGGAGGAGGGAATGCCACACTGTCTATGGGGAATGGGAGGGAGAAATGCCACACTGCCTATGGGAATGGGAGGGAGAAATGCCACACTGCCTATGGGAATAGGTGAGAGGAAATGGCACACTGCCTATGGGAATGGGAGAGGGGAAATGCCACACTGCCTATGGGAATGGGAGGAGGAAATGCCACACTGCCTATTTGAATGTGAGGAGGGAATGCCACACTGCCTATGGGAATGGGAGGGGGGAAAACCACAATTCCTACGGGGAATGGGAGGAGGGAATGCCACATTGCCTATGGGGAATGGGAGGAGGGAATGCCACACTGCCTATGGGAATGGGAGGGGGGAAAGTCACACTGTCTATGGGAATGGGAGGAGGAAATGCCACACTGTCTATGGGAATGGCAGGAGGAAATGCCACACTGCCTATGGGAATGGGAGGGAGAAATGCCACACTGCCTATGGGAATGGGAGGAGGGAATGCCACACTGCCTATGGTAATGGGAGGGGGAAATGCCACACTGCCTATAGGAATGGGAGGGTGAAAAGCCACATTGCCTATGGGAATGGGAGGGTGAAATTCCACACTGCCTATGGGAATGGGAGGGGGAAATGCCACACTGCCTATGGGAATGGGAGGGTGAAATGCCACACTGCCTATAGGAATGGGAGGGGGAAATGCCACACTGCCTATGGGAATGGGAGGGTGGAATGCCACACTGCCTATGGGAATGGGAGGGGGAAATGCCACACTGCCTATGGGAATGGGAGGGTGGAATGCCACACTGCCTATGGGAATGGGAGGGGGAAATGCCACACTGCCTATGGGAATGGGAGGGTGGAATGCCACACTGCCTATGGGAATGGGAGGGGGAAATGCCACACTGCCTATAGGAATGGGAGGGGAGAATGCCAAACTGCCTATGGGAATGGGAGGAGAGAATGCCACACTGCCTATGGGAATGGGAGGAGGGAATGCCACACTGCCTATGGGAATGGATGGGGGGAAGCCACACCGCCCATGGGAATGGGAGGAGGAAATGCCACACTGCCTATGGGGAATGGGAGGGGGGAATGCCACACTGCCTATGGGAATGGGAGGAGGAAATGGCACACTGCCTATGAGAATGGGAAATGCCACACTGCCTATGGGAATGGGAGGAGGAAATGGCACACTGCCTATGAGAATGGGAAATGCCACACTGCCGATGGGAATTGGAGGGAGAAATGCCACACTGCCCATGGGGAATGGGTGGGAGAATGCCACACTGCCTATGGGAATGAGTGGGAGAATGCCACACTGCCTATGGGAATGGGAGGGTGGAGTGCCACACTGCCTATGGGAATGGGTGGGAGAATACCACACTGCCTATGGGAATGGGAGGGGGAAATGCCACACTGCTTATGGGAATGGGAGGGGGGAATGCCACACGGCCTATGGGAATGGGAGGGGGGAATGCCACACTGCCTATGGGAATGGGAGGAGGAAATGGCACACTGCCTATGAGAATGGGAAATGCCACACTGCCTATGGGAATGGGAGGAGGAAATGGCACACTGCCTATGAGAATGGGAAATGCCACACTGCCGATGGGAATTGGAGGGAGAAATGCCACACTGCCCATGGGGAATGGGTGGGAGAATGCCACACTGCCTATGGGAATGAGTGGGAGAATGCCACACTGCCTATGGGAATGGGAGGGTGGAGTGCCACACTGCCTATGGGAATGGGTGGGAGAATACCACACTGCCTATGGGAATGGGAGGGGGAAATGCCACACTGCTTATGGGAATGGGAGGGGGGAATGCCACACTGCCTATGGGAATGGGAGAGGGGAATGCCACACTGCCTATGGGAATGGGAGGGGGAAATGCCATACTGCCTATGGGAATGGGAGAATGAAATGCCACAATGCCTATGGGGATGGGAGGAGGAAATGGCACACTGCCTATGGGGAATGGGAGGAGGGAATGCCACACTGCCTATGGGAATGGGAGGGGGAAATGCCACACTACCTATGGGAATGGGAGGGAGAAATGCCACACTGCCTATGGGAATGGTAGGGGGGGATGCCACACTGCCTATGGGAATGGGAGGAGGGAAATACCACACTGCCTATGGGAATGGAAGTGGGGAATGTCACACTGCCCATGGAAATGGAAGTGGGGAATGTCACACTGCCCATGGGAATGGGAGGGAGAATGTCACACTGCCTATGGGAATGGGAGGGGGGAATGCCACACTGCCTATGGGAATGGGAGGAGGGAAATACCACACTGCCTATGGGAATGGAAGTGGGGAATGTCACACTGCCCATGGGAATGGAAGTGGGGAATGTCACACTGCCCATGGGAATGGGAGGGAGAATGTCACACTGCCTATGGGAATGGGAGGGGGGAGTGCCACACTGCCTATGGGAATGGGAGGAGGGGATGCCACACTGCCTATTGGGGGGGGGGATGCCACTCTGTCTGTTATGGGGGGATTCTGCACCTTGCCCATTATTTGGTTCTAAGGTGGATGTTGTTTTAGCACAACATGTAGTTCAGAATATTTATTTTCTTATTTTCCGTCCTAGGTGCATCCTATGGGCGGGGTGTGTGTTATAGGGCGGAATATACTATAACTCAGTAAAAGGGACTGTTAGCTCATCTCCATCCCTACAGGCACATTATTATAAACATCAGATTGAATAAACCAGTAGAAGATTGACCTACAGCTAATCCCCAATAAAGCTAATTGAATATGGAGCGATCAGTAAGGATAACTGCATGTTATTATTAAGTTGAACTCTTGAGTGAGGAACCAGCTTAGCCTGGACATTATTCAATGGCTCCAGAGTGCTCCATAAAAGTAAATGCTGTCTGTCTTATCTCCAGATTTGGGGTGCCACGCTGTGTGAATCCCCCGGACTGCCTGCACAACTCACTTTGCTCGATGCTCCTACACAGTGCCTTTGCTTAGCCACCATTCATATCAAGCAAATGCTTGGGGCCCCCATCTACCAGGGGGCCTCCAAAGGCAGGGTCAGTTCAGTGTCAACGTTTTCTCTAAAATAAAAAATAGTGTCAGCAGCGAGTGAGTGGTTCTGTTTAACATAATGTAGAGTGTGCAGCAAAGTGACTGAACACTTACCTGAGCCGGTGACCAGGGCCGGCATTTTTTCATCTCACCGAATGTCCACAGCAGGGGCTACAATAAGATGGCCGTCAGCAGTCAGCCTATGCCCCTGGGTTCTTCAGCACTCCCACTGCACATGCTGAAGCTGAGGCTTCATCCCCGGTAAGGTGCATTAATATTGTATTTTGCTATAAAAAATATGTCTTTGATTAGGGCCCCCAGAGACAACTTTGCATGGGGCCCCAGAAATGATAAACCCGCCCCTGCTCCCACAGGGTTTTTGCCGCTTGCAGCTGCTGATGGGCTTGGGGCAGGAGTGTACCTCGGGAGCATTGTTCAGATTAGAGGGAAGCCGGGGATGTGGCCAGTGGTCTTGTCACCTCAGCCAAACATTTGAGATCAGCCAATCGGCAATCTCAAATCTGCTGGCTGGGTGTGGCTACGGCCAGGGCCGGATTAAGTGTGATGGAGGCCCCTGGGCACAAAATCTGGTGGAGGCCCCAGATACAGTATTTTTTTCCCTTTAAAATAATAGTCCCTTGTGCCACCCTTGTGCGGGTGTGTGCTGCTCGGGAACTCCTGCTTTGCCATTCTGGGTGGGGGGTAGTGTAGTCACCCAGCTGGTCCAGCAGAAAACAGTTCCCTGCATTGAGCTGCCAGCGGCTGTGCTTGGTGGCTTATGTGCAGTGACAGCTCTGCACCCATCACTGTAGCGTTGCTGACTGCGGCTTTGCTGCTCTAGACTCTCCATCCTGCCTGTGGTGGCTTTGGCTTTAGATTTGCAAAAAATCTAAAGCCAAAGGGGCAATAGCTTTGTTGCTGGAGCAAAAAAAGCCTCCTGGACCAGGAGAAACCCAAAGGTTGGTGGAGGCCCCCTTTGCAGGCCAAGTGGTGCCCCTTGCGCCCCCCTCATAATCCGGCCCTGGCTACGGCAACCAAAAAGCCATCTTATTTGTAAACTGAAGCTGCAGTAATGTCCGAGGTAGGGCAACGTGGGGGATGAGTAGGAGGCATGGAGGGTTTGGCATACCTTCCAACTGTCCCTCCTTTGAGTTCATGTCCCCCTGTCACTCTTTGTTCTCATTTGTCCCTCATTGAGGTTTAACATGCAGATCTGCATCAATAAATTATTTGTGAATTGAGCTTCTGTTCTATAAATGATTCGAAGTGAGCACAAATAAGATAAACAAGGTGCAATCATGGGGCCCCCTGAGCTACTGCATCCTACTCAGACTGGGTAAACGCTACTTATTTTGCATTTTCCAGTTTATTTTATTATTATGGTAATCATTAAAAATGTAGAGGTAATAGTCCCTCCCATGTTACTGCAAATCTAGACATAGGACAGGCAGGTATCTCACTGTCCATTTTACTCCATACTGCCGATGCCTATAGCAAGGCCAGAGCAGTGTCGTACTGGTACACCAGCAAACAAGAGGATCCTCCTAGTCACTGAGCCAGGACCAGCATCAGAGCAATACAGGAGGGCCAAGACCAAGTCCAACAAAGTGCTTTTGATTCATCTGAAGTGTTTTGTGAATTTGTTTTTTTTTTTTACTTACGTTTAATTATAAAAACGTTATTATAATGTGTATTATTATTTATTACTTTATTATCATTTACTTATGGTATGTATTATTTGGGCACTTAACTATCCCGGGTTCTGGTCCTTCCCCCTCCCCCTGCCCCGCTGTGTGAAATCCCCCAGAATGCCGGGTAGACTCATCTCTCCTCAAGCCCACGGTGCAGATGCAGACGCTCCTCCAATCGGCTTGTCCCACTGCGCATATCAATTTGCAGCTTGAGAAGCTGAATGGAGATCCTAGCTGCACATACCAGCTAGTGGTGCGCAACATCTCTCGACATTCAGTTGCGGCAGACGGGGCAGCGCACAGCAAGAATGAATGCGAGTGATGCTGGTGGAGCATGTACTGTGGGCCCAGGGGAAAGGTGCTAATTTTGGGCGCCCTGGGGGGAGGGTTTCATACAGCAGGGTATCCCAGTTCAGGAGCCAGTATGCCTGCCCTGGAGTCTCATAGACTTCAGGGTTGGCTTTGGTCCACTTTAAATATAAATGTGCCCTTTTCTTTGTTTGATTCCACTTTTTTTTTTTATATATTTTCATGCATGTTGGTTAAGGTTTTCATTCTATTAGTATATATGGGGTGTCAGGGGCATAGCTAGGGAGGAGTGGGGGGGCACATACCCAGGTCAGGGCGCCAAAGGGGGGCCTGAGCACATTTCGAATGTTTGCCCTGGGTGCCTGAAAGCCTAGATACTGCTCTGGGGTGTTATTTTAGTTTTAACCCTTGAATTGTTTTTATTTTAAATAAGTCCATTCCTCTCCAGTTGTTCCTCTGGTATTTAGACCCACTATAGTCCTGATCAGCCAATTTCAGCAGGGAGCAGCCCTGGAGTAGGGGTGACCGGGATTCATGGCTGGGGACTTCATTCATTCTATGGGTGAGTTCTCTCAGTCTGATACTGCTCCAGTTCTTCCTCCTGCCTGTGTATCCAGAATTTGCCTTGGAGTATTTGGGAAGGGGTAGGGGCTCGCCAATAATAATATTACTATTGGGGGAATTAGGGTGAAGAGTTGGACATACTCCCCAATACAGCCTATCATATGGCTTATAATGTTCACTGGCTAAGGACTTGAAGCTGCATAATGAGTGGATCACTCCCTGAAACACACCACTGGGCCTTTGGCCAGCCACACTGTAGGACAAGACAAGACAAGATCCACCCCAATAGTGGCCTATTGACACTACTGCCATCTGGCAAGCACTGCCAGTTGCTAAAACCCCCCACAGAAAGATGGAGAAACAGCTTATTTCCCCAGTCACTCAGATCCCTCAACCAGAGACCAATAACTTTATGGTAAGGGCGCTTACAGGTCACTTACAAGCCGAACAAGCTATTTCAAACCAAAAACGTTGTGGTTGCACTATGGCCCATTGCACTGTATTGTTGTCTTTCTTTCTGTTCATTGTATAGCACCAATTGTATGTAATGAATCTTCAATGGCGGGTGTGTTTTGAGCGTCTTGTATACTTGAACAGAGCAGTCGGAAGAAACATTTCACTGCATGACATACTATGTATGGATGTGTATGTGACCAATAAACTTGATGCATACATCAGGAGATGTTTTTATCTGAATTATTAAAAGTTATGTTTTATTTTTTGGGGCATGCCAATCTAATGGGATGTGGGCTCTCCT
The DNA here is from genome assembly GCA_027917425.1 of Gastrophryne carolinensis. Taxonomy (NCBI): domain Eukaryota; kingdom Metazoa; phylum Chordata; class Amphibia; order Anura; family Microhylidae; genus Gastrophryne; species Gastrophryne carolinensis. The sequence goes on from CM051241.1 coordinate 98,706,673, forward strand.
TACACAGAAGCAGGCTGTCTGCTGGAATCAGATCCATTTAAAAACCAGGACAGGAGAGAAATCCCAGAAGCAGGCTGACGGAATGGGATCCAGACTTCCGCATAGAGGTGTGTATAGGTAAGAACTGAGAAACAATGGAGGTGTACTGACACTGTAAAAGCACACAGGCATTGCATGACTTCAAATTCTGATGTAGATTGAAAAGTTGACAGATGGCTTAAAAAGAGCACTGGTGTTCGCACACCTGTACAAAGTGCTTGTCATGTCCCACGACGTGTGTTTTATATTACCCGGGGTAACTGTTTAATATAATGTTTATTTATGTAGGCTGAGCAGTGTGCCTTTAATTCCCTTTGTCCCTTCCTGGCTCCCTTAGTCTTGCTGTGATGCAAGTAGCTCCTCCCTTCTTCCCATCTCCTTCAGCCATTTCTAGTTTGGCATCCAGTGCACACCTGCTGCTCCCTTCTGCAGCTACAGTCTTTCTACCTCCTGTTGCTGTATGGGTTACACCACAAGTTTCCTGCTGTATTGAACGTACATGTCAAAATTCCTGCTGTAAGAAGATTCTGTACGGAAATAAATCTTTTGAAACTTATCCTACGTGATCCACGAGTAAGCTATCTGACAAGCCTTACGGAGTAAAGAAAACATCCAACACAGACACAAAGAGAACATGGAGCTGTCTAGAGGATTCACATTACTGCCATCTGGTGAGTCAGAATAGTGCAGGTGTGCATATTACCAGTTTCTCCTGTGGGAGCCATAAAAAAAGTTTGTGGTACTAGGCCCAGTGGCGCAGTAAATCCAGCCTTAGGGGATCAGCAAATGATGCAGGACAAGCAGATATCCCATTGTACTCCATTCTCCCAATGCCCATAGCTAGCCTGAAGTCACAAACTGTTAATCCATCTATATGTAAACAGGGCCGAGTCTACGGATTGTGGAGAATGAAGCCGTATGTTTATTACGATGACTCAGGTGAATAGTGAAAACAGCCCTCGTTTCTTTCAAGTAAAGCAGCCTGCTAACAAAAATATCCATTTGCAGCTTCAAAGAAATTGGCAGGTCTGCATCTCTCTGATAAATGCTAGATTTATGACTCCCTCTTAATTACAGAAACTATTATAAAATAGGGCATTTCTGCGCCCGTCTGCCGGGTATGATAAGCCTTTTTTTAATGCTTTCGTAAACAAACGTGGAACTCTAACATTTATTTTACAAACTCTTTCTGCCCTTGGGGTGGGAGGCAAGTTATACATTTTCTCGAACATCCAGAGTAGAAAGTGCAGCGTAAGCTGTCTGTGTAATGGCTGCGGATGAACCTGGCGCATACAGATTAAAGGTCCATGTCAGTCAAAATTAAAAATTAAGCATGGAAATGGAGGTTGGCGACACTGCGTAGCTATAGTGCACGGACCATTCCAAATAGAGAACGTGGTCAAAGTGACAGATGGTATTGAAAGCTGGCACAGCGTGCTGGGTCAGTTAACTATAACACTGCATCAACGCCTTAATGAGAATATGGATCCTCTGCATCCTCAATGTCAGGTATCGGCTGAGTGAGCTTCCACATGCAGTAAACAAAGCAGAGAACAAGGCTCCCCAACCTTTCCTAACATAAGAGCCACATTCAGCATTCAGAGATGGTTAGGAGCCCTATTCGAAGTAAATAGATCGTATAAACCACATATGACTCCTTACTATACAATGGGCAAATGGGGCTCCCGTCCCACGGTCTCCATCACTTACTTTGGCACCGCAATCCCCTGGCTGGCACTACAATTCCTGGAATGCTTTTTTGCCTTCAGGTGCTCCCTCTGCCCAGCATGTAGAGCAGGGATACCATGGCTGAGCTGCACAGGTGGTGTAGGATCCCAGATCGAGGCGAGTATATGTTGCAACCGAGGGGTTTCACAATGTGGGCTTTCCCAAATTAAGAATTGTCGGGGGGGGGGGGGTCTATTTAAAATAACTGTGTTGTGGGCCTTTGAAATACTTTCTGCCCAAAGGCCTCTACCACACATATATCTCACATAATCTGGCCCTGCATTGGGGCTGACAACACCTAGTCCTGGACACCATGTACCCCCCAATCTCAACAGTTTGCTAGACCTCCACATGTGCTCAATTCTACCAGACAAGCCACATAGCAGGGGTCACATGTGGTTCCTAAAGTTACAGGTTGGGTATCACTGCCTTAGAAGATAAGTGTGCATGGGAGTTTTATTTGAACGATAAGTAAAGGGGCCTGTAGTTTAGCAGTGCCCTAGAAAAAACAGCTAGCCTGAGGTAACATGTCCCCAGAAGGGACTTGGTGTTAAAGGCATCTGCAATAGATTAAGGGAGTCACTCCTGGTAGTTTAAGAATTAGCCATAGAAATAGTTCACTAATTAAATACAGGCTCACACAATGAGTTCTGTAATGCCCTGCACACGGCATGGGTATGTGCCCGGTTATGCTATTGGTACATGCTGAAGCTGAATGCGATCAGAGGTATTACAAGTAGGGAGCCAGGTCAGTTTGGTTCTGTGGGTTCTAGGAGTGCAACTAGATGGAGTCAAATGCAGAAGGGAGTAGCCATATGTGTGAGGAAACCCTAGACCAGAACTGGGCCAGACAGTAATCACCAGGATCTCTTGGAGGGAGCTAATGTAAGACAGCGCCCAGGACCTGGAGCGGGCGAGAGCGGCAGGGTTTTGATTATATGATCAGAGCACAAGCTTTAAACAGTGGTTCAGGACTGTCTGCTTGGGAACTGTTATCTACCCTAATATTTGCTGCCTTGCTGATAGGACCCAGCTTGTTCCAAACATTTGTTCCTTTTCTTCTTGTTCTGAACTCCAGTGAATTCCAGCCCTGACTTCTGTATAAATGATGTGTATAAATACTCATCTCATCTCTTATCTCTAAATGTGAAACGACAAAAGTTTTGACAAAGTCTAGGTTATAATTTATAAAAAACAAACAAGAACACAGAGCTATATGTAACTTAATTAAAGTCCTCTTTAAAGTCCTTAAACTTGTGATCAGAAATCCACCGTGAACATCAGCAGTCAATTTGTGCAATTCCACCACCAGTTTGGTACTCTTACCAGAGCTAATCAAATAGCCAGCGTTCACAGCAATATCGCAGACACTTCAATTAATAACCTCCACCCATTGGGGGCACGATTCCTCAATATATGTTGGTATAGCTGGCCAGGTTTCCAGAGCATAATCATGCAGGAAGAAATAAGAGGACCATAGTGCAGTATTGCTATACTATAAGTCTATTTAATAAGGCCAATAAAATACTCACAAACACAGGAATAAAACTCGCATGTCACATTAAAAGGTTAAGCCAACCCACGCTGCTGAACTCCAAAATAGTAAACCACCGGCTCCCAACGCGTTTCGTCGCTCAGCGCGACTTTCACTAGGTGAGCCGGCGCGGTGGTACACAGCGTTTAAATTCAGTAAAGGCGGGACATAAGGCCGCATCATCAGCACATTCTCCCAATAGCTATCCAAGTTCGCCAAGTAACCATCCAATCCGCGGAGAGCTGGGCGTGGTTAGCGCCATTCCGCCAATCAATATAAAGGGAGGTGAATCTCATTACTTCTCTCACATATAATAGGCGTGGTTGTCGCCAATCCACCAATCATTATGGGGGAAGGTGAATAATATTAACTCATTACGAGGGGTAGACGTAGCTGACGCCATTCAGCTTGTCTATACTATAGGGGGTGGATCTCATTATCCAACCCCACCTCCCTGACGGCACCATTCCTCCAATTAATATGGAAGGAGGTGAAGGCCCTTACCTCTCTCTACACAGAGTGGGCAAGGCTGACGACCAACAGCCAATCAGCATCGCAGGAGGTGCATCTCATTATCTAACCCCGCCTCCCTGTCAGCGCGACGAGCGTTACAGCGCTCTAAGCATCTAACAAGCGCTGAGCCAATTCCATAAGGGGAGCGGGCCTAGTCCACCCTTGCTATGCTAACCCGAGCATCAGCCCGCCCTCACCGGCCCAGCACAATTTAGACATATTGGTCGGCTAATTAAAAGCGATTGCACTCCACATGGTCCAATCCAATTAGTAAATCAACGAAAGTGCTGTGAAAACACGCACTTTATATTTAATATATCCCTATAAAAAACTATACCAGGTAAGTAAAAAAGGGTAAATTTCTTCCAAAAATAAAATCTGCATATAAAAAGGAGGGGCATCTTACAAGCATATAAAAGCCTTGCAGGCATGCACACCCTCAATATGTCAACAAAGACACTTAAAAACAAATAAATCCAGCAATTCAGCAAGGTGAGTTGGCTATACATAATGTGCATTTAGCATGATTAAAATGATAAAATAAACATCAAAATACATCCCAAGTAAGTACTTAGCCTGATTAGAAAATATAACTCAGACATGAAAGTGTAGGATGAACCCATTATATCCAATATCCCTAATACACTACAAACATGAACAAACTTAAACCCCTAGTCGGTCCACATTAACAGAGAAGATCCCTCAAACAGCTCAAGAAGAATCGATAAAGCAATTAAGGTCGAACTCTATATTTAACCCTTTAGGGCTAAGGGAATCCAATTTGTATATCCATGAGCTTTCTCTCTTGGACACCTCTCTTACCATATTGGACCCCCGCCAGTGGGCCTCAACTTTATCTAGGGCAATGAAAGACAGACTAGACGGATCACTGTTATGTGCAGACCTAAAATGTTCTGATAAACTATGGCCTTCAAAGCCCCTTTTGATGTTATACAGGTGCTCCCTTATCCTGATTTTCAACTCCCTAGTTGTCCGACCAACGTATAACAAGTTACATGGACACCAGATCAGATAAACTACAAATCTGGAAGCGCACGTGATGAATTGGGTTATTTTAAACTGTTTCCCTGTCACCGGATGTGTAAATGACCTACATGGTTTAGCCACAGGTTTACAAGTCTTACAACCCATGCACCTCCCACATTTAAAGAAACCTTTACATTCCGTGCCGAATAATGATGTCAGATGAGTATTTTGTACAGGTGGATCCACATAACTTCTAGTTAGTATATCCCTAAGATTCGGGGCTCTCCTATATATTAACCTAGGCTTAGAAGGTAATCTGGGGCTCAGAACCTCATCCCCTTGTAGAATGTGCCAGTGCTTAGATAGGATTTTTCCCACCTCCCGATGCTGGACACTGAAGTTAGTAACAAAAGAGAAATCCTCAATATTCGAGGACTTCCCAACTGTACCCTTCTGGGGAAATCTTTCCTGCGCTCTGACCCGCCCTAGCTGTTGTTGTACCATTTCGGCATCATACCCCTTCTCGAGGAACTTTTTTGTCAGATCAGCAGCTTGTATCTCAAAGTCCTCCATTTTGGTACAGTTCCTTCTCAACCTCATGTACTGACCCCTAGGGATAGCCTTAATCCAATTAGGGTGGTGGCAGCTTTTTGCTGGAACAAAACCATTCCGGTCTGTTGGTTTGGAATATGTCACAGTAGTTAGGATGGGGGCTTCAATGCGTATAAATTCGGCAGTAAATTCTAGATTGCAATGATTCTCATTTACCTGCATAAAGAACTCTTCTAAAGCGTCCTTTGGACCCTCCCAAATACATATGACATCATCATCATCATCAACTCCCACCACCCCACAAAAAGATTAGCCATACTAGGTGCAAACTTGGCCCCCATCGCTACCCCCTTCTTTTGCAAATAGAAGCGACCCCCACACCAAAAATAGTTGTGGTCTAGCGCAAAAGTTAGGCAATCCATAATGAACTCTACTTGTATGAGGGGAAGCTCTGAGCTTTCATTCAAAAAATACCGGACAGCCTCAATGCCCTGGTTGTGTGGAATGTTAGTGTACAGTGACGTTACATCAGCTGTAGCCAGCAGAGTAGCGTCATTAACAGTCTGTTCCACACACAGATCCAGTACATGATTGGAATCCTTTAAGTAGGCCGGTAATTTCAAAACAAGGGGTTGAAGAAAGCAATCCACATATTCCCCTAGCCTACATGTTATCGAGCCGATTCCGCTAACTATCGGACGGCCAGGGGGCTTTTCTGAATTCTTATGAATCTTAGGCAGATAATAAATCGTAGGTATCCTGGGGGCAGGGATATTCAAATATTCCTTTTCCCTTTTGCTAAGGATTCCACTAGCAAAACCTCTATCTAATAGGTCAGTTAGTTGCACCTGATACTCTCTTGTGGGGTCCCTAGTTAGCACTTCATAAGTCTGTGTATCCGCCAATAATCTGTCCAATTCATCCACATAATCCTTCTTATCTAAAATAACTAAGCCCCCGCCTTTATCGGCTGGCTTAATTACCAACTCATGTTTTTGTTCCAGCCTTTTAAGCCCATTATACATTGGTGCCCTCCACTTCTTTTTCCTCACCTCCAAATTCCTTATATCTCTGGAGACCACATTTTTAAATGTATCCAAGTAGGAGTTGGCGGATATAAATGGATTAAATAAAGATTTATTTTTCAAACCAGTGTGCACTGGCTCCATCATCCGCTGTGGAGTATCTATTTGGGCCCCTGGAGTCAACATATTTATGGAGCCCTCTCCTGCTTCAACAAGTCCCACTCCAACTCCCAAAGGGGGTGTCCCACTGCTGGTTCCCCCCGTCACTTCAGCCAACGGGGCGGTATCCCCCACTGGTTTACTCAGGAAAAATTTCTTCATGTTAAGCCTTCGCATATACTTCTGAAAATCAATGAAGGTTGAGAAGTTATCCAGGTTTTTAGGAGGTGCAAACTTAAGGCCTAAATCAAGAATCCTCATTTCCTCAGCAGACAATTCCACAGAGCTGAGGTTGAAGATACCAGATCCTAAAACCTCCTTCTCCTTCTTGTGTCTAACTCCTCCCCTTCTTCCTCTCTGTCGTATAATTTTCTTTTGAGGGTAAGGTTCTGTTGCGTGACCTTCCCTCGATCCCTGGGTGTAACATAGTCCCCTCCTTGTACTAGGGAATCTCGATCCTCCTGAAAAGGGGGCCTCTGGGGATTCAAGGTGGAGGATTTCCCACACGCCCCACTCACATCTACCTTCTCCAATCGGCTCATGGGTCCACTATCCCTCCTCCACATAGGGGATCTCTTTCTCCAATTCCGCTTTAAGCTATAATTCTGGTCCAGAAAACCCTTAGATCTTCCATTAACAGTCCCCTGTTCCCTTCTAGCCGGATAAGGTCTCCTGTCCACCCTCTCTCCTCTATGCCTCCAAGAATTCAATTCCTCCCTGGGCAGCCACCGGTTACGGTGCTGTGGGCCATAATATTCTTCCCTCACTGGAGGCACCCTCCTAGGGGGGGTTTGTACAGGGTCCAGGGTCCCTCCCAAGTCTGGTATAATTTCATCCAGATCAACCTCTGTTTGCCACTTAAATACCTTACCATTAGCATAATCCATCTTATCCCTTTGTAATTTCCGTATTTTTCTTTTCCTCACTATTTCTTCCTCCTTCTCCAACTTGGCCTTCATCTCATCTGATCTTTTTAAAAATACCTCAGAGGTTCCAAAAGGGGTTAATTTAAGTTTGAGGGCTTCCTTATCCTGTTCCAAAGTTTTCAACAAGTGCATCTTTTTCTTAATAAGTTTATCCACTAATAGAAGGCCACAGTCATTGAAGAATTAAGAATCTGTTAATGTGGACCGACTAGGGGTTTAAGTTTGTTCATGTTTGTAGTGTATTAGGGATATTGGATATAATGGGTTCATCCTACACTTTCATGTCTGAGTTATATTTTCTAATCAGGCTAAGTACTTACTTGGGATGTATTTTGATGTTTATTTTATCATTTTAATCATGCTAAATGCACATTATGTATAGCCAACTCACCTTGCTGAATTGCTGGATTTATTTGTTTTTAAGTGTCTTTGTTGACATATTGAGGGTGTGCATGCCTGCAAGGCTTTTATATGCTTGTAAGATGCCCCTCCTTTTTATATGCAGATTTTATTTTTGGAAGAAATTTACCCTTTTTTACTTACCTGGTATAGTTTTTTATAGGGATATATTAAATATAAAGTGCGTGTTTTCACAGCACTTTCGTTGATTTACTAATTGGATTGGACCATGTGGAGTGCAATCGCTTTTAATTAGCCGACCAATATGTCTAAATTGTGCTGGGCCGGTGAGGGCGGGCTGATGCTCGGGTTAGCATAGCAAGGGTGGACTAGGCCCGCTCCCCTTATGGAATTGGCTCAGCGCTTGTTAGATGCTTAGAGCGCTGTAACGCTCGTCGCGCTGACAGGGAGGCGGGGTTAGATAATGAGATGCACCTCCTGCGATGCTGATTGGCTGTTGGTCGTCAGCCTTGCCCACTCTGTGTAGAGAGAGGTAAGGGCCTTCACCTCCTTCCATATTAATTGGAGGAATGGTGCCGTCAGGGAGGTGGGGTTGGATAATGAGATCCACCCCCTATAGTATAGACAAGCTGAATGGCGTCAGCTACGTCTACCCCTCGTAATGAGTTAATATTATTCACCTTCCCCCATAATGATTGGTGGATTGGCGACAACCACGCCTATTATATGTGAGAGAAGTAATGAGATTCACCTCCCTTTATATTGATTGGCGGAATGGCGCTAACCACGCCCAGCTCTCCGCGGATTGGATGGTTACTTGGCGAACTTGGATAGCTATTGGGAGAATGTGCTGATGATGCGGCCTTATGTCCCGCCTTTACTGAATTTAAACGCTGTGTACCACCGCGCCGGCTCACCTAGTGAAAGTCGCGCTGAGCGACGAAACGCGTTGGGAGCCGGTGGTTTACTATTTTGGAGTTCAGCAGCGTGGGTTGGCTTAACCTTTTAATGTGACATGCGAGTTTTATTCCTGTGTTTGTGAGTATTTTATTGGCCTTATTAAATAGACTTACAGTATAGCAATACTGCACTATGGTCCTCTTATTTCTTCCTGCATGATTATGCTCTGGAAACCTGGCCAGCTATACCAACATATATTGAGGAATCGTGCCCCCAATGGGTGGAGGTTATTAATTGAAGTGTCTGCGATATTGCTGTGAACGCTGGCTATTTGATTAGCTCTGGTAAGAGTACCAAACTGGTGGTGGAATTGCACAAATTGACTGCTGATATTCACGGTGGATTTCTGATCACAAGTTTAAGGACTTTAAAGAGGACTTTAATTAAGTTACATATAGCTCTGTGTTCTTGTTTGTTTTTTATGGTTTATTTTCTTGATGGTGGGATTCAAGTTTAGCACGTGGAGCTGTGTCTAAGATTTTCATTTTTCATGTTTGTTTTTATTATCACAAATTAATTTCTGAGCGCGGTATTTATATATATATTCTATATATTGTTGTTCTAGGTTATAATTTGTTCCCATTTCTGGCAGGTCTTGCAATTTGTAACCTAGATGATGTACAAATCCTTTACTAGGTGCACACCCAAGGGGGGGGGGTATTTTAGTGCAATTCTTTATGGAAACCCCAGGCCCGAATGGTATTCTCACCTACTTCCAGGATTCTACAGTGATCAAATCCGCACGCCCTCTGCTCTGTGTGCCCTCGTAGCAGATATCGGTCTTCCAGCTGTGCACAGCAGCAGAGCAGAGAAACACAGCAGAGTTAAGTACTCTGCACAGTGCAACATTTGATCACAATGGAAACTCAGAGGTAGGTACCAATAAAGTAGGGTTTCCATAGTGAAACCATGAAGCCCCCTAGGAACCATATTAGGCAGGCTATTTAAACTTAGTCTGCTGGAGAATTCAGAATTCAGACATTGGGTATATTCAGACTAGAGGAGTAAGAGCTGCAGGAGGTTTGCTCACCCACTGCAGCTCTGGGGCAATTACATGTTCCTTTACTGCCAGCAGCTGGGTCGGCACCCTATGTGACCACCAGCGATTAGGTTTACAAGACAGGCTTGCACATGGCAAATCCCTCTGCCAGACCAGTTTCCAGCAGAAAGGAAACATGGAAGTGGTAAGTAGTACACTGTTGGACTAGTGGGTGATGGGGCATACCAAATCAAGAAGCCCCAGAGCTGCTAAGGTGAGAATACTTCCAGTCATTTTTGACAGGAGATCCAGCAAGGACCTGCACTTCAATTAGTAAATCACAAGTCTATTATATCCAAAGAAGCATAAGCGACAGTTGTATCCAAAAGTGTCAAAACGACATTTCAGGGCCATGCAAGACTTACTTTTTTGGAACATATCCCTGAGGGTTTATGGTTGATAAATTCTTGTGGTTTAGGTTTACACTTGCACCTTATTGTGATTAATAGTCATGTCTTCCTTGATGATTTAATCTTTATGTAACCTGTTGTTTTTCAAGTACCCTGCACTTTATATTATTGTATATTTATTGTATATTGATTGACTGTAATATTACCTAACTTTTGTGGCTTATTTATTACTCCTGCTTAGGATATGTACTTTGTAGAGTTCCCTATCGGCTGGTCAGGTCAGTAATAATAGTGTGATTTAGAGACCACTTAGGGCCCTGCAGGCAGTCATGTGATTATTTGATGTATTAGCATCTTGCAGGCTGATTCATTAATAGAGGCAGGTACTGACAGATGAGCGTCTGTAGCGAGGCATTGAGAGCGACCGCTAGTAGTCGCTAGTAGTTGCTGTGCTCGGCCATAGTTCGCTGTTTCAGAGCGTCTCAGTCGCTGGCCGGTATTGATGAATATATTGTGTGGGTCGCTCTAACACTAGTACAGCGCTGTATGGGAGCGAACGGTAGCGCCAGCTCAGTGCGACTGACACCATATTCATCAAAAAAATAGCCCCACACAGAGCCACCGCTTAAAATCGGGTGGTTGTAGCCCCAGATCGCCAGAGGCTGTGTGATTAAAGTCTGTTTTTGAACATGTATCCACTAGTAACAAAGCAAAAACATATGGAATGACATTGTTATTACATTGTAACATGAACACTTTAATACCAGACATGTATGGACAATTCTGCATAAAAGTATTATAAATCAAAAAAGTTTACAAAAATGACTTTAAATAGGCCAGGAGAGGTCACACAATTATTTGATAATTAAAAAAATAAAAATAAAACCCTGTTTAAAGTGAAGAAAAGTATTGTCCACTGAAATGTATGGGAGAGCGACAGGTAGCAACAGGTAAGATGTAGCGCTCTGCAAGGCTGAACGTAGGCGCTGTACGCTGTGCCTGGGATAGTGATGAATCGTACGCTACATGGCATTGTTCCAGTCACTCACCAGATTCATAAATGTGGAATTGCGTGCCATGTCTGGCGTTCACCTGCCACTACCTGCCGCTTACAAGGCCCTACCTGTCGCTATTCCTTCATGAATAAGGCCCTTGGTTGGTTCAATAGTAATATATTTTTAGCAATTGTTGTGTATATTTTTTTGTTGTTTTTGTCATACGCACTTAAGAAAAGTACCGTATTTTTCGCCCTATAAGACGCACTTATATTTCCCCAAAAGTGGGGGGAAAATGTCCGTGCGTCTTGTCAGGCAGAATGTAAAAAAAAAAAAAAAAAATGATTAAAAAAAAAACTCACCCGTTCCCGGCGCTCCCGCGTTGCCCGTCACACTGACTCGGTGCAGGCCACGCCCACCCGCTGCTCTGACCTGGGTGTTCGCGTGTGGCAAGGAAGAGGCAGCAGATGGAGGAGCGGGCGGGCTGTGTCCCGGCCCCGCCGCTGCTATTGCTGCCTGAAAAGACAGCGATCGCAGTGGCGGGGCCGGGACACAGCCCGCCGCTGCTTCTTATGGCCGGCTCCGTAAATCGGGTGGGCGTGGCCTGCGCCAACGCTGATGCGGCACAGGCCACGCCCACCCGATTCACAGAGCCAGACGCTTGTCAGCGGAGAGGTGAGTTATACTTTTTTTTTTTTATTATACCGACTATGAGGGGACGGGGCATGCCGACTACCAATGGGGGGAGGGGGGATGCCATACTGACAATGGGGGGAGAGGGGGATGCCACACTGACAATGGGGGGAGGGGGGATGCCATACTGACAATGGGGGGAGGGGGGATGCCATACTGACAATGGGGGGAGAGGGGGATGCCACACTGACAATGGGGGGAGGGGGGATGCCATACTGACAATGGGGGGAGAGGGGGATGCCATACTGACAATGGGGGGAGAGGGGGATGCCACACTGACAATGGGGGGCGAGGGGGATGCCACACTGACAATGGGGGGAGAGGGGGATGCCATACTGACAATGGGGGGAGAGAGGGATGCCACACTGACAATGGGGGGAGAGGGGGATGCCACACTGACAATGGGGGGAGAGGGGGATGCCACACTGACAATGGAGGGAGAGGGGATGCCATACTGACAATGGGGGGAGAGGGGGATGCCACACTGACAATGGGGGGAGAGGGGATGCCACACTGCCAATGGGGGGAGAGGGGGATGCCATACTGACAATGGGGGGAGAGGGGGATGCCATACTGACAATGGGGGGAGAGGGGGATGCCATACTGACAATGGGGGGAGAGGGGGATGCCACACTGACAATGGGGGGAGAGGGGGATGCCACACTGACAATGGGGGGAGAGGGGATGCCATACTGACAATGGGGGGAGAGGGGGATGCCACACTGACAATGGGGGGAGAGGGGATGCCACACTGCCAATGGGGGGAGAGGGGGATGCCACACTGACAATGGGGGGAGAGGGGATGCCACACTGCCAATGGGGGGAGAGGGGGATGCCACACTGCCAATGGGAATAGGGGGAGAGGGATTCCATAAAGCCTATGGGAATGGGGGGAGGGGGATGCCACACTGCCAATGGGAATGGGGGGAGGGGGATGCCACACTGCCAATGGGAATGGGGGGAGGGGGATGCCACACTGCCTATGGGAATGGGGGGGGCACTGCCTATATGGGGAATAGGAGGGGGCAATGCCACACTGCTTATGATAATGGGGTGCACACTGCCTATATGGGAATTGGAGGGGGATGCCACACTGGGTATATGGGGAATGGGAGGGGGGAGAATGCCACACTGCCTATATGGGGAATGGAATGGGGGCATCCCACACGGCCTATGGGAATGGGAGGGGGGATGCCACACTGTCTGTAATGGTGTGTTTTTGGTTTAAAATATTTTTTTTTTAATTTTCCTACCCCAAATCCTAGGTGCGTCTTATAGGCAGGTGCGTCTTATAGGGCGAAAATACGGGAATTACATTTCTATCCTCGAGCTGTGCCCCATGATGTAGACTTGGGTTGGTGTTTGCTTGTACATGACTAAATACAGGTCTAGGGGAGCACGCCCGTTAGTATAAGATTCTTTGAGCTGTGCCTACACATTTTTCAGTTGTCTGTTGCTTCTTTGGATATAATATAAGACTCATGAATTGGAGTGCTGCTCCTTGCTTTCTCGTTTGGATTTGTGTTGCCTCTGAGGACCAATTCAATTGAATTCAATTTATTGTATGGCAAGTACATCGTGAGATCGTGAGGAATTATTTTTGGCATATACACAGTGCAACAGATAATTACAGTTTACATAGAAATTTAATACAAGAGATACAAACTACCGTATTTGTTGCCCTATAAGACGCACTTATTTTCCCCCAAAAGTGGGGGAAAAATGTCCGTGCGCCTTATCGGGCGAATGTAAAAAAAAAAAAAAAACTCACCCGTTCCCAGCGCTCCCGCGTTGTCACTGCGAGAGGCCAGAGGAGCGGCGGGGGGCTCTGTCCCGGTTCCGCCGCTGCGATCGCTGTGCCAGAGACAGAACCCCCGCCGCTCCTCCATCTGCTGCCTCTTCCGGGCTCAGAGCACACGCGAGCACGAAGGTCCGGGCCTGAAAAGACAGCGATCGCAGCGGCGGGGCCGGGACAGAGCCAGGTTGTGAATGGGGTGGGCGTGGCCTGCGCCGACGCTGCGGCGCAGGCCACGCCCACCCCATTCACGGAGCCGGCCGCTCGGAGCAGCGGTGTCAGCGGACAGGTGAGTTTAACTTTTTTTTGGTATATATACATGGCGCCTGCCTATACTAATGGGGGGAGGGGGTGGGAATGGGGGGAGAGGGGCGACACAGCCTATTCTAATGGGGGGAGAGGGGCCACACAGCCTATACTAATGGGGGGAGGGGGATGCCACACAGCCTATTCTAATGAGGGGAGAGGGGCCACACAGCCTATACTAATGGGGGGAGAGGGGCCACACAGCCTATACTAATGGGGGGAGGGGGATGCCACACAGCCTATTCTAATGAGGGGAGAGGGGCCACACAGCCTATACTAATGGGGGGAGAGGGGCCACACAGCCTATACTAATGGGGGGAGAGGGGCCACACAGCCTATTCGAATGGGGGGAAAGGGGCCACACAGCCTATACTAATGGGAGGAGAGGGGCCACACAGCCTATTCTAATGGGGGGAGAGGGGCCACACAGCCTATACTAATGGGGGGAGAGGGGCCACACAGCCTATACTAATGGGGGGAGAGGGGCCACACAGCCTATTCGAATGGGGGGAGAGGGGCCACACAGCCTATACTAATGGGGTGAGAGGGGCCACACAGCCTATTCTAATGGGGGGAGAGGGGCCACACAGCCTATTCTAATGGGGGGAGAGGGGCCACACAGCCTATACTAATGGGGGGAGAGGGGCCACACAGCCTATTCTAATTGGGGAAGAGGGGCCACACAGCCTATACTAATGGGGGGAGAGGGGCCACACAGCCTATTCTAATGGGGGGAGAGGGGCCACACAGCCTATACTAATGGGGGGAAGGGGATGCCACACAGCCTATACTAATGGGGGGAGGGGGATGCCACACAGCCTATGGGAATGGGGGGGAGGGGGATGCCACACAGCCTATGGGAATGGGGAGAGGGGGATGCCACACAGCCTATGGGAATGGGGGGAGGGGGATGCCACACAGCCTATGGGAATGGGGGGAGGGGGATGCCACACAGCCTATGGGAATGGGGGAGGGGGATGCCACACAGCCTATGGGAATGGGGGGGAGGGGGATGCCACACAGCCTATGGGAATGGGGAGAGGGGGATGCCACACAGCCTATGGGAATGGGGGGAGGGGATGCCACACAGCCTATGGGAATGGGGGGAGGGGGATGCCACACAGCCTATGGGAATGGGGGGAGGGGGATGCCACACAGCCTATGGGAATGGGGAGGGGGGGATGCCACACAGCCTATGGGAATGGGGAGGGGGGGATGCCACACAGCCTATGGGAATGGGGAGAGGGGGATGCCACACAGCCTATGGGAATGGGGGGAGGGGGATGCCACACAGCCTATGGGAATGGGGGGAGGGGGATGCCACACAGCCTATGGGAATGGGGGGAGGGGGATGCCACACAGCCTATGGGAATGGGGAGAGGGGGATGCCACACAGCCTATGGGAATGGGGAGAGAGGGATGCCACACAGCCTATGGGAATAGGGAGAGAGGGATGCCACACAGCCTATACTAATGGGGGGAGGGGGATGCCACACAGCCTATGCTAATGGGGGGAGGGGGATGCCACACTGCCTATGGGAATGGGGAGAGAGGGATGCCACACAGCCTATACTAATGGGGGGAGGGGGATGCCACACAGCCTATGCTAATGGGGGGAGGGGGATGCCACACTGCCTATGGGAATGGGGAGAGAGGGATGCCACACAACCTATACTAATGGGGGGAGGGGGGATGCCACACAGCCAGTGGGAATGGGGGGAGAGGTGGATGCCACACAGCCTATGGAAATGGGGGGAGAGGGGGATGCCACACAGCCAATGGGTATATGGGGAATGGGAGGGGGGGATGCCACACTGGGTATACGGGGAATGGGATGGGGGCATGCTACACTGTCTATGGAATGTGGGCATCCCACACGGCCTATGGGAATGGGATAGGGGAATGCCACACTGTCTGTAATGGTGCGTTTTTGGTTTAAAATATTTTTTTACTTATTTTCTTCCCCCAAATCCTAGGTGCGTCTTATGGGCAGGTGCGTCTTATAGGGCGAAAAATACGGTACATTGAATACAGAGATAGAGATGCTCTTACTAACGCCAGGTATTGGTAGATGAGCGGCTGTATAGCGGCGCTTAGAGCGACCGCTAAGAGATGCTAGTGTGCGGGTATCAGGTGCTGTAACAGAGCTCAATCGCTGTAGTAACCTGGCCGGTATTGATGAATCTGACGTATGTTGGGCGCTCTAACACCAGCACAGCGCTGCAGGGAGCGAAAGGTGGCACCAGCTCAGTGCGACCAACTCTCAGCGACTCATAGCATACTTATCAAAAAACTACACACACAGCGTTGGCGCTTTAAATCTGGGCGCTATAGCACAGAGCGCCAGACGCTGTGTGACTAAAGTCTGGTTTTGAACACATATCCACCAGTAACAAAGCGAAAACACATGGGATGACATTTTTGTAACATTATGACATTAACACTTTAGTGCCAGACCTATAAATACAATTCTGCATAAAAAAAAAAAAAAAAAAAATTAAAAAGTTTTCAAAAATGACTTTTTCTAGGCCAGGAGAGGTCACACAATGATTTGGGGAAAAAAACCATGTTTAAACAGAAGAAAAGGAATGTCCATTGAAATGTATGGGAGAGCGACAGGTAGCGACAACACCGGCTCTATATGCTGAGCCACCTGTAATGATGAATCGAACGCTACATGGCGCTGTTAGAGCTCACCAGATTCGCTTTCATAAATGTGGTTTTGCGTACAGTGCCCGGTGTTCAGCAGACACTGCCTGGCGCTACGAGGCGCTACCTGGCGCTAGACCTTGATGAATAACCCCCATAGTGCAAGTGATACAGGCTAATACAAATTCCTTTGAGCCTGGGCCTATGACACCTGGCTTTTGTTAAGGGACAGCCAAAGGAAAGAAACTATTCCTAGATCTCGAAGTCCTGTAAGCTGGTACCGCAAGGCATCGCCCAGATGGTAAGTACTGGAAAAGGACGTGTCCTGGATGGGAGGGGTCCCAAAGAATCTTGCAGGGGAGCAGGGATATGGCTGTGCTTTGCACAGACAGAGCAAAGCTGGGGTCAGGAAAAGGTCAGCAATCCCAGAATGCAGAGCGGCAGAGTCAGAAGACACTTCCTGTTTGCCGGCAGCCTGCACCTCCATGGGCTGCCATCTTGGATGTTTAATGTCTCAGAAAATGCAGTAGGTACAGGTAGGATGATTTTTAATGTAGGCAATATGTATTTACAGAGTGGGGGAAACATATAAGATAGGCTCTTATTTAGGGTGAAGGTCCGGATTAATGTGGGCAATCTGTATGTACAGAGTGGGGGAAACATATAAGATAGGCTCTTATTTAGGGTGAAGGTTTGGTTTAACCCAGGAGGGAGGGAGACCCAACATATTGGTCGCATGGGGCCCAAAAACTCCTGATGACAGCCCTGCTGTAACCTCACTATAATTTCATGGCAGTCTCCAATAAGGACTGTGAATGCTGAATAAAGACTTATAGTAAAGGTTAAATTGAAGAGAATCCTTTGACAAAATGCTCAGGGAAATTGTATGATGTTCTTCCTCTTTGTTCAGCACACAGCAAAAAAGGAAAGCAATCTTCTGCACAGCTGGGAGGACCTGTCATTTCACCTGCACAGATTAAACATCCCTTCTGTGCCAGCAAAATACCTACGAGGTATGTCAAGCTTTACCGGTGTGAGATAGCGGGATTGCTGGCATACAAATGAATAGCAGATCTCCAGGAATGTAAGGCTATTGCCTCCTTCATTCGTTTTCTCTTCTCTCGCCTCGGCCTTGATTATCTCCAAGCTCTCTTAGTGAGAGATGATAAAGCTATACATTTCTTAACTGAAAAGTGCTCAACGCCTCTTTATGCTTAGCTGAATACAGCATAACATTATTGCAGTATCGAAGAGGACTTTTTAAAGAAACAGTAACAAAATCTCAATGTTCAGGTGGCTCAGAACAGAATAGTTTGGATGATTCCATTTCTCCAGTTTTGTAACATGGTTGGAATTTCCTATTTCTGTGGGTGAAAAACTTGTATCGTCCAATGAAGCCTTCTTCATTGCCACTGATGATTTCCTGGTCACTCGTTGTGACTGATCATTCCCTGGTCCCATGTGAGCAACACCAAAATCATTAAAGAACAAGTGGTTAAATGTGGGGCTGGCACACGGACTCACAACTACTACTACTACAAAACAAAAAGTTTATTAGATCAATTGCACATAGCCACTGGCTCAACAATAGAAAAAAACACACCCAAGACAAAATATAAAAACACAATGTTGTGTGGCCTAAAAATTACGCCCCCTCCGCATGCACACCAAGCTCCCCCTCACACACTAACTCGCGGGTCCTCGATGAGGAATCCATATATATTCAAGACCTGCCTTACACTGGCTTGCGGCTCCTAAAGGCGTCAAAGAAGTAAATAATGGCAGAATTGCTGCTGTTGAATGTCCTAGCTCCCAGAGTGAGCTGTGTACAACGTAAATAAGATGGGAGCTAGGACTTCCAGCGTGTGCAATGAGAGGGGTGGGGAGCACAATTAGGCCGCCCACCGGAGCTTCATCAGGATGGTTGGAGGCCAATCCTCAATCACTCTTGAACGTAGAACCACGCCTGGATGGGAGAAGGAGGCGTGGCCCCAGGTTCAAGAGTGATTGAGGATTGGCCGTCAGCCATGCTGGTTCACGCAGCTTGGACATTCCTGGATGTGGGAGCACTGGCAGCTGCAATATTACCATAGTTATCAGTCCATTAGTGCCAACCCCACATTTAACTACTTGTCCTTGAATGTTTTTGGTGTTTGGTCATTAGGTTAGTAGGGCGCCAGTTATTATTTTCTGGCAGCGCACAGGACCCAGCAAGTCTGCCATCCACCAGAGAATCATTTTGTCACTTGGTCCTAGACAGAGTTGGCCCCTGGAAGATACCAAGGGCCCCGGCACTTGCACAGGTATGCCCAATGCTGGCATTGGCCCTGTTTATATGGCTGTGAATATCTTTCACTCACTCGCCAGCATAAAACATTTTTTTGCTGCTAGTGGCATTTTTACCAATGCACAAATAAGTAGATAAACAAGCTATGTCCACCATGCAGGCCCACATGTGGTCTGATGCAAGAGTTGTGGAGATATGTCCATCTCTCAGGCTAAAAAAAGGTGGTCATGCATGAATAAAATCCAGGGGCTGGGTTACAGGAAGGTGGTGAAATCTCTGTTGTTCAGCTCTAGCAAGCAGCACATCAACTGCAATTTGTTTTTACTTTTAGCATGGACAATCAGGTCTAGTTTCTAACACTTACAAATATCAGATTTGCTGGCTGAGCTCTAGGTTTTAAATATATGATCTACTGTGGGCTTGATATATTGAAGTTGAATAGAAGTCAAAATGGCCCACAGGGCTGTTTCTCCTATATGACATGCTTGTCCAGTGTTAGAATGTGGTGCCTAATGCCCACTCTGGAGGGTGAGCATCCCACACTTAGATGTTAATATTACCATCTTCTATTTAGAGCTTATGCATATTCCTGGGTTTTGGTCTGCTTTAAAGTAGACCAAAACCCATCTTAGCTGGCCCTGGAATCTATAAGACTCCAGGGCCCCCTGATTCCCTTTCTCCAGGGCATCCCAATTTGGGATGCCCTGCTGTGTGAACACACACCCCCCCCCCCCACGCAAGTCCCTAGTAAAACCTACCTGATCCCTGATTCAACAGCACATACATAGGCAGAGACCACACTATACTGTACCTTTAGCCAGCCAGGCATGCACGCCAGACATTTGTGAATGGCTGGCACAGGCATATCCCCTGCTAAAGGTTAGCTGGGATGCGGCCTTGGGCACACTCGACTGCAATTGGCCCTTATCCCCTTATCGGATTTTTACCCAAAAAGAATTAATAGAGCTGAGTGCATTGATTGGCTGTGAGCCTATACATGTGCCATAGGATTGGGGAAAGGTGATTTCTATGGGTGACCTTGGGGGTTTCACACAGCAGGGCATCACAAATCAGGGTGCCCTGGGGGTGAGGACCAAACATTTTGAGTTTAAAGTGTAACAAAACCAAGGGGAGTCTATAAGATGCCCTGCTGCATAGACATAGCTGGGGGGGCACATGCCCTGGGTGCAGCAGGTCAAGGGGGCACCTGAGCACGTATGGGGGGGCACCATTTTGAATATTTACCCCAGGTGCCAGAAAGCCTAACTACTGCTCTGGCATGCAGTGTGAAACCCCTCAGGTCGCCTGTATCAGCTTACCTTTCCCCGGGCCAGTGGCACATGTGCAGTCTCTTATCCAATCTTAGCCATTTGCCATGCATATGTAAGTGGGTAAATGCCTCTGATGGTTTACAATGGGGAGTGAAAGCGGCCGCATCCCCTGCATCTTCAGGTGCTGGCGCTCCCACCCCAGCCGCTTGCTTGTGATCCCCATTGAATGACATGACACAATGTTATGGCAAACGACTCTTGGACGAGAGCCTGGACATTCACCATTTTACTGGGAAGAGGTGAGTTTTTCTGGGCAATCTAGGGGGGTTTCACACAATTCAGGATGCCCCGGGGAATGGCGGAATATGGCCAAAAATCAGCCTGGGATTTTACCAGCATCTGGCATGCCCATGACCAACCAGTGGCATATCCCCTGCTTCCTGGCCAGTAACCAGTGTGCAGTGTGTATCATTAGAGTGAGGACATGGGCTGGGGTAGCTTGGGTGATGGGATAGAGTGGTGAAGGGAATGGGGGGCTGGGATTGGATGGGAGTGTTAGTAAAGGTAGCAGCCCAGACTGGCCCAAAGCTGTACCTGGGTCTCCCTATGGCCAGTCTGCCCCTGCCCTTGGGGCATGGAACTAAACCTGGGATAGTCAAAATCCCAGGTTTTGTTTCCGCTTTAAGGGACCAAGAACCTGCTTTCAGTACCAGTCCTGAGAATGAGAGGAGAGTTCCACTCCTCATTTCAGTAAGGTACTGTACGTAGCATCAAACTCAAGTAAAGATTCCTCTTTAAACTTCAAGCAGAGCAAATAAAGGTCTCTATTACCACCTGTAATTGTAAGGCAGTAATGAGAACACGGCGTTCGCCGCATGCATAACAAGGCAGATATTACTCTATGATAATGCAGGAATTTCCGATATTAGAGAAAAATTCAGTAACAAGTTGGGTTTTGTTTATCGTGCACATTTATTTTCCCGCTCCGCGTTATGAGCCGACATCACTCGTCTTTATGTGCTCTGCCCAAAAAACCTCGCAAAGATAGAAGGATAGTTTGTTTTTATTAATCGTAATAATATTATAAAATACGGCCTGCAAAACACACTTTACTCTTGGCTATCACTTTGCTTGATGAGCGCCGTAAAGAATTGAGAAGCACAAGCCTGTTAAAAAACAAGCGCACCGTTGGGATATAAAACAACATGAAATTACAGTGTACTAAATGAGGATTTACTGGGGTATTTGTATGGGGAAGCGGAGAGTCACCGTTCTGGTGTTCAAAAATAGGGCACTTTGTCAAGTGGAGATAAGCCGGGGTTTTTGAGCGGAAACATTTTATTGAAATTAATGCGCTATAACTACAATTCGGGCATTAATATTCTTTCTTATGAAAAGTCTTCATATCTTGTTGAAAGTATACAGAAGCTGCAATATCGCCTTCACCACGATCAGCGTCAAGCTAGTCAGCACGCCATGATTCTGGGGGGATTTTCCATTAAAGGGACTTATTCAAGGCGGTACCTGTGCATTGTAAAAATTAGTATATCATCAAAAAATGTTATATTTTTAGTAATTCAGTTGAAAAACTGAAACTCATATATTGTAATAAGTCAATACAAACAGGGTTACATTTTTCAAGTTTTTTTATATGTGCTGATGATTATGGCTGACAGCCAAGGAAAACCCAAAATTCATTATCTCTGAAAAATAGAATGTTTTATAAGAACAACTGTAAAAAAATTATGTAACACAGAAATGTTGGCCAAATGGAAAGTGTGTACAGTAATTTCACTCAATACTTGGTTGAAGCTCTGTTTGCATGAATGCGGGGGCGTGGCATGGAGGCAATCCGCCTGTGGCACTGCAGAGGTGTTATGGAAGCCCAGTTTGCTTTGATAGCAGCCTTCAGCTCATCAGCCTTGTTGGGTCTGGTGTCTCTCATCTTCCTCTTGACAATACCCCACAGATTCTCTATGGGGTTAAGGTCAGGTGAGTTTGCAGGCCAATCAAGCACAGTGATACTGTGGTTATTAAACCAGGTCTTGGTACTTTTGGAAGTCTGAACAGGTGCCAAGTCCTTGAAAATTAAAAATACATCTCCAAAAAGCCTGTTGGCGGAGGGACACATGAAGTGATCTAGAATTTCCTGGTAGACCGCTGGGTTCACTTTGCTCTTGATGAAGCACAGTGGACCAACACCAGCAGATGACATGTCTCCCCAAAACACTGATTGTGAAAACTTCACACTGGACCGCAAGCAGCTTGGATTGTGTGTCTCTCCACTCTTCTTCCAGACTCTAGGACCTTGATTTCCAAATGAAATGCAAAATTTACTTTCATCTGAAAACAACATCTTTGACCACTGAGCAACAGTCCAGTTCTTTCTATCCTTGGTCCAGGTAAGACTCTTCTGGCATTGTCTATTGGTCATGAGGGGCTTGACACATGGAATGTGCCACTTGTAGCCCATGTCCTGGATATGTCTGTGTGTGGTGGCTCTTGAAGCATTGACTCCAACAGCAGTCCAGTCCTTGTGAATCTCCCCCAAATTTTGAAATGGTCTTTTCTTAACAATCCTATCAAACCTCCGGTTATCCTGGTTGTTTGTGCACCTTTTTCTATCACACTTTTTCCTGCTTTGATACAGCACTATGAACAACCAGCTTCTTTAGCACTGACCTTTTGTGGCTTACCCTCTTTGTGGAGGGTGTCAGTGATGCCTTCTAGACATCTGTAAAGTCAGCAGTCTTCCCCATGATTGTGTCGTCTACTGACCCAGACTAAGGGACCTTATTAAACTCTTAGGAAGTCTTTGCAGCTGTTTTGGGTTAATTATTCTAATTTTCTGAGATAATGAATTTTGGGTTTTCCTTGGCTTTAAGCCACTAGCATAAAATCACTTGAAAAGGTTCACTCTGTTTGTATTGACTCAATATAATCTATATGTTTCAGTTTTTCAACTGAATTACTAAAAATATACACATTTTTGATGATATTTACATTTTTTTTTTTTGCGATTCACCTGTATTTAAAGAGTTATTCCGCTTTCTATGGCCTTTTTTAAAAGTTTCCTTTATTGTCTAAGTATAAATATGCTCTAGGAAATAGGCATACCCTAGATAAATTTACACCTTGACCTTGCATAAATCATTGATATTATTGTAATAAATGAATCTCTCTTTATTAAAAGATATCATATAAAATAGAAACACCATATCAGGGGTTCTAATTCATAAAAACAACAATATCACACCATATTATTTCATAAAGTGATTATGGGCCTGATTTATCAAGCCCTTCTGCCAGACAGTACCACATCGGTGCAAATTAGAGTAGTAAAAAATATAATAAAATATTTTATTTCACATTTGCGCATATTGCTGAACTACAAGAAACACATTTACTAAATCATTAGCAACAACATTCTAAAAAATGCATAAATTATATTTTGCACTACTCTAATTTGCACTGAAATGGCATTGTCTGGCAGAAGTGCTTGATAAATCAGGCCCTATATTGATTCCACCAAGATTATGACTTGATAATAGCTGATTTAAGAAACACTAAGGCCATGTAGTGCCAGATGAGTGTCAGGTGAAAAAGCACAGTGGTGATCAATAGGGATGTTGTTGACTGGACAAGCGCTGGCCAGATGAAATGTGGGCTGATATTTGGCCCCCGTCAACCACTTTGTAGGCTTTTCTGTTGGGTAATGGCTCCACCATGACCAGTGAAAAATAAAGAAATTAGGCAATTCCTTTTGACTAGAAAGCAAAGCTGTTGGTAGCAGCTGGACACAAGACATTTTAGCTGGGGAGGACTGGGGCCAAAAATAAGCCTGAAAATGTACAGGCCCTGACCAGCCCATGGGTTCCTTAGTCCCGCCCCTTCAGAGCTTCCCGGCCAATGAATGAGTGCATTGCTATGGTATTGCAGGAACAGATCACAAGCTGTGGTGGGCCAGATTATTAGGAGGGTGCAAGGGACACGAGCCCCAGGGTCCACCACTTGCCCTGCAAAGTGGGCCTCCACCAACCTTTGGGTTATAGTCTGGTCCAGGGGGATTTTCCGTCTTTGGTCTGACAGGCTGTAGGGCCAGCAACAAAGCTACCTGCGGCAGTGAGGGCACGCCTGGGCAAGCATTTTTTTGCTTTTGCAAACCTGCAGCAAAAGCCACCACAGGGCAGAGAGTCTAGAGCAGCAAGGACGCCGTCAGCAACGCTACAGTGATGGGTGTGTGCAGAGCTGTCACTGCACATAAGCCACCAAGCACAGCCGCTGGCAGCTCAATGCAGAGAACTGTTTTCTGCTGGCCCAGCTGGGCGACTACACCCCCCCCCCACCCACCCAGAATGGCAAAGCAGGAGTTCCCAAGCAGCACAAGGGTGGCATAAGGGACTCGAACTGGCGTTCCAGTAAGTAGGCAGGTGCCAGACAACCATCAGTTACTTGGGTGGACTATTATATTAAAGGGAAAAAAAATACTGTATCTGGGGGCTCCTCCAGATTTTGTGCCCAGGGGCTTCCATCACATTTAATCCGGCCCTGTGGATATGTGATGGTACTGACATATATTCTTTACAATCATGATGCCGAGGCTATAGTGGCAGAACATGGGCTGGGGTGTCTTCACTGGCGGGTGCTACATGAAGGCCAGATATGGGGAGAGGGGTGTATAGGATGTGGATGAGGTGGGTTGTATGCTGGAGGTTACACACAGCCCGACATTATCCCATCGCTCACCTTGCTATGCAGATTTTCACCAAAGGTTTTCTAAGCAGAATCAGCTAAACAGGGTCACTTTAAATATACCAGTTTGCAAGATGATCATCATAATAATAAAGCGCAGTGTCATGTCGGGGTGAGCCTCGAACATCGTCGTTATTTTCTCGTATTCAATTTACATAACTGCGGCAGCCTGGCTAATTCTCTGAATATTACTAGAGACAAAAAATGAATTCATCCAGTAATTAGGCTACGGAAGGCGAGCTTTTGTCAGGCTTAATAAAATTAGGAGGGCCCAATAATTAAGAGCAATGGTCAACCAAAGGATCATGACATTTTTTAAAACATCAGCCCCAGACACAAATACATTTGTCTGGCTGAGTACAGATCCTGGGAACATTGCACTCATTGGCTTCAAAGGGTGGCATAATGGGCCTTATTTATGATGTGCGGCCTTTTACCATCATTTTTGTGGCTATAGCGCCAGCTTCGGGGCGCCGGCATTCCTGTCTTATCTGGCGCTGTGCTGTGTACTACATTGGCGCTAGCTGCTGCACAGAACACTACAAATACAAATATATTAGTGTGTTAAAGCGGGCCTCCAACATTATTCGTGAAGTTTACTAAAATTAAGAGTTTCTTCTCTTTTTTTTCCACCTTCAAATACATTAGTATTGGCTAATGTTGATCTTTGTCATTATCTACAGACAGTATTACGAGTTTAAAATAATAATAATAATACTATATTAATTACAAGTGTTTACTGAGTTAAAAACTTTTTCTTTTTTTCTTTTACCAAAAAACAGCTGGTCGGATTGGACCCAAATTTTGCCAATATTCTGTTTTGGCCAAAAAAAAACTAATTTCTTTGTAAGGGCTGTTATATACATTTTAGGCGCTGCACTCCGTATTTATTCGTTTTTGGCATGCTCGAAAAATTGGTGCTGTGTGTAACCAGCGCTGGTCAGCCTTGCAGTTACAGTATCAGGATATCACTGCTGTGAACAAAGGCGACAAACTTTACAGGGTTTTTCAGCTGTGTTTTAGTTGCTGAGCTCCAAATTACACATTGGTAAGGCAAAAAAGCATAGATAATTTATTTAACATGAAAAAATAAAAAAATAAAAATGACACGTGGCGTCATCTAAGTCCTGTGTTTACGTCATTGACAAGGCATGCAAATTCAGATAATTATGAGGGCAGTCATGACCTAGAGGTGGGGAATCAACCTTGCAACCGGAGGGTGGCAGGTTTGATTCCTGGCCTTGGGACATGACTGAAATACACCTAGCCCTCAATTAATGCCCCAGCACCGAGTTTAGGGATGCATGTGCACTTCATTGCACCTTAGTGTGTTGTTCACCTGGTGTTTATCCACTGGTGTGTTCACTGTTGTGTGGAGGTATGTGGACCTAAAATGTGGGTAAAATTCCATGTGTGCATAAGCATTAAAAAGCCAAAAATAATATATATATATATATATATATATATATATATATATATATATATGCATAACACTTCAATACCCTTCTGCCCAGTGTGCTCTGGCAGTGATTCTCAACCCCCTAATGCCAAGTTGCCCCTAGCAACAAGAAGTTCCAACCAATTACCCCCAAGGGGGTGATCAATTATAAATGGTACCAAAATAAGGTCTGTTTCACTGTTAAAATAATATACAGTCAGAAAGCCCCTGAACATCATTGTGTATCCCCTGGGATACTAATGATAAATTGTGCTCTATGGGATATTAACCTATAGCACAACTATAAACTAGCACAGCTTGAACTAGAGCCCAGGTCACCACAAACTATATGACTATCACAGTGGCCAATCTGGTCCTGCACACACCCGTGATACTAAACATGTGCTGCAGGCACCTGGTGCTAGTGGCCTATAAAAGGAGGCACAGGAAAGATGCCTGCAGATCTTCATCTCCATACCACGGCCCTGTTCCAGGACGCACCAGAACCCTATACACCCAACTCTGTTCCTGCAAGCAGCGGAATCCTGCACACCTAGCTCTGTTCCTGCATTCACCTGAACTCTGAACAGCCAACTCTGTTTTTGCACTTACCTGGACTTTGAGCTTCTCATCTCTGCTCCTGCACTCATGCAATCCATATCAAACTTTTGGCCCAGCACTTGTCATCAGTAGCTGTGGGACCCTGGTCAAAACCTGACTTGTCAGCAGACTCCCCACACTGAAGCTGCCTTGTGGCGTAGTACTGCAGACATTCCCAACTCAGCCAGCGTTAACCCCCTCTTGCCTTTCAACTCCTGAGTTCCAGTTTTGCAATTCATCATGCAATTCATCATTACCTGACACTCTGGCCTTCCCCTCTGCTGCGTTTTGCCTGTAAACACTTCCAGGGGAAGCCACGGGTGTACAGCTATCAGTAGTCTATGTATACATTGGCTGATCCACAACAAGCTACGTGACAATGACGCTAGTGATAAGTGTCATGCAGGCTGGCAGACACATTGGCGCGGACTGTTTTTTGTTTATTAAATTGCATCGAGTGCCAATGAGATTAAATATTGGCGCTGACTGGCATTGACTGGCACTGATGCTTGATAAATCAGGCTCTAAATTCTGGTTGAATTTGCCGTTGACCCAACACTAATTGTCAGCTCAAGGTCCCGTCAATGTTGATCCTCTGAGTTACAGCTAAGATATGGAGTGGGACTAATGCACACTTTGCTGGGCCAACATAAGCCATGTATTTTAACCCACAGCATGATATGCTATCACTATAATGGGGTGGCTTCCAGACTTCTGTAGGAAACCTGGAATTACTCGGATCCTTTAGGCAGCCACACAGTGCAGCATTAGAGCAGTAACTACTAACATGATCAATCTTTCTTTTCTTTTTAACCTTCCTTCATTTTTTTCATTATTGCTAGATGAATTTGTTTTCTGAACACAAAAGTTCTTGAACACATTCTCTCTATCTAGTAAAGTGTATTCAGCTTCTGGGAGTCTCGTTAGGGTTGGTGGTCCTTAGTAGTTCTTCTAATTAAGGCACTGGCAAGAGATTAAACAGTAGCGCACACTGTGATCGCCACCTGCTCCCTTTCCTTATGTGATGTTTTTGGCAGATGACAGACACTAGCTGATCCAAATCCGACTATTTATAGACACACAAAACAGTTTGCTGTCAATATTGTCACATAAACGGACTGAAGCAAACGTGCGCGAGGACCTCTTCCTGCCCAGCTGCCGTTACATCACGCTGCACAATACGGTGATGCTGGGTGTATGATGGGCTCTCAGCGGCAGTTGGTGAAAAAGATGCTGAGACCATAGCACTTCAAAACGTTCCAGGGAAAATACACCCCTCAACATCAAAACTGCAACACCAAGAAGGCCCGAAGGCTCTGCAAATTGGGGGAGCAGCAGGTGATCCGCGAGTGCCTAGCTCCAATATGTGAAATACAGGAGAGACATACAGTAAAGCTGCGTTAAAAGCACTGTTTGTGTAGCAATATAGCAAGCTCAAACATCTTATCCGGTGGCGTGAGATGATTAGGTCACCCCTCCTGGTCATTGCCAGTTATCACCAATGGCTGAAATTTGAAAGTGATGGAATCATAGGATGATAAAAGTAATATACAATTAGAGCAGTCCAAAGCCCACTGAACTGGTAAAATGAATTTAGCTATACCTTCCAAATTTTCAAGGTGGGAAAGAGGGACAATTTTTAAATAAAGCCCCCGCCCCCCTTACTGAGGGGTGGATAACAGTTACAATAATATAGACACTTTGAGTGGGCAAATGAATCATTTATTGATGCAGATCTGCAGTTTACACCTCAAGAAAGGAGCATGTGCCAAGCATGTGAAATTTACGTGGCTGCTTCTCCTACCGTTAAATGTCAGCCACGTAAAATAAATGTGCCTGGTGTTTCCCCGGGTTACAGTGAAAAAAAATGCTAACTTCTGTTCAGGACTGGGGTCTCCTCTTCCTCAGACGGACCTCCTATCGCCAGGCCAGGCCAAGGATTGGTGTTCTCTGCCCTGTGCACCAGCTGATGTCAGCTCACTTGGAGAGTGTGAAAGGTTCCTCTCTTCAGCAGACATCAGTAGGAGAAGCTGGGAATGAGCATCACAAGTGGGTGCAGGGGACTCTGCCCTGTCTCCTCCTTCCGCTGGTCACCTCTAGACTGCGATAGTAATGATCCGGCACCCTGGGGCATCACCTGGAGATAAGTAGTAAAAATAAAAAAAAAATGAATAAAGGTCTGTGTCTGTTTTTCACATTTAACCCGTTGTGTAATTGAAACCAGTTTACAGGGCTGGAGGGGCTGGTCACCTGCCAGAAAGCGGGTGACTTGCCAAAATTCCCGCCCTATTATCTGCATCCCCAAAGCCCAGGGGGGTGCAGAAGCGCTTCAGCCCATGTGGGCTATTTGGGCTTGTAGCCTTGAGGGCTGGGGGCTGGCCGCTCAGCTTCCGCTCCTTGGTCTACCAGCCTACATAGCTGGTGTCCACCCTGGTTTTGCTGGTAAGGGTAGACCCCACACAATTTTTTTTTAGACCCCCACTCCGTTTTTTAAAAACAATTTAAGGGTTTATCCCTTGATATTGCACATTGTAGTTGGAGATCTCATAAAACGCTCTTTTCAGTTTGGGGTGTATCCTGTGGTGCTGTTGTAATTGGGAAAAATGGGGCTCCACAATTGTTTTTTTTGAAAAACATAAATTTTTATGTTAAAAAAGCTATTACATTGAAAACTGAAACAATTACAAACAAGACATTTGATATTTAAGTCCAAACTCTGATGAAAGAACCAATATATTTTCCTGGAAATTCCAGCAAAAATCACAGTTAAACATATATAATGCAAAATGCTTAAAATGCCCTGGCAACAGAAGGTGACAAAAGCTCTAGGTAGGTTGGCAGTCAAAGGGTTAAATGGATATTTTTGCCCACTGAATTGTCTTGGAACACTAAATTGTTGCTGGCTCTTCCCACTGGGCCCTACATCATCATGCCTTCCTGTAGCCCCAGAGATACACCTTGGGAGTTTGCGCAACTCTGGTCCTTGGCCAGATCTGAACGTGCTGTGGCTTTGCCTTGAGAGTGCCTTAGAGGGGAAACTGTGAGATCTATGCTGCGGCAATGTGAGATGGCAAGATATCGGTCATTGTATAGGTGCGGCTTCCGGCTAAAACCGTGGAGACATTTGAAAATTGCCAAAATGTATTCTTGTTAAAAATGTGGGTTTTGGTCTGCTTTAGTACCTTCCCGAAGTTCTGTAATAATGAGTACTTTTTCCCATAGACCTAATTATTGAAATAAAATAGTTGTAGAATTAAAGGGAGGCCTTAACTTACCTATTTACCTCTTTATTCTAAAGCAGCTTGACTAACACAACTAACGTCCTGGCAATAGATCCACCAGAGGTGCCATGGATGCAAATTGAGGAATGTGCTATAAAATAAGATTATCAATGTCATACTCGTACAACGGCCTAACTACTGAAAAAGCCTATAACCCTTTCACTGCCAGCTGAACTAGAGATTTTTTTCACCCTCTGTTGCCAAACCATTTTTCACCATTGTGCGCTGTACAGTACATGTTTTACTGTGATTCTTGCAGGAATTTCCATGGATTTTCTTAAAAATGATTTTATATATATTGGCAGCATTTGGTCTTTTAAAAATTTGTCACATTTAAAAAAAAAAAAATGTGATTTTTTCAGAAATGCATATTGTGTGTAGAAGCTTCTTTCCTCCTGATTACAACGGTACCACATACATATCAGTAGACACCTGTTTCTGCCCAGGAGACATCGCAAACTTAAAAGAGCGCATTATGAGACTTGGGGTTAAACCCTTATAAAAATTGGCGTGGGGTCCCTCCTACCCTGCAAAACCAGCCCAGGCACCTGTAATGGGGGCTGGTAGACCAGGGCACAGAGGCTACCAGCCCAGGCTCTTCTGCATCCCCCCCCCCCCCCCGAGCTTTGGAAATGCAGGTAATGGGATGGCAAGTCGCCCACTTGAATGCTTGTGCTTGGCAGTTAAAGGAATACAGAAGGCAAAGGCAGTTGTTACATCATTGCATCAGGCTACATCTGGCACTGTCCTAAACTGTTTTCCGTTTATAAATTGAAGAAGAAATGGTCGAGATATCAAGGTTTACAGTTTCACTTTATGATTTATATTTTGAAATATGTGGCTGTGGCCCATGGCTTTGTGATGTCGTATAATAATCAGCATAATGGGCGGGGTCTGTAGGCCAGGCATTCTCATCACCCTGGCTGTTCTCCCTCGCTCCCTGTGTGCACAGTCTGATGACGAGGAGCTTTAGACCACCAGCTTAGACCTATGATTGGTGGTCTATGGCAAAGGAATTCAGGGGGAGTACTCGTTGCCTTGCTTCTACTTTCAGAAGCAGCTGTGTTCTGACAGGAAGAGAGAGCGCAGCCATGATGAGGTGAGCTGCTGAATGACTGTTTATGCACTTTGCCTACAGAGTCCCTTTAATCAATATTCTCAGTTAAGTGGACCAAAAGCCCCTAAAACTAGTCATTCTATTTTGCCATCCCAGGTACATTTGGATGTTTTCCTTAATCCTGCATGGTAGTCCTGTTATAGTGATTTTAATTTTCCCCAGGTATGCCATTTGTATGTCATTGGTTTCTGACAGAACACGATTTTTCTAAACTAGCTGTTTAAGCCCCCCATCCCCGCAATCTCATTCTTGGAGCAATACAACCTATTGAACATATTGTTAGAAGGAAGTTTCATTCTCCCCCAATTTTTCCTTTGAAGCCAAAACCGTTTGTGAGTATTTCATCCAATTCATTGCCAGGACACTTATTCAAGAAGCCCTAGCGCCATGTAGAGCCAGGTGATTTTCTACTGCGCCACCAACAAGTCATAATTATGATGAGAACATTTTTTTAGCACCTCTCCTAGCGCCATGTAGCATTCCATGTATCAAGAGGGCCGGGTGTTTAGTTAGTGACGGCGCTGTGTTTCCTACAGCGCCACATCACGAGGTGATCAGTGTCGTTCTCCCATAGACTTCAATTTGCCATTCCAGTTATTTCATTTTTGGTGACTTCTGGTTAGCGTTTTTTTATTTTTTTTTTGTGCTCAAGTGTCACGGGATCCCTGGCCTGTTGAGAATTTTTTTTTGTTCATTATTGTACTTAGGTTACCCACGGCTAACTTGCGTTTTTATGCCTGCCAATCATGTGTCATGTTATTTGTATGTCCCCAATGTCATTCCATGTGTTTTTGCATGGTCACTGTGCTGCCATCCTTGTTTAGTCTTTTTCTGTATTGCACCTGGCGCTGTATGTCTGAGTGTTACGGCTTTAGAGCACCAGTGTTGGCGCTGCAGTTTTACATGTGACTTTACCTGTCACTATCTCCATTGAAAAATGATCAAGCAAAGGTACAGCGCCACATATTCTTCAGCGCTAAATACTAGCAGCGCTGTCTGCCGGGGTTGCGACTGAGGCGCTAATAGCGTCTCTCCGCAGATGCACAATTGGTGCTTGTAATAAATAGGGCTCAAAGGGGAGTTGATACATGGCTTTTTTTTAAATTTTTTGAAATATAGCCTTTTATGGGACGTGGTTGGTCCACTTTAAATCTTTACTACAAAATATAGGCATATGATTTTTCAGTTTACCAATGATGTTTACAGCAATGTATATGAATAAGAAGAACAGAACATTGACTGCATTTATTGTAAAGTTGCAGGAAAAATAAAGTTGAATAAAAAAATAATGGCTATCATTTGTTTTACTGCATTGGAAGTAATTATTTCATTGGATGAATGATGCATAGTGATCCATTCTGTCCTGAAAATGAAATTAGACATCAAATCTTAAACCGGACCAACAACTGTTTGTGGTCCCGCAAACAGCGAATAAGAACTAGCCCGGGGGGGCATCCCCACCCTCGAACATAACCCCCCAGAACGCAAGATCTCCTTACCTTCAACTTTGGGAAAGGAATCCCGCAATTGTCCACTGGGAGGTCACATGGGTGGGGCGTTCCACTGGCCGGTGCCGAGGACGCGACCATGGCCCACGTGACCGCTCATTGCAGGACTCCTTTTCTGATGTTGAAGGTAATGAGATCGGGCTCCAGCATTCTGGATGTCCCCACAAGCTTGTACTTATTTGCTGTCTGCGGGACCAACACCCATTAAAGAAAAATGGGTGCTGGTCCAGTTTAAGCCTAAGGCATCAAACAGTCTTGACACAAACCATCACAACGGGTTTGCACCACATTGGACTATGAGCCACATGTCCAACTGCAGGTGTTCAAATGTCTATACGCCACCAATTTCAAAGGATGTTTTGCTTTTGATGTCCTCCTGTTGTATTAGATACAATGATAATCTCAGACAAGTCCATAAAGAGGCCTTCACAAGATAACTTCATACATGTCCTTTTCACTGGGTTATAGTTTGATGTGGCATAATGTACAGTAGCCAGGGTATGCTCACTACTTAAAAAGAATTACTAAGATTTTAGTAACCCTGCAGCCACCCTGCCCTCCCCTTGTGGTAAGCCCGATTTAGGTGTTAAAAAAATAAAACAAGTCACCTGATCACTGTAATCCTCCCTTGATTGAGTGACAGTTGGACTTGAGTGAATGGCCAGTACAGTCATACTGCTGCACGGGATTGGATGGCAGACCTGCCACTCAGTGTGTTCTCTCCAGAATGGCTGTGCCTAGGATATGAGATGCTGGGGATCCCTGAACTTCCACTTAATACCCTAATATTGATTTGGTTGTGGAACCAGTGGCGTTACAATTTCTCCAGGAGTAGAAGCAAGTGAATCAATTCCTAAAAATCGTAATACACTCTGAGCAGGGCTGGATTGAGCGTGGTGGAGGCCCCCGGGGCACAAAATCTGGTGGAGGCC
This sequence comes from Gastrophryne carolinensis, assembly GCA_027917425.1. Taxonomy (NCBI): domain Eukaryota; kingdom Metazoa; phylum Chordata; class Amphibia; order Anura; family Microhylidae; genus Gastrophryne; species Gastrophryne carolinensis. The sequence goes on from CM051241.1 coordinate 98,740,469, forward strand.
CCAGGTACGGTATTTTTTTTTCCTTGAAAAAAAATAGTTCAGTCATGTAACTGATTGATGGTTGTCTGGCACCCACCCACTTACTGAAACATCAGATCGAGTCCCTTGTGCCACTCTTGTGTGGGTGCGTGCTGCTTGGGAACTCCTGCTTTGCCATTCTGGGTGGGGGGTAGTGTAGTCACCCAGCTGGTTCAGCAGGAAACAGTTCCCTGCATTGAGCTGCCAGCGGCTGTGCTTGGTGGCTTATGTGCAGTGACAGCTCTGCCCCCATCACTGAAGTGTTGCTGCCAGCATCTTTGCTGCTCTAGACTCTCCGTCCTGCCCTGTGGTGGTTTTGGCTGCAAAGCTTGCACAGGCGTGCCCCCACTGCCGCTGATAGCTTTGTTGCTGGCCCCGTGGCCCGTCAGACCAAAGACTCCTGTACCAGACCATAACCCAAAGGTTGGTGGAGGCCCCCGGGTGCACTCCCCTTCCCTAATCTATAGTCAAGGAGGAGCCAGGGTGTCCGCACTATAAAAGATAGGGAAATATAGGGGAAGTGCTCTTGTGCTGTCTCTAAATGGGCAATCATATAAGAAGGTGGCTGAAATCCCTTATATTTACTTGTGTCTTTAAACATCACTCGTGCAGATATGTCTTTCCTCACCTTAGCTTAGCACCTCCATTTTCTCACGAAATCTATACATCTCAATTGGGTTGATTCATGGTCGTGCACTGCTGACTTTGCATGCGCTATGTGGAGCACCAAATTGCCATCCAGCTTCCGCATGGTTCATGGTCATCAAAACAGGATGCGCATTTTTTTCTGCGCCAATTTGCGTTGGCCAATGCACCAATTTGCACTTGGAATTTCCGCTATCACCATTTTAGTGCACCAAACTCTCTCCAGTGCCTGAGTTATGGTATGTTTAGGGGGTAAAAAGCAAATGTATTTGAACATTATTCTAGAAGCAAAATACTGGTCATACACAGAATTTAAAGATTACAGACAACTTAAGTCACAATCAGAAGCTTATTCACTACATACAAGAAAGTTACTAGTTACATCAAAATCTGTAGGCAGAAAATTCCAAACACAAGGTTTCCACACCTCGCTGAACAGCTCCAAAGTCCCATTGTGAATAGCGCCCATTTTTTCCATGGCCATAATGCAGTTAACCTTGTTTTTAAAGGCGTTAAAGCTCAAGGTGGGGGACCTCCAAGCCCCAGCTATCACAAGCTTTGCCCCTGATAGGATATAATACATCAACGGCTTTTTCAGTCTAGAACTGTGGGGGATTGGGGCGTTGAGGAGAGCTATCCAAGGGTCTCTGACCACAGATCTACCACATACCTTGCTGAGAACTCTAAAGATTATTGACCAAAATCCCCTAACTACTGGGCAATCTCACCGCACAATGCGGTACGATCCCGGGGAGAGGCAAAAATGTGGATATTAGGCCCCAAAGTTTAGCAAAAAATCAAATAATAAGAAATTGATAGTTAAATTATTAAGCATTAATATGCAAGACAAACAGGGGAGGGAGCTTTAAAGAGAGCATTGGGCCAAAAAACATTAAGGGTTAACTAGAATCAAAATATCCATCACCAAGACCATAGGGAACAGCAGTAACTTAAGCGCTTAGCCAGCCAAATGTGCATGGGGTGGGGCCTTTTGCACTTCAAAACTGCAGATTTTCCTTGCGGAAGGTGCAAATTGGCGCAAGGAGACTCCTAACCTATATGGCCTGTCTGTGGTATAGGTGAGCTAAACTCCTAACTGCCTATATGGCCTGTCTGTGGTATAGGTGAGCAGAACTCCTAACTGCCTATATGGCCTGTCTGTGGTATAGGTGAGCTAAACTCCTAACTGCCTATATGGCCTGTCTGTGGTATAGGTGAGCTAAACTCCTAACTGCCTATATGGCCTGTCTGTGGTATAGGTGAGCTAAACTCCTAACTGCCTATATGGCCTGTCTGTGGTGTAGGTGAGCAGAACTCCTAACTGCCTATATGGCCTGTCTGTGGTATAGGTGAGCAGAACTCCTAACTGCCTATATGGCCTGTCTGTGGTATAGGTGAGCTAAACTCCTAACTGCCTATATGGCCTGTCTGTGGTATAGGTGAGCTAAACTCCTAACCGCCTATATGGCCTGTCTGTGGTATAGGTGAGCTAAACTCCTAACCACCTATATGGCCTGTCTGTGGTGTAGGTGAGCAGAACTCCTAACTGCCTATATGGCCTGTCTGTGGTATAGGTGAGCTAAACTCCTAACTGCCTATATGGCCTGTCTGTGGTATAGGTGAGCTAAACTCCTAACTGCCTATATGGCCTGTCTGTGGTGTAGGTGAGCAGAACTCCTAACTGCCTATATGGCCTGTCTGTGGTATAGGTGAGCAGAACTCCTAACTGCCTATATGGCCTGTCTGTGGTATAGGTGAGCTAAACTCCTAACTGCCTATATGGCCTGTCTGTGGTATAGGTGAGCTAAACTCCTAACCACCTATATGGCCGGTCTGTGTTATAGGTGAGCAGAACTCCTAACTGCCTATATGGCCTGCCTGTGGTATAGGTGAGCTAAACTTCTAACTGCCTATATGGCCTGTCTGTGATATAGGTGAGCAGAACTCCTAACTGCCTATATGGCCTGTCTGTGGTATAGGTGAGCTAAACTCCTAACTGCCTATATGGCCTGTCTGTGGTATAGGTGAGCTAAACTTCTAACTGCCTATATGGCCTGTCTGTGGTATAGGTGACTAGAACTCCTAACTGCCTATATGGCTTGCCTGTGATATAGGTGAGCTAAACTCCTAACCGCCTATATGGCCTGTCTGTGGTATAGGTGTGCTAGATTCCTATATGGCCTGTCTGAGGTATAGGTGAGCTAGACCCCTAACAGCCTATATGGCCTGTCTATGGTATAGGTGTGCTAGATTACTAACAGCCTATATGGCCTGTCTGTGGTATAGGTAAGCTAGATTCCTAACAGCCTATATGGCCTGTCTATGGTATAGGTGTGCTAGATTCCTAACAGCCTATATGGACTGTCTGTGGTATAGGTGAGCTAAATTCCTAACAGCCTATATGGCATGTCTATGGTATAGGTGTGCTAGATTCCTAACCGCCTATATGGCCTGTCTGTGGTATAGGTGTGCTAGACTCCCAACCGCCTATAAGGCCTGTCTATGGTATAGGCATGCCAGACTCCTAACCGCCTATATGGCCTGTCTGTGGTATAGGTGTGCTAGACTCCCAACCGCCTATATGGCCTGTCTGTGGTATAGGTGTGGTAGACTCCTAACAGCCTATATGGCCTGTCTGTGGTATAGGTGTGCTAGACTCCTAACAGCCTATATGGCCTGTCTCCTTAGCTGTATCCTTATTTCCCACAGCAGATGGTAGCTATAATTCCATATGACTGATCACTAAATATTATTAATGATATAAAGCAATGTTCACACATTTTTCACGCTGCAGATTTTTTTTTTTCTGCCCGGCATCAGTTTTGCAGCGTGCGGTGTGTCAGATGTTTGTGGGATATATAGCCGGATGGCGCTTCTCGCCGGCCTGTAACATCTGCTTCGGGGGCCTGGAACACGATTTCCCAGTAACTGACTCATTTGAAATAAAATTGCTGTAGGGGAACAATCTGGAGAAACTGTGAAATAAATGCTGCAGTTAGCCCGGGAGCGGCTGGTAACTTTAGCCCTGGATGTGCTCACACGTCAGCGATTCGTCTTCTCAAAAATACATCCTGTGATAACTGGGAATAAAGCAACACATCACCCGGCATTCTGGAATGACCTTCACTTCCCATCTACGCTCTGCAGATGCCATTTATGAGAGATAGGTGAAATTGCTGTAAAAATAAATTGCATATAAAGGATTGGGAGCAGATCGAACTGTGGATTATATTGTTTCAAAAGAATTTGTTACTAGTTTGTTTAAAGGAAAACGTATTGTGGACTCGCGGAGGCAGAGTGCATAATCATTCAGCAGCTCACCTCCTAATGACCGTCCTCTCCTTTACAGTCAAAACACAACTGCTTCTGGAAGTAGAAACAAGACACAGAGTAGTGGCACAATACTAAAATGATTTTCCATGGACCACCAATCATATGGCTTGACTGGTGGTCTATAGGTCAGCTCAGCAAAAATGAACACACTAGTATTCCGCAGCCTGAGCCATCCTTCCATTCAGCCTCTCTCTCCTCCTTGAGCCTTCCACCCTCACCAAAATCAATCCACATTGCACCTTGCATTTGATTCCCCTGTGACTGCCTGTGTGCTTGTGGTTGTGATTAAGTGTAGTAATCACAGCTTTGAAACAAGACAATAGAGCCTGCACCCCTCCCTTCACTATTGATCATTAGACGATGGACACTGTGGATTAGAAATTACTCCAGTATATATAAACTGATGTTGATGATCCAATGTGTAAGAACACTAGCAACAGAGAGAGAGGGTGTCTGAAGCATAATATTGGGCTTTTACAGACCCCGCCCATTATGTTTATTATTATGCAGCATTACAGCTCCAAGAGCTGCTCCCACTGCTTAAACCGGACCTTCACCCTGAATAAGAGCAAAACTTTTTATGTTTCCCTGCCCTGTACATACAGATTGCCCACATTAAAAATCATCCTGCCTGCACCTACTGCATTTTCTGAGCTTTTAAACATCAAAAATGATGGCCCGTGGAAACTCAGGCTGCCTGCAAATAGGAAGTGTCTTCTTACTGTGCCGCTCTGCATTCATTCTGGGATCGGTGCCCTTTCCCTGACCCCAACTCTGCTCTGTCTTTGCAAAGCACAGCTATAACCCCGCCCTCGCAGTTTTCACACCTCGTCTCTCCTCAGTATATGATGCACCCGTATCCTTGAGTCATAAACAGAGTATATGACCTAAAAGATACAATACTCTAAAGTGTGCAGATTTCACATAGGGTCATCCAATTTCTACTCTCTGTGACATCCCAAACTAAGATGCCCCACTATGCTAAACCCCATTAAATAGCAGCACCCACGCACCTAACTCCAGACAGCCATTTGTAATTGACCAGCCCAGGAATGCCCCCAGCTAGAGGTGAGCGGGGATGCAACCCTTCAGCTTCCTAGCGGCTATAATGTCACAGCATCTTGCATAACTGAATGGAGCCGAGTGCGCTGACCCACGTAAGTGTGGCTTCCCTGTGCACTGTGTTAAACAGCCCCTCACTTGTCACAGCCTGCCCGTCGAGTGCCGTTATTTATTTTTTTAAACAAAAAAGTTGCCACTGACCTGACCCAGTTTCTGGGGGCCCCCTGTCAGGTGGGAGCCCCATGCATTTGCTTGGTTTGCTTGATAGTTAAGCACGTGTGCGTTCCCCTCACACTGCGTTACTCTACACTATCGATTTTAAATGGATGAAAACCCAGGATTTTAACTATACTGGATTTTGGTCCTTGCCTCCGGGGCACCCCGCTGTGCTGTGTGAAACTCCCTAGGTCGCCCAAACAAACTCACCTCTTCCCGGTCCTATTGCCTGTGCGTGGCTGCTCGTCCAATCAGCGTGCTCGGATCTGCTTGAGCCCCTCGTCCAGGAGCTCATCTAAGGTGAGCCAGTCCGAGTGCTCTGGCAGTCGCATCCCCCACTTTCCTCCAACAGGGAGCGTGCCCTGCTAGGATAGCGGGGATGTGGTCGCCGCCGCTCGCGTATGCACCACTGGACCGGGAAAAAAGGTGAATTTATGGGTGACCTGACACTGCGGGGCATCCTGATTCTGGATGCCCTGGGGGGGGGGGCATCAGGCATCCAAGTGGAGTCTCCAGGAAAGTGCAAAGAGTGAAGGGGCTGGGAGGCCCTGCTCCCCGATCAGCACTGTCAAAGCAACAAAAATGGAAATAAAGAAATAAAATCCTGAATCTCTTCACAGTCCCATCGACTGCAAGAAAAGAACTTAGGTTATCAGGCCACAGTCTGCTCTATATGGAAGGGGCTTAATTTGTTTTTTTTGCAGTCCCCACCTACGGCTGAAGTTAACCGGCGCGTTGCTGATGCTGATGCTGGTGCCCCGGGATGGAAAGGACAGGAGAGCATATTAAGCAATAAACATTAAAAAAATTGTCAAAGCTAAGTGCCCATGGCCTCCCCCCCCACCTCAGTTGGGTGCACACCTCAAAGGCTGGCCCTGGTCATTGAACCTGTATTAACGGAAACCTATTGCGTGATTCCGGTGATAGTGACATCAGCCGAGGCCACGTAATACAAGTTTGCTCGCAGTAACATTAGAAATTGATAGAATTATAATTCCGCTCCCCTTGTGCTGTTTGGGAACAGGTTGGTCGAAGAGACATTAGAACTTGTCTGTAATCGTTTCTCTTGGGAATGGAGAGAATTGGAGGCCTACAAGCACTTATAGAGATGTAACATCAAAGCGCTCAGTGTTTATTGGCTCCAACGTCCTCCCGCGGATCTCTGCTTTGTGGCATTAATGAAACATTCATCATGTTGAGTAAATGAGGTAATTATTGTAACCAACTCGTAAATAATTCCCATTTAATTATTGCCAAAGGAGAAGTGAAAAGTGTAAACACACTTGACATTTGGGTGTAATTCATGACTGTGCACTGCGTTTGTATCATGAGATCTACATCAATTAGTGACCGCTTTTGATTAAATCATTTTGCAATTATGGCAGCACAGGCGGGGGTGTGCATTGTATCAGAAGATTCAGGGATTGCAACTTTGCTTAAAGGACCCTAAGGCAGACCAGTCCAAAATCTCATAGCAGCCCTGCAGCAACCCCAACCCACCAGGCATCACAATTTGAGATGACCACCAGCTGGAGGTCCACCAGACATCAGCGATCATGTTGTTTACCTTTCCACATGATCGCTGCCAGCCAGTGGGGTTTTCCTGAGTGGGTTTTCTGGCTGTGTGCATATTGGTCCACTGTAATAGGTTTTCTACTTAGTTGGCGGGATGCCCTACTTGCAGAGAATAACATTACTAGCTATGGCTACTAGACCACTGGAAAGAGATTTTCTTTAATATACAGGCTGAACTGAATAAACTTAATGAGAAACTGTCACGGTTCACTTTCCTAGGGTCCAGTCTCCAGTGTGGGCTCGGGCAGCGGGTCGGGCTTTCCTCCGCCCTCGAGCAGCTTGAGTGTCGCCAAGCGCTACCGCCTCCTACCGCTTCCAGCTGCGTTCCCCGCTCCTCTGGTTGCGCTGCACACAGCGTGGCTGACTGAGCCAATCACATCAAAACTTACTTTGGGCAAACGCTCTAAAGATTAATCTATGCAATCAGTTCATATGTTGTTTGAGCACCAATCAGCCTATTCCCTTCTGTCCAATCCCATCAGTTCATGTCCTATAAAGATCTTCCCTCCACACTCTCTCACTGCCCATGCTGGGTGTGATACTCACTGCTGGGTGTGATATTCCTGAGACTACAGTATTGTTTATCTGTTGCTGACCTTGCTATCCTGACTATTCCTGATTGCTGTCTGTACCGATCCCCGGCCTGAATTACTACAAAATCTGTCTAATCCCTGGTGCCGTGAAGCTCTCTGATCTCCTGGTTTGACCCTTGGTGTGACCTTTGATCTTGCCTGTATTCACCCTCGGAGTTGCTTTTACCAGATGTGTAATCTGAATTTACCTCGGCTACCCTATTACGCCCAGTCTTCCCTTCGGTCCATCCGTCTTCACCCCTGTGAGTTTACATCCTTTGAGCTAACAAGCCCTGGGGGCAACTGTGTCCGGCGAGGCGTTTTAAGCATCCCAGCAAATGGGGGCTTGGCTAAAGGCGAAGCTAGCTGCGGAGATTGGGGGTTGTAGGCTCACAAAGAAGACGGATGCCCCCGGGGTTTGAACATTGGTTCCAATTCCCACTATCCAATTCACGATACTCTACGATGTGTAACCCCCTGGCTCGCCCATTCCACTCACCCATTTTTGGAGCCCTCAGCACCGTGACCGCATCCCCACTCACCTCTAGCTGTAGAGTGTACCCACGCCTTTCTTTCTGAATAGCCCACAGCTAAAGGTGAGCAGGGGAAGCAGCTGGCGGGGCACTCTTCTCTGTGGTATGAAAGCCTCCCTACACTGGCAGGCCCAGATTATCTTGGTGATGCCAAAGGGAGCCCCTACCCTGGCAGACCTTTAGAGAGGGCACCATCCAGCAACAGATGAAGTGATATTCTCCAATCTTTTTGTTCTCTTTTTACTGTTTGTGAGCTGGTAAGGGGTCCAATTGCCCCCTATACCAGTTCACAGGGTAGTGATTGCCGGCATGCCACCCGCCGATGATAATTTGACCTTGATCTTGATCCAAGATAGTGTGATCAAGAGCGAATCTGCAAGATCCAAATTAAATCTAACTTCTGCCGGGAACCGATGCCCATCAACACTCCCCACTAGCTCCTAGTGCACATCTGACCTTCCACCACTAACAGTATATTAACTATGGATGCTCGAGTGATGCATACTCAGCAGCCAATCAATAAGTCAATTTGCTTCCCCATGACTGGCGGTATGGATAAGCACCAAAACTGAGCAGAGAGCTTGGTATCAACAATGGAGCGGATTGTACCACAACCAGACCCACTTGGCCCCTAGGATTATGAGTGATCAGGCCTGAGGGATAGCAGGAAAGTTGTGTTTTACTTTCAGAGAGGTTAACTTTCCTCCCACCCACTGAGCCCCTATTTGAGCATTAGTTATACTTGCCTGGCCCACAATCCCATCACCCATAGGTGACCACCCTATCTGCAAAGGTACTCACTGAGCCCCTATTTGAGAATGAGTTGTACTTTCCTGACCTAATCCCATCGCCCGTAGGTGACCACCGTCACTTCTCACCATTACTCACCAGCATCCCTCCCCCTGCTTGCAGCTGTTTTAGAACCTCCATCTGGAAGACAGAAGTGTATTCAAAATTTGGAGCCAGATGAACAAAGATCAGGTGGGACAGCTCACTGCTCTGTGCATTAGACCAAACTGAAAGTCTGAGGGGGAGACAAGAATTTGTAGCTTGACACAAAAAATTGTGTCACTAAAATGTTTAAATGATTTGTTGGGTGGATGGTAAGTAGAGTGGTCTTCATTCTTTTGCCCTCTTGAATTTGGTTCCCTGCACACTAGCCAGCCCCGACTTACTTAAGAACTGAGACACTAAAAACACTGATGTACTGTAAGTCAGAGGACAGAAAAATGGTAATGTGCCAGGAACCAGGGCTATGTGGGATCATGTCTCCGAGGGTATTTTATTTTAGGTTTGTATTGTGTTTGTATTCCAAAAAACTGCATTACATCTTTAGAAGTCAGGTGAAAGACATTAATAAAGTGTTTGGCAAGTTAAAAAAATATCAGTAGCTTACCTTACATTGAGTGGCTCAAGTGCTGTGATTCCTCCTCTGTTGGTCCCCATAGTGAGGAAATCACTTCCTCATTCAGCTTTCAGTTCCCACCCTGCTGAGCTGGTCCTTCAATCAACCTTCAGTGGACCAAGAATGGAAACACCTCCCACTCCTTGCCCAGACATCCTGATTGGCTGCCTCTCTCTGCAGCTATGAAACCCCGCCCTCCTCCATCCTCTCTGGCCACACTATCTGCTGGCAGGCTGGAGACGCTCTTAGCCTACAGCATCTCTAACCCCTATTTTCTGATCACACTATGTGCTGGCAGTAATAACTAGAGGCACAACAATGTATCTATTTTTATTATGATCTATGTAAATCATAGTGTGCTTACATCACATCGCTGTTGCCACACCCACTGTTTTTCCTCATTTTTTTCTGCATCTCCAATGCTGTAATCCTTTTAGCGATAAGAAGCAGGTGAACCTAGTACACACAGGAGGATGGTCAGGAAGCCGGGGTTGTATACAGGATATCAGTCCGATCAACCTAACAGCACAGAGAGATGGAGCCGATGGATGGTCAGGGATAGCCAAAGGTCAAACCGTGTAATATAGTCAGTTCTGTTACACAAAGGAGTCGAGTCAGAGCCAGATTAGAATTCTCACTCCTTTTTTAGGAGAGAAAACTGCCATTGGCATTTCATTATCTACCTGGTGTAAATTTTCACCTGGCTCTGAATCAGCCCAAGGCAGGCAATGAAAATCAATGGTGGTTTTCTCTCCTAAAAAAAGGAGTGAGAATTCTCACCTGGCTTTGAATCGGTGGGCTCAGTGGCACCAGGACTGGCTGTGCTCCTGGTCTCCATTATAGCTCAGTGTAAGACCTCACAGGAGGAACAGGAAAATACCAGGCACTCCGATTGGCGGTGTGGGAAAAGAAAGGGCTGCTCAACATTTAAGCCCCATGTCCCACCCCTCCTATCCCGGGTCAGTTTCCACTTGCTTCGGGCAATGCCAAATGCCCCCAAAATGCACCTCTATTAATTTGGCACAAACCAAACTTCAGAAAATAAATTGTGAATCGTCCAAACCGAATTTTTGAAGTCATCTCTACTCAACACCCACTTTTAAGATAGTAGGTGTTGACCTTAAAATCCATCTCCGACCTTGTAGCCCGTGGAAACACTCCGGACTACATGGCTGGCAACGGCCAATCACGGGGCAAAATCACGGTAAGCAAAACCAGGGTTTGGGGTAATATAAATGACCCCCACTTGTCTTCATGCTTAAACTGGACCTTCAGCATCATTTATTGAAAAGCCCAACCCTTAAAAAATTATAAAATATTATATTTTAAGTTTTTAGCTGCTTACTACTGGGCTACAACTCTGTTCAGGACTCTAGGATACGGGTGTCTCCATCTTGCCTCAGAAGCATCACATACAGAGGAGAGAAGAGGGGTCAGACAGAGCAGAGTTGGGGTCAGCAAAAGGACAGCAATCCCAGAATGCAGAGCGGCACAGTCAGAAGAAACTTCCTGTCTGCAAGCAGCCTGAAACTACATGTGCCGCCATCTTGGATGTCTAAAGGGTCAGAAAACGCACTAGGTTCAGGTAGGATGATTTTTAATGTGAGCAATCTGTTTGTACAGGGCGGGGGAAACGTATAAGATAGACACTTATTTAGGGTAAAGGTCTGGTTAAAATTGCTCATTTCTGCTAAAGATTCATCTGAACACTAGCATGAATCTGGTATTTTGGGCTTTTTCTTTGTAATTAATTGTTTTCACTTTGATAAAAAAAAAAAAGTCTCTGGTTGTTTATCAGTTTAAAAATGTTCAATCTGATTTGATTAAATGTTCTCTTCCAATAAACCAGAAAAACTCCCAGGGGGGTGAATACTTTTTACAGGCTCTGTATATTAATAAGACACCAGACTAAACAGAAAATAGTCTGAGCCTCCAATATAACATTGTTCCTTATGAGCAAACCTGTTTAACTAAAATCCATAGTTCCGTCTGCGCGGGTTCCGTGACTCATCCTTAATAGCGACATCCGCGACTTACAGGATGGATTTCTTTGTCTTGATTTATGAAGGAATAGCTGGAACTTTATGGAGACTCTATCGTGTCTGCCAAACTGTTCTAAAGGGTATTTTTGGTAGCCCTTGGCCCGGCAATCATCATCATGTTGACAAGCTGCTGAAAAAATATATAATTAAGGGAGAGATTTATTGTGATATCTTTGTAAAATAGGTCGGACATTTGGAAGTCACTTTAGAAAATCTGTAGTTAGAAATGAATACTGTCAGTGTTGAATTGGCCCACCAAAGCCCCAGAACTTCCTTTGGTGGGCAATAACCAAGAGCCACCATCAGGGCAGTATAATCAATCTCCCCTCCCTGAGCCAACTAGCCAGGGCACAAGGTATAGTGGCTGGTAACCTGGTGCCTATAAGTATGAATCCAATGTTCTTTCAGTGGTGCCCGCAGTACTGAAGCACATAGGGGCTGGTTAATTGACAGGTCTAGGGGTCGGACGTTCGGCCTCTGAACCCGGCACAGTAGGGTTCAGAGGCCGAATGGCTGCCCCTAACCCTGCTGATTTACCAGCCCCTATGTGCTGCAGTGCCCGGGGACATCTCTGAAAGAACATTGGGTCCATACCAGGCTCTTCCACACAACCAACGCCCCAAGAAAAGTTGCAGGTAATAGCGTGGCGGTACCAGAATATCAGCTGCTGGTCCCAGCAGGCGGTATGCTGGCCTCCCTACTGTGTGACCTGGTAGAGGGGTCCCTTAGATCCATTACTAGTTCCCCAACCATAGTTAAAGAAAGACGTGATGCAAAACCTGTTTATTAATCTAAATTAAACAGTTCCTATTGGTCTGCGTTTTCTCCCATCCGTCCCTGCCAGGCAGGGCCCTCTTCTACGATCTGCCAGGTTGGGGGCTTCCTTATGGTCCATCAGTGGCTTCAAAACAGATGTCCCACTAGCATCTCTTGAACAAGGGAACACTTCCCTCCATCCTGCCCCCCAGGTCAGGAATAATCCCAGCCTCTGGGGAGGGACAGTTTTGTGCTACAGGGGCAGAGCCCAATGTGACTAAATACATCACTGAAGGGGAGGGGTATGAAGCAGTATTTTCTTGTGTCTCCTCCTCCATACCTCCCCTCCAGTATAAACCCTCGGCTCCTGTTATTACTTTTGGCTGGGTGCCATAACGGGAGGAGGGGATCCTGTGTCCCTCTTCACTTCAGTCTGAAGGCCGTCTACTCTAGACACTGCCCCAGCATCAAGAAACGACCGGGCACACCCAAAGTGAATGAGTTCAAGAGGAACATCGGGGGGGAGGTTAAAACTTCCCACAAACCTCACCAATCAACTGTCCAGGGGATCCATCTTTCCGGGCGACCCTCAGATGGGCAGCGCCATTTGCATCCCATCAGGCACTGTTCGCGGTCCCTGACCTTGCGCCTGTGCCAGTGAATGGGATGCAATGGAGCTGCTGAAATCCAGCAAGACTTCACTGAGCTGCGAGATTGCTGGGACATTGACGAGCACTAAAGTCGTGCTTGTCAGTTAAGGACAGCTAAGTGGACGGCGGGGTGCGGATCAGGCTCTGAAGCAGCCGGATGTTTCAGCAGCGACATCCAAAAGGTAAGTCGGTGCCATTTTATTTTAGGTTCGATGTTCCTCTTTAAGTATAGTAAAATTTAAATTAAAAATAGACTAATTTAGTGTTATTTTTACACTACTTGGTTTCAAAGGACTATACCTATACCAGTTTAAAGGGCCAGGACGTGGCAAGCCACCTGCCCGATATGAGCAAGGGAGATTGTGGGCCAGCTCAATCTCTTACTTAGGTATGTAGGGTCCACTGAGGCCAGAACCAGCTTGCTAGGCAGCATCCATATGCAGCCTGGACCCTTAGTCATATACTGTAGAAAGGACTGTAGTGGTCCGAAATGCATCATGATGCTGTCACGTGAGTGAGATTCTGCCTTTTATAGAAACTGTGTATTTTTTTAAAGATAATTAAATGTAACGTTTTATGGAATCACCTGAGTACTGGATTTTCACTTTACTCATCTACCTGAAATATCAGCAGGTGACTTGCTGAACACCCCTGCCTCATTACCCCCACCCCAAATGGCCAGGGGAGGTGAAAAAGAGCCCAGAGCACTGGACCTGTACTGAAAGTCTTATTGCAGTACAAAACCCACCAGCGGCTGGCCTGGTATCTAAAGATTTGGTATGCCCCACTGTGTGAAACCCCCCAGGAAGTCCCAAAAACCTTGCCACGCTCCAACAGCACAGGAATGGGCTTTCGTCAAATGAGAGCCGTTGGCTATGACAATGTCATTCGGCAGGTGGCTCTCACTGTTTACAATTGGAAGCATGCGGTGCTGCATCCCAGCCCAGCCGTGGATGCAGCTTGCGCTCCCATCAATTAGAATGAGAGCCGCCTGCCGGATGACCGTATAGCAGGCGGCTCTCATTTCAACGAGAGCCTGCGCATGCGTCATTTGAGAGTGGAGTTTTTTGGGGCTTCCTGGGGGGTTTAACACAGTGGGCACCCCAATTCAGGATGCCACAGATGCACGTAACAAACCCTGGGAAAGTAATTTTCCTGGGTTTTGTTCAAATTTAAGGGCTGGTAAGGGGCCAGCAGTTTGGCCCTTGAGCACTGGCCGCCCTCAGCCCATCATTAAAAGCTCACCAAGTACCAGAAAGAGGAACTACCCCCCGAAATGTGTCACCTGTTTCTCTGGGATTGTGGGATGCTGCTATATACCATTATGTACTGATCATTGGATTTTAAAGGTAGCAATAAATTGGACATTTATGCCGCTTTCTGACTTATGCTGGACATCCATTCATCTACTCACCAAGTACCAGAAACCTTGTGTATGGAATGGAGTCTGGTCTCCAAGAGGAGATGCCTATATGAAGAGCAACCAGCACCGACATTCTGGGAAAGTCCTTTAAAACATAATCTTTACTTCATCATTAAAAGCACGCCAATGAAAGGTAATTCCTCAATGAGGGGGCGTGGCTTAATTTAACAATTGTCCCTCTTTCCCACCCTGAAAAGTGGGAAGGTATGCACTAAACCCCTGAAACAGCAGCATCTGAAGGCAATGATGTATCCCCCCTATAACAAACCACTAAGCTGAAATGCGTTAGATGGTCTAAGTAAAGGTTATGTTTTGATGGACTTTCTCAGGTTTCTCTTCATATCGGCTTACCAGCCCCTCTGCTTGGTACAAAAAAAATCTGAAAAAAAGCGTGACCCCCTCCCCGAAAGGTTTCTAGCCCAACACGCCAAGCATAGGGGCTCATACGTCACTGGAATGAAGGGGCATTGACCAGGAAATACCCCTCACAGTAAAATATTTTGTCGCATGGGGGAATACCCAGAGGCTCCTCCTCCCTTCCCGGCTCCCGGCCATTATTCCTGGCTGGGAGCCAGGATGGAAGAGGGGTGGACATGTGCCCCCCATTCAGCAGATGCTGGGGGGGTGCAGCATCTATACCAAACACAGCCACCCTTAAAACCTTCTCCAACCTCACCAATGTGCTCCCTCCCCCCTCTGGTTTTGCCCTAGGGCATTATTTACTCACCTCGCCGGGGGATCCATCTTCTTGGTCCCTCAGTTTCTGACGGGCGGCACCATCTTGCATCCCATCAGGCACTGCACGCGGCTCCCGATCTTGCGGCTGCGCAGTGCACATGAATGAGATGCAATGGAGCCACCCGAGTTCAGTACGGGACTTTTTGTCAGTTAGGGACAGCTAAGTCGGCGGCGAGGGTGAGGATCGGGCCCTGAAGCAGCTGGATGTTGCCGCAGCAGGGACATTCAAAAGGTAAGTAGGGACCCCGATCTTCCTCTTTAAAGACCCGGTGATTGATCAATAAGACCCCATTTTTATTTTGTCTCATGTCTCATTGTGACCTCTGTGATTGAACTGTTTAGGGGGTCCTGGTGACTTCTATACCAGTTCACAGGTTAGTGACATGCCGGTACTGCTGCCCTATTACCCTCAACCATCAGGGGCATCAGGGGTGTGGAAGAACCTATTGCTCATCAGAAATGAAACTCCTATCATAGGTGACCATACAATAAATAATAAAGTTTGCTAATATACATTAGTTGCTGTGGACGCAACTGACCCAGGGCGCAGTCGACTGCAGTGCAACCCCTAACCGACCCTGGTCGTTACACGACGGGCGTAAGTGGGTCACCCTGCGCAGCCCGACAAGGCGGAGGTGAGGAGTTGTCAGCAGAGGCTTTGCCCCCCCTTCAGCCCTCCTCCCTCTCTTGCTCTTGCTGTTCCCTCCCCCCTGACTTTAAAGAGGACAGTAAAAAAAATGACTAAACCAGACCAACACAAACAGTTTTCACATGCATTCCTCCCCCAGGCAATTCAGATTGCTGCACATAAAAATGTATTTACCTTTTTCCAAATCCTGCTGTGGTAAATTTTAAAAACAAAATGGTGGTCCTGCACTGCATAGTGGGGGGGTTGGGGTGGCACCACTGCTATGAGTGAGGATACTGGCAGTGTTAGCACTAGGAGCATCCCCACTCATGGGAGTGGCAGCCATTTTTCTGTGGCCCCGGCCATGAAGCATTTCAAGGGAAGACCGCCACTGACAGGAAGATATGTGCGAGGCTCAGGTAAGTGCTTCCTGCTTTTTTTATTACTTCCTGACTTCCCCTTGACAGGCGCTCCCCCTCTGTCCAGGAGGGTTAGGGGCAACAGGGTGCCCAGAGGCAGAATCAGACCCCAAAGTTCTATTTCTATTGGGACCGGGTTTGGGTTCCCAAACTTGAACTTTTATTGGTTTATTTGGCCAAATTTTCCGGACCTGAACTTTGGGGGTTTGCTCATCCCTAGTCAAGATGGGAATGGATCAAGGCTATATTTAGAGTTTTTGCTACAGTAATAAGGGAGCGGATTCTGGAGAAGCGCGGTAGGTACTTTGCCACCCCAACTTGGGTTGCCTATTGGCATAAGTGGTCCTGTAAATGCCAAACAATGCTCAACCATTAAAGTATATAAAGTATATAAACACAGCACTGCTGGGCTTTATTTCTTGCCCCTTGTTTATTTTTTTGGCATAAGAATCCTCATTATTAACTAAAAAAGCCCTTTAATGAGATGTTTATGGCGAAAGTATAAATCTGAGTTTGCCTCATGCAGCTTACTGGTCACATTATCGAACTGACACTTTGACAGCATCTAATGATTTCACAAGAGTCACTTGGCAAAATGAACCCGGCTGATGAAAACCCATAAACATCCGTGTTAATGATCGGGCCACAGAAAAACAGGCTGCTAATCTCCCTTCATGTCCTAATCTCCCCGACAAACACCGTTCAGTCACACGTAAGCCCTTTATAAAGAGCGTTACCAAGAGGAGCCAACATAGCACATAGCTGCGAGATGTATGTGTGGAATCATGTCTGTGAGCAAGATTTCTGCTGCCTGGTGCCACAACACTTTATTAAATGTATGCTGCCATCTTATGGCTGAAGAGCAAAGTGGCAGCTGGAGCCTTAGCGAGGATAAGTGAAACTACAATGAATATGTATTACTGTAGTGGGCGCATGCCTGGTCGTGGGCACACGCTCTGGGGAGCGAGGGGGGTTCTTGGACCTAGGGTAGGGCGACCCAGGTTGGTGTGGCATGTGTGGGGTGGAGGTGCACTTACAGGTCAAGTCGTCGCTGGTCTCCATTGATAACACTCCTTGGTGCAAACAACAGGGTCTTTATTGAAAGGCTTCCATCCATGATAAACAGCATAGTCCAGTTACAGGCAATATCCATTGGTTACAGCAAACAGTACAATCCACAGGTTTCTTCCATGGCTGTTCAGCTCCTTAACTACATTAACACTTCCCCTCGTGAGCTTGGTCTTAGCATAGAACACTCTAGAAGGGTTTTTCCTTTTATAACCTCTGTATTGTTGCCTTAACAAACTAAGTTGCGAGGCCCAACCAATGGCAGGGCAGGTGATGTTGCCAATGCCACCTGGCTATTTATCTAAATAAAGGGGTACGCCGGACTATTTTATATTAGTTAGGTTCATTTCTTAGGCAACACTGCCATCATGTGGATTCATGATGTAGTGATCCCCAAGTTATGCATCTAACTGGTTTTAGTAAGGTTTCTATCACTATCAGGGGCTATTCCACTGACAGGGCTCTAATGTTATCTAAGCGTAGTGTTGCCCATGGTTTCCACCCCTCACATTACTTTGGAGCCAGCTCATTGTCGGGTAGGTACATACATACAGGGCCGGATACTGAGGGGGACACGCCCCCCGGGACCCCACCACTTGCCCCTGGGTTATGGCAGAGGAGTAGCTTGGCTTTCTAGCACCCGGGGCAAACATTGGAAATGGCACCCCCCCAACTGTGCTCAGGCCCCCTTTGGTGCCCCCTGACCTGTTGCACCCAGGGCACGTGCCCCCTTGCTCCCCCTTAGCTACACCCCTGGGTTATGGCCTGGTCCAGGAGGCTTTTGGTCTTTGGTCTGATAGGCCGCAGGGCTAGCAACAAAGCTATCGGCCCCACTGCCGTTTTTTGCAAAACCTGCAGCCAAAGCCACCACAGGGCAGGATGAAGAGTCTAGAGCAGCAGAGCCACCATCGACAACGCTACAGTGATGGGTGCAGAGCTGTCACTGCACATAAGCCACAGCCGCTGGCAGCTCAATGCAGGGAACTGTTTCTGCTGGACCAGCTGGGCGACTACACCCCCCTCCACCCAGAATGGCAAAGCAGGAGTTCCCAAGCAGCACGCACCCGCACAAGGGTGGCACAAGGGGACTTGATCTGACCTTCCAGTAAGTGAGCGGGTGCCAGACAACCACCAATCAGTTACTTAATTGGACTGTTATTTTAAAGGTAAACAAAATACTGTATCTGGTGCCTCCACTAGATTTTGTGCCCAGGGGCCTCCACCACACCACACAATCAGGTCCTGCATATATACATTGTTTTTCTTTTTTCAGAGATGCAGATGATTGAACGTGGAATTCCCAGAGTTGGGCTGAAAATCATGAGAACTTTTTTTATAGCCCTACTCCAGCCATCTGTTACACTTTAGGTAGAATGGGAAGCAGTGCTGCTTGACTATACCTCGGTCCCCCATAGCATTGAAGCATGGCTAATAAGCAAAATAAGAAAAGACACTTACCTGCTCCTGGAATCCAGCGCCAAAGCTGGGCGTTGCTGAAGATTTTCCTCGATCTTCCGATCTTCTGTCATCATCTTGCTGAAGTCCAGGCCAACCCCCTTTGGCGTCAGAGCTCCCGCATCACCTGCGCATTCAAGTGAACAGGCAGGCAGGAGCATGCACGTCCCGGGAAGTTGCCCGGACTTCAATAAGATGGCAATGGAAGATCGGGCGGAATGTGCGGCATGCAGATGAGTCTTTTCTTATTTTACTTATTAGTCGTGCTTCAGCGCTGTGGGAGGGGTGGCGTTTTATAATTGTGGCTGGAGTGGCACTTTAACTAGCAGAACAGAGTTTGCAGCCAGCATTAAGCTCTCCTTAATTCTGGCAGTGCCGAGCTCCGTGCTGGCTGCACAGGACAGAACACAATGCTGCACATTAGCATACTTCCCAAGTGTCCTTGATTTGTAGGGAATGTCCCTCTTTTGAGTCAATGTCCCCCTGTTCCTCATTCTCATTTGTCCTTCTTTGAGGTGTAACATGCAGAGCTGCAGCAATAAATGATTCATTTGCCTGTTCAAAGTGTTTCTATTGTTGTAACTGTTACACCCTATCTCCTATCCATCCCTCAATGAGGGGGCATGGCCTAATTTCAAAATTGTCCCTCTTTCCCACCCTGAAAAGTTGGAAGATATACATTTCATATCCCTCCCCCCATCCCTCAGAGAATAGCAGCTGCAACTAGCAAAGGCTTTTCCTTTGCTGCTTTCTCTTACATAGAAACAAATCCTTATCATCTGACCTGGAGTCTAAAAGGGCAGGTTTATAGCTTCCTTGGGGCATTCCGATTTCAGATGCCCCCACCCAGTGTAAAACTAAATTACCAGTGGTGTAACTAAATGTGACAGGGCCCTGGTGCAAACATGATTCATTACTAACGCCAGGTAACGGCAGATGAGCGTCTGTATAGCGGCGCTTAGAGCGACCGCTAGTAGACGCTGTAAGTGGGTATCGGGCGCTGTAACAGAGCGCTTCAGTCGCTGTAGTAACCTGGCCGGCATTGATGAATGTGATGTATGTTGGGCACTCTAACACAAGTACATCACTGCAGTGAGTGAAAGGTAGCGCCAGCTCAGGGTGACCAACTTTCAGTGCTCTTCACCATACTTATCAAAAAAGGACACAGCTGGGCGCTATAGCATAGTCAGTCTGGTTTTGAACACATATCCACCAGTAACAAAGCGAAAACACATGGAATGACATTGTAACATTGTGACATTAACACTTTAGTGCCAGACCTGTAATCACAATTCTGCATAAAAATATAAAAAGTCCAAAAATGTATAAAAGTGTTTGTTTGCAGCCAGGAGAGGTCACACAATGATTTTAGCAAAAAAAATGTCAAACATGTTGTTTAAACACAAGCAAATGGACGGACATTGAAATGTATGGGAGAGCGCTACGGAGCGACAGGTAATACCTGGCGCTCTGTAAGCTAGAGCGCCGGCGCTATACACTGAGCCACCTGTAATAATACATCGGACGCTACATGGCGCTGTTAGAGGCGCTCACCAGACTCGCTTTGATAAATGTGGTTTTGCCTACAGCGTCCACCAGACGCTGCCTGCTGCTACGAGACGCTGCCTGCCGCTACGAGGCGCTACCTGGCGCTAGGCCTTCATGAATAACCCCCATAGTGTAAAGCTTAGTGCAGTTACCCATCTTGAGATCCCACAGTGAAGCCCCTGCATCCCTCTACCAGTCGCTCTCACCCACCATGCGGCCAGTGGGAGGAACCTGGCTGGCTTTTCATTCAGGTTTTCTAGCTGCGCATTAATATACACAGCAAGAAACTTGCCCAGGAGAAAGCCCAAGTATGTGCCATGGAATTGCCTCTCAGGTAAGAATACACTGAAACCAGGCTGGGATACATATATTTGGGCATCCCAACTTTGTATACGACTCTGGAGAGAAACATAACTAGAATAGTAAAAATCCTGGGTTTTGTTAATTTTTGTTAATTTTAAAGCAGAAAAAAAAACTGACTTTCCCAGGTTTTGTCTGGTTGCCCAGCTGTCTAAATCCCCCCCCCCCCCCCCCCGATTGGATAAGAGCCCATGCATGCACTTTTGGACTCAGGAAAGGTGACTTATTATCGGCACCCTGGGGGGGATTACACAGCAGGGCATCCCAATTCAGGACACCCCAGGGAAAAGCCAGTGGCTGCCCTGGAATTTTTTAGATTCCAGGCCAGCCATTGGTGGGTTTTGTTTTGCTGTTTTGCTTTAAAGAGGTACACCACCCAAAAATATGACTTTCTTGGGTGTTGTTCATCCCAGACGTGGAATCCCCCCTGTGTGTACCCCCATGGATCGCACAAAAACTCGTCTTTGTTCCCACGCAGGCCACTCAGCTGCGCTCGTCCAATCAGATTTCCTTTGCCCCAACGCATGCCCACACCCAGGGGTGGACTGGCCATAGGGAGACCATAGGGACAAAGCCCGGTGGGCTGTACTGCATTGTGGCCAGATGAGCTGCTGCTTTTTAACACCCACATCCAATTATTGCCCCTCAGTCTGCCTCTCAGCCCCACTGTACCCACAAGCCAAGGGAACCCCAGCCCCCAATGCTATAGCCCCAGCATCATGGTTGATGGGGCATAGCTGGGATGCCTCGGGCCGGCCAGGGGCTGGTAAAATCCAGGGCTGATTTGTGGCCCCAGTCCACCACTGCCCACACCCATACCTTCAGCAGCACGCAAGCTCCCGTGCCGCCCATTGAGAAAGGCCTGGCACAGGCGCGCCCACAGCTAGAGGTATGCCAGGGATGCGGGCACAATGGACTGGTAAATAGATCAGACGATATGCGGGGTTTCACACAGCAGGGGCATCCCATTTAATAGTCCCCTATTTAGAGGCTTACAGATAAGAGGGGGAAAATTTTGATCTCCCGCCAAGCTGTTTTTACTGGTTGCCCTTTTTCAATGTGCCTTATGGGCCTATTTAAAGAGGAAGTCACTTTACCTTCCCCTACAGCTTGGGGGTATTCTAAATTGCACCTACTGCATATCCCCTTTGCCACAAGCCCAGGGCCTGCACAGCCTTATACATGGGAAGACTGGCCATAGGGATAATGTCCGGTAGGCCCCACTGCTTTGGGGGCAGTTGGGCTGCTGCTTTTAACACCCACATCCAATCCCTGCCCCCTTAGTTTCCCTCTCAGTCCCTGTACCCAGCCCCACTGCACCCACAAGCCAAGGAACCCCAGCCCCTAATGCTATAGCCCCGCTATCATGGTTGGGGGGCCTCAGCAGGGATGTCTCTGGCCGTTCAGGGGCTGGTAAAATCCAGGGCTGATATTTGGTCCAGGTCTGCCACTAGCCATATACATATACTTTCACCTTCCCTTAGTATGGCAGTCATTCAGCGACTTAAAGCAGCCCCTTATGGAACACAGTTGCTGGTGCTGCCCAGTCTCAGACTTGCAGCAAAGAGAGACAGCAGGGTATCCCAAATCAGGATGCACCTATTCTGTTGGGATGAGGGGAAGGGCAGCCTTTAGTTACTGTAAATACTTAGTTTGTGGACATGGGCACGTCTTTCTAATCAAACTTGAATAACAGGTTCATTTAAACAAGAACATCAGACCTACCACCAGGAGTGGACTGACCATAGGGGGCAATGCCCGGTGGGATGCACTACTTAGGGGCAGTTGGGCTGATGCTTTTAACACCCACATCCAATCCCTGCCCCCTTAGTCTCCCTGTCAGCACCCTGTACCCAGCCCCATTGTACCTACAAGCTAAGGAACCCCAGTCCCCAATCTGTCATCATGGTAGGGGGGCCTCAGCAGGGATGTCTTGGGCCGGCCAGAGGCTGGTAAAATCCAGGGCTGATTTTTGGCCCCAGTCCTACTGCCTACTGTCACCACCCCCCCCCCCCCCCCCAACATCCAGTTTCAATTTTGGTTACAAATACCTACCTTTGACGATGGCTCCACATCTGTTGCAACCTTGCCCAGACCCTTTGGCTTCGATTCAACAAGTCTGATTCAACAAGTTACAAGTCTGTAACAAGAAATTAGTTTTTTTTCAAATTCTTGTGATTCAGCAAAGAAAAACTTGAAAAGAAGGAAGTACCATACAGCATCTGAATACACATGAAATACAACACAGCAGAAAAACTGAGAAACTACAGTTAAGCATTGGTCACAGCACCATATAGTGTCATAGCTGTAAACTGCAGTAAATATACCAAAAGTCACAAATCACATTTAAAGACAAGTAGAAGCTGTTGTATTCCCAACACCCTTTCTCAACAGCTGAGGCTTAGTCTATGAAACCCATCTTCTTTGTAAGCCTCAAGCGCCTTTCAGGGGTCAGTAGGGCAGTAAAGTAACTCAAGGCCCTATTCTTGAAGATACATCAGAAAGTGGAACTTCACATCAATGTGCTTGGATCTCAAGCTCTTTCCATCTGCACAAGGATAAGGCATCTTTGATTGTCCTCAATAATTCTCATTAGTTTCCATAGAAAATGTTACCGGTTTGGCATCTTCCATTCCAAATGTTTCAATTATTTTTTGTATTTTGTGCTTTTGTTCAGAAGAAAGCTGCCATTTTCTTCTATCTCAAGCTGAATGCCGAGGTAATCCAAGATCTTTGGTCTCAATGTGCTAATTCAGGGTTTGCAGTATTTCTGCTTCATCCCCTTCTTGCTCAAAACAAATATCATCCACATAAACAAGCAAAAAGATCCATCTGTCTGCCTATTTATTTGTGTATAAACAGGGGTCTGCTTTACTCCTCTGAACGTTCTTAGGTGTAAGCACTCCATTTATTTTCACATTCCATGCTCTGACAGCTTGCTTTAGATCATATATACTCCTCTGAAGTTGGCATACTAGGTCTGGCCGATGTTCATCTTTGAACCCTGGTGGTTGTTACATGTAGATGCCTCCTGATAACTCGCTGTGTAGAAACGCTGTTTTCACATCAAAGTGTTTCACTTGCATTTTCCTTATGGCGGCAGCTGTCAGCAAAGTCCTTATTGTAGCACGTTTAAAGCAGACCTTCACTCTGAATAAGAGTCTATCTTATATGTTTCCCACACTCTGTACATACAGATTGTCCACATTAAAAATCATCCTACCTGCATCTACTGCATGTTATGAGGCTTTAAACGTCCAAGATGGCGGCTTATGGAAGCCGCCATCTTATCAGGCAGCCTGCAAACAGGAAGTGCCTCCTGACTGTGCTGCTCTGCATTCTGGGACTGCTGACCTTTACCTGACCCCAGCTCTGCTCTGTCTGAGCAAAGCACAGCTATAACCCACCCCCCTGTACCTTATCCCACTCTCCTCTCCTCAGTAAGTGGGATGCGTCTGAGTCAAGATGGCGGCACCAGTATCCTAAATTCCTGAACAGAGTTGCAGCCCAGTGGGGGAAAGAATAATAAGTTAGTGACTAAAAACGTAAAATATATTAATTTTAGATGCTGGGGAAACGTTTTTTAAGAGTTTGGGCTTTTCATTAAATCACGCTGAAGGTCCGGTTTAACTACTGGAGCAAAGGTCTCATCTTAGTCCTTTCCATATTTTTGAGACTATCCCTTGGCTAAGAGAAGGACCCAACTTTTATATAAATAAATTGCTCTGGGAGTTTATTTAGCTGTCAACTCCCCCCCCCCCCCCCCCCGTGTCAGATTGGGGTCACGGGCCAACCAATGGGGCTAACTCAGGGGACTCACCCTACAGTTACAGTGTAACTATTACCAGCTTATTTTTAGTGATTAGGGAGTGGATAAGCCCTGCTGTCCTGCTTTAGAACAGCCACATCCAGCTTAACATAGACAAAGGGACAGCATAATAATTACTATAATGTAGGGCACCAACACCTTCGAGGATGGGGTCCCCAAAGGGCCTCTAAGGTGATGGGCCCAAGGGGGGATTCCCTAGTAACATGGTGAGACAGTGAGCACCCCCCCCCCCAGTCCCGTGTAAGAGGCGTGGTGTTATTCTTGGGCATCATCTACAAACCAGTGGCCTGTGACCTTGCTCAACTCTACCTCCATCCTTCAAGCATCCCATTGGTCAATATCAGTTGGTTTAACACTTATGCAGTCTCAGACATTTGACGCAGCGGGTTAATCTCTGCACAGGAACAGCAGGGTTCAGCCTCAAAATTAATTCTAAAATCCATCATAAAATAATTAGCTAAAAGGACATTGAAAACGAACCGCCATTTACATGTATAATCGGATTAATTGCATGATTTCATATTTGAGCAATTAACTTGTCAAGGAATTTTTTCCTTGCCGGATTCATGATTAATCTCTTATATTCCGCTACACGCTGCATTCTCAGGTTAGAAAATGAATTTTATTACAGAGCTCCGAGAGCTCCGGCTTACTCGACAATAAACATTTTATTTATATTTTTCAGTCCTGAAGTGTTTTAATAATGATAATCCAAAGTCCTTCAAGAAAGCTATGAATGGAGAGTTTATTTTTTTAACATAAAGTGTCACCAATGTCATGGCTGGACCTTATACAGTAAATGGGACAACAGGCTATGCTTGCCTCCACTTGCAGTCTTCTTTATTTCTATGCCTTCCTTGCCCCACTGTCAACTTCTCCTGATGCCCCAGTCGACTGTGTTAAAAAGAAACATCGGACCAAAAATAAAAAAGGGCCGATTCCCCCGCCAATCACCCCCTACCTTACCTTTTGGATGTTGCCGCTGCCTGCTGCTGCGGCGACATTCAGCGTCTTCAGGGCCGAATCATGGCTGGCATGGGCACATTCCCTGTTAGCGGGTAGGGGGGGTATGCAGTTGCCAGCATGCCCAGAGCCGCTCGCCTTAGATGACGTCAGCGGATCCAAGAGCGCTGATTGGACGAGCGGCATAGGACCGGGAAGAGGTGAGTTGGTTTTCGATGACCTGGGGGGGTTTACAAAATGGGGGACCCCCAGGGGCGAGGACCAAAACCCAGAATAGTCAAAATCCTGGGTTTTAGTCCACTTTAAAAAGAACATATATCCAGTTCAAGTTGTTATGAATAATGGGCAAACAAAAAAAAACACAGGCTGTTTTGGAGCACTGGGCTGGGAGTAGAAAGTGACCCCCCCAGCTGTGTGTGGTCGCGCCTGCCGTAACTGACTGGTTGGTGTTGCTGCGCACGGTCAAAAGATGTGAGTGATGCAGCTCTCCTCTTGTGTGAGCGCCTGTGATTCCATTCAGATTCTCCAGCCGCACATTAATAGAGAAGCTCATTGGAGGAGAGCCGCATCTGCGCTGTGGGCTAGTGGAAAGGTAACAACAGAGGGCTAATGGCAGGGTTTAACACAATGGGGCATCCCAACCGGGGTTTCCCAGAGGGATGGATCAAAACCAATAATAGTGAAAATCCCAGGTTTTGGTCCACTTTAATAAGCACCTTGGTCTGTTTTATTAGAAGGAGTGGGCTATATAACGTAGACTCACGAAAGCCAGTCTTGAGCCCTGTAGTGTCCTCACCCAGGGTCGAATTAAGTGTGGTGGAGGCCCCTGGGCACAAAATCCAGTGGAGGCCCCAGATGCAACATTTGTTCCCTTTATAGCTATTGTAATAGCTCAGCAAAGTAACTGACCGGTGCTTGTCTCGCACACTTACAAGAACGTCAAAGACTCCAGGCCGCTTCATTCTCTCTCCCAAGTCCCCCCGGATCCCCAAGGCATGTGTGGCTGGCAGTGGCATTTCTTTTTTAGGGCTATGCGCGGCTATGCACGCTGTAACTGGATGGCTGGCATGGCTCACACAGCCCAGGGATGGGGGGAGCTGTGCACCGAGTTCAGCTGGGTTTCCATTCAGCTTTCTCAGCCGCACATTAATTGTGCAGCCTGAGAAGCTGATTGGAGGAGAGTCGTGCCAGCACCATGGGAACCCCGGCAAGGTATGTGTTACACACAGTTTGATCCTGATTTGGGATGCCCCAAAACAGGTTTTGGTCTACTTTAAAGCACAGCAAACCCCCGGGAATTCGACTCCCAGGTTTTTTAACATGCCAGAATCGCCCCCCCCCCCCCCAGCATGAAACCCCCAATTCACCCACTACAGCTCACCTTTTCACTCTCCAACAGCTCGCGTGGGCTCTCGTTCAGTGAGGGCCATCTGCCGTGACTACGTCATTTAGCTGGCAGCTCCTATAGACTTGGATAGATCTGAATGGCTGGGACGGGAGCACATTCATGGCGCCAGGGATGAAGCTGTGTGAACTATCCTTTGTAAGAGGAACATCAGAGCATCCGAGGTCCTCTTCTTGGAGCATCCTGAATTGGGATGCCCCGCTGTATAAAACCCCCCAGAAGCCCAGTTTCACTCACCTTGTCCTGGAGCCCTCACCGCAGACTCATCCTGGCTCACCTCTAGCCATGCTCGCGTTCACATCCAAGCTTTCTGAATGGGCAGCGTGGGCATGCGATGGCTAGTAGGTGAGCGGGGAATAAAAAACCCAGGTGCGCGCGGCCGCCCACAGACGACCCCCCCCTCGATCCCTGCCCATAATCGGGCAACGTCCTCACCTACTGTACAAGCAGGTCCCATCACATTAGGAAGCAGTGCATTAAACAGGTCCTCTTGAGAAGCGCTCTCTTTTTCACCCCAATTACATTGCTGTTTATGTAAGTGTGCAGAGTGGCCTCAGATAAATCCTTTCATAAGCAGAGCTTTCTTTTTCATAATTGCATTGATTTCTTCATATCCAGAAACCACAGCCAGACCCAGTGCAGAGGAATAATATCATACTTGCATGACCACAATATAAATTATTATGTTGGCCAACATTGGAGAGGCTATTTCTAAAAGCTTCGAATGATGTGCAAAAAAAAAAAAGGGAGACATAAATGGCACCAGAGGATTACAGTCAGTGTTCCTGAAATTACCTAGAAAGGATCATCAATTAAAGGGACTTACCTAACCTAATGGCAAATAACAAGGAAGCAAGCAGCTCGCCTGATGCCATGTCCCATGCGCCTGTGAGCCGTGTACGGGTGTGGGCTCCCCAGGATACAGCGAAGCCACGTGCGGGAAAAGCGACACTGACACCAGCGTTTGTATATCAAACTTTTACTACAAAAGAGTACCAATCCCACTTCAAAAAAAAAAAAGACAAATGGGAGAAACAATAAAAATTAAGTACACACACTCAGCTTGGGCTGAGAACCCCTGTGCTACACAGCCAGATGACCCTGATTGGATGTTACAGGAAGGCCTGGTGATTCACCTACTAGTGGGTACAATAAAACGTCCCACGTTACCTTTTAATACCCTAATACTGGAACAAGTGTTAGTGTGGGTGCACACTGAGGGGTCATCGGCGGTACAGCACAGCAGCTTACAATCCTATCACCATAAAATAACAGAAAAACAACTCCCCTCCCCAGCACTAGCCCAAAACCCAAAAGAACGATGTTGCTACTGGATGAGTGAAAAATCCACTGATTGTTGTCAGCTTTCACAGGCGAAAATGTTCTTTTGAGTTCTAAAATCCAGGCAGCAAACGGCAAACAGGGAAGAATACTTTTGGCCTATGTAAAACCTTTCTAACTAAAAGGCCTAGTCTCAGTCTGTTCAGTTAGGCATGCACTTATATATTGTTATCTGATGGATGCATTCAATAATGACTCCTAACACAGCGCTCAGCAGACGTCCTGGAAGAGTTCTCCGCTTTCGGCAAGGATCAGGATAGCGTTCAGTTCCTCTATAACACTGGTCTCCCCATGACACCCAGGCCTCACCCCCATACGGTCTTCCTCTGCTGTCACAAGATGGAGGTTTCTCTGCTTCCTCCTTCATCCCCGGCAAGCTGACTCATTTCCTCTCTCTCTGAGTCTAAGCTCCAGCATACCGTGTTTCCCCGATAGTAAGACACCGTCTTACTTTCTTTTTATCCCCAAAAGCCCCACTATGTCTTACTTTCGGGGTATGTCTTATATTAGAAAAAAATTGTCGAATTTTTTGTTTTAACCATAAAATTAACATTTATTATCATGACCTGGGGGGTTTCACACAGTGGGGCATCCCGATTATAGATGCCCCAGGGGGGAGGGAATGGATCAGCCCAGGAGTCTTATAGATTCCTGGGCCGATCCAGCTGGGTTTTGGTCCACTTTAAAAAAAAAATCAACTGGATGGGTGAGCCCCCCTTGGTCCAATGTCAAGATCAGACCCCTAATCCCCATTCATGCAAACGCACACACTCACACAGACACACACTCTCTCACACACATACCGTAGACACAAACACACACTCAGTCACACACACAAACAGTCACACACACAGACAGACAGTCACAGACACACACACTCACCGGAACATCTGAGACGCGGCTGCTGCGGGTGGCAGAGCCTCCGAGGCGGGGTGGGCTGCGGGCGCCGGAGCTGCGTTGCCTGGGCGGAAGAGGCAGGGCTGGGATCCTCCGAGGCGGGGAGGGGGGGCTGTGGGCTCCGAAGCTGCCTCACTAGGGCGGAAGGGGCGGGGCCGGGATTATCAGAGGAGAGTGTGCGGGCGCCGGAGCTATCGAGCCCGGGGGGGGGGGGGGGGGCGAGGGGAAGTGCCGCCGGAGCCGCCTGGGCTGCTTTCATGGACAGCCGCCCTACTGCCAGCTGACGGCCCTGGGTAAGACATATGTCTTACTTTCGGGGTACGGCTTATATCAGCCGACCCCTCTGAAACCCCCGATACGTCTTACTATCAGGGGTGTCATACTATCGGGGAAACACGGTAGCTTAGCTGCGTGGGGGAAACAGCGACCCCTTGTGGCAAAACAAAAGAACAACAGTCTCTATGTAATGTAATGTTCACTCTCTTACACGCCTCTCCTCCATTTTCTACAGCGCCGATAGATGTCTTAGCAGGCATTTGCCCTCCTTTAAATTTCATTTCTCCAGGACCACACAAAAAAGAAGCAAGCATTAGCGAGCACCAGTGGTCCGACAGCTGTCTCTGACCACAGCAGCGGGCGCCCATGTCTCAAAAAGCTCAAAACGATCAGCTCAAGGTACGTTAGACGGGTACAAATGAAGCTAGTTTAAATTTTGGGTGTGGTTCTGCAATAAAATAAGCTTTATATAGATATTAAAGTGGACCAAACCCCAGGATTTTAAATAACCTGGGTTTTGGTCCTTTCCTCGGGGGTACCCCGATCGGGGATGACCCGCTGTGTGAAACCCCCCCCAGATCGCCAAGTGCAACTCACCTCTTCCCGGGCCTATGGCGCATGTGCAGCCGCTTGTCCAATCAGCGTGCTCTGAGCCACTGACGTCACGGCCTCCACTGGCGGCCGCATCCCCTGCTTCCCTCTAACGGGGAGCGTGGCGCGACTCGCACATGCACCGTTGGACTGGAAAGGTAAGTGTATGGGGAAACCTGGGGGGTTTCACACAGTGGGGCATTCCATTTTTGGATGGTCCGGGGGGAGGGAATCGGTCTGCCTGGGAATCTTATAGATTCCCGGGCCAACCATGCTGGGTTTTGGTCCACTTTAAAGAGACCCCATACACACTAGAACACAGTGGCGGACTGGAGCCACTAATCAGCCCTGGATTTTACCAGCCCTGGCCATCCCGAGACATCTGTACTGAGGCCCCCCCCCCAATGATGCTGGTGCTATAGCATTAGGGGCTGGGGTGCTTGGCGTGTGGGTACAGTGGGCCTAGAGGGAGACTAAGGGGGCAGGGATTGAATGTGGGTGTTGCAAGCAAAAGCCCAACTGGCCCCAAATCAGTGCAGCCTGCTGGGCATTGTGCCTGGTCTCCCTATGGCCAACCGGCTGCATAGTGCACTTTTTAGGACAAGACCTTTCCTTTCCTTGCATTTAACCCACCCATACATGCAGACAAACACAGTCAGCAGTAATTTGGGGATAAAATGGGTTAATGCCACAGCTGAATTTTAAATCGCAACACAATAAGACCAATACATTCAGGCACAGATTGATATTTTTGGGCATGTAAACAATCTTGGGGTCCAGAGGCTTACATAGCCCTGATGAGGCCCCATAGCAGGGCCTGCACCACAGACCTCCATCAACAGCAATTGCACCCACCTGCCGGGTCCGTCCGGGTCAGCGCACACGGAAGTAACTGAGAAGCCGGGGCGTGCGCATGGCGCCAGTGGAGACGTGAGGTGTGTACAAGAGTGGCAATGGAGACATGGGCCTACGTCTCCTGCAGTGCAGCCAGCCAAGAAGGAGGTGGCACGGAAGCAGAATGGCTAGGTAAGTATGTGCAGGTACATACCAGGCAGTGGAGGCAGCATGTGTCGGGCCCCCTTGTTCCACGGGCTTGGGGGGCCCATGCCTGCACTTCCACCCTATAGTATGTACATTCTTTCTTGGGGTCCAATATCATGTGAATGTTCACAGGAATATGTGTTATGTTTTAAAGAAAGTTTTTTTAAAGAGAGTTAAACCAGACCTTCACCCTGAATAAGAGCCTATTTTGTATGTTTCCCCACCCTGTACATATAGATTGCTCACATTAAAAATCCTCCTACCTGCACCTACTGCATTTTCTGAGCCTTTAAATATCCAAGATGGCGGCACATGGAGTCTCAGGTTGCCTTCAGACAGGAAATTACTTCTGGCTGTGCTGCTCTGCATTCTGAGATTGTTGATTTCCCGACCCTAGCTCTGCAGAGCACAGCTATAAGCCCATTCCCTGCACTTTTCCCCCTCTCCTCTCCTCAGCATGTGATGCGTCTGAGGCAAGATGGAGATGCCTGTATCCTAGAGTCCTGAACAGAGTTGCAGCCCAGTGGGGGAAAGAATAATAGGTGGCTAAAAACATAAAATATATTAATGTTAGATGCTGGGGAATCATTTTTTTAAGGGATTGGGCTTTTCATTGAGAGATGCTGAAGGTCCAGTTTAAGTCTAGGGCTGGTTTTTAATTCCATGTGTTTTTTAATCCTCTAACATGTTTTTCCATTTTAAAAAATATTTATAAGAGGGTCTTTTAAAATTAAACAGAAAAGAGCAGATGCTACATACAGCCAGCCCCACACTGTTGGGAATCCTGGGCAATATGCACGGCTTCTTTCCACAAGGGAACTAATCAAGATCTCAATCTTCATGGACCCAAACACTGCAGTGCAATAATAAAATGTAAAAAAAAAAAAAAAAAAGTGAAAAAACGGTTCTCATTGACTGCAATGGGGAGCACGTGCTGCCACGTCTGGATGGCTGGGCCTGGAGCGTGTGTGAGCACACTGCAGGGGATGCAGCAAAGCACACTCCCCATTCACAACAATGAGAGCCATCTGCCAAATGACGGCAGACAGCTAACATTGGATGAGGATCCGCATATGAGCCGTTGGAGCAGGTAAAGGTAAGTAATTACAGGCACGTGAAAGGAAATAGCAAGCCGCTCTGAGAATTAAATTGGTAGTGTGGCAGGCCCCAAAGTGGGCCTACCCATCAGTCTCATCTAAGTATTAAGCACCAAACATGTCTAGCTATGTGGAAAGACAGAGATTTGGTTGCATATATCTGCAGATACATGTTGAAGCCACACCGCCCGACAAGGCACTATGTGTTTATTGTGGTCCCTACTCTATATATATTTACAGGCACCCTGGTGGGTGTCACACCCGATTCAGGATGCCCCAGGGGAAGGACAGCAGCCACCCTTGGAATCTTTTAGGTCCGGGCGGGTCTTGTTATGCTTTAAATTCTTCCTGCAGCCCTTCAGTGATACACCTTTCTGGTGCCAGCCCTGTCCTTGGCAACACTGAAATATCCACACTCCATTTTATATTTGTCTGCTGTACTCAACACAACAATGCTTTATGTGTCTCCTGCAGCCCTTCAGTGATACACCCTTCTGGTGCCAGCCTTCCATGTATCCACACTCGGGTGCCTACTTATCTATTGTCTGTGCCCTCTCTTTATTGGGATGCCTCTGATAAACATAGGGTACCTGGCACATAGGGATACTCCTCGAGGTTCCCAGCTCCAAGTGTTTTGCCCCTACCCATTCCACCCTCTAAGAGTCTCGTCCACTGGGCCTTTCTCCCTCCAGCCACCAAAGACCTCCTGGCTCTGGCCCATCACAAAGGGTACTTCTCCTCAGGCCCCTTAAAGTGGTCTTTCACCCTGAATAAGAGTCTATATTATATGTTTCCCACACCCTGTACATACAGATTGCCCACATTAAATATCATCCTACCTGCACCTACTACATGTTATGAGCCTTTACACATTCAAGATGGCGGCTCATGGGACATCAGGCAGCCTGCAAACAGGAAGTGCCTTCTGACTGTGCTGCTCTGCATTCTGGGATTGCTGACCTTTTCCTGACCCCAGCTCTGCTCTGTCTGAGCAAAGCACAGCTATAACCCGCCCTACTGTACTTTATTCCACTCTCCTCTCCTCATTAAGTGTGATGCTTCAGAGTCAAGATGGCGGCTCCCGTATCCTAAAATCCTGAACAGAGTTGCAGCCCAGTGGAGGAAAGAATAATAAGTGACTAAAAATTTAAAATATATTAATTTTAGATGCTATGGAATCGTTTTTTAAGGGTTTTGGCTTTTCAATAAATCATGGTGAAGGTCCGGTTTAAGGTGGGAAATGCTTTAGCGGTGGTTATTCCTCCGGGCACTGGTCTTATCCTTTTCTTCAGCCTCCTGGATCAGCATTTGTGTTCTGCTTTCCAAACTTTAGACAAGCTCATATTCCTTGGGTTCCCTTTATAAAGACCTTAGCTCCTCCCAGAGACATTTCCTGTCTTTAGAAGAACCTGTTAACTCATTATCCTATGCTACCATCTAGTGGCCTAACTATGCAACTGCACCTACAAGTGAAATTAAATATAATCTGTGTACATTTGTCACCTAAGATACCTAATAATCCTTTAACAGTTGTGGTGGATAAACCACCATCTGTTACAACCTATGTTGTATGTGATGGCTTGGTTCCTAGTTTAAACCAAGACAATCAGACTTACCTTAATATTCAGGCGATATAGGAAACTAAAGTTCAAACAAAGGGCCCAAAAATCACATTACAAGTTACGTGCCCTATCAAGTCAACCTGACATCCATCACATATAGTTTAAAAGGGGGCAAAAGCCCATCATCACCACCAACAATAGTGTGGCTCAGATCAGTGCTTCTATCAGCGCTGTCAGACTAAGGCCCCCTTTTTGCTTCAGGGCCCCATACTGGAGTCTGGTCTGTCCTGCCCTGATTATGGGTGACTACGCAGAACAACATAAAGTGGACCAAAACCCAGGATTTTGACTATCCTTCGTCTAAGGCCAGCAGCTCCGAGCGTGTTGGTGGACACATCCCCCACTACCCTCTAAGAGGAAGCATGCCCCCGCCGGCCATTCACAAATATCTGGAGTTGGCACACACCTGCTAGAGGGATAGTGGGGATGCGGCCATTGGACCAGAAAAGAAGGTAATTGTATGGGGTGACCTGGGGGGTTTCACACAGCAGAGCATCCCAATTTTGGACGCCCTAGAGGGAGTCGATCAGCCCAGGCATCTTATAGCGGGCTGATCGCTGTGGGTTTGGTCCATTTTAAACAACCGATGACTATATAAATGTTAGCCCAGAGTTCCGCGTCCGTCACCGCCAGGTTGCCTGTTTATTATTCCTCCCACAAATAGGAAGATGAAAAGTTTCTGAGGCATAATTAGAATTTTGCTGAAGAGTTAAAATACTTTCACTATTAATGTTTGACAAGTTGACAGCTTAAAATATCTGAGAACGTTTAACCAGAGACATCAGGAACATCTGACAGAGCTGATAGGTGGAGGGAGCAGCCTGCGGAGGAACAACTAAGAATACAGGCTGGTGAAAAGACTAAGAAAAAACAGCAGAAAGGCTTGATCGCGCTGCGCTCGGCTTGGGATAAGATCAGGGCAGTGGATGAGCAGTTGGGATCACTGACTACAGGATAAAAGGACAATTATAGTTTGCCAACTGCTCTGCTGCCAACACACACAGAGCAGGGCCCCAGCTAGGCCCCAAAGAATCCCTTTAAAGATTATTCTGCTGCACACTCAAGTATAAAAATAGATATCTTATTTGAGGATAGTTAACATGCTTAACTCTCCCATAAAAAACAATTAAGGACACACATAAAACATGTTAAAAATAGATTTATATGAAATGGACTCCATCATTAGAATGAAGGAGATGGTTCTGGGGGACAAAGGGGCTCTGGAAAAATTCTTAGCCAGCTGGACAAATTGGATAAGGTTCAGGGAATCAGCCCCTGCGAAGGCCTTCCTGCAAATAAGCAACTTATAGCTATGCAAGTCCTGCCTGTTCTCGGGCAACCACCAAGCGCTAACCAATGAATTCATCATCGATAGCTACCCTTTCCCTTGTCGCCAGAAAATTTAGCTTCCCCCCCTTTTTTTTTTTTCCTTTTTTCCCTCTTTCTTTTCTCTCTCTCTTTTTCTCTCCCTATTCCTCCCTTGCCCCCTCCTACCTCCATCCTTACCTCTCCTTCTCCCTCCCTTGCCTTCTTTGCATCTCCTCCACTACCCAGAATACCCCTCTTCTCATGCTCCCCCCCCCCTGCCTGCACCCCTGTTTTATTTCCTTCCCAAGCCTTCCCGCTTGTGCCCCTTCTGTTCCCACATTCCTCTCTCTCCACAAACTTCAGTGCCGCCTACCTCTTGCAAGCGATGTGATAGGGCCATGTCGAGGGATCTATCCATTACCGGACTTGCCCCACACATCTTAGAAATCCAGCTTTCACGCTTACGACCTTAGCTTGATGGCCATTGAAGAGGTGCGTAGCACGCCACTGGTGCGGGTGAGTACCATCTAGCAATCTGGCATGCAGCTTGGGCACTTTTACTGCTGCTCTGCCCGGCGGACAGAGTTGGGCATATGAGATTCAATTTAGCGCACCGCCCTGGTGAGATATGAGACAAGATGGCAATAGGGTAGGGATAATATCATTAAGCCGCGTATTATTGGTGCTGTCTATGGATGATTTGTACTTCCTAAACATGCTTAAACTTGTAAATTGGTGTGTAAACCCCTTTTATTCTTAGTATACAGTACGTCCTGCTCCAGATATAATACTTACACTTGGGTTATCCTCCGCCAGATGGCGCTGCACTGCAGAGACATGGAAAAAACAGGCTCCTCCCGGCCCTTCAAATGCACAGGGACCTCCCACAAATCCCCAGATTTCTCTGCAGTGCTAACTGCACTCTCTAGCAGGTGAGCCTGCGGCCCTGTTGGACTATTCCCACCTGTCCTCCCTGTGATGTGCCTCCCAGCCTGGGCTGCGCTGGTCGGGTGAAGGTAGGCAGCACCATGCGTGCTTAACGGAGCCATGCTCCACTGCAGTCCCCACCAAAGGGTAGGCGGTTTAGGGCTGATGGTGAGCCTCTAGGGGATGCCCCTCCCGCACTTTGCCCCATGCCCCGTGTAGCGGTGGGCCCTGTACAAAGGGTTGCCATCCTCCCTTATCCCCGTAGCCGGGGGGAAAGAAAGGGGGGAGTGTGTGTGTGTAGTGTGTGTAGTGGTCTTAGTGTATGTTCTTACACGTTATGGCCTAAGTCTTGCCCGGATTTGTATTCCTGGGGTCAGAACCGCGCTGTTTGTTCTTACTTTGTAATTGTCGCCGCCGCGCGCACTTCTTCCTTTACTGGATGTGCGGCGCCGGGCTGCGGCGTCTTCATTGGCAAACCATCTTTTCTAAGTGTCCATTCACTTCGCTCCTCATTACAGTTTGTATCTAGCTCAGAGCTTCGCGCTCTTCGGGGGGGGGTGGAGACCTAGGTTGGCGCGCTCCGCGTCACTGCCCGCTCTGGCCCGCCCTTCGAGGTTCGCCCTCGCGGGCGATTCTCATGATCCTTGTTTTACTGCGCATGGTTCTGACTCCCTTTATTCCCATTATGTCTTTCAGACAGGTGAACACCATTGGCTTCTCCCGGCCCGGTGTTAAATTATAGCGGGCTTGTAAAAATATCCCACTTCCATAGCGGGTCTTTGGGGCATCCAGGGTTACTTATTGTGTAAATCCCTACTGGCATATTGTGCCTTGATTAATCACCATATGGAGGCATCTCAGAATTATGTGACCGGGGGACAAGACCGGCGGTGTATAGCATGTGGACTACCCCATGCTGATGCTGGCAGGGCACGGGTCTGTGTACCCTGTGCCGAGCAAGCCCTGGCCCTGCAATCTGGTCGGCCAGTGGCTACACCTAGCTTCAATTGACCTATCTCCCCAGGCTTAAATCTCTCTCCTGCTGAAAAAGGGAAAATCACCCCTTCGCAGACAGACGGCCCGGACCCCTCGAGGCAGGAGCACCCCTCCTCCCCCCTACCTTAGTGTTAAACAGGAACCAGGGGTGTCCTTCCGGATTTTTGGGGCAGATTCCTGCCCCGCGAGCAGCAGGCAACGCTCTGACCCTTCCGGCGGGGCTAAGCACAAATCCCCCTCAAGCATGATGGGGCGCCCTCGCCCGGCTGGGTGAGGGGATGGCTGCAGCACCTTGCTCTTATCAGGAGGCATTTTGCCTCATTCTGGTGGATTCAGGAGGTTGTGTCCTCCAGATACAGGTTAGAGTTTGCTGCACGGCCTTCCCCAGTTTTTATCAGGCCCCAGGTACTCCTGGTCCCTGCCCCTGTTCAGTCACTGGCACAGGCCATGATAGGCCTGCAAGGTCTGAGGGTCTCTTGTAGATTGCCCGTAATAGGCAGAGGCAAGGGCCGCTATACCACTTTCCACAACCCCCCAAGGTATGGGTTGGGTGGCCCATTCTGGATTCACAGCAATTCCTTAATTACAGTCAGTTTTCCTGCATGGAAACTCTTGAGTTGGGCCATCAACACTTTGCGCCCTGTGGGCGTCTTGCTGTCTGGGGAACTCTTCAATGCTTATGTTTACATTCCTGCGCCCTCAGATCTCTGAGGCTCTCCAGGTTTGTGTTGGAAGTCCAACACTGTTAATTGTGGCCTTGTTATCTGGCCTCTCTTCAACTCCCAGAGGGTTAACTCAAGTGCTGTCGATGGTGATGTCTCTGATGAGACAAAGGGATGTCCGCGCGATGTCTACCCGGACGCCTTCCCTCACTCCCCTGAATCTGCATCAGGATAGTTTGGATACCCGGCTGGTGGGTCCATTGGGAGTCATTTGGATGGGTCTACTCAGGCAAGGGGAAGAATCTCCCTTGTTGCCTTGATTCCTTTTCTACGCGTGCTTGATGCCTCTTGGGCTTTTCAGCACCGGTTTTGCTGTTGAACTGGTTGGTTAGGCCACTACCATTGGCCTTCTGCTCATACCCATTGCAAGGTTTTACAGTGTTGATGTTAGGGCCTCAGTTCATGCTGTCTTGGCCGTATGGTTCTGCAGGTGACAGTGCTTTAAACTGTCTGCTGTTGTCGTTTTTTGTTGGGGATCCCACCCTACTTTATGGACACTGCTTTTGGATGTCCCAAGTGTAAGTATTATATCAGGAGCAGGACGTACTGTATACTAAGAATAATACAATTCTGTGAAATACTCACCTGTAGAATTGATATTATTTGTATACAGTACGTCCTGCTCCACCCCACCCTGGTTTAGCATTTCTCTGGATCCCCTGTATGGTGATTGTTATCTTGTTATCATTAGCAGTTGTTCTCGGTGGTTTTAAATTCTCCCGGCTTCTTGTTCACTGCTTTTCAATGCAGGGGATTTGTGGCAGGTCCCTTTTATTTGAGGGGCCGGGAGGAGGCTGTTTTTTCCATGTCTCTGCAGTGCAGCGCCATCTGGCGGAGGATAACCCAAGTGTAAGTATTATATCTGGAGCAGGACGTACTGTATACAAATAATATAAATTCTACAGGTGAGTATTTCACAGAATTGTATTTTTTCTTCTTTTCTGTTATTTGCTTTTTTTCTATGGTCTTACTTGTATGTCTTGAATGAAAAAAATCAGTGAGATTAAACTTAAAATAGATTTATATATATATATATTTATCATGTGCAGAGAGTTGTGGTTAATGATACCTAATCTGAATGGTTACCGGTTGTAAGCGGTGTACCCCAGAGTTCAGTGCTGGGCCCACTATTATTCAACTTGTTTATAAACGACATAGAAGATGGAATTAAAAGCACTGTCTCTATTTTTGTAGATGACACAAAGATATGTAGCACAGTGCAGTCTATGGAAGATGTTCACAAGCTTCAGGCCGACCTGGACACTTTGAGTGTCTGGGCATCCACTTGCCAAATAAAGTTCAATGTGGAGAAATGAAGTCATGCACTTGGGGTCTAATAACCTGAAGGCCACATATGTCCTCGGGGGAGTACAACTGGGAGAATCACTTGTTGAGAAGGATCTGGGGGTACTGGTAGATCACAGGCTAAATAACAGCATGCAATGCCAAGCAGCTGCTTCTAAGGCCACCAAGATATTATCATGCATTAATAGAGGCCTGGAATCACAGGTTAGGGATGTAATTTTGCCTCCATACAAGGCACTGGTGCGCCCTCACCTGGTATATGCCGTCCAGTTCTGGGCACCCATTCATAGAAAGGAAGCTCTGACTATGGAAAGGGTGCAGAGGAGAGCCACCAAACTAATAAGAGTAATGAAGGATCTTAGTTATGAGGAAAGATTACGAGAATTAAATCTGTTTAGTCTTGAGAGGAGACGACTGAGGGAGGACATGATTAACTTGTATAAATATATAAATGGCCGATACAAAAAATATGGGGAGACACTATTTCAGGTAGCATCCTCTATAGACAAGGGGGCACCCCCTTTGACTGGAAAATAGAAATACAGTCTCCAGAGGCAACAATCGTTTTTTACCATAAGAACTATAAATCTATGGAATAGCCTCCCACAGAAGCTTGTTACAGCATCAACCACTGACAGCTTCTAAAAAGGATTAGATGCTTATTTAGAAGAAAATAACATTAACAGTTACTATTAGCGGTTATCAGTAAAAAAACAAAAAATAAAATAAATTGCTTCCACCTATAAAATAAAATTAAAAAAAAAACTTCCCCTACCTCAACACCCTTGGTTGAACTGGACATATGTCTTTTTTCAGCCGTATTAACTATGGCCCTTATTCATCAAGCGATAGCGCCAGGTAGTGTCTGACGAGCGCCAGGTAGCGGCAGCTAACGGCGCCTACCGACTCAAGTACGCCCGGCGGCGGTCACAATGACGCATTTATCAAGCTAAATGAGGCTAGCGCCGGCGAGAGCGACGGCTAGCGCGGCATTCATCATGAAGCCGGCTGGACCGAACAGCGCCGCTGCAAATTCCTTCACAGCGACACGTATTACCTGGCGCTACCTGCCGCTCTCCCATACATTTCAATGGCAGACGCTGCAATGATTGTTCTTAGTGGTTTTGGGGTTTTTTGCTTTTGGACAAAATTCAACACATGTTTATATTGATATGTTTTATGAATCTAGCTGGTTATTTATCTTTTTTTTTTTTTTTTTTTTTTTCACAATGTAATGTTGTGAGTGACATGGGAATTGCATCTCCTCCACCCAAACTCATTGGCCTCAAAAGCGCTGGTTTTCCACACAAACGGGGCTTGTAAAGCTATTTTGTAGCCTGTCAGGTTGGGCGGTCACGTTCGCTCTTCGAAATTGTCAGCGCCCAAGCTATTCGGCAGCCCTGTCC
Source organism: Gastrophryne carolinensis (assembly GCA_027917425.1). Classification (NCBI taxonomy): domain Eukaryota; kingdom Metazoa; phylum Chordata; class Amphibia; order Anura; family Microhylidae; genus Gastrophryne; species Gastrophryne carolinensis. The sequence continues at coordinate 98,780,641 of CM051241.1, forward strand.
TTGATGAATCTGTGTTGGTCAGTGTTTGTGCAGTCGCTGTTTTAATTCGCTATGTGGCGGCGCGAGCGTCGCTGTGCCTCGCTGCGCTGCGTTGTGCGGCGCTGTGCTGTTCATACATGTGCCCTTCTGCCATTTGCAAGGAATTCACTTCCCGCGACCCCAGTCGTTGTTAATGAATACACTGTAGTTGTGAGCGTGCCTGGCCACATATTGCAGGATTAACATTCAGTCGTACCAGCTCATAACAACCCGTTATGCATTCTCATGTGTGCCACATTTTCAGGTAGTTGTCTAGTTTGATTGTGTGATGACTTTGTGAAGGAATAAGATTTGTATATTTAAGCACAACGGTGTATGCTTTAGAAGGACCTATGCATTCCAGTATGTAGAACCCCCTGCTAAATCAAGCTAATAATTTGTGGCGCCGTGGGCCCTAGCTTGTTTTTCAGCGTCATTTTAATGTTTTTCCGCCACTTAGCTTGCACATAGCTGATATTAGCTTGTCCCTGCTGCGCGCATGTTTTTTTTTTTATTTTGGAAGCACAGTTGCTTGCGTCATATCCGGTTCCGGGATCCTCCTTTGCGTTTCAACGCCACCTTAAGGTAAAACTGTCTTGCGCTTATGCCAATAGCTTGTTTTTCAGCGTCATTTTAATGTTTTTCCGCCACTTAGCTTGCACATAGCTGATATTAGCTTGTCCCTGCTGCGCGCATGTTTTTTTTTTTATTTTGGAAGCACAGTTGCTTGCGTCATATCCGGTTCCGGGATCCTCCTTTGCGTTTCAACGCCACCTTAAGGTAAAACTGTCTTGCGCTTATGCCAATAGCTTGTTTTTCAGCGTCATTTTAATGTTTTTCCGCCACTTAGCTTGCACATAGCTGATATTAGCTTGTTGCTGGGGCGCGGTGCGTATTTTTGTTTTGTTTTGTTTTTTATGTCTCATGTCGCTAGCGTCATTTCCGGTTCCTGTTTCCTCCTTAGCGTTTCCAATATGGCTCCCAAACGGCGAGTAATGCGCCTCCCCAGCTCCTCCTCAGATTCCGGCCCCACCACCCCTCCCCCACATCCCCCACCTACCTCACCTTCCCCAAATACCACCCCTCCCACCCATTCCCCTCCTGTGCCCCAAAAACAAAGGCGCACCCGGGTGGATAGCCGGGTCAATGGCCAGGTTGTTAAAGTGAGTATTTTAGTTTTGTATTTTTAGTTTAAAAATGTATAAACACACAGGGTGGATAGGGGCTAAATTTTTATTGTTTTTAGTCCAAAATTTTACACTCCACATGGGGCATCCCCATTGTGGATGTCCTGCTTGGATGCCCCCCCCCCCCCCTGGAGGGCCCCAAAAATTATCTCTGGCCCGTCCCATCTGTGCATGCGTGAGTTGCGGATGCCTATTGCGCTTACCTCTAGCAGGGTGTACCCCTGCGCCATACATATTTTCAATTGGTGTGCAGGCGCACTCCCTGTTAGAGTCAAACGCCACATGCGTACTTTGCCGTGCAGATGCAGCTGAGCTGGTATGCACCTCCCAAGGCCCTTGGTTGCGCATACCACACCGGCGTGGACCGCTGTGTTTGGCTTGCGGAGTGACGTGGGAGTGTCCTCAGCTGTGTATTTGGGCCCTTCAAAGGGGGTTGCAGACAGTGGGCCACCCACAATAGTTGTGGCCCAAAAAAGTGCACACAAACCCAGACTAATGTAAATCCTGGGTGTGGTTCCACTTTGATCTTGTCTCTGTATAACTGTTTATGACATTGTTCTGAGGTCATGTTTTGATTTTTTTTTTTTTTTTTTTTTTACTTTTTTCATAGGACTTCTGCCTGGCCGAATACGACTATGCCCGAGGAGCAAAAAAACGCCTTGCCATGGAGGTGAAGGCCACTGTGTCCCGGCGCTTCAAGACCGACCTGACCATCCGGGCGATCCAACAGAAATGGTCAGATTTTAAGCGCCGGGACCCAGAAGGCGTGTACCGCCTATATGATGCCTACGCATCAGGTAAGTTAAAGCTTATGTTCTTTTTGGCCTTTGTGCAGAATCATCTGCTAAGCTGTGTCCTTTTTTGCTCTTTATATTAATTATTTGCTTTCACCCCCTCCACACAGATAAGCGTCCTCCCCTGGGGAAACGTGGGAAGGGATTCCTCCCCCGAACCAGGCAGGCGGACTCGGGGGAGTCATCGGGGGAGGGTCCCTCCCGCGGGTCCTATTTAGAGGACCCAGGGGAGGAAGGGGATGACGCCCCAGAGGAGTGTGCTGCTGGGGGGCAGGCTGGATCAAGCCTCAGCTCCTCACACTCTGAGGCTGAGGACTCTCACCAGGCAAGGGGCCACTCTCAAGCAGGGAGTGAGAGGGAGGAGGGTGGCCCTTTGCCTGGTGGATCTTCTGAGCAGAGTGTGAGGAGCCGAGGCTCCCCGCCTCCTCCTCAGAGCCCTCCCTGGGCTTCAAGTGGCGCTTCATCCCCTGGTGAGTTTACATGTTTTAATTGTTAGTCTGTGCCAGGTTTCATCTGACCATTTGTGCTTAGCCCTTGCAATTCCTCTGTAATTTGCAGGGCATCATATAGGCGGCACCTCCATGGATTTTTGGCGTCAAATCCTCCTCGGGCATAGTCGTGGTAAGTGTATGTTTTAAGCTAGTTCATTTTGGACTTTATGTCATTCCTTAAAGTGGACCCACAAACCTTGCTGATATTGTTTGGATTATGGCGCCTTGCCTGCCAAATCACATCCCTCACCCAGGGCCCCCCCCCAACCAAACACCACAAACTACTTCCCTCTTTGGGGGTGGCAGAAGCCATTGTCCCTGCCTCCTGTGTGGCACTCGAGATGTGTGTGCGCCTGCGCTCTGTTTCCTACTGGCATGCGTGTGCGCACACACTGGCGGAGTGATGTGCGGAAGGCAGGGGCGGTGGCGGACTAAAATTGTGTTGCTCTGCCAAAGTAGACTACTACACTGAATAATCACAATCCTGTGTCTTGGTACACTTTTAACAGACACGTTTCCTGGTCCATTGTCTAAGCTGGTTTGCTAATGTACATTAACATCACAAACCACACTACAGTGCTAGCCAACTGGAAACCACCCCTATGTTTCTGGCCACACCATGATGTGTGCTAGCAAAAGTTAATTTACGTGAAGTAGTTAGGGCAAACACATGTTGCACACTGGTAACATTATCCATTAAATTGGTAATGAGTCATTTACATTGCAATGTAAAGGTTAGTGCCAGATTGGCAAAATGGATACATGTGGCAACCATAAACACTTCACATTAACTAATGGGCCAGGAATATAGCAAATATCGTTTAACATGTATGTAAAGAAGTGTTTGTTTTTGGAGCTAAGACTCAATAACCAGATTGATGTCCAAACTTCGGGTGTCATAGCTCCACTAAATGTTGTTTGGTATTTTGGTTTTTTATGGACAGATGTTGCTACGCAGACGGAGGCAGAATTCCTCCTCCCCACACCAGCTCCAGGGACGGCCAGCAGCATGGGCCACCGCCACAGCTGCGATGGTGAGTACATCCAAATTAATATGGGTAAATACTTTGTAAACATTTCTCTTCTAGTTACATTTGTAGAAATGTGAAATTGACCAATGTGTGAATATCACACACATCTAGGTTAAATGTGTTTGGTCAATAATCCAACATGCCAGTCACCATCCTTGATAGTTGCCTCACATTCTTGTTACGGACACATACGGACTATTTGTGGCGTATAGACAACCAAATGGGGCTGATTAGGTGTTTACCAATAACATTATAGGGCAAACTTCCCTCTTCCTTAGGCACTGATGTTTGGCTTGGACTAAAGACATAAATGTCCTTACTTGCCCATAAACATTATTACCTTTGCAAGAGTGAACCTGGCCCAACACCAAGGCTGTTTAATGTGCATTAAACATTTAATTTGCCAACAACTAACAACTAACACCCCGCAGAATATACGATAAGTGCAGGTACCACGGGTCCACCCCACCAAGCAAACCCCTAATTATGGGAAATTATCTTCCGCTGGCTCCTGCGCAACACTCCAGACGTGCATTTTTCCCCCCTGGGCCTCTGTGAATGGCCGCCGGGTCCCCCTGAGCAGCCAGAGAGTGACATGCGTGAAGAGGGGGTGGAAGAGGAGTGTACATTCCTGTTCCCTGCATAGACGTTAGCGTGCCTTCTTTGTGCCAAGCACGTTGGAGCATGGAGAGGTGAGTGGCTATGGATTACTGTGTGTATACACACATCAGGGGAAATACAGATCTGTGAGAAACAACAAAGTGGGCCAAAACCCAGGATAAACTATATTGTGGGTGTTGGTCCACTTTAAGAGTAAAGGTATGTGGTCCTAACATGTTTTCAAGTCAATATTAAAACTTTATTTTAAAATGTTAGGGGCACATTGTTCACCAATGTTAATGTGAGTGTTAGCAAGTTAGAAACACTGACATTACATTGCTACATCTGTGTATGTTGAGTTTCCAAACAAATTCTAATATATTATTTTTTATCACATCTCTACAGCTTGTATACGCCAGCATCGCAGACTGTGGCGGGCCTTCCGACAGATGAAAGGGATGCTGCTGGCCATGAAGAGGCGTCGGAGACGTTAGGGTGGGGGGGATGGCTGCCCTGGCCATGTTTTCCTGGCTTTGTTGGCCTATGTTGCCCGTGTTGGGCCAATTTCTATAAAGACATTTATCTTTACCAAGAACTGTGTTGTTCCTTGACCAGCATAGGTTTCGATTCCCCAAAACCATTATGTCTAAAATTAGGCTGCCATTTTGAGCCAGTACATGTTTACACCATAGTAAGCAATGTTAACTAATGTGGCACATAAATGGTGGCATAATATTAGAGATGATTGAGCAAATCAGCCCTGACTGTGTATTTAGCTTTCACATGTATGGATAAACACAAATTAGAGGTGGTTTTCCAAAATATATTTACATAAATCATAAGAAAAAGGTATACAAATTAATATTCTTGGCTGGGTGGCCGGGGAGGTTGGGAGTCATTGCTAGGGGCGGTGTTGGGGGACAACAGTGCAGTAAAAAATATAGACTGCTGTTGTATGAGCTGTTGTATCAACAACAAAGTTTGGTCCTGCCGCTGTATTGCCTCTGCCTGGCGCTGTATTGCTTCTTCCTGGCGCTGTACAGATTGCTCGATAACATTGGCAAGGCGACCAAGGTCCTGGTTCTGTTGTAGGTTTTGCCTTAACTGGTCCACCTGGCGCTGCAGGCCCTCATTTTGTTGCTGACACATCAGCACCTGATTTTCCAACGCCGCAATGCGCTCATTAGTTCCATCACGCGGCTGTTGGCGACTGTAGTCCTCCAGCATCCGGACCCCTAGTGTGTAGAAATCGGCACTGGTTGGTGCCACACCTCCTCTTGCTGTGGTTGGAGGCTAAAAAAATAGTAAACCACATTTTAGTCAAACGGAACAAATGCAGTTATGCCCCTCCCAAAAGTTACCATAAACACTCACTAGACAACTTACCCTTGTCTGAGCCTCTGAAGCTTGGCCACATGGGACTTGGGAAGAGGTCCCAGCTTGGGGTTCTGGTTCCGCCTCCTGCCAAAACAACAATGAAATGAAATGTTACATGTTGCTTCTTCCAATACCCACGAATATGCCAATGGGTTTAGAGGTCGTCTACATCAGCCATGTTACCTGCGTGTCCTCCAGCCCAGGTAGGCTCGAGGTATCGCTGCCAGAGAGTCGCGAATCAACATCAGAGATGTCGGGCAAGTTGGCAAATGCTAAACAGGAAAATCAGGTTAGTAGGTCTGTGGGCCAAACTCTAATGTAACCTGGTTAGGCTATCGAGGCCATACCTCTAAAAAGTTAAAAAATACACAGTAGACCAAAGGTCTTGGTTAAACTCAGATTGTTAACATGTATGTTACAGGACTAAGACGCACTAATTTCTGCAAATCTCATCATAAACATTGCTTAAATTAAACATACCCGCAATATCCCAGATGTCTGGAGTGGGGTCCTCACTCGAGATTGGACCTTGAAAATAGATGTGGACACACAAGTTGCCAGAAGCAAGTGGCACAACATTAGAGCCAAAATACATACTAGAGCAAGGCAAAACCACTTACCCTCATCTCTGGCAGCTGGAACTTGAGGGGCCCTTTCTGGACAGCCACTTCCGATATTCGGGTCAACTAAAAAAAAAAAAAAATGTGTCTAAAGATTCAGCAAACTACTACAGGGAATGTTTTCCTAAAAATATGTCCGCAAATATACATTGCTATCACTAAAATAACTAATAGACTGACCCTGGGGAGGCAACCAGCACTCCCAAGAGGCATCTTCAAGTTTACCAAGCAAACATGTAGCTTAGTAGACTAACCAAATTGAACCAGTGTAACCTAAACAGCAGAAAGGATACATTATGTATTGCTCTACACACCAACAGGGTCCTGTTGACCGGCAACATCGGAAGTGGGGTCCAAAGATGAACCAGTCACTTGGCCTACAAAGAAAAAAGACAAATGAGACACATGCACTTGAGTCAAAGTGGATCAAGCAAGGTGAACACATGCACTTACCGACATCCAAAGAGTAGGTGGGATCCGGAGGAGATGCTGGGGCCAAGGGCATGGGAGCTAGGGCAAAATAAAACCAACATTGAGCCATAGCTAATGTGCGTGCCAAAATACAACATGCATTAAGGTGTGTGAGCAGCTCTTTCACTAATATTGACTAATCAAGCCAAGTGTGGCTCACACATTGATATGCCGATATATGGCTACACATCTCTGGCATCCTACATATCTACACATGTTAGGGCCTTGTTAGTTACTGACTGTGAGTGTTACAGTGGGCGTGCAATTAGGGCGCACCCACATATTATTAATAGTCAACAGGGCAAACCTTTATTGCTTGAGCTGCTCCCACACCCATTTGTTTTTCAAAAAACCAGCAAACAAATAATGGGTAAATACCTTCAATGGCAGACTGGGGTAGCCTTGAGGTTGCTGGAAGGGCAGGAGCTTGGTTGTCCGGAGCCACATCCCGGACAGCAGCATGTGCACCTATGCATAAAGCAACAGACAGAAAAGTTACAAATGTTTTAGCTATAATGTAATACTTCACAGGTCCTACAGTTAGTTGGTCAGAATGTAAAAATGCTAATCACATACATTAACATTAGGTTATAGTAAAAGCCATAAAATATGTACCTTCAGCCCAACCGGTGGTGTCATCCCCAGGATCCACACCCTGCAGCCGAGCCAGTGGGATTTTGGCCTTCAGCATCTCCTCATACGGCCTGTAGGTACTCTTTGGAGCCTGGATGAACCCACTGTCCACATCAAGATCGTGATTCATCTTTTTCATAAGGGCCCCTCGCAAAGTGTAGAAGCGTTTCCTGCAGGATGGGCCACTACGTGGGTGTTGAGCTGTGCTACTAAGCTCCACACCAATGGCATCCCACAGTTTGCTTCTTTCTTGTTTGCCTATGGACTTGCTTTGGGAGCCAAATATCAGCTCCCATTTCGCAAGTGTCAGGCGCACAAGATGATTATTCTCAGCCAAATTAAATTCAGGCTCCCTCTTGGCACCTGGGCGCTTAGCCTGGGGTGCTGCCCCACCTTCAGGCTGTGCCCTTTTCCGTAAGGGAGGTCTGCGCACAGCACCCACCAAACTCCTACTCGGGCCTGCTGTGGCCGGCAGATGTCCTGTATTTGGCTCCATCCTGTAGCTGCACACACACACAAATCAACACCCCACAAGCACGCATGCACACTACAGAATGGCATCGCAATCTCTTAGGCTTGGGCAGGTTTTATGTGCTCTAACAGCCAATCCAAAAGCAGCCCACTTAATTGATTCACACATACAGCCCAGTTCCTTCTAGGCACACCTCCACTGCACTGACAGAAGCATGTGTGTTAGCCAATTAACTCATTACAGACCTCAATCAACAAACAACACACACCCAAATCCAACAATGGACTGATGTATCTGCAACCCTTGTGACATGTGCTTAGCCTAACGGCTATTTAAAAAAACAACAGCTTCACTTTCATTGGTCCCCACCTGATTTTTGGCCCATGTCCGTTAATGCACGCACGTTACGGCTCAAGTACGCTAGTAGCGCTACTAGCGTGCGCGTGCGCACTCTGTTTTACGCACACCTGGGTCGGCTAATTGGCGCCCGGAAATAGCAGAGCGACGCAAAAGGCGGCAAAGCGGACCTGTCACTTTTGAAAATGAAGTATAAAAGGAAGGAATGAACTAGGTTCTGCTATTCTTACACTGTGGCAAAGGCTGTGGTGTGGTGCTGTGCTCGCTTCCCTTAGCTCATTTGAGCCTCTGTCTGGTTTCTGTCCTCACTCTCTGTGGCTTGTTGGGTGATTTCTGACATCAGTGCTGTTTCTTTAGGAGCTTGGTTTGGGTGGCATCTGCAAATATTGTGTAGCATACAGCAAGTGAGGCTTGATTTTGGGGCCTTTTGTGGGCTGTGCAGCAACTCCCCTCTTGGTTGTGCTTAACTTAGAAAGCTGGTTTTCAGCAGGCTGGTGGTTTGGACCACTATAGTTCTGGTTTTGTGGTGAGCTGCATTGTAGCGGGTGTGTGTGTAGTGTGATTGTTTGTGTGTGTGTTGTGTGTTAGTGTTTTTTTTTGTTTATTTTTGTTTTTGTATATATCTTTAGTGTGTGTGATGGATAAGAGGGTGATGTATGGTGTCTGGGTGGATGGATGTATGTGTATGCTGAAAGAGCAGGAGGAAAGGGAGCGGGGTGTTGTGAGGCTTAGGGCACCCCGCTCCTTTGCAATCCGCCTTTCAGTATGGGACTTAAGTGACGAGCAGATCAGGAGCCGCTTCCGTCTGAATCGTGCTGCACTACAGTCCCTATATGATCAGATTAAGACCAAAATCGAGCCATCCACCAAACGCACTCACTCCATTCCAGGCATAGTACGCCTGTGTGCCACTCTTAATGTGTTGGCACGAGGGACCTTCCAGGCAACCTCAGCCCTCCTCAGCGGGATAAGCCAGGCTACTATGAGCCGCATCCTAATCCAGGTAGTTCTGGCAATTTGTGATTTAATCCCAATTTACATCAAGTTTCCTGAGGAGGAGGAAGAGGTTGCCAAAATAAAACATGCTTTCTATCTGATGGGAGGGATCCCGAATGTGCTAGGGTGCGTTGATGGTACACATATCCCTTTCCGCCCTCCCCGTGCACAGGAGCTGTCCTACAGAAACAGGAAGCAGTTCCATTCATTTAATATCATGGTGGTCTGTGACCATGAGATGAAGCTGCGGGCGGTGAGATCGGGGTTCCCCGGCTCATGCCACGATTCTTACGTCTTGCAGCGGACAGTCCTGTGCCGGAAGTTTGATAACAACGAAATGCCAGCTGGCTGGCTACTGGGTAATAAATTAACCATGTCTATGTATTTTGCTAATATGTGGCCTAGTAAGGCAATTTTAAACAAACTACCACCCAAAAACATGTACTAGTACTAATTGCTGTCTCTCTCCTTGTGTTTTTTCTACAGCGGACAAGGGATATGGGCAGAGAACGTGGGTCATGACTCCGGTCAGGAACCCACGGACCTCTGCCCATGAACGCTACAATGCAGCGCATCGCAAGACCAGAAGCATTGTGGAAAGAACCATCGGCCTGCTGAAAGCACGCTTTCTCTGTTTGGCACGGCCAGGAGGAGAGATGCTCTACAGCCCACAGAAGGTTTCCAAAATCATCCTTGCCTGCTGTGTGTTACACAATATCTGTATATGTCACCGAATCCAAGCCCCCGAGGAGACAGCACTGGTGCCAGAAATCCCCAACCTGCCCGCAGATAGAAGTGAGGACACCCAGACTGGCGATGAGCTAAGGGAAAGGCTGATCACTTCTTATTTTGCGGTAAGCTAACTACCCTTCACTCTAATGCAAGTACTGCACTCCTGTTTAAATGTCTTTGACCTCCCATCCAAAAGAGCAACCAAACGCACTAAGGGGGGGTTTAAGATGACCCAAACCACTCTAAGGGGGGTTTAAGATGACCCAAACCACTCTAAGGGGGGTGTAATATGACCCAAACCACTCTAAGGGGGGTGTAATATGACCCAAACCACTCTAAGGGGGGTGTAATATGACCCAAACCACTCTAAGGGGGGTGTAATATGACCCAAACCACTCTAAGGGGGGTTTAAGATGACCCAAACCACTCTAAGGGGGGTGTAATATGACCCAAACCACTCTAAGGGGGGTTTAAGATGACCCAAACCACTCTAAGGGGGGTTTAAGATGACCCAAACCACTCTAAGGGGGGTTTAAGATGACCCAAACCACTCTAAGGGGGGGTGTAAGATGACCCAAACCACTCTAAGGGGGGTTTAAGATGACCCAAACCACTCTAAGGGGGGTGTAATATGACCCAAACCACTCTAAGGGGGGTTTAAGATGACCCAAACCACTCTAAGGGGGGTTTAAGATGACCCAAACCACTCTAAGGGGGGTTTAAGATGACCCAAACCACTCTAAGGGGGGGTGTAAGATGACCCAAACCACTCTAAGGGGGGTTTAAGATGACCCAAACCACTCTAAGGGGGGGTGTAAGATGACCCAAACCACTCTAAGGGGTGTTTAAGATGACCCAAACCACTCTAAGGGGGGGTGTAAGATGACCCAAACCACTCTAAGGGGGGTTTAAGATGACCCAAACCACTCTAAGGGGGGTTTAAGATGACCCAAACCACTCTAAGGGGGGGTGTAAGATGACCCAAACCACTCTAAGGGGTGTTTAAGATGACCCAAACCACTCTAAGGGGGGGTTTAAGATGACCCAAACCACTCTAAGGGGGGTTTAAGATGACCCAAACCACTCTAAGGGGGGTGTAAGATGACCCAAACCACTCTAAGGGGGGTGTAATATGACCCAAACCACTCTAAGGGGGGTTTAAGATGACCCAAACCACTCTAAGGGGGGGTGTAAGATGACCCAAACCACTCTAAGGGGTGTTTAAGATGACCCAAACCACTCTAAGGGGGGGTGTAAGATGACCCAAACCACTCTAAGGGGGGTTTAAGATGACCCAAACCACTCTAAGGGGGGGTGTAAGATGACCCAAACCACTCTAAGGGGGGTGTAAGATGACCCAAACCACTCTAAGGGGGGTGTAAGACGCCAATGTTGGTTATCAAGTTATGCATTTTTTTAAAAGAAAGCACAAAATAACTATAAAGATATATACTAACTGCACTTTTCTTAATTTTTCAGGCACAAAGAGATGCACCATGATCTCGACATTCCTCTTACAACCCTTTCCTGGACTTTACTTTTCTTTTGCATTTCTGCTGGACTTTTCTTTTTCTATTTCATTTATGTTTTATTATTAATTTTTTTTTAGAGAAAAAATTAAAAAAAAATTATATATATACATGTGGCTATGTGTTTAATTCGGTTGTAAGTTTCCTTTACATTCTAATTCCTATTTTCATTTTCCTTTTCTTTCTCTGTTCTGTTTTTATTTTCCTTTTCTTTCTCTGTTCTGTTATTATTTTCCTTTTCTTTCTCTGTTCTGTTTTTATTTTCTTTTTCTTTCTCTGTTCTGTTTTTATTTTCCTTTTCTTTCTCATTGGTGATTTAATTGTATTTCCTTTTTAGGTAACAAATAAAAACAAAAAAAATTGTGGCTATGTGTTTAATTATGTTTTATTTTCCATTTATATTCGAAGATCTGGTAGAATTTAATTTCCTTTTACACACAATAAAAAAATTTTTACATTTCAAAACAAATGTGGCAATGTGTTTTATTCAGAAGGTACTGGATGGCCAGGACACAGCAAAGCTAACAGGCGCTGTGTAGAATAGCGTGGTCACACTGACTGACAGCGCCAACAAAGCTGAGGGCCAACATCATATTCAGCAATGTAGGCGTTGTTCGCAACAACGCCAGGTAGCGACTGAGGAGGCCTGCTATAGCGAATCGCTAACGCCCGCGGCTGACGCTAGCGGCGCTCATAGCGCCATACTTTAGTCGCTCATCTGTCGCTACCTGGCGCTATTGATGAATCGGCCTCTATGTAACTATGTAGCTCCCCCAAGGGCACTGTCCTTACCTCCCCTTACCTATAATTAACTAAATCAGAAAATAAGCATTACAATAGATCCACCTACTCCCATTCAATATACTCAATAAATATTACCCTTTTATAACCTGTGCAATTTTTTTTTATATAAAACAAGTTTTAAATAGGACCGTGCAAGGATTAAAAAAATATTTTTTAACTGTAAGGATCAATGCAAATATATAAAGTGCTAATGCATAAAAAAAATCAACTCTATAGTTTAAAGCAAAGGGAGCAGGAGCAAAAGCCCTCATTCCTTATCACTGCCACCAACAATAGTTTGGCTTAGATCAGTGCTTCTATCAGCACTGTCAGACTAAGGCCCCATCTTTTCTTCAGGGCCCCATTCTGCAATCTGGTCTGTCCTGCCATGATAATGGGTGAACATTACACAGAACAACGTAAAGTGGAGCAAAACCCAGGATTTTGACTATCCTGGATTTTGGTCCTTGCCCCCGGGGCACCCTGATTGGGGGTGAATCAACTCTAAAGGGATGAGTTATAAACAGAAAGTGCCAGTGTTGTGCACAATAACAGAATATAAGCTCAATCCTCACAACATTGACTTGTCCAAATCAAAGGTATAAGGCTAATAGTGTGTTAATTATCCTCGAATAAAATATCTATTTTTGTACTTGACTTTCCAGCAGAATAAGTTTTAAAAGGATTCTTTGGGGCCTACCTGGGGCCCTGCTCTGTGTGTCTACACCTCGTTTAGCCCTTGTTTTGCTGGCACCTCTGTAGTAGCTGTGCGCACCTGTTGCATATTTAATTTTTATTTTTATTAAAGCGGGTCAAAACGCTTGCAGCCGAGCCCTGAAATCTAAAAGATTCCAGGACTGGCCGCTAGCATGCCCCTCGGGTATGCCTTACTGTGTGAAACCCCCCGGGGCAAGTCCTGCGACATGATTATCGCTGGTGCCACATCCCCGGCTTCTCTTCACCTGCGCCCAGCCTTTCTCAATGCCGGCTGCACCTCATCACAACAGCACTTTTGAGAGAGCCGAAGTGCCGCTGGATGCGGCTTCGGCTGGGGAATAGTCGAGCCAACCATTTATGGGTTTCCATCCACTTCAATGACACTTTCCTGCCTCTCAGCTGATAAATATGTTGCTTTTAGTGCAGGGGAAGCTTGTTACATTTAGATACAGTTGACCGTTATTTTATGTTACATTTGTATCTAAATGTAACAAGTTTCTCCTCTACTAGAAGTAACTGTTTATCAGCTGAGACGCAGTGAAGTGACAATCGGACCATCACCCTGAATATATCATATATGTTTCCCACACCCTGTACATACAGATTGCCCACATTAAATATCCAGCCTGCATCTACTACATTTTCTAAACTTTTAAACATCCAAGATGGCGGCACACAGAGTCCCAGGCTGCCTGCAGACAGGAAGTGTCTTCTGACTGTGCCGCTCTGCATTCTGGGATTGCTGTCCTCTTCCTGACCCCAGCTCTGCTCTGTATGTGCCAAGCACAGCTATAACCCCACCCCCTGCACTTGCCCCCTCTTCTCTCTGCAGTATGTGATGCTTCTAAAGCAAAATGGCAGCGCCCGTATCATAGAGTCCTGAACAGAGTTGCAGACCAGCGGGGAAAAGAATATTAAGTAAGCGACTTAAAACTTAAAATATTAATTAATTTATATTATATTTATTATAATTTATATTAATTAATTCTTTATTAAAATAATTTTAGATACTGGGGAACAGTTTTTTAAGGATTTGGGCTTTTCATTAAAGGATGCTGAAGGTACAGCTTAATGAAAATAAACACACAGGACCTCACCCATCTGCTGCCCCCCCCCCTCTGGTTTCACAATTGGGCACTATTTACTCACCACGTCTGGGGATCCATCTTCTGGGTCCCACGGATTCTGGGCAACCTCTCGACTGACTTTGCAGAGCTGTGAGATTGCTGTGGGACATTGAAGAGCTTGGCTAAAGCCATGTTTGTCAGTTAGCTCTGGCTAAGCGGGCGGCAGGGTGAGGATCGGGCCCTGACGCAGCCGGATGTTGCAGCAGCAGACAGTGGCGACATCCAAAAGGTAAATAGGGGCCGATGGGGGGGCGGAGAATGGCCCCCTTTTCATTTTTAGCTCTGATGTTCCTATTTAAAGTGGACCAAAACCCACCCTGGAGTCTATGAGACTCCAGGGCAGGCATACTGATACCAGATTCGGGATGCCCCACTGTGTCAAACCTAGGTCGCCCAAAAACTCACCTTTGTTCCCTGTCCAATGGCACATGCGCAAGCAGCGGCTGGGTATCGGGGGATGTGGCCGCCAGCGTGCTTGAATCCGTTCACCTTAGACAAGCTCTAGGGCGAAGGGGCAGGAGCTGATCTAAGTGTGCTGACTGGACGGGAGGCTGCGCATGCGTCGTACCAGGGAAGGGTGAGTGATATTGGGTGACCTGGGGGTTTCACACAGCGGGGATCCCCAATTGGGATGCCCGGGGGCAAGGACCAAAATGCAGGATAGTAAAAATCCTGGGTTTTGGTCCACTTTAAGTGTCCGTCAAGGAAGCGTCGTCACAGAAGTGTCCCTTCTAGTAATTGTATGAACATGCAGCATCAGGGTTGGGTGCGCATTCCTTAGGTGCGCCAGTCATGGGCACGCACATGTGGTCACAAAAGTAATCAGATGCGTGTCAAAGTGCGGCATGTTCCAGTGATGCAATTTGAAACTTCTCCTATCCATCCCTCAATGAGGGGGGCGTGGCTTAATTTAAAAATGGTCTCTCTCTCCCACCCTGAATAGCTGGAACGTATGCATACATAGAGGAGTATAATTCTACACAGGGCCGGATTAAGTGTGGTGGAGGCCCCTGGACACAAAATCTGGTATGGGCCCCAGATACGGTATTTTTTTTTTCCTTTAAATAATAGTGCAGCCAAGTAACTGATTGGTGGTTGTCTGGCACCGGCCTACTTACTGGAACATCAGATCGAGTCCCTTGTGCCCCCCTTTGTGCGGGTGTGTGCTGCTTCGGAACTCCTGCTTTGCCATTCTGGGTGGGGGGTAGTGTAGTCACCCAGCTGGTCCAGCAGAAAACAGTTCCCTGCATTGAGCTGCCAGCGGCTGTGCTCGGTGGCTTATGTGCAGTGACAGCTCTCTCCTCACCCATCACTGTAGCGTTGCTGATGGCGACTTTGCTGCTCTAGACTTTCCGTCCTGCCCTGTGGTGGCTTTGGCTGCCCAGGCACGGGGGGGAGGGGGGGGCACAGCTTTGTTGCTGGCCCAGCGGCTCGTAAGACCAAAAACTGAAAAGCCTCCTGGATCAGACCATAACCCAAAGGTTGGTGGAGGCCCTCTTTACAGGGTAAATGGTTGAGGCCCCCGTGGTGTGCGCTTCTTAATAATCCAGCCCTGATTATACAGAAGCTGGAGTCTTCCTTTAAATGATCGCATAGCCACCAGTTTGCAGCCTATTACATCGATGGAGGGACAGGAATGGGCTCAATGTATAAAGTAGAATGTTATTACTTGTAAGGCTCCGAGGCGGCAGCTTGGGGAGCTCGCGGGAAGTTGTTTGAACGACTTTTAACAGTTTCTTTGCAGACTGAATAAACAGAAAGTTTCTTTGCTGATTTCCCATCAGGCCCCGGCTCTTAATACATTTCTATATGTATTTTTTCCTTTTTTAAGCTGCAGCATCTAAACAAAAAGTGAACATATCTCAGACGGGCCTCTCAAAACACAACATGTTATCTTTATCTCCGCCACGTACAGGCACCAGAAAAGAAAGAGAAACCATCTAAAGACACTTCAAGGTGTCAATTTATTGTTTAAGTGGATAAAAACCAGCTCGGCACTGCCCTGGAATCTAAAAGACCCCAGGGCTGGCTGTTAGCCTACCCCCAGCGTACCCTGTACCTGGCTGCCCCGATGTGTGACATTCCCCAGGTCTCACGACGATGTGACCACTGCCCGCAGCATCCCTGGCTTTCCTGCTGGCGAGCCAGGGATGCGGCCAAATGGTCGCTGCGGCACCTTTTGAGATCAGCCAATTAGCGATCTCTAAAATGCCACTGGGCGTGGCTTCAGCGGTGGAACAACCCTGTTTTCTTTTAGAACCTGGGCCACCAACATTGCATCGGGCCTCCCCCCTCAGATCTGCCCCATCCCTGCCCCCCAGTTCTGCCCCATCCATCAATGTCCTCCCAGGTCTGCCCCATTCATCCATGTCCCCCCAGGTCTGCCTCATCCATCCCTGTCCCCTCCGCTCTGCCCCACAGCCCTGCCCCCCCCCCCCAGTTCTGCCCCATCCATCCATGTCCCCCCAGCTCAGCCCCATCTATCCATGCCCCTCCAGTTCTGTCCCATCCACCCCTCTACCCTCAGCTCTGCCCTATCCCCCCAGCTCTACCCATCTTCATCCCTGTCCTCCCAGCTTTGCCCATTTACCCCTATTTCTTCAAGTTCTGCCCATCTACCCCCCCCCCCACACCAGCTCTACCCAGCCATTTATGTGCTTTTCATGTTGCCCATCCATCCCTCTTCCTCCCAGCTATCTCTCCATCCATCCATTCATTCCTGCTCTTCCTGTTTTGTCCATCCCTCTTCCTCCCAGCTATCTCTCCATCCATCCATTCATTCCTGCTCTTCCTGTTTAGTCCATCCCTCTTCCTCCCATCTATCTCTCCATCCATCCATTCATTCCTGCTCTTCCTGTTTTGTCCATCCCTCTTCCTCCCAGCTATCTCTCCATCCATCCATTCATTCCTGCTCTTCCTGTTTTGTCCATCCCTCTTCCTCCCAGCTATCTCTCCATCCATCCATTCATTCCTGCTCTTCCTGTTTTGTCCATCCCTCTTCCTCAATACTCTACCCACTTATGTAGCTTTGGCCCCTGACCCACGACTCTCTACCACAAAGGGGCCCACTGAGACCATGCCGCCTGAGGGGCCGACATAAACCTGGAGCCTTCCCTGCATTGGGGAACCCAGATTCGAGATACACCGCTGTGTAAAACCCCCTGGGTCGCCCAGTAAACTCACCTTCAATCCAATCCAACTGCGAAAGTGCCAGCTACAGCGGCCTTCTGCTATACCTTTAGCCGATGTGCATCCTCGCCAGGCATTTTTGAATGGCTGGCACGGGCACACTGTTAGAGGGCTGCGGGGATGCGGTCGCCGGTGTGCTAGGCTTTTCTCAACTAGACTTGGCCCTCTGCCGAGTCTTGCTGCTTTGATGCAAGTGCACAGTGCGCAGAGAGGTCGCACATGTTCCATAGGACCGGGCAAAGGTAAGTTTCCTGGAAAATCTGAGGGGGTTCACACAGCGGGAAATCCCGAATCCGGACCAAAACCTGGGATAGTCAAAATCCTGAGTTTTGGACCACTGTAAATGCCATCTATGGGGTTATATACTTTCCTATGTCTGTCTAGGTTCTCTGCTGCCATCTAGTGCCCTGTTTCTGATACTACAACTTAAAACTCCCATCATAGCCTATGGCCTAAATTATTTAATTATTTAAAGTGGACCAACAGTCAAAAATGAATTAAATCAGACCAACACAACAAACAGTGCTCATCTGCATCCCTCCCCAAGTATAAAAACATAATTTACCTTTTTCTAATGTCTGTTGGGGTTAATTTTAAAAACAAGATGGCCACTCATGGGCTTGCAGTGCTTTTGGGCTTCCTGCTACTGTGCATTTCAGTTATGTCAGGAGAGGAAGTTCCGAAATGGCCGCTACCTTTCTTTTCCAACTGTGTCAGGCTGTTGGTCCGGTTTAAGCTGCTCTCTCAAGACCTGCTCATCTAAAAGCGATAAAGCTAAACTTATCACTTTTGTTTTTTCCCCACTCAGTAGGTTTAAAGTTGACCAATAGTCAAACATAACTTAAACCAGATCAACACAACAGTGCTCATATGTATATGTTCTAGGGGCCAGGCGTTGCTGTTGGGATTGCTATAATAAATATAAAAGAGAGTGGCCTCAATCCTTCCTGGGAATTATAATGAGTGTGCCTCTTATTTAACGTATGGGGATGCCAAACATTTTTGGGGAAAGGGTAAATAAAAATGTTGTCATGGGGACAGCCTCCAGGCTCATAAAATCATTTCAAACTAGTCTGTTGTCCTCCAGGTCGGTTTGGCAAAGAGTTAGAAAGTTAGTCAAGCGTGTGTAAAGCTCCCGGCAAAGAGCATTGCATAAAGCACTCCACAATTTAATGAATGGCCATCTATTTAAGAAGGGATAACGCCAGGTAGCGCCTCGTAGCGGCAGGCAGCAGCAGGTGAACACCGGACGCTGTACGCAAAACCACATTTATGAAAGCAGATCGGGTGAGCAACTCTAACAGCGCCATGTAGCGTCCGATGTATTACAGGCGGCTCAGCGTATAGCGCCGGCGCTCTAGCTTCCAGAGTGCCATGTATTACCTTTCGCTCACTGTCGCTCTCCCATACATTTAAATGGCTATTCATTTGTTTGTGTTTAAACAGTGCGTTTGATATTTTTAATATTTTTGTTGCTCCAATTATTGTGTGACCTCTCCTGGCTGCAAACAAACACTTTTAGAAACTTTTTTGACTTTTTATATTTTTTTGCAGAATTGTAATTACAGGTCTGGCACTAAAGTGTTAATGTCACAGTGTTAAAACAATGTAATTCCATGTGTTTTCGCTTTGTTACAGGTGGATATGTGTTCAAAAATATACTTTAATCACACAGCATCTGGCGCTCTATGCTACAACGACCAGATTTAGAGCACCGACGCTGTGTGTGTCCTTTTTTGATAAGTATGGTGTGGAGCACTGAGAGTTAGTCGCACTGAGCTGGTGCTACCTCTCGCTCCCTGCAGTGCTGTACTGATGTTAGACGCCCAACATACATCACATTCATCAATGCCGGCCAGGTAACTACAGCGCCTGATACCCACACAGCGTCTACTAGCGGTCGCTCTAAGCGCCACTATACAGACGCTCATCTGCCGATACCTGGCGCTAGTAATGAATCAGCCTCCACGTGTTCAAAGAGCAACATTGGACCTAAAATATAAAAGGATTCACCCCCCTATTGGCCCCTACTCACCTTTGGATGTCGCTGCTGCCTGCTGCAGTGACATCTGGCTGCTTTAGGGCCCGATCTTCACTCCGCCGTCCGCTTAGCTGTCTTATGCAAGCAGATCTGAGTGCGCTGGCGGCTGCATCCCCTACCACCCTCTAACAGGAAGCGTTCATGAATGCCTGGCATGGGCACGCATCCTGCTAAAGGGATAGCAGGGATGCCTCCGCTGCTCACGCATGAGCCGCTAGACCGGGAATGAAGGTGAGTTTTTGGGCAACCTGGGGGGTATCACACAGCGGGGCAGCGAGTATGCCTGCCCTGGAGTCTCATAGACTCCAGGGTGGATTTTGGTCCTCTTTAAAGCAGAACAAAACCCAGGATTTTGACTATCCCGGGTCGTGTTCCATGCCCTGGAGGCATTCTGAATTGGGATGCCCTGCTGTGTGAACCCCCCCCCCCCCGATCACCCATTACAACTTGCCTCTTCCCGGTCCAATGGCACAAGCGTAGACTCACGTCCAATCAGAGCCGTTTGCCATGACCATGTGATTTGGCAAACAGCACTGATATGCTTCAATGGTGGAGCGGGAGCCGGCACATCCCCAGCGTTATGCGCGCTCCCGTCACACCCTATTTAAAAGACTGCAGTGGATGCGACCGAACAGAGCAGTTTGCTGCATTACATATGATTGGACAAAAGTCCAGTGCACTGTTACAAACACATTATTAGTGGGTGCCAGAGCCGCGGTGGCGCCGCTATATATCCAAGTGAGTAAATAGGCACGGCACTCCAAAGCATAAATTTAAATGCTTGTATTCAATAATAATAATCAAAAAAGTATCCAATAGCACATAAGATATAAAAGGAATAATCCAGATCATGGCCAGAAAAGAACAACAGTCTCATATTCCAACGTTTCGGGGGTCGGGTGCCCCCTTTCTCAAGGAGGACTGTAAACCGGAATGTGCTGCATCCCCCATCATTATATACACACAACTGAGTGCAGAGTTCAAGAAATTCCCGCCTGACGTCACTGTGACTTCAGCGGGCGTTCTAATGTGCCCCATAGTAAACAATAATACACATACAGTATTGAAAATAATAAAGATGGGGCTGTGACAACTTACCTGCATCCACCGGGCCTCCAGGCTGTGGAGGGCCCGTCACCGCCAGCCGCCGCTCGCCGCACTGGCGGGCGGCGGTTTCTCCGTCTGTCAGCGGGGACAGGGAGCTGGCAGCCGGGCTCAAAAATGCTGCCCGATAACTGATGACGCGGCGGGGGCCGCGATCCGATTGGTTCGCGGCCCCAGTCTCTGCCATCAGCCCGTGAGACAGACAGCGTCTGTCAGGACACCGCAGCCTCTAAGCAGAGGCTGCAGCACGTAGGAGACAGCTGTCACGGGTTCTGACAGCATCCCTGGGTGGCGGTGAAAGCCCATAGGGGCTAGTTGGAGCAGGCATCAACTCATGATGATTACACTATATACATAGAGGAAGAAGAGGGGGAATAAAGGAGTGCGGGCCACAGAGGAAGTAGAGGGGGAATAGGGGATAAAGGAAGGGTACCAGCCGGGAAGAAAGATCGATAAGGAACATGTGGGACAAAAGGCGGGATGGAGTCAGTATGGATTGGGGCCATAGGTGGACCCCAGGAGGGGGGTGGAAAGGGGTGATGGCTGGGGGTGGAACAGGGTAGAGAATAGGAGGGGAAAGCGGCATATAGGGTAGAAGTTGAGGGGGGAGGGGGAGAGGAGGGACAATGGTCACGGGGAGGGGCAAGGGGCCAAGGGCAGTAGCATGATGAGGAAAAATACATGAACAGGGAGCTGCATTTCAATAACAGGTAACTACAGTCACTTCAACGTCTTGGTAAATAACAGGCGAATCCAAACGTGGTATTAAGACCCCTCGGCAGAACCGTATCCAATTTATGAATCCAGTAAGTCTCTCTCTGTAGAAGTTTAAGGTGTCGGTCCCCACCTCGGCGTGGTCTTTCCACCTGCTCAATCACCATGCCACGGAGTTCATGAGTCTGATGTTTATGTGTCACAAAGTGGACTGCCACAGGCTTATCGTAATCCAAAGATACACCGTTGTTGTGTTTATTAATACTAATGCGCACATCACTACGGTGCTGCTGGAACCTCTTCTTAAAGGGGCCTATAGTCTTTCCCACATATAAAAGGCCACAGGGGCATTTCAGTAAGTATACACAAAAATCGGTGAGACACGAGAGCACTCCATGGATCTTAAAGCGCTGTCCAGTGTGCGGGTGGGTGAATTCTGAGCCACGGATAAGGGAGTTACATACGTTGCAATTATTGCACCTGAAACATCCAGTGCGAGTTGAAAGCATAATGGGTTTCCTAGAATATTTTTCAAAGGGGTCAGCCGTGACCAAGGAGTCTCTTAAATTCCTGTTACGCTGATAGACCTTAAGAAACGGTTTCTTGATGACCGGGCATACCGTGGCATCGGATGTCAGTATACACGCATGTTTTTTGATAGTGTGCTCTATGGTAGGAGCAGCCTGATTGAATGTTAGCATGAACGGGGTTCGTTCTTCTTGTTGCCTCTTACCCTTCTTCTCACCTGCCCAGATTTCTTCAGCGCGTTTACGGGCTTGGGCAAGTACAGATTCGGGATACCCCCGGACACGAAATTTGTCCATCATTTGTAATAATTGATCCATCCGGGTCACTGGATCAGAGTTGATTCTCAAGACCCTTAGAAACTGTGAGATAGGGAGGCTATTCACCAACGGTCTGGGGTGTGCACTGTCATATCTCAGCAGTGTATTCCTGTCCGTGGGTTTGGTATAAAGGCCCGTGGTAATATGTCCATCGGGCATCTTGTCGATAGCTACGTCCAGAAAGGTTACATGCGTGTCTGAGACCTCTGGGTTAAATGTGATAGTGGGAAAGATGGAGTTAATGTATTCCATAAACTTATCAAAGTCATTTCTGTCCCCATGCCACACGGTAATCACGTCATCAATAAATCTGCCCCAATATCTGACATGTTCAGTATATAGTGCTGATGGATATATGTATCTCTCTTCCAAAAAGCCAACAAATAAATTAGGGAACGCTGGGGCTATGGCA
Organism: Gastrophryne carolinensis; assembly: GCA_027917425.1. Classification (NCBI taxonomy): domain Eukaryota; kingdom Metazoa; phylum Chordata; class Amphibia; order Anura; family Microhylidae; genus Gastrophryne; species Gastrophryne carolinensis. The sequence goes on from CM051241.1 coordinate 98,802,881, forward strand.
CTACCCATAGCTGTGCCAAGGATCTGTTTATAAAAAGCGTCTTCAAATCTGAAGTAGTTATTATGCAGCACAATCTCGAGTCCTGTGGTGAGGTACTCTGATGGTATTTCCGGGGGTTCACGTGTCAGAAAGTGCTTTACAGCTTTTCTTGGATTACGATAAGCCTGTGGCAGTCCACTTTGTGACACATAAACATCAGACTCATGAACTCCGTGGCATGGTGATTGAGCAGGTGGAAAGACCACGCCGAGGTGGGGACCGACACCTTAAACTTCTACAGAGAGAGACTTACTGGATTCATAAATTGGATACGGTTCAGCCGAGGGGTCTTAATACCACGTTTGGATTCGCCTGTTATTTACCAAGACGTTGAAGTGACTGTAGTTACCTGTTATTGAAATGCAGCTCCCTGTTCTTGTATTTTTCCTCATCATGCTACTGCCCTTGGCCCCTTGCCCCTCCCCGTGACCATTGTCCCTCCTCTCCCCCTCCCCCCTCAACTTCTACCCTATATGCCGCTTTCCCCTCCTATTCTCTACCCTGTTCCACCCCCAGCCATCACCCCTTTCCACCCCCCTCCTGGGGTCCACCTATGGCCCCAATCCATACTGACTCCATCCCGCCTTTTGTCCCACATGTTCCTTATCGATCTTCCTTCCCGGCTGGTACCCTTCCTTTATCCCCTATTCCCCCTCTACTTCCTCTGTGGCCCGCACTCCTTTATTCCCCCTCTTCTTCCTCTATGTATATAGTGTAATCATCATGAGTTGATGCCTGCTCCAACTAGCCCCTATGGGCTTTCACCGCCACCCAGGGATGCTGTCAGAACCCGTGACAGCTGTCTCCTACGTGCTGCAGCCTCTGCTTAGAGGCTGCGGTGTCCTGACAGACGCTGTCTGTCTCACGGGCTGATGGCAGAGACTGGGGCCGCGAACCAATCGGATCGCGGCCCCCGCCGCGTCATCAGTTACCGGGCAGCATTTTTGAGCCCGGCTGCCAGCTCCCTGTCCCCGCTGACAGACGGAGAAACCGCCGCCCGCCAGTGCGGCGAGCGGCGGCTGGCGGTGACGGGCCCTCCACAGCCTGGAGGCCCGGTGGATGCAGGTAAGTTGTCACAGCCCCATCTTTATTATTTTCAATACTGTATGTGTATTATTGTTTACTATGGGGCACATTAGAACGCCCGCTGACGTCACAGTGACGTCAGGCGGGAATTTCTTGAACTCTGCACTCAGTTGTGTGTATATAATGATGGGGGATGCAGCACATTCCGGTTTACAGTCCTCCTTGAGAAAGGGGGCACCCGACCCCCGAAACGTTGGAATATGAGACTGTTGTTCTTTTCTGGCCATGATCTGGATTATTCCTTTTATATCTTATGTGCTATTGGATACTTTTTTGATTATTATTACTGAATACAAGCATTTAAATTTATGCTTTGGAGTGCCGTGCCTATTTACTCACTTGGACATATGATTGGACGAGAGCCCATGCATGCACCATTGGACGGGGGAAAGGTGAGTAAATGCAGATGATCTAAGGGGTTTCAAACATTCCAATCCAGGATGCCCCGGACGAAGGCCAGTGGCCCTGGAATCTTTTTAATAGTTTATTATATTTTTTACTTCTCTTAATTTGCACCACCGTGACACTGTCTGGCAGAAGTGCTTGATAAATCCGGTCCTATAAGCAATGCAATGGAACCGGCGTGGGGATCAGCACTGCATCTATATAAACATATCTCTTCCTCCTGTATTAATGCCGAGTCTCGCCTTTAGGCTGACTGCTATTCCCACCCCCCTGTTGTACACAGTAAATTCTGACCAATGAAAGTTGATTTGTTTAAATCCCGCAGAAGTCAACAAAGATGAATCACCACTGATTGTATATCAAGATCTTGGCAGCGAGGTACAAATAATCTTCTGATGCCTGAATCTAACTCTGTATAACATTTATTGGCAAGGAGAAGGAAAACATTTCACAGCTCCAAAACCCTGCCATGCCTGAAACTGACAGTGTTTAGACTTGTGTACCGGCCATTCATTATTCAGCAATCCCACGCAAATCCCCCCAATTCCGTCAAAAGCAAGCTGGAGCGGGAGCATGGCAGATCGGGATTGTGCACATTGGGGTTTAAAAGGGAACTCCAAAGCTACAAATCCAAATAATTCAATATAAAATGCATAAATAGACAGAAAGACATAAAGAAAGATATGTGATAGATAGATATGAGATGGATGGATGGATGGATGGATGGATTGGACATTGGGATTTAAAGGGGAACTCCAAAGTTACAAATCCAAATAATTCAATATAAAATGCATAAATAAATAGATAGAAAAACATAAAGAAAGATATATGATAGATAGATAGATAGATAGATAGATAGATAGATAGATAAATAGATAGATAATAGATAAAAGATGGATGGATGTATTGGACACTGGGGTTTAAAGGGGAACTCCAAAGTTACATATCCAAATAAAGATAGATAGATACGTAGATAGGCCATACGGAGACCCGAGCAAATGCCCAGTGGGCTGCACTAAGGGCAGTCTGGGCTGCTACCTTTACTAACCCACCAATCCAATTCCTGCTCCCCCCCATTTCCTTCCCCACTCTATCCCTTCACCCAAGCAACCCCAGCCCATGTCCTCCCCCTAATGATATAGCCTCAGTCTTGGAACACACTGGGTGACTGGCCAGGAAGCAGCAGAGATGCCACTGGCTGGTCATGGGCTGGTCAGGGCTGGTAAAATCCCGGGCTGATTTTTGGTCACCATTGATAGATAGATATGGGATAGATAGATGGATAGATAGATAGCTATGAGATAGATAGATAGATACATAGATAGGTAGAAGAATATGGAACAGGTAAGTGATAGACAGAAAGATATATTGTATTTTTTGCCCCATAGGCCGCAATTTTCCGCAAAAGTACACCTCCCAACCCAGCCTATAACAGGTAGTGTGGGAGACCACCCCCCCTCCCCATCCCCAACCACTGCTGAGGCAGTTAAAACAATCAACTAGTGGCCGGAAAAAGTCCCCAAAGTTGGGACATGCAATGCAGCCAGAGCTACTCACCTGGGAAGCTGCCAGCCTCCCTTTAGAACACTCCATAGTTTGAATTGCCATGAACACACACAGGGAGGGATTCAGCCACCATGGATCTCTCCCTATGGAGTGTTCTAAAGGGAGGCTGGCAGCTTCCCAGGTGAGTAGCTCTGGCTGCATTGCATGTCCCAACTTTGGGGACTCAAAAATAAGAGTAGGGACCACACTAAACACAGAGTGCCTTGCAGGGGCAGTGTGGCTTCCACATGTATCTGCAGATATGTGCAACCAAATCTCTCTTTCCACATAGCTAGACATGTTTGGTGCTTAATACTTGGATGATGAATTAAACTGGGCGGTAAATTGGTTTCCCAGGCCCTGAATAATAACATCTTTCTCTTTTCCACATTTTGGTCCTCTTGGTCCTTTTTTCCACCATTTTAGGTCTTTCATTTTCTACATTCAAACTTTATTACTGCTTAATGAGTATCTTGCTAACACCAACTAAGTTAGAGCAGCCCTGAAACCTATTAAAACTAAAAATGTGCACACTAATCCTAAAGAGGAACTTCGGAGGCCCTGGAGTCTAAAAGAAGTTCCAGTCCTTGGGGCATCCCGAATTGGTCCTGCTTTGTGTGAAACCCCCGGGGTGAGGGATACGGCTGACGCTCAGTTCCCTTTGGCGCTGCTCGGCTGCTTAGTAGTCTAAGTGGCGCAGAAGAAAGCCAAGTGACAGTGAGTGCGCTGATTGGCTGAGGTTGGTGAAGGAAGGATGGTGAGTGAAATGGGGCGACTTGGAGGGGTACACACAGCAGGGCATCCCAATTCGGAACAACACACAGGAAAGTGAAAGTCATGTGTGTTGTATCTCTGCCTGGCTCATCCTTGAAGTCCTTTTCTCAGCAAAATCTGGGAGGGACCTTTATCTATCAATGCATTGGTGGGATCTTGAGTGACACTTTTATCTCCCAATCACTGCCTCAGCTACAACCTAATCTGCATGAAAAGGCTTCTATCCAGGGAAAGGACTGCAAGTGCAGAATGGAGGGGGGGGGGGGGGGGCATTTTAGATAAGTATATATCAGGATAACTGGGAGGGGGATGTGTGAGCACTAAAAGTGCCTAGGGCAGGGTCAACTTCTTTATTCTAACTGACCATTCTGGTTTTAGATTTCTTTTAGATTTCAGAAAAAAACAAGGATAAAAAAAGAGCCAATGTACCTTTGAATGCAGACAAGTAGCAACAGAAAATCAGTACTCACTCCCGAATGCTGGCTGAACCCGCAAAACAATGTCTTTTTGGAGGATTTTATAAGAAAGCTAAGTGTTCTTAATACATTTTGTTTTGGTTTTTTTCTTTTCTGTGCCCTCATGAAAACACTGGCCGGGCAGAATAAGCCTGAGCAAAATCTAACCTTCTTGAAGTCCATTAATATAATAGGAGAAAGACTCAATAAATTGGATTTGTAAGTATGTGGTCAAGCACCAGCTGAGAGAGAGAGCATCAAATGGATTACAATTGTTCCTGTGTGTTGTGCTGGTGCAGTACATGCACATTAGGCTAATTACAGCGGCGATGCGGTTTTTCCACAACCTTGGTGGGCATGATTTTCTCAGCTTTGCAGTGTGGCAAAGAGCACAGTGGCCGCAAGGTTATTTTCATTAGCACACCACTTTCTGAGCCAAAAGAAAACTGTGTAGCCTTGGAAAAAGCCGTGGGGAAGGAGTAGCAAACCAGCAAAAAAAAAGTAAAGAAGCCATATGGATTGACATTTGATGGCTATTCTGGGCAGAACGAAAAATCTTGGACATTAGAAAATTAGTCTCCTTCAATAAAGGAGGGAGAGTCAGCAACAAGGTGGAATGCCAACTTTGGGGAACCAGGGTCCCTCTGTTTGGCAAGGATGACCCTAGAAACCAAAAGTGTAGCTAGGCATTCTGTCACCCCAGGCAAAGATTCAAAATGGCACCCCCCACCTGTGCTCAAGCCTCCCTTGGTGCCCCCTGCCCTGCTGCACCCGGGCACGTGCCACCACCCAGCTATGCCCCTGCTTGAAACTACTGCCCAGAGTGGCCCGTAGTACAAGCATCTCCCGGATCTTCTCTAAAGATCCCCACAAGGGAGTCAAGGGCCTGTGCCCCCCACCTGTGCCCCCCACCTGTGCTCAAGCCTCCCTTGGTGCCCCCTGCCCTGCTGCACCCGGGGCACGTGTCACCCCCCCAGTTATCCCACTGCTTGAAACTACTGCCCACAGTGGCCCGTAGTCCAAGAATCTCCCGGATCTTCTCTAAAGACCCCCGCAAGGGAATATGGGTTTGCTGCTTGAGAGGTCCCAGGCCATGCCCAGGGAACGGCCTGGGCACACAAGCAGCAGTTTCCTGGTCCAAATGGCACTGTGGCACTTGGAAGCAGAGGCGGAAAGGAGGAAAAGTCAGCAATGAGGTGGAACTCCGACTGTGGGGAACCAGAGTCCCACTACTTGGCAAGGATGGCTCTCGAAGACTTTACTCTGCAGCCCGAAGTCCAAGCACCTCCCCAGTCTTCTCTAAAGACCCCCGCAAGGGAGTATAGGTTTGCTACTTGAGAGGTCCCAGCGAGTCAAGGGGCTGGGCACACAAGCAGCAGTTCCCTGGTCCAAATGGTACCGTGACACTTGGAAGTGGAGGTGTAGTCAGGCACAGCCAAGATCCAGTAAGCTAAATAGTCAAGTCTAAAGCAAAAATCAGTAGCCATAAACACGAAAGAGTAATCAGAAAAAGATAGCCAAATAATCGTAGAGGCAGGTAGAGCGCAAAGGTTTAGGTCCAAATCTGAATCAAAGGGCTGGCGGCTAACAGGCGTGTACAAGCAATGGTCAATAACAGGAAGGAAGCCCAAGAGTCATGGGTTCGTGAGGGGACCGCGATTTTCCTCTTGTAAATAGCCAAGCCCTCACTCACAGTCCTATCCTTCCTACCTGCAGTTGCCAAGGCTGTTGACTCCCTCTTGTTCCTGGCGATTAGATCAGACTCAATGAGCATTAATCGACAAGAATTGGTTCCTTTGACTGACTGATGGCTGGATGGCAGGTGAATTCGCAACAAGGCAAAATAGCAAAAAAATCTGACCCCTCCTTTTTCATCCTATGGTGCTGCTGCTGTCCCATACCTGATAATGTACCATACGGTGCTTCTTCCTTAGCAGCATGCAGTGCCCCCTCCCATGACAGCCCAATATGGGAATGAGGTGTTTTATGGCCTACATTTAGTGGCCCTAACTCATCTGCAAAAAACAGGATGACTGCAGATGAGTCCCTGGTGCCCAAGGCAGTCACCCTGCTCGCCCTCCGCTAAAAACTGTGATGGGTCAAAATAAGGATGGGATGCTCAGCGCCCTCCAAAATATATCTCCATTCTTCTAGCGCCTGATGGATAGAGATAAGCTCCTGGTTAGCTACATCCGTACGGGAGGTAACCTGCTGAAGCTCAAGAGGGTTTTCTCAAACTCGCATTTCTCTGCCTTGCCATAGAGCTGATGATCCCACACAGGGCCAGATTAAGAGTGGTGGAGGCCCCTGGGCACAAAATCTGGTGGAGGCCCCAGATACAGTATTTTTTTTTTTTTTTTTGAATAATGGTCCAGCCAAGTAACTGATTGGTGGTTGTCTGGAACCCACCCACTTACTGGAACATAAAATGAAGTTCCTTGTGCCACCCTTGTGCGGGTGCGTGCTGCTCGGGAACTCCTGATTTGCCATTCTGGGTGGGGGGGGGGGTAGTGTAGTGACCCAGCTGGTTCAGCAGAAAACAGTTCCCTGCATTGAGCTGCCAGTGGCTGTGCTTGGTGGCTTATGTGCAGTGAGCAGCCACTGATTGAACGCTCTGCACGCACCCATCACTGTAGCTTTGCTGCTCTAGTCTCTCCCCCCCTGCCTGTGGTGGCTTTGGCTGCAGATTTGCAAGAACAAACAAACAAAAAAAAAGGCTTGCCCAGGCGTGGGTGGGGTGGTGCTGATAGCTTTGTTGCTGGACCAAGAAAAGCCTCCTGGACCAGGAGAAACCCAAAGGTTGATGGAGGCCACCTTTGCAGCACAAGTGATGGAGGCCCCGGGGCTAGAGCCCCTTGCACCCCCCTCATAATCCGGCCCTGATCCCGCAGCCAGGAGAAGAACAGGCAGATGTGTGCTTTGATGCTCCCGAATAGTGAAAGAGAAAATCAGGATATCATCCAGGTAGACCGCAACGAAAATATCTAGGAGGTCCCTGAAGATGTCATTAACCAGGTGCTGGAACTGCATCACCCAATGTTCGAAATGGCCGTAACTGGTCCTGAAAGCCGTCTTCCACCCACCCCGCTCCAATATGCTGATCGGGTTATGGGCCCCTCTCAAATCAAGCTTTCTAAAGATGTGAGTACTTCCCACTTTGCTGCAAAAGTTTTTGTTTAAGTCCCAGTAGTCGATGCAGGGCCAAAGTGTACCATCTGTCCCTCCTACTCCAAAAAACAGATTCCTGCACTGGCTGAAAAAGATTGGATGAACCCCTTGGCCAGGTTGGTGTCAATAGTGTTAATATACTTCCCAAGGGTTGCCAATTTCCAGTCTGAGAAAGGATACACCCTCCTATACAGAAGGGCAGCCCCTGGAACAAGTCTATGGCATAGTCATATTGGGCAATATGGTAGATTTATGTTTGTTGCTGCAGCCATGGAGTGCCAAGGATAACACCAATATATAGAAGTTTAGCCAGTCCTGATGCTGGATATTAGATGATAATAGGAGAGGGACCTTCTTGGGCGTCACTGGTCCCCCTTTCTGTGGGAACCGGTCTGGCCAGAAGGTGGAACACCAACTGAGGAGAACCAGGGTCTTTGGCAAGGGTGGCCCTGGAACCTACTGCCAGGTCCTGCCCAGGGAGTTAAGCTCCTGATCTGACAGGCAGTGGGTCCATGGCCCAGATGGTGAATTGGCACTTCAGGGGTCCCAGCGCCTGCTCAGATAAGCCCAGTGCTGACATCTGTCCTGGGTTCAGCAACTCTTCAGGTGTCCAATCTGTCCAGTTACAATGTGGGATCTGATCAAACAAAAAAAGAAACTTCTTTTTTAGTGGCAACTTGTTCAGAAGGAAACTTTTTAGTCTCATCTGACAACAAACAATCAAGGTAATTTAATTGTGAAAACCCCACCGCTACCTTGTATTCTCCATGCTGAGCTGACTTATGACTGAGATGGAAATCTATTGTGTGCCATTCCCTTAAGATTCATTTTTCCTCGTCGTATATCAGCATGTTATTAAATCGTGACATTTGCTTGCTAGGATGCGAAGTTTGAAAAAAAAAATAGTCACCTCGCTAATTAACGGAAATGAGTTTATTTTTAATGTATCATTAATATTTTTGATATTGTTCGCTTCAGCTTTTCTTTGATTTATCAAACACTTCATCAAACAGCAAGTCAGAGCCTCCGCATTGGCTTATTTCACTAATGGCTGACAGAGGGGCCGGGAGCCCAATTACTAGGCTGGGATGTGTGCGAGCAATCTCGGCAGGGCTCTGAACAGCTCAGAGAGGGCAAATAAGGTTTATTGTGGGGAAAAAAAAACAACAACAGACATATACTATAATGGGAACTGCAACTTGTTAAATGCCTCGATGCAGAAAAGCCAGACCACTTAAGCACAAAGAAAACTCAAATAATTGGCTAATTATTAGATTTAAAAGCTAAATCCACCCCAAAATCAATAATGATGTTATTTTTTTGTGGTTGTTGGAAAGCTAAATGACTTGAATGTAAGATATTTACTCCATAGCCTTCAGCATTAACTGCAATGTCAAGGCTGGATTTTGGCGGACAGGTTCAGGGCGGGAATTAGGATGAAAGAGGCCCTGTGGCTCTGCAACACTACAGGATGGCGCCACCTTAAAGAGGAATATCGGACCAAAAATAAAAGGGGCCTGATTCCCCCCTCATTGGCCCCTACTTACCTTTTGGATGCTGCGGCGACATCCAACTGCTTCATGGCCCGATCCCCACCCCACCGTCCACTTAGTCATCTGTTAATGACAAGCCTGGCTTTAGCCATGCTCGTCAATCTCGCAGCTTCACAAAGTCTAGCAGCATGGGGGGCGTGGCTAGCCGATGGCGAGGTAGGCAGCTAAACTGAGGAGCTCTGCACAGAACAATCAACAGACGGGATCTGGAGGCACTTTGCGCAAGCTTGAACTAATGCCCAGGCGCAGGAGGACAGTGGGCACAGAGCGGAGGCAGCGATCAGCCTCCATTGCCACTTTCTTTGAGGCAACGGGCCGAGGAGGAGAAGAGGAGGGGCCAGCAAGATGGCGGCAGCTCGGGAGGGGGAGGCGCACATGGCTGAAGAGGTCAGTGCAGGGCGGGAGTCCCCTTACCCGATCGAGGAGGACGAGGAGAGAAACCCTCCAGAAGCGCGGCAGGCGTCTGCACCCGTCCGCGTCAGGGGCAGACTGAGAGCGGAGGAAGCGGCGTGTGAGGAGAGGAGAGAGGAGGCGCCGTCATCAGCAGCAGGGGCGGCGGCTTGTCCTCTCCCGGCCGGGAGGGGAGACAGCATGCGGGCTTTCCTGTGGCCCAGGCTGTAAATGAACGGGCGGGTGAAGAGGGGGGAGATCACAGGGACCAGGAGGTCCGGGCAGAACGTGCCCCAACAGTAGTAAAAAAGCAGCACATGAGTGATCCCCCCAAACCACCCTATGAGCCATCCCAGGTGGGGGAGAGAGGTCCACGTCCCCTAGAAACACTTGAGTGGGCCCCCTGCACCAACACTGAGAGCCCATCACTGACTGAGGGAGGAGAGGTGGATGTGATGTGGGATGCATTCCAAAGGGCACGGAGGGAGATCCCAGAGTGCACAGTCGGTCTCCCCACACCCCGGCAGTGACCACCCCTTCACCGCGGGCGTGGGATGCCTCTTGCGTACGTGAGAGACGTACCCCTCATGAAGCCTGCCTGTCCCCTGGAGCACCAACTCCGCCAGGGGGGGGGGGACTGGCCCCCCGAGTTTCTTGTCAGCGGGAACGACGGCAGCATGCCAACAGGGATGCTGGAGATGCACGCAGGCACATTGCAGCTGGATGAGATGAGCAAGCGATGGGATGGTGGTCTTGTGGTCTCTCCCTCTGAAACGATGGAAAGCACTCTCCGCAGAGAACTCAGCATGCTCCAAAACTCTATCTCAGAAGTTTCCCACAGAGTCGACTCAATCGAGCAAGATCAATCTACGCTGACTCAAAGGGTGGTGGCTTTGGAGCAGTTGCAACGAGAGGGGAGGGAGCACACCTCCTCCTACTACCTTGGCTTGGATGACCTCGAGAATCGGGGTAGACGCAATAACGTCAGACTGAGGGGGCTCCCGGAAACAGTCATTCAACCGGACTTGGAGCGTACAGCAAAAGTCATCTTCAATACAATACTGGAGAACCCCCCCACAACCGAGATCAACATCGACAGAATCCACAGGGCTCTGGGCCCCAAACCTGCGGACCCGCAGCGACCCAGAGATGTGGTTTGTAGAATCCACTATTACAGAGCTAAGGAGGACATCCTGAGAAAAGCGTGGGAGAAGGGTCCAACTAGATTTGAAGGTTCACTTGTCGCGGTCCTCCCCGACCTCTCCTCCAGGACTCTTCAAATGAGACGTATGTTGAAACCCCTCCTTGAGTTAATCCAGCGCCAGGGGGCCTCCTACCGCTGGGGTTTCCCCTTCCACCTAAAACGGGAGATCCTTCGCTCTGAGAACTGTCGACAAACTTCCGCAACTTTTTACATTTTTGGAAACTGACCCGATTCGGGTACCGGATTGGCTCTCGCCTACCTTGGAGCCTCCGCCTGGGGGACCACTGGGGGGGGGGGGCGCGTGGACCACCTGGAGGGATAGCGAGGGGCCCGAGAAGACGGGTACTCCGACCAGACAACAGAGCTTGAAGACCAATCCAATGTTGAGCCTTGACTTTCTCTCGCTGCGGGACCCCTCTGGGTTGGCCCATGCCCGGCCCCCTGACAGCTAAGGAAAACGGCGGACCGGCCTGCGGGTGGGTGAACGTCGCCCTTGCCTCAGAACGGGACGGTAGACATCAACGACTCCCGGACCCCTTTGAGCGAGGGGGCCCACATCTCATCTCATCCCATCCCATCAAGCTGGGTCCCCGGGAGGCTGGGGAGAGGGGCGCATGGAGACTTGAGGGGGGTTGGGGTGGGGGACCCTGGGGGGTGCCTGCCGTGGGGAGGTCGGGCTCACAGTAACTTGCACTTTGTAGATATGTTATAGATTTCTTAAACTTCTCACTTTTTTTTCACAGCTGGGCAGGTGAACCCGGGACGTTTGCCCGGTGATGTGGACGCCTCTTGTGCGGGGGGCTGGGCGCCGGCACTTGTGGACCGCCCCGCTCCCTTACATCCCTGTTGTGGGGTGTGGGGGGGGCTGGGCGGCTGGGCACCCGGTTGACGCTGTCCTGGGGTATTACGTTTATGTTTAGCTATCACTCTTCAGTTACAATGTTGGTCATGTCTTTTGTAGATTTGCTAAACTGCCTAAGTTGAGTCAAAACTGTTCATTGTTTGTATGTCCTGTGCCTGGAGCCCTAGGGGTGGCGCCGGTGATGTAGCTTCCCCTCTGGGGGGGGCAGGACCACTGGGCCCTATGAGCTGGTCCTCCGCCTTGACTGCTTCCCCCGGATTTTCCGGGGGGGCGAGGGGCGCTTCCGTCCCTCGGGTCGGGGATGTTCGGCCTGGGACTCCACGTCCATGCATCTGAGTCATTTTGAAGTTGCAATGTTATCTCGCCTCGTATAGATTTACTAGTCTGTTCAGGATGTGGCAATGTTTTCATTTCAGTGTGTGCATCTCCTGCGCCTATAGTGTTCTCGGCTTACACACCCCCAACTTAGGTGTCCCTGGTGGGGTTTTGTGCCATTTTTAGTTGGTACTACCCTAGATAGGGAAACAAGGGTATTTGTGGTACACTCGTACCGAGGGATCCCTCGCATTAGAGTTTACTGCGGGGACACCTGACCCCGGTGTCCCACTGCCCTGATTAGTCTCCCCCCCCCCCTTCTTTTTGTTTTCCCCAGACCGACATCTACCAGTCAGAGAACCAGACGGGCCAGATCGGGACCTCTCTTGCACCCGATCTAAGAGGACTTAATTGCCGGTCCCACTAACCTCAATAACCCTCCTTGCCGTTTCTCTCACCGGTCCCCCCTATACACCTCTGGTGCGCTCCTCTCCTATTCTCCCTAGTGTCTCACACCCAAGTAGCGCACCTACCTACTTAAACACCGATTCGGCCCGTACCCTTACCCCCGCCCTCAATAGGAACCCCTACCCCCACTTGGACCCCCCTTCCTCCTCCTTTTCTCTTTTTCTTCCCCTTTTCTTTTTTCCCTTCTTCCTCCCTTCTTCCTCTATCTCTTTCTTCCTCTCTCCTCATCCCTACTTGTCTCGATCTTCCTCCTCCCCTTGTTTCTCCCTCCTCCCCCCCCCCCCTTGCCTGTTGTCACCTTTGGGTCCGGTTGTGCTGTGGGCCCTTCTCCTGGCCGACGCCTCTCGCTCGGTATGGCCAGGTTGACGGTCTGCTCTCTAAACATCAAGGGCTTCAATGTCCCTGAAAAGCGTTCTAAGGTCCTTTATGATCTACACAAAGAGTGAGCATCCTCCTTCTTCAGGAGACTCACTTCCAGGAAGGCAACATGCCAGGCTTCAACCATAGATACTTCACCTCTTGGTATCATAGCACCAATCCGCAGAGCAAATCGCAGGGGGCATCTATAGCAATCCACAAATCTCTGCCCTTTACGCATTGGATCAATTAACTGACCCCGAGGGAAGGTTTGTCTTTCTCAAGGCGTCGATCCTCCAGACAACCTATACAGTAGCAAATCTTTATCTGCCAAATTATGACCAGGCTGGGGCGCTCCAGAGATACCTCAAGAGGTTGGAGGAGTTTGCTGAGGGGATTCTGATACTCGGATGAGACTTTATTCTCACGCTGAACCCTTCGCTGGACTCTTCATCTGGGAGGTCTTCGGTGCTGCTGGGGAAGCTGCAGTCCCTGCGTAGGGCTCTCCATAACATGCAGCTGATGGACGTATGGAGGTTGGAACATGGGCAAACTAGAGACTACACTTACTTTTTACCAATGCATGGCTCTTACAGTTGCATCAATTACATCCTGCTAAGTCATCATGCCCTGAAGTGGCAGCCTAAGTCCTGTATTGGCCCTTTTCTATGGTCAGACCACGCGCCGGTCTTCTTATCATTTGAGCTGCCCATGGCAGCACCGAAACATTGGAGTTGGCGTCTGAACGATAATCTGCTGAGGGACCCGGTGTGCATGAGCAGGATTAAAGAGACAATCACTAACTTTGCAGCCGACCATGAGCGGGGTGATTGCTCGCCGGCGGTCCAGTGGGAGGCGCTCAAATGTGTTCTAAGAGGAGTCTTCAACCAGGAGGGTTCGCGATTGAAGCGCGAGAAATCAGCGTTGATATCCAAGACGTTGCAAACTATTTGCGACCTTGAGACTAAGCATAAGCAGGACCCTACTCCAGAACTGCTCTCTGAGCTCTCGCTCAACAGGAACAAGCTACTGAAGCTCTACGACCAGGCCCATCTCAGATACAGAGAAGGCATGCCTCAATGTATGAACATGCAAACAAATGTGGTAAGCTCTTAGCTAAATCTCTCCACCACAAGATACCTGCAACATTTATTCCAAGCATCAAGACGGAAAAAGGGGAAAACGTTGTGGACACTTCTAAAATCCCGGAGGTGTTTAGGGGTTTCTACGCTGGCTTGTACAACCTTCAACCTAGCCTTGCACAAGAGGCATTAGAGGCCAAAATACAGAGCTACGTATCCGAGACGCAGCTCCCTACGATACCTGAGGAATCCTCGGCTGAACTGGAAGCCCCCTTCACGGAACTAGAGGTCATGAAGGCCATTAAGGAAGCCCCGGCAGGAAAGAGCCCGGGCCCTAACGGATTTACTCCTAGATTCTTTAAAGACCTAGCACCACAACTTGCTCCCTGGTTGGTGAGAACCTTCAACCACATAAGGACGGAGAGTCCCTTTCCGAAACAAGCGGTGGAAGCCATGATCGCAGTGATTCCGAAGCCGGGTAAAGATCCTGCGGCCTGCGGCAGTTACAGACCCATATCCCTACTCAATGTTGACCTAAAACTATACGCAAAAATAATTGCCACTAGGATCAAACCTTTGATCCCCCAACTGATTGATCTAGACCAGGTGGGGTTTGTCCCAGGCCGATAAGCCAGAGACAACACAAACAAGCTACTGGACCTCATTGCACATGTCCACAAAACTGGCACTCCGGCGTGCGTCCTCTCCTGCGACGCTGAGAAAGCGTTCGACAGGGTGAACTGGCGCTTTCTCAAAGCTACCCTCTCCCAAATTGGTCTAGGTCCAAACATCACCACCAAGATTCTGGCACTGTATCAAGAGCCAACGGCTCGTGTCAGGGCAAACGGGGTCTTGTCGGAGCCTTTCACAATCATGAACGGGACTCGACAGGGCTGTCCCCTCTCGCCCCTCTTGTATATTCTAACAGTGGAACACCTAGCGGTAGCTTTCCGAAATAACTCAGACGTTAAGGGGATTGAGTGCGTGGGACAACAATATAAAATGTCGATCTTTGCGGACGACCTGCTCCTACACCTCACATCCCCGGCTATATCCTTCCTGGCTGTTCTCAAAGAATTTGAGCGCTTTGGCCAACTATCCAACTTCCGCTTAATTATGCAAAGTCTGAGGTATTAAACCTCACCCTGCCGCAGCATCTGGGGGACAGACTCCGGAGCAGTTTTCCCTTTAAGTGGCAGCCCACAGCGATAAAGTATTTGGGGACCTTCATACCATCTGACCTGGATAGCTTGTACGAGTTGAATTTCCAGGCACTTCAGACCAAAGTCAATCATGACCTTTCAAAGTAAGACAAAGGGCGCTACTCATGGTTTGGAAGGATAAACATCTTGAAGATGGATATACTCCCCCGGTTTCTATACCTCTTCCAAACGATACCGATCAAGCTACCCAGGCATTTTTTCAAGACTATTCAGACAACATTCTTGAAATTCATATGGGGTTCACGGAAACCACGTGTCAGGTTCAACATACTGGCTAGACCCAAAAACGCGGGTGGTACCGGCGCACCGGACTTAAAACTGTATCACACTGCTGCTATCCTTACGAGGATGGCGGACTGGAGGTACAGAGTAGAGGACAAGCTCTGGGTTCAACTGGAGCAAGACCTTTTAGGGTTCAGCCTGCGCTCTCTCCCGTGGACGCACACCGCGGGGGAGGCAGGCAGGAGGGGGTTCCCCTTTTTGATCCGGCACTTTCTCACCACCTGGGATGGGCTGCAATGGCAGGGGGAACTGGTGAATAGGCTGGGACCCCTGACTCCAATATTCAATAACCCGGAGTGCACACCGACGCAGAACACCTCTCGGTTCCTGATCTGGAGAGAGGCAGAGGACATCAGAGTGCGAGATGTGCTGGTGGGAGGAAGGTTGCCCTCCCTGGCGGAGCTGAGGGCTCACAGTGGGGGAGGCCATTTGTCCTGGCTACATCATTGGCAACTAGAGGCGTTCCTCACCACAGGAGGGCACCTCAGAAATGCATCCCTCCCCCTAACACCGTTGGAGGAGTGTCTCACACAGCCACAGTCTTTGGAACATGTGGTATCAAGCTTCTACAGCCTGCTGGTGGCTGCCAGACATACTTCAGCGCTGGAATTCATGTCCAAATGGGAGAGGGACTTGGGGATCTCGATCACAGGTGAGGATGCCAAAAAGATTTTCACGCTAATGCACAGGCTTGTTGGTGCCAGTGAGGCACAGGAAAAAAATTACAAGGTCCTCACAAGGTGGTATAGGTGTCCGGCAGATATAGCCTCGTACTCGTCTGATGGCTCGAATGGGTGTTGGAGATGCGGGGCGCCCCAGGGAGGGATCCTTCACATCTGGTGGGAGTGTCCCCCGGTCAAGAAGCTCTGGGACACTATCTTCAAGATACATACGGAGGTGGAGGGCTCTGTCGTGCCTAACAGCCCCGAGGTTGCCTTGCTTACCCTGATCCCAGGCTCCATAGCCAGAGCTAAGAAGGGAGTCCTCAGGTTCTTTCTGACGGCCGTAAGGTCAATTATTCCTAGGCGCTGGAAGTTCTCGCAGCCACCAATGGTGGCGGAGTGGTTTGCTGAAATGGACCACATCCTGAGAATGAAGGAGTTGATAGCGGAAGATAGGGGAAACATGAAGGCGCACTTGGTGACCTGGACAAGCTGTATCATGTTCAGGGGGTCGGACTCGGCGAGGGCCTTCTTGGGGGTGAATCTCGGTCAGGGATGAGATGTTACCCGTGGACCTGAGGGGTGTCTATCCAGAGCCCCGGGCAGTGGACTGGGGAGATGGGATACCTCCGGTGTCACCACCCCCCTCTCCCTGCCCATTAACCCACCTTTCCCCTCCCCCCTTTTTTTTTCTTTCTTTCCCTTTTTTTTTTTCTCTTCTTTTTCTTCTTCCTCCTACTCCCTCTCTTCTCTTTCTCTCTCCCTCTTTTGCATCTTCCTTCTGTCCGGCAGACTCACCCCCTCCCTCCAGCTTGCCCTCTTTGCCCCCCCCCCCCGGCCTGGAGTTGGATGGAGTTGTTCCGGGAGACCACACACTTCATCCTGGACCGGTGTGCTTACTCCCCAGAGATTTGGAAGACCATTACTGGAGGTAGGGGATGCAACCACTGGTGCCGAATGGCACAGGAATGGCTCACCATCGGTGGGTTGTGAGGGCTTGGAACATCATAGCTATGTCTGATGGTGGGAGTGGGTGGGGACCTGGAATGTCAGGCTTGATTTCACCCTATGTATGTGTACCCATTCTCTGTTGTTTGTTGTGTCCTCATCTGAAATCTTCAATAAAAAGAGATTAAACAAAAGTCTAGCAGAATTTCGGGCGGCTCCATTGCATCCCATTCATGGGCACTGCGAAGGCGGGAGATCTGGGTCCGTGCGCATTGCCCGATGGGATGCAAGATGGTGCCACCCATTGGGAGGTTGCCCAGAAACTGAGGAACCTAGAAGATGGATACCTTGGCGAGGTGAGTAAATAAAGCCCTAAGGTGAAACCGGAGGGGGGCAGCAGATCGGTGAGGCTTTGGGGAAGTCTGAACCTTCACAGATGTTCCACTTTAACACACTTCCTTGCTATCGCCCTACTGCCCCACATGGCTGCCAACAGCAACCTGGGTTCACTGGAAGCCCCCTACACATAACCTAGCGCCAAGCCTGATGCCAGGCAGAGGTAGCAGTCCATAGCCATTGGCTGCCAGTTCACTGCCCCATGTGACCACCCATGTGGGGTGGTAAACTGGCAGATGGTAGGGGAGTTCCTGCAGCACCAGGCATGATGCTAGGGGTGAGTGGACCAGCTTTCATTTTTGACTGCCGGCCCACTTCAAAGTGGACTTAAACCTGTATTTGCTGGTCCTGAAGTCAAAAGGACTCCAGGACTATCCACAGGGTATCCCAATGTGGTATACTTATCTCACATGCGATCCATGGCACATGCCTTCTACCACTTGTGTTCCTGCCCCTTTGTCTCCACCCTCATCCTTTACACTGTAAGCTCACAAGGGCAGAGCTCTTTCCTATTGTCTCCTGTGCCCACAACACTTAGTTTAAACCTCATAGCATCTATTTTGTATTGTTCCCTGTGTATATGTTTTACCTTGTCTGTAATCATACCTTGTAAAGCGCTACGGAAGATGATGACACTATATAAATAAACATTAATAACAAAAATAATAATGCCTTTCCCAGTTGATGCGCTAGAGGGAAATTGGGGATGCCCTCCTGCCGAGCTCTGTGGACAAATAAAGTTCTATGCCCTGCATTAATATATACAATACAGCATAGAGTGCTGATTGAATGAAAGTCTGCATATGTGCCAAGGTATTGCTTACAATGTGGATATGCTGGTAAATCAGTAAACTTAGTGGGTGCGGCGATCAAGCTGGCATGTTAGGGCATTGAGTGGGTGGACACAGCTATACAATGCCTCCTGACTGTGGCGCCCTAGGTGATGGCACACCTTGCACAACCCAAATGCCAGCCCTGCACAGGTTATGGGAGGCCACTCACTGCACATAAGCCACCAAGCACAGCCGCTGGCAGCTCAATGCAGGGAACTGTTTTCTGCTGGACCAGCTGGGCGACTCGAGCAGCACGCACCCGCATAAGGGTGGCACAAGGCAGTAGATCTGACGTTCCAGTAAGTAGGCGGGTGCCAGACAACCACCAATCAGTTACTTGGCTGGACTATTATTTTAAAGGAAAAAATAAATACTGTATCTGGGGCCTCCACCAGATTTTGTGCCCAGGGGCCTCCACTACACTTAATCCGGCCCTGACTTCCAGGCATTCGTGCATGTGCGATCCTGGTCTCCAGCTTCAGAATGGCAGCACTTTCCTAAATCCCGGTCCAACGGCGCAAGCGCGGGCCATGGTTGCATCTCGCCCTTCTTTTGTGACTGACCAGCACGGGCGCGCTGCCTGTTACAGGCAAGCACGAGATGTGGTCGCCTACGAGCTCGGAGCCACTGAGCTTAAACTTCGCTTAGACGCTCATAGCTCAGCGGCTTCAAGCGCACTGATTGGAGGAGGGGCCGCACATGCGCCGTAGGACCGCTGTGAGGTGAGTTGGCTGCGGCGATCGGGGGGTTTCACACAGTGGGGCACCCCCGATTGGGATGCCCCAAGGGAGTGGACCAAAACCCAGGATAGTCAAAATCCTGGGTTTTGGTCCACTTTAAACCATGCAGACAGGGGACACTTTGCTATCTGATCTTCCCTTCCTGGCCTTCTTGTTTACTTTGGAACCTTGTGAATTACTTGTGACCTGACCTGCTATCGACCCAAACTGCCTCTCGACTTCGTCTCTGCTTTCTTGAACTCTTGTTGCCAACCTGGACTGGACTTTGCTTTCTCGATCTGCTCTTCTCTGTTGCCAATTTGGACTTGGTTATTCTTGGAGTTTGCATATGTTGCCAGCCTGGACTGTTCCTGACCGCGCTAGATCTGACCCTCTGTTGCAAACCCGAACCGGACATAGCTTATTCTATGTACTTCCCCGCCACTGTTTGAACTGGTGTGCTCCACCTAGGGCTTGGCTTCTGTGTTTCCGGAACTCCTACTGCTCCTTCAAGAGGGACTGGCTACTTTTTGGACATCTTTTCAGCCTGCCTGTTGACTACTTTACAAGTGACTGACCCTCTTGTTCCTTGTTGCCTGGGAGACCCAGATTCAAGAGACAGGAGAAGCCCCCAAGCAGGTACATAATACAACCTTATTTGAATCCCATTAGTCTTCCTTAACTACGGTTTACCCAAGATATTCTGTCAGTGTGGACAGTTAGAGAACTTTGCCAAACAGGCTACAAGAATATCCTGACTTTATTTTGTATATGAAACAAGATGGATGGTTGCTGGCTGCACTACAACAAACAGATGGCTACAACAATCTGCATGTATGATAGATACCGCCAAGGAACAGAGAGTGCTGATGTGAATTTTTTGGGGTTCGCACTGACCAAACTTGTCCTGAAATCCTGCTCTCTCGCTGTCCCCACCTGTCCCATGCCAGTTTCCACAGCATCCAGCAGCCCATTGCTCTTGGGAACTCTGTGCTCCCCCCTCCGCAGGGAGGGACTATTTATACTGGGAGTGTGCTGTGATGTATAAATGCCCCTCCCAACGGCAGGGTACAGAAATGCCAGGAGCCCAGCTGGGTCGTTGGATGCTGCGTAGACCAGCGTGGGACAGTGCCAAGGGATGAGCATATTGCCTGCCACTGGAATGGGGGTGAAGGTAATCTTATTTTCTTTATTTTTGAAGCAAGTTCCTTTAAAGTTCGGTTCGGACTAACACAAATTTCTTGGGGAAATTTGGCGAATCACATGAAAAGTTTGCTCATCTGTAATTATTATGTATAACACAGTTTTGCAACAAAGAGCTGTGGGTCACAAACAGAACACGTTATCACCTGTATGGTGTACATAAAGCAAACAGTAAAAAATAAAAATGAAAAAAATAATTACCAGGGAGGAAAGGAAAGGATTGGGATGGGTCAGGAAAAGGGGGGTATACAGAGGCAACAGAGCTCAGAGATATATTGGGGTGGGAGGTTAAAATATGGGGATCCATTATCTCTCCCTCCTGCTGAAACTCTAACAAACAAGATTAGTCATTCTGAAAAGCCTGACAGCTCCCTGCTGATATGTCCATTGTGTTACAGCAAAGGAGCAGTTGATTTCTTCTCAGCTGTGATACATTGTTAAGCAGTCATGAGCCTGCTATTGGAATGTAGATAGCTTACAGTGCAATGTGATGTGTGCATTGTGCTGTGGGATGGACTGTAGGTCCTGGTAATCCAATTAAAAGTGCAGTCAATGGAGGGATGAGCATCTTCGGTTAGAGCACACTTTCCTATGCTTCCCAGTAGGCCAGAATTTAATCTCAACCATATGTATATTAACTCAGTTAGCCCCAATCCGAAACACTCTTATGTTCAGAAATGGGAGACTGGTATGGGCAAGGTTAAACCTGATGAAGACCACAGCCTCTAAAGCAGTGGTTCTCAACCTTTTTTACGCCAAGTACCCCCTAGCACCAGAAAGTTACAACCAAGTTCTCCCATTATAAATATTGACAAAATGCATCAAAGCACTTTTAAGGGAATAAGGTTTAATGCTTTGATAATACACTAGACCCATCAGACACCCCATGTAGGTGCACCCCTAAACATCTCCGAGAACATGTACCGCAGGTTGAGAAACAGTGCTCTAAAGCACTCCATATATTCAAATACACACAATAACTTCTGCACTCGGAGGAAAAGCCCTAAATATATGCTCAAAAAACATTCCAACCTCAGTAGTAAAAGGTACAGCAAAAAAAAAAAAAAACACAAAAAAACATTCAGTAATCAAACACTTCTAAAACGTCTCCAGCCCGGTCCCACGGCATCCTCAGGTGGCTGGGCAGGACTCCTTCTGCCCAGCAGCGGCATCCGCGCCAGGCTCGAGTGGAGTCAGCTTGTGCGGCGCCGAGTGTGGCCACCTCCTCCTCTCACCGCCATCTCCCCTGCTCCTCTGTATGTTCTCGCGCGAGTGCAAGCACTTCTCTCTTATGCCTTCCGGCGGTGCTGTAGTCAGCACATGTAATCCCGTTAGGTTGAGCCATATAAAAGTTTTATAGTCTGTCACTGCACGTGATAGCGTTTAGCTAGGTATGCTTATCCTGAGTTCCTGTGTTGATACCTGTTGCCAACCTTGCTAGCCTGACTATCCTGACTCCTGCCTGTACTGACCTCAGCCTGAATTACCACCACAAACTAGTCTCATCCCTGGTGCCGCAAAGCTCTCTGATCTCTTGGTTTGACCACTAGCGTGACCTTTGACCTTGCCTGTTTTCTCCCTCGGAGTTCCCAGAACTGTATTACTGTACTTACCTGGGCTACCCGAGTTCGCCCAGTCTTACCTTCCATTCATCCGTCTTCACCCCCGTGAGCTTATATCCTTTGAGCTAATAAGTCCTGGGGGCAACTGTGTCCAGCGAGGCGTTCAAAGTGTCCTGGCAAACGGGGGCTTGGCTAAAGGTGAAGATGGCTGCGGATATCAATATGAAACACCATGCCACCAAAACCAGTGTCACAGCTCACTCACTGGAATATATAGCATACCATTTCCCTGTCGGTCTACTTTAATTTCCACATAATTAATCACCAGATTTCTTTCCCAGACAATTTTTCACTTCATTGGTTGTAAACCAGTATGTGAGGCAAAAAACAAATGCACATAGCATAACCCTGTTTATCTTTAAAAGCGCAATTGAAACCAAAAGTTAAAAAAAAAAGTTTAGTAAATTGCTCTGCTATAGCCCCCCTCTGGAAAAACTATTTGACAGGGCTTAACTCTGTGCAGATGTTCTGAAATAACAGGCCGATTCGTTTCTGCAGAACTGCATGGGATATTGTCACACACATAAGCATCAGGGTAGAGCTGTGCCAGCAGCAGCCCACACCCAACTGAGAGATAAATGCCTCAGAAACATGGGCAGTTTTGTGTAATATGTTATATATACACACATACTGAATAGTCAGCTGCTAAAAAGATTGTGTGTGAAGGGAAAGCTGCAACATTGTTTCTTTGTCACTGTTCACCATGGACTCTGACTCTGAGAGTCAGATCTCCTGACACAGATACCTTAAGATACCAAATGTGCCTGTGATATCTGGTTGAGTAGAAGTTGCTATGTACAGAAGTGCCCCCACTGTTTCTCAGTAACTCTCATTGTTGGGTAGCAGATATTCTCCTTCTAACTTCAAGTAGGATGGATCCATTGGTGTTGATGCACCTCTGGCTTCTAACAGTTCCAAAGTCTTCAGTTTCAAAGTGCTAATTGAGAACTTCACCTAGTTTTGCAATTTCTCTTCCTTCTTGATGGGTGATTAGATACATCATCTACATATAGAAGAACATATGCCCATTTCTCTGCTACACATTGTATAAACATGGATCAGCTTGAGATCTTTGAAATCCTTCATCAATCAAGACTTTGTTCATATTGGAGTTCCATGCTCTTGACGACTATAGAGAGATTTTTGCATTTTACAAAAAAGATGTTCTTCACCCTTTTTGACATGGCCTTCAGGTTGAGTCATGTACAGCTTTTCTTCAGTGTGGCCATTTGGAAAGGCAGTTTTGATGTCAATATGCCTCACTGTCATCTGCTGAACAGCTACAGTCATTAAAGTTCTGAATTTGGTTTGTTTAGCAACTGGAAAAATGTAGCATTATAATCTTCAGCATATTTTTGCAAGTATCCCTTGGCGACTAATCTTGCCTTAAACCGGTACACTTTACCCTCAAAGTCTTATTTGTTCTTGAAGACCCATTTACATCCGATTGCTTTCTTGCCTTGTGGTATCTCAGTAAGCCTCTTTGTCCGGAGTTGGTGAAGAGACTCCATCTCTATATCTGCAGCTTTAATCCACTTCTGCTTCTCATGGACAGGCAGTTGTTGCATCTGCTGCCAAGACTGTGGCTCTGGCTCAGGAATTGTTCTGACCATATAAAAAGGCACTTAGCTGGGATTGCTTTGTTTGGCCTCTCTGATCTTCTGGCTGGATGTTTACTTGGTTCTTCTGTACCTTCTATGGTGGTTTCAGAGCTTATCCAGACTTCAGTGCTTTCCTTTTTTTTTTTTTAATTCTTTATTTACATTTTCAAAACAGTACAGGTAAGGTAAGGTATCAGAAATAAGACAGTACAGGAAGAAAATAGGTCCAGCACACAGGCCAGGTCACACTCAGGGCGCGATAGCTCCCATCAACTCCTGTATCCCACTCCTAACGCATACTCGGGCAAGCTCAATTCTAGTACATCATCAGTATTTGGGTCAGGGATAGGGTCCAAGGGTGTACCCTTGCTGCCCCCGCTCCGGACCCCTGCCAGGTTAGTTTTGGGTTCTATTCTCCTTTTTACTGTCTGCGGCCTACTCCTTGGTGCCCTGTTTGGGCAGCAGAGGCGCTCCATATGTACCCTCTTTCTATTAGCTAGTAGCTCTTTTAAGTCAGGTTCGAGTGTCTTGGTGGTGTAGAGGTCAGTCGGGGGCATCCCCCAACCTGGGCTAGACCATTAGAATTCGTAGATAAGAGGAAAATGAGTGAAGGGAAAGAAGGAAGCAGGTGAGTTTAGGATGTGAGGAAAGAAGGGAGACACACAAGAGAGAGAGAGAAGATGTCAGGAGGGATAGGGGGAAGGAAGAGAGGGGGGAGTGAGATGACAGAAGGGTGACGGGAAAAGTAAAGGGGGCGCCAAGACTATCCGACCCGCAGCCGGCGAGGGGGGGGCAGGCGCGAGCAGCGCTCTGGTTTAGAGCTACAGAGCAGCTCCCTTCTCGTCACCATGACTCGTCTTGGGTCTAGGTTGGAAGAGGGAGGTGTGGGGTTAGCTATTACTTCACTGAAACTCAGAACATATACCAGGATGTCCACACAATCCTGGTCTCCTCATCTTTATCCTGGACGGCAGCCGTAAGTTCCTCCATTTCCATTATTCTATCCACTTCCCTAAACCAGTCGTTTTCTGTCGGGATGCTCTTGGATTTCCATAATCTGGGGAGCAGCGCTCTGGCTGCATTGATTAGGTGCCTCAGAACTGATGTCTTGTAATTAGTAATACTACATCCGGTATGGTGCAGGAGCATGAGTGCCGGACAGCACGGGACTTGTGAGCCTGTTACCATGCACATGGTCTCCGAGATTTTTGTCCAAAAGGATGTGGAGCAATGACCCCTCCTCTGATTCACATCTCCAACATACCGGTAAGGATCCGGGGAAGATGTATGCCAACCGTTTTGGGGTATAGTACCATCTGGATAAGTATTTGTAGTTAGTTTCTTGAATTTGTGCAGAGATTGATGATTTGTAGGTTAGTTAGAAAATTTTCTTCCAGTCTTTTACCGTGAATTTTCTACCTAAATCTCTTTCCCATTCCCCACAGAAAGCAGGAACCGAATCCCGTTCCTCTTCTAGAAATTGATAGACCTGAGAGATTACCCCTCTCGGGGGGTCTTCACAAGTGGCCAGCATTTCAAAGAGCGTAAGGTCTCGTCCCAGCAAGTTTTTGGGCGCCACCTTATAAAGAAAATGTTGGAAGAGCAATAAGTACCAAGGGTTCTGTTGAGGGCTGTTCCATCTACTCCTTATTTCCTCAATGTCGCACCAGTCCCGGCCTCTTATGAGGTCCCTTCCCCTGATCGTTCCCAGATCCCCCCAGCGCCCCATTGCTTGGGACTTCTGGCTGAGAGAAAATTCTGGGTTACCTACTACTGGGATCAGAGGAGATGGCCAAGGTGAGATTTCCTCTCTCCCTCTAACTCCATTCCAGACGTCGAGGGTAGCCTTAATCAGCGGGTTAGATCCTGCCCATCTGCTTGAGGTTGATGACGACCACGGGATCTCCTTTAACGGGGTTCCCGTGAATCCGGCTTCCACTTTAACCCATTTCTTGGTGTCCCTGTTCCTCATCCAGTCCACTATTCTCTGCAGGTGGGCAGCTTGCCAGTATTTCTTCAAGTTCGGTACTGCCACTCACCCCCTGGTTCTAGACCGCTGTAGTAGTGTAAATTTGATTCCCGGTTTCTTATTCGCCCAAATGAAGTTTATAAATATTGTGTTTAGGTTCCTGAATTAGCTTGCTAGTATGTGGCATGGGAGGGTTTGGAACAGGTATAGGATCCTAGGTAGGATTGTCATTTTTATAGCGCTCATCCGTCCTAACCACGTAAGTGTGAGGGTGCCTCATCCCAATAAGTCAGACTTGACTTTGTTGAGCAGTGGAATGAAGTTGTACCGGAAGATTTCACCGATTTCACTCTGAATTTTTGTGCCCAAATAAGTGCCCAAACCGGAAGCTACTATGTATTGTCACATTTGAGACAAGTCCCTCTGGGTGTTCCCCACCCCCTGCAGTCTCAAGTTATACAATGCGTGATAATATTCTTGGAACACTTTGGCAATATCCTCTGTTTTGTGATGTTTCTGTTGCTTTGCGTCCATTATTGCTTCAATGAAATTAAGGAACTGTTGCTTCCTCAGAGCTCTGGCAAGAAGCAAGCCACTTTTGTTTCCCCATTCGTAATAGAATCTTTTACATTTCTTTATGGCGAATGCTGCCTTGTTCAGTAGCAGGGAGTTTAATTGTTCTCTGCAGGAGGTTAACTCCTGTAAGGTGTCTCGTATCTGAGATTCTTTATGCCTCTTTTCAAGAATTTGGATTTGCAAGAGTAGGCGGTCCCTGCTTAGCGTGTGTGCTTTTTTCAGTCTGGATGCGTGTTGGATGAGAATTCCTCTTATCATCGCCTTGTGTGCTTGCCAAACGGTCATTGGGGGTACTTCCCCCGAGCAATTCAGTGTAAAATAATTGGTAAGGGCAGTCTGGACTGCTTGTTCTGTTGCTGGGTCTTTAAACAGGCTTTCGTTTGGTCGCAATGTCCACTCTCTTTTGCTTTTTTGCGTTGTGGTCAGGGATAACCATACAGGACTGTGGTCCGATAGGGATGCCGGTCCTATGTCAGGATTAGCCACTCTGGGTAGTAGGCTATGAGATGTAAATATGTAGTCCAGCCTCGCGTAAGTCGCGTGGACTGTCGAGAAATGCGAGTAGTCTCTGCCCTTAGGGTTGAAAATTCTCCAGGGATCGCACATTTGTAGTCAAGAAGTGGCTCCAGGGCAATGTTTAGGTCTCCTCCCAAGAGTACCTTTCCCTCCTGGAAGTCTGAAAGCTCCGACAGGAACCTCAAGAGGAAATCTACCTGGCCACTGTTGGGAGCATATACGGAGGCCATTGTATACATCTCTCCCGATATCGTTCCTTTAATCATTATGTATCTGCCCTCACTATCAGCAGAAGTTTCCAGCTTCTGGAAGGGGACATCCTTGGCTAATAGTATTGCCACCCCTTTGGATTTAGAGATCGGGGAGGAGCGTGCGTAACATTGGGGGAAGAATCTGGGAGACATCCTGGGGCAGGCCTCTCCCCTGAAGTGTGTCTCCTGTAGGAAGATAATCTTGGCCTTCATCCTTCTTAAATCTGAGATCACTGCCGATCCCTTCTCGGGGATATTGAGGCCTCTACAGTTCAGGGACACGATTTTCAAGAGTATCTCCCGGGGACGCCGAGTGTCTCCCGACCCCTCCCCCTCTCCGTCAGCCGACATCTTCAAGAACCGGGCGTGCAATGCAGGGTAAACAGCAGTTTAGCGCGGTGAAGCAAGGAAGAGGTTCAGGAAACAAGAAGAACAACATTTTCAATTCCAGAGAGAACCTAAGAAAATCCTTAGGCTGGCTGGATTGTTAGTACTGACTTCTCTAATATAGGGAAGTCTGACCACGCATTTCCCGGGGGAATCTCCGGAAGCTTCCCTCGGGAAGTCACACGGGCCTCTGGGGGAAATGGACACCAGGCGAAGAGGAACCAGAACCCCGTGAGTTGTTGTTACAGATGGTTTCTACTCTTCCATCTAGGCTACCCCCCTTCATAACACATTAACAGTAAAACAGCAACATTAACGTTGTAAAGGCCTAGTGAACAAGGCATTCCTATTAATAACTTATACCCTGTGTCCATGGCTCCCCTCTTCTTGTCCGCTATAACAGCCATTTTCTGAGGGCAGTCGTTCCCCCCCCCCCCCCCCGTCCCTCCCTCTGGGGCACAACCCGGGTCTGGGGCAGACTGATTATATTTCCTTCAGGAGAGGGCCCATGAAAATTGTGTTCCGCCAATTCATCCCTCAGGTGATGTGGGCCCCCGATCCCTTGGGCCCCCACACCCTCAGCCAAGGGAATGCTCCAATCCACAGGACCGCCCGTCTCCACAAAGTGGAGAGAGCGTCTAGAGCATGACGAGATACCGACCCACCCCCACGCGGGACACCCCCACCCAGGGCAACACCATGTAGGTCGTAAGGTCCGGACAGCCCCCAGGTGCGTGCCGCGCCCCATCCATGGACCAATTCAGCCCGCGAACTGGGCCACGGCGCCAACCAGGGGGCGCCCCACATGACACCCCCTCCCCCAAGCAAGAGCCCACCGCCACCCACCAGACACTTCGGGCCAGGCGGGGGCCCAGGTCAGAGGGAGGGGGTACCCCCGCACACAAGGGAAGGGCCACAACCACACCCCGGGGGGCGATCCCTCCTCCCCCAAGGCTTCAATTTATGGGGAGCGCGTCCTTAACCCAGGTTCAGGCCCCCACTGGGCAGGAGCCCCACGAGACCCGAGGGAGGTCACACATCGGGCAGAGTCGCGGTCAACGGGGCCACTGAGGTGCAGCCGGGGGTCCCCCCAGGGGGGAACCCCCCCCCCGGGCAGGGGCCCCCAACCGAACGCCACCCTGATCGGTTAATCACTCATCGACCATCCAACGGGTCCGTCCGATACCGAGCGCCCCAATCCCCCCTGACAGAGAGAGATCACCAAACACCTGATATATCACTTATCAACTTCTATATCTTCAGGAACTGTGAATAACAAGTACATAGGGAAGAAACAGGAGCTAAACTATT
The DNA here is from genome assembly GCA_027917425.1 of Gastrophryne carolinensis. NCBI lineage: Eukaryota > Metazoa > Chordata > Amphibia > Anura > Microhylidae > Gastrophryne > Gastrophryne carolinensis. Next base: position 98,831,083 of record CM051241.1, read on the forward strand.
GTAAACAGCGCTTAACCATAACTCTGCAATTTTGTGTGTAACAAAATGTTGTTACCTCCTATCTAACGTCCATGTGGCCAGGGTCCCCCCCGTGCTCCGGGCCAGGCCGGTGAGCTGGGCCTCTTCTGTCCCATCCCCGTCTCCTTGGGCGCTGCGGGAGCTCTCTGGTCAATGACCGGTGCTAGCCAGTCCGCGACGGCTATGGGTGCGGATCCCAGAAATTTAAAAAGACCTGCTAGCTGCTCTGGCGATCTCAGGGCGTATGTTCTCCGGTCTTTCCGCACTAGTAGCTGGAAAGGGTGGCCCCACCGGTATGTCGCTCCCTGAGGTTGCACGAGACGCCGCATGGGCAGGGTTCTGCGGTATAGGTCCGGCAACAGAATGACACGTGCACCGTTAAACTCTATAGGACCCTTGTTCCAAGCTGCTTGCATAATTGCTTCTTTAATTTGAAAAAAGTGCACTCTACAAATAACATCTCTTGGTCTGCTGGGGTCGCCGCCCACAGGGCCTAGAGCACGATGAATTTGGCCGATTTCAATGGTCTCCCCCAGGGGGCGGCCCAGAAGGGTGTTGAACAGGTTACACGCCGCTGTATTTAGCTCCGTCGGGTTTACTGATTCCGGGATGCCCCATAGCCGAATATTGTTACGGCGGTTTCTGTTCTCCAGGTCATCTTGTTGGACCTGTAAGGTGGAGAGCATCCTGCGTGTGGCATCCCTTTCCTGTTCCAGAGCGGCAACCCTGGCCTGGATATCTGACTGTGCAGCCGTGTTGGTTTCCACTTTGTTAGACAAATCCGCCATGGTGTTTTGCATGGATGCTATTTCTCTATGAAAAGTCCCTTCCATCCGTGAAATGTAAGACTCCATGATAACTGAGATCAGGGCTTTGGGTGAAAAGGCCCCTGGTGAATCCATGCTCCCATAATCCGCTGGATGGTCATCGGGGGCGGGGGACCGGGATCCCTATGAGCGGCTCGTAGGGGTTGGGTTGCAGGACCCCGGCGAGAACGTGGCCTCCTGCCCCCATGCAGCTATTGGAATAGGTGGGCTGCCCGCTTCATGGAGCTCTGGGGCAGAGGTATTTTTTTTTCACTCCCCTTAGATAGTGTAGGTGAATGGGGCTGATTAGGTCGCAGGGTAAATTGGGCAACTGTCTCCTTAAGAGCAGCCTCTTCTGTCATTATGCTGCTGTGTGTCTCCACTGGCCGCCTCCCATTCTCAGTACAGTGAACCTGCGCCATTGTGACTGACACGTGCTGGCCACTGCTCCTTTCCTCCTCACCTCCAGTCTTCGCTGCCAGTGGACCGGAGGCAGGTGACCAGCGGAACAGCTCCTCAATTGGGTCTGAGCTGTCTTCTCCTGCGCTCCCCGACATGTGCTGGGAGATTCGCAGCCTGCATCTCTCCTCATCGGGGCTCTGGTGGCTGCAGTCTGGAGCGGCGCACGCCCCTGCCGGCTGCGGGGAAGCCGGCGCCATCTTGCCCCGCGTCTCCTCGCTTCCCACAGGAGCCTGTGATGGGATCACCTCCCCTCCCACCGTCCGGGGAGGCTCCGGGTCGGACTCCTCCTCACTCCGTCCCCGCTGCAGAGGTATGTCGGGCGTCACCGCCGAGGGATGAGGGGGCCCTCTTTCTTCCTTTGGGCTCATGCCGGTCGCCGCCATTACCGCCGGTGGCGATCTGGGATTCTCTGAGGGGATAGCCCCGAAGTATGAGGATATGGGAGTCCTCTGAGCGGATCGCGCTGCTCCCCTGGTCTTCCGCTTCTTGGACATGGTCTTTTGGGAAGGTTGATGTCCGTCAATCTTGTAGTTGCTGAGGGGTTAATGGGGAGCCTCCTGGGATCGTTCCTCACAGCGCCATTAGCAGGCCACGCCCCCTCCTTTTTAGCATCTGGTGCTTGTCACTCTTGTTCTTTTTGCTTTGGTTGAATTACTAACAAAACTTAATGGAATTTGAGTGATACAGAGTTCTCATCAATTATTACATCTCTGCTGATTATTGGTCTCTGAGTATTTTAATGGTGAATACAGCAGTTCACCCAAAATAGCTCAAAACCACAGCACCTCCTCCATAGCAATAAATAAATGAACTAAATATATATCATGAATTCATAGATTTATTTATTAATAATTACCGTATTTTTCGCCCTATAAGACGCACTTATTTTCCCCCAAAAGTGGGGGGAAAATGTCCCTGCGCCTTATCGGGCGAATGTAAAAAAAAAAAAAAAAAAAAACTCACCCGTTCCCAGCGCAGGTCAGGGCAGCGGGTGGGCGTGCAGGCCATCAAGCGTCCGGGCAGAAGAGCCTGAAGCGGCCCTGGATGTGGAGCCGGGGATGAGGTGGGGAGCGGCGCTGCCCACGTGCGCCATCGGCCTCCGCGCCGGAGGCACTGAAGTGAAGGAGCGGCCGGGAGGCATGAGCGGCCCTTCACCCAGCACAGGGGAGGGCGAGGTGTCCAGCCACCCCCCTGGAGCCAGCAGCCGTCCAGCGTCCGGTCGACTGGGGCAGAAGAGCCCGAAGCTGCAGCCCTGGACGTGGAGCCAGAGGTGAGCCGGGGAGCGTCACTGCCCACGTGCGCAGCCGACTTCCGCGTCGGCGGCACTGTAGTGGAGGAGCGGCAGGGCAGAGAACAACAGAGCGGGGAGGGGGAGGCCCCCCCGACAGGCCAGCTGCGGAGGCGACGGCGGGAGAGGATCTCCAGCTCCCGCAGCAGAAAAGTGCGGTGCGGCGGGAGTCGGACTGGGGACACGGGAATGACGAGAAGACCCGGCGGCAGGTGAGAGTTGGGCACCGCAGAGGGAGGGGAGGTGAGGGAGCCTCTTGGAATACTATACTAATGGGGGGAGGGGGATGCCCCACAGCCTATACTAATGGGGGGAGTGGGATGTCACACATCCTATACTAATGGGGGGAGGGGGATGCCACACAGCCTATACTAATGGGGGGAGGGGGATGCCACACAGCCTATACTAATGGGGGGAGGGGGATGCCACACAGCCTATACTAATAGGGGGAGGGGGATGCCACACTGCCTATGCTAATGGGGGTAGGGGGATGCCACACAGCCTATGCTAATGGGGGTAGGGGGATGCCACACAGCCTATGCTAATGGGGGGAGGGGGATGCCACAGAGCCTATGCTGATGGGGGGAGGGGGGTGCCACACAGCCTATGCTAATGGGGGGAGGGGGATGCCACAGAGCCTATGCTGATGGGGGGAGGGGGATGCCACACAGCCTATGCTAATGGGGGGAGGGGGATGCCACAGAGCCTATGCTGATGGGGGGAGGGGGATGCCACACAGCCTATGCTAATGGGGGGAGGGGGATGCCACAGAGCCTATGCTGATGGGGGGAGGGGGATGCCACACAGCATATGCTAATGGGGGGAGGGGGATGCCACACAGCCTATACTAATGGGGGGAGGGGGATGCCACACAGCCTATACTAATGGGGGAGGGGGATGCCACACAGCCTATACTAATGGGGGGAGGGGGATGCCACACAGCCTATACTAATGGGGGGAGGGGAGAATGCCACACTGCCTATATGGGGAATGGGAGGGGAAGAATGCCACACTGCCTATATGGGGAATGGGAGGGGGAATGCCACACTGCCTATATGGGGAATGGGAGGGGGAATGCCACACTGCCTATATGGGGAATGGGATAGGGGAATGCCACACTGCCTATATGGGGAATGGGAGGGGAAGAATGCCACACTGCCTATATGGGGAATGGGAGGGGAAGAATGCCACACTGCCTATATGGGGAATGGGATAGGGGAATGCCACACTGTCTGTAATGGTGCGTTTTTGGTTTAAAATATTTTTTTTTCTTATTTTCCTCCCCCAAATCCTAGGTGCGTCTTATGGGCAGGTGCGTCTTATAGGGCGAAAAATACGGTACCCACATAAATCACATTACAAACAATTAAAAAACATATAAAACTAGACTGTACACTCCCAGGGGCATCCCAGTTTTACCCATATCCAATCCCATAATTATAATACTTCAGTGCTAATTTTACAATCAATCCAAAGTGCATAAGTGCTTCTGTGCAAATATAATATTAAAAATACAAAATGTGGCAAGAAAAAAGAGGGAAAAACAGACTCAAATATAAAATACAACAATCAATTTGAAAGCATACACATCACCTGAGTGTGTAACTCTGAGTGTCCCCCAGGAATACCCAGGTCAAGTAGCGATCCCCCAACGCGTTTCGTGGCCCCCCCCGCTCACAGACCACTTTTTCAAGGTATAGAGAAATACCCCATCCTATTGCCCCTATAAATAGAGACTCACCTGTAATTACAGAACACGCATCCGGACGCGCAGCACGGCCCCGGCCGGAAGCCGCCCGCACGCTCTCACACAGCTGTGCTCCGTGCTCCAATCAGAGCGATACGGCCGTCTGGTGACGTCATGGCCCCGCCCCCCAGACCGTCCCCCCAGCCAGCCGCACACACCAACGCTGCTAATAGCGTGTGTGCTGCGGCCGTAGGAGGGACAGAGCTCACCACACAGCCAGCACAGGTCTCTGGTTGCAGGATTCTTTAGACTTTTTGAGTTTCACTATAGCCAACCAGGACCCCTTGTTTGACATTCCCACTTGGAACATGCACAAATGTTTTGCTTCCAAAAATCATGAGGTACTTCAGGTCAGACTTCCTGCATTTCCATAGCTCATATGGAGTTTTGTTTGTAGCTCTACCTGGCAGTCTGTTTTGACCCTCTATTTTTTAAGTTTTAAATGACTTTGACTGCTGGTGTGCGACCTCATTGTACATCCTTCCTTGTAGCCCTGTATCACCTCCCCCATCACATCCCTGAAGTGTATTATTTCAAGGCTGGTTTGCCTGCTAGTAGCCGGACATGGCATAGACAGTATCCAAGGTACAGACATGATGCTGAATGAAAACTAATAAAATATTGAAGACTCTGGCAGAAGTAGGAGCAACTATTTAAAGTCCCCAACCAGGTGCAGAAGTAAGAGCCACTAGAATAGCATGTCAAGGAACAACCCAACCGTTACTATGCTATGATGATTTTAGATACTGTCACCATTCCTGCTCACTTTCATCGTATTTGCATTCCCCGCACGTCGCCAGCCTTGACATAACAGTGTTTTGACACCCACAGTTGATACAATATTTAGCATATTAATGAACTGATTTCTCTCTTTTCCTAATGTTAAATGCAGTTTTAAAGCATTTGCTTAATACATGTTCAAAAGTTTTCAGCTTTTTAAGAGAAAACGATTTTCATTTACATACATTTATAATGGCTGTTTGAGCTGCCGCTAGACCTGGGGAGAGAGATTGTTGGAGTGAAATGATTTAAGGTATCCACAGCGTAACTGTGAGGGAAGCTCTCTTATCTGCTTTCTGTTATGTGAAATCTGTTTCATTGTTCAGACGTCACTCATAGGCTCTACCAGCAGCGTTTCAGAATTTGCATAGTGCTATCTGCAGTCTTGATTTATAAGTACATGTTGAGTTTATTTCTTTTGCGTCATATGGAAGACACAGCTTCTTCTAATTCTGCAATGATTGGTTACGCCAGGTGTTGGCGGATTAGACACTTGATTAGGTTGTTTTGCCTGTGGGGGCGCATAACCCGCCTCCAACTGATCTGACCAGTTTCTTCAAGTGTCTGTTACAAGGATCGATTTGGATTTTATTTGTTAAAAGTGACTTTCCAGGCAAAAACAATAGTAAGGCAACGACCAGCTCACCTGATGTCAGTGCCATATTCCTCTCCTCTATTTCCTGCTGGGTCAGGTAGAAGCTGTAGCAGGGCTCCTCTCTGGGACCAAAAGAAAAAATGTTCTAAATGCCACTCTGTCCCTTGGGACTTTCAGTGCAAGCCATCATGGTCCTGCAGCTAGCTTTGACCACATTCTAAGCTGTCAGGTTTCAGATTCCCCTCATCCTGCTTAATCACCCGCCCTTTGTGTTCTGGCTGTCTGTCGGAATCCTGGTATCCCTGTGCATCCTCTCAATACCATGGAAAAGCTGAGTGGAATCCCCAGCCACATACATCGGTGGCGCGCGGCCACGCACAGCCGTTTAGTTGCGGCAGGTGTGGCCACGCACAGCTGAGAAGGGATGCGATTGATGGCGGCCGCAAATATTTCTTGGACTTAGTAGGAAGTTACGAATTGCAGACAAACCAGGGGATTTCAGACAGCGGGGCATCCCAATTTGGGATGCCAGTTCGGAATGCCCCAGGGAGAGGTAATCAGCCAGCCCTGTAGTCTCCACTTTAGGATGACTACTGCATTGGGACACGGCTAGGTTTGCTGCACAGTTAAGATGAATAGCTATAGGATAAGGCATTTACATCAACACTCCTCTTTCTCCCAGGCTCTGATAGCCACTGTAATCCTGTATGCTTATATTTTAGTGGCTAAAATAATCCATGGAATAAAATAAGATAGGAACAGGAGTGTCAAGCCTTCTGGCTACAACCATAGGGAGAGCTGAGCTGAGCTCCAGGTATGGGGTGAGGTGAAGCAAAAATAAAGTCTGGGCAGAGTCCAAGGATGAATCCGGGGTCAGAGGCTGGCAGAAAACAAGCAAAGTCTACTGAGCAATCCGCGTCAAAACCGAGTTATCCGTCCGTGTATAAATCCAGGTATTCAGATCAGGAATTCAGGAGTCAGGGAAACAGAGTCCAGGAAGTAAGCTGATAACACAGCATTGGCTGTAGGTTGGTGAAGTTACTTCCTGTCCATTCAAACTCAGGAAACCCGGAAGTGAAATCAAGCCCATGAGCTTACACTCTAGGCTTTGTGTAATTCCAATGGGCTGAACACCAGGTGTCACTGTGGAGCTTGCGACAGATGAACAGCCTGCTCTGTTACAAACATACAGCCGAGCATGTCTGCTGCTGCACGCAGTCCGTGACATAGCACGTTCACAATGCTTTAAATGCTTTAAAGGGCAGGAAAAGCGAGGAGACTGACATCCCCCCCCCTTTAAAAGACGCCTCCGGGTGGCGGACCTAGAGAGTCTTCGCTGAAAAGCTCTGATTAATTGTGGAGCATTGAGATTACTAGATGGCTCCCAGGAATCTTCCTCTCGGCCGTAACCTTTCCAACGAACAAGATACTAAATGGAGGCTCCTCTCTTCCGTGAATCCAGGATCTGTTCGACCTCATATGCCTCTTCACCATCCACAATAATTGGATCAGGAGGTTTATCTAGGGAATCTCTAAAAGTTCCTTTCTTTAAAGGGACACGTGAAAAACTGGATGTATCTTCAGGCGATTAGGTAATTCCAATTCAAAGGCAACTTCGTTAATAGCTCTCTTGATCTTAAAAGGCCCGATAAACTTAGGACCCAACTTCTTTGAGGGAAGATGAAGCCTTAGATGAGTAGTAGGGAGGAGGACTCCCACCGCAAAATTGGAAGCTGAAGACAGATGGGTGTCTGCTGTCCGTTTGTAACGTTCTTGGGAAGCTCGAAGGGTTGTTCGGAGCATCTGATGAGTGGCAGTTAGATGAGCTCCTAAATCTGCAGCTGCCGGTACATTCACTGGGATGCAGGTATCAGGCAAGGTCTTGGCATCAACTCCATAATTTGCAGCAAACGGAGTAAGGCAGGTCGAAGAATGGACAGAGTTGTTATAAGCCAGTTCAGCAAATGGAAGTAACTGTGTCCAATTGTCCTGCAGGGCCGAGGAGTAGCATCGTATGTACTTTCTCCAGTGATTGATTCACCCGTTCAGTTTGTCCGTTGGTCTGAGGATGATAGGCTGATGAGTGGGCCAAAGTGATCCGTAAACTCCTACAGAGCGCTGTCCAGAACCGGGCAGTAAATTGGGAACCGCGGTCAGACACAATCTTAGACGGCAGGCCATGTAAACGAACAATCTCTTTCACAAAAACTTGTGCTAACTTCGAGGCCGAAGGAAGGTTGGGAAGAGCTATAAAATGAGCATACTTGGTTAAATAGTCCACAACCACCAAGATAGTGTTGTTGTTGTCCGAAGGTGGAAGTTCTACAATAAAGTCCATAGAAATCTGTTCCCAGGGACGTTCTGGCACTGGGAGAGGCATGAGAAGACCTGCAGGTTTGGCGGTTATTTGTTTATTCCGGGCACACGTCCCAAAAGAGGAAACATGTGATATACAGTCTGCTCTTAAGGTGGGCCACCAGAAATGACGTTGGATCAGATGTAGCATCTTCTTGAGCCCGAAATGCCCTGCCAAGGGGTGATCATGGAATTCGGCCAGAACCCTGGCAAAAAATATTTTCTTGATGAACAAGAATTGCATCTACTCGTGATAGTACAGATTGTAGGTTCTCTGGGATAGAATTGGATGCTCGTCGAATCTCAGCAATGAGTTCGGATTCAAGTAACAAGGTTTGGTTGCAAAATAGTGGGTTTAGCAGGTTCAGGACCTTGGTCAGAAGGATGAAGACGGGAGAGTACATCAGGTTTGGTATTTTTGTTTCCTGGACGGTAAGAAATATGAAAGGAGAATCTGGAAAAGAATTGTGACCACCTTGCCTGACGTGGCCGGAGTCTTTTTGCAGACCGAAGGTACTCCAGGTTCTTGTGGTCCATGAGGATCAATATTGGATGTTTGGCAGCTTCTAATAGATAAAGCCATTTCTCCAAGGCAAGTTTGATAGCAAGAAGTTCTCGGTCACAAACATCGTAGTTTTGTTCTGCTGAAGACAGTTTTCTGGAAAAGAAGGCTACGGGATGGAGTTCTCCTTGCTCAGATTCTCGTTGAGAGAGTACTGCTCCTACAGCATTGACAGAGGCATCTACTTCAGGTACAAAAGAGAGCTCAGGGTCGGCATGTCTCAAGATAGGAGCAGAAGTGAAATGCTCCTTGAGATGAGAGAAGGCCTCTTCAGCAGCTTTAGACCAGACGGGTGAGATCCGTGATAGGGCGAACTATCCGTGAGAAATCTTTAATAAAACGTCTGTAAAAGTTGGCGAAGCCAATGAAACGCTGTACTTCCTTGTGATTCATAGGTTGTGGCCAGTCCAAGACGGCAGCCACCAGGATCCATCACAATGCCGGTACTGGTGATAAGTAACCCCAAGAACTGAATAGAAGGTTGTTCAAACTGACATTTCTCCAGTTTTGATAATAATTGATGCTCTTGAAGATGCAGAAGGATACGACGGACATGTTCCTGATGTTCCGAGAGGAAGGAAGAGAAGATTAATATATCGTCCAGGTAGACGATGACTAAAATATCAAGATAATCCCAGAACACGTCATTTACAATGTGCTGGAATGTTGCAGGGGCATTACAGAGTCCGAACGGCATGACCAGGTATTCAAAGTAACCATAACGTGTGCGGAAGGCCGTCTTCCATTCATCACCCTGACGGATCCGATTTTAGTTGTAGGCTCCCCTCAAGTCCAACTTGGTAAAGAACCGAGCGGACCCCAAATGCTGGAAGAGTTCAGAAATCAAGGGCAAATGGTATCGGTTCTTGACTGTAATTTGATTGAGGGCCCAGTAATCCATACAGGGTCTCAGAGTCCCATCCTTCTTCTCCACGAAGAATATCCCTGCTCCTGTAGGCGAAGTGGAATGTCTAATAAAACCCTTAGCCAGGTTTTCATCTATATATTCGCGTAGAGTCTGTAACTCGGCTTCAGACAACGGATAAATACGTCCAAAAGGGATGGCCGACCCAGGTAGAGGGTCTATTGGACAGTCATAAGAGCGGTGAGGAGGTAGCCAGTCTGCATCTTTTTTGTCAAACACATCCTGGAACTCTAGATACGCTGGCGGATGAGAATCCGGTGGATTAAAGGTTACTACAGAGAGGTTACTCTCCTTCTGTCTGCAAAATTGGTTGCAATAGGGAGAGAACAAAGAAACTGAACCGGAAGACCAGTCAATGACGGGGTTATGTATTGAGAGCCATGGGAAACCCAAAATGATAGGGTACAAAGGAAAGTGCATTAAATCAAAGTGTATTAATTCTGAGTGTCCATCAGGAGTGGAGCAGCTGAGCGATTTAGTTCTATGGGACACCGGTCCGGACTTGACGGTGGTTCCGTCGGCCAAAGTGAGAAGCAGAGGGGTAGGCCGAATTTCACATGGAATATTGTGTGTCTGTGCAAATCCTAAGTCCATGAAACAGCTGCAGGCCCCGGAGTCAATCATGGCCCTGGTCTCAACCCTTCCTCCGGGAAGTTATAAACTAAGAAGCAGGCACAGGAAGTGGTGTGCTCTTAACAAGAGGTGTTGATCTCTTCATAGCTGCGGGTCTGGTGGGACAATTAGCCCGAAAGTGTCCGGGGTTCCCGCAGTACATGCAAAGGTTTAGCCGCCTCCGGCGCAGTCTTTCCTCTTGGGACAAAGCAGCCCGGATGGTTCCCAGTTGCATGGGCTTGATAACCCCCGAATTGGTCTGCGGAGAGTCAGGGGATGCAGGCGAGCACCGTGGAGTAAACCATTGGGCAGAAGCTGAGCGCTCCTCACAGCGTTCCCGCAGCCGGCAATCCACCTGAATGGCTGCAAGAATAAGTTATTTCAAAGTTTCAGGAGTGTCGAAGTGGGCCAGTTCATCCTTAATCAGTTCAGAAAGACCTAAACGAAACTGATGTTTTAAAGCTGGCTCATTCCACTGGGTGTCAAAACTCCAGCAATGAAAATCGGCAACATAATCCTCAACTGGGCGACTACCCTGTCGCAAATTACGGAGAGCTGCCTCTGCAGCGGCAACATGTCCCGGATCATCATAGATGGCAGCCATAGCAGAAAAGAAAAGATCAACAGAGGCCAGACAAGGATGATTTTGCTCCAGAAGACAATGGGCCCATGTTTGCGGAGGACCTTGCAGAAGGGAAATAACAATTCTGACCTGGACTTCCTCAGCAGCATAGGTTCGTGGTTGCAGAGAAAATAATAACTGACAACTGTTCCTAAAAGCACGAAACCTCTTGCGATCTCCTGAGAAAAATTCCGGGAAAGGAACTTGGGGTTCAGGGGTGACCCCGGAATCTGCCCCCTGTGTGGTAGGAAAAGCTGTAGCAGAAGATACTGTCGGGGGTGTTAGTTAATTTAGCCGATCCACAAGCTGAGTAAAGCCTCCCTGTAAGCCCTGGATGACTGCACAGAGGGAAAAGACTTGCTGCATCAAATTGTCAAATGGACAAGGTTCCCCATCGAAGCTCATGTTATGGCTGTGTTATACTGTCAAGCCTCCTGGCTACAACCATAGGGAGAGCTGAGCTGAGCTTCAGGTATGGGGCGAAGTGAAGCAAAATAATCCCAAAGAGCAAAATAAAAGTCTGGGCAGAGTCCAAGGATGAATCCGGGGTCAGAGGCTGGCAGAGAACAAGCAAAGTCCACTGAGCAATCCGCGTCCAAACCAAGTTATCCGTCCGTGTATAAATCCAGTTATTCAGATCAGGAATTCAGGAGTCAGGCAAACAGAGTCCAGGAAGTAAGCTGATAACAAAGCATTGGCTGTAAGTCAGCTGTCCTCTTAAATAGGGCTATCAATCAGCACAGGGAGGGATATGTCAGAGTCTGGTGAAGTCACTTCCTGTCCATTCAGACTCAGGAAACCCTGAGTGAAATCAAGCCCAAGAGCTTACACTCTAGGCTTTGTGTAATTCCAGTGGGCTGAACACCAGGTGTCACTGTGGAGCATGCGACAGATGAACAGCCTGCTCTGTTACAAACATCCCGCCAAGCATGTCTGCTGTTGCATGCAGTCTGTGGCATAGTGCGCTCACAGTGCTTTAAAGGGCAGGAAAGGCGAGGAGACTGACAAGGAGGGAGTGATGGAAAAATCTCATCTGTGCAAATGATCATCAATCTGCTCATCACAATGAAAGCCTCTGTATCATATTAAAGGGGCATCCAGGCTATCCTGACTCACCAGATGGCAGTAATGTGAATCCTATAGACAGCTTCACCTTATCTGTGTGTGTGTCTGTGACGGATGTGTTCTTACTCCATAAGGCTTGGCATATAGCTTACTCGGCTGATCATGAAGATACATAGATAAGTTTCAGAAGCTTTATTTCAGTACAGAATCTTGCAATAAACTCTTCTTACAGCAGGAATCTTGACATGTACTTTCAATACAGTAGGAAACTTGTGATGTAAACCCATAACAGTTGGAGGTAAAAAGACTGTAAACTGCAGGAGGGAGCAGCACGTGTGCACAACTTGGGTACAAACTAGAACATAACTGGAGGAGAGGCAAAAAAGGGAGGAGCTGCTTGCATCACTGCTAGACTAAGGGAGCCAGGAAGGGGCAAAAGCAGTTAAAGACACAGCTTATGTAAATGAACACTATACCAAGCAAGTATCCAAGGTAAAATGAAAAACAGGTTGTGGGACATGACACAGTGGCAATAATAAGGCAGCAAGGAGTTTACCTGAAACCTGTGTAACGTGCCTCTCCTCCATTTCTTGCATTCCCCTGTAAATGCTGTAGCAGGGCTCCAAATACCCCTTATTTCCATTCCATTCCTTCATGACCTCCTCCAAATGTGCTCACATGGCAGCCCCCTCCCTCAACGCCTCCAGCACAAGCATGCCACAGTGGTCACACTTGCTAGGCTCGTCTATGTTGGGAGTCCAAATTTGGAGCATGGCCATGGAAAATGGAAAGGAAAAGAGGTTTCAATTTTGGGGTCATACTACAGCATCTACCTCACACAGCAGGAAATTGAGGAGGGGCCCATGGGACAGGCTTTAGGTGAGCTCCTTGCTGCCTTTGCCTGAACTGTCTGCTTAATGAGCACCCCATAGGCACTGGCATACATTCAATGGAGGAAGCTGCTACTGGGCCCATGGCAGAAGGGTGCTTGTGCCCTGTGGCCAGTTGGGTCAGGTGAGGGGTACCACTTTGGGCTTAGGGTGCACCAAAGAGCAGTCATTTCATGACTCAACCCAGGCACACGAGGTCACTTTAGCTCTCTATCCTTTACTTTGCTTGCTTCCACTTTCAGTAGGGGGAGGAGGGTTCCACCTGGATCCATAGTCTGGAGTATAACTGGGACTGGAGAGGCTGAGGAAGCTGCATCGAAAAATAAGAATTTTTGGGTGAGCCCCGATTTGTGAGTTTGCTAGGAAAAATGTCTTACTGGAAAATGTATTTAAAGAGGTTTAGAAAGTTTTAAACCGGACCTTCAGCATGATTTTATGAAAAGCCGAAACCCTTAAAAAACTATTCCCCAGCATAAAAATTAATACATTTAACATTTTTAGTCACTTACTTTTTATTCTTTCCCCCACCGAAGCTGTAACTCTGTTCAAGACTGTAGGATACTGGTGCCGCCATCTTAACTCTGGAGCATCACACATACTGAGGAGAGGAGAGCAGGATAAAGTACAGGAGGTGGGGTTATAACTGTGCTTTGCGCAGACAGAGCAGAGCTGGGGTCAGGGAAAGGACAGCAATCCCAGAATGCAGAGCGACACAGTCAGAAGACACTTCCTGTTTGCAGGCTGCCTGATGCTCCGCCATATTGGATGTTTAAAGGCTTATAACATGCAGTAGATGCAGGTAGGATGATTTTTAATGTGAGCAATCTGTATGTACAGGGGTCGGGAAACATATAAGATAGGCTCTTTTTCAGGGTGAAGGTCCGCTTTAACTGAGGTTTATTTACTAAAATGGTCACACCACAAAATACATGCTTTTTGGTGAAATGCTTTGCAAAGTGTTGACGTTGAAAGTCAGGGCAGGGCACTTAGGTCACCTGTAGACTTTTCCCTATTTTTGGCTGCAATTGTAAAGTCCGTGGTAACTCCAGTGTAGCACACTGCAGCCAATCACGAGGCAGCACAGAGTAGTCCAACTCAGGACAGAACAACCAGTTTGGCAGCGGTCAGGTGTGAAAGCGGCCTAAAGTCGTGACTGTAGAGCAGAGTTTTCACTACAAATACACCCATGGCCTAATAGAAAGCTGTACAGAGGAGACAATCCTGTAAGCTATTTACATTTCAATAGCATGCTTATGGCTGCTTTACAATGTATCACAGCTAATTACAATAGAAACAATTAAGATAAATCAACTGCCCCTTGGCTGTAACAATGTAAATCAATGAAACTCTCTCCAGGTTGCTGGCAGCCATTTCAGAATGACTCATCTTGTTTGTTATAGTCACAGCTGGAAGGAGAGATAACCCATCCTAATAATATAAACTCTCATCCCCAATATATGGCTCTGTGAGCTCTGTCATATCCGTATATTAAACATATTCTAACTCACAGTTCCAGCTCAGCATTCTCTTCACACTGGGGGACCTTCACCCTGAATAAGATTCTATCTTGTATGTTTCCCCCACCCTGTACATACAGATTGCCCACGTTAAATCATCCTACCTGCATCTACTGAATTTTCTGAGCCTTTAAACATCCAACATGGCTGCCCATGGAGTCTCAGGCGCCATGCAAATCAGAAGTGTATTCTGGCTGTGCCACTCTGCATTCTGGGATTGCTGTCCTTTTCCTGACCCCAGCTCTGCTCTGTCTGTGCAAAGCACAGCTATAACCCCGCCCTCTGCACTCCCCGCTGTCCTCTTCTCAGTATGTGATGCTTCTGAGGCAAGATGGTGGCGCCCGTATCCTAGAGTCCTGAACAGAGTTGCAGCCCAGAGGGGAAAAAATAAGTAAGTGACTAAAAACATAAAATATATTAGATGCTGCAGAATAGTTTTTTAAAGGTTTGGGCTTTTCATTAAATAATGCTGAAGGTCCGTTTTTAAATGCACAACAAACTACAGTTCTGTAAAGCTGTAATAAATAATACACCCACCTTTAAATCTTTTAATTTGATTACAGACCAGCACAGGCCTTTTAAGCAAATGATGTTCAGTCTGATCGCTTTGTTTTTCCCTTACTGAATGGAAATCAGAGCTTTCCGCTCCCATTGATCAGCATATTCCGTTCATGCCTCGCGGAGTCCTAGAATTTTCTGTAGCCGGGACACCTCATTTATCACTCGGATGGTGAGAAAAGCACGGTCAGGGCATCGGAAAATGGGATGGTAGGCTCTGTTCTTTCCTTGTAGCAGATAAAGGAAACACCAAATCATCTGTCTGTCTACAGGGAACTATATTAAATGATATTTTTTCTCCCCTACCCCAGGTTGGTCAAACAAGACCCAAGATAAGTGGAATAAACCCCCCCCAAGTGCATCCTAAATAGGCCGACAAATAGGCTTTCAAAACTCGCCCCCCAGCAACAACACAGCCTTCTCCAGGGACCAGTTGGGTTTTCTGGGTGGTGTGTACACAGGGCCAGATTATGAGGAGGGTACAAGGGGGCCTCCACCAATCTTTGGGTTATGGTCTGGTCCGGGAGACTTTTCAGGCTTTGGTCCAATGGGCCACGGGGCCAGCAACAAAGCTATCGGCGGCAGTGGGGGCGCGCCTGGACAAGCCTTATTTTGTTTTTGCAAACCTGCAGCCAAAGCCACCACAGGGCAGGACGGAGAGTCTAGAGCAGCAAAGCCGCCATCAGCAACGCTACAGTGATGGGTGCAGAGCTGTCACTGCACATAAGCCACCGAGCATAGCCGCTGGCAGCTCAATGCAGGGAACTGTTTTCTGCTGGACCAGCTGGGCGACTACACCACCCCCCACCCAGAATGGCAAAGCAGGAGTTCCCAAGCAGCACACACCCGCACAAGGGACTCGATCTGACACCAATCAAAAACTTAACTGGACTATTATTTTAAAGTTAGTCTGGCCCTGTGTGTACATATATGAAACATATATGCGTCCTGGAGAACCTAGTAGGCTAATACAAAGAGACCAGATCCTTTGGGCCGATTCAGCACCATGCGAATATATATTCTCATACGGCTTAAGTTCGAAAGCATGTGCTATTCAGCACTGCAGTCAAATCCATACGTGGCAAAACCTACAGATGTAGCAATCGTTATCTGACACGTCACATCTCAGCCCATTGTGACCTCTCACCAAGAAGCCATTGAAAAGCATTTAAGATTTCAAGATAGCGCGATGCACCAGTGCAATAAATGGATGGTTAAAGAAAGCTGCATCTGTATGTTTGCAGTGATGTGAATGTGTGCTTACGTGCAAAAAAAGATGTAGCATTCACATGCGGAACAGCAAGAAATGTCTGCGATAAAGGCAGATCTGTACAAATATATACATGCATGAATGTATTAGGAGAATGTATTAAGAGAGAAAGCATACAGCTATTTGCATAGACACATGTATAGTTATGGATGCTTATAAATGTGCTTAGGGTAGAAAGCATGCATAGATGCTTCTGGGTGTGCAAATAGATACATAAATGTTAATCTGCTTAGGGGAGAAATCATGTATCTGTGCAAATAGATACATGCTTTCCCCCATAAGCAGATAAGCACTTATGTTTCTGTGCAAATAGATACATGCTTTCTCACCTAAGCATATTAACATTTATGTATCTATGCAAATAGATACATGCTTTCTCCCCTAAGCCAATAAGCACTTATGTTTCTATGCAAATAGATACATGCTTTCCCCCCTAAGCAGATAAGCATTTATATATCTGTGCAAAAAGATACATGCTTTCTCCCTTAAGCAGATAAGCATTTATGTATCTGTGCAAAAAAATACATGCTTTCCACCCTAAGTAGATAAGCATTTATGTATCTGTGCAAAACGATACAAGCTTTCTCCCCTAAGCAGATAAGCATTTATGTATCTGTGCAAAAAGATACATGCTTTCCACCCTACGCAAATAAGCATTTATGTATCTGTGCAAATAGATACATGCTTTCCACCCTAAGCAAATAAGCATTTATGTATCTGTGCAAATAGATACATGCTTTCCACCCTAAGCAGATAAGCATTTATGTATCTGTGCAAAAAGATACATGCTTTCCACCCTAAGCAGATAAGCATTTATGTATCTGTGCAAAAAGATACATGCTTTCCACCCTAAGTAGATAAGCATTTATGTATCTGTGCAAAACGATACAAGCTTTCTCCCCTAAGCAGATAAGCATTTATGTATCTGTGCAAAAAGATACATGCTTTCCACCCTAAGCAAATACGCATTTATGTATCTGTGCAAATAGATACATGCTTTCCACCCTAAGCAGATAAGCATTTATGTATCTGTGCAAAAAGATACATGCTTTCCACCCTAAGTAGATAAGCATTTATGTATCTGTGCAAAACGATACAAGCTTTCTCCCCTAAGCAGATAAGCATTTATGTATCTGTGCAAAAAGATACATGCTTTCCACCCTAAGCAAATAAGCATTTATGTATCTGTGCATAGATACATGCTTTCCACCCTAAGCAGATAAGCATTTATGTATCTGTGCAAAAAAATACATGCTTTCCACCCTAAGTAGATAAGCATTTATGTATCTGTGCAAAACGATACAAGCTTTCTCCCCTAAGCAGATAAGCATTTATGTATCTGTGCAAAAAGATACATGCTTTCCACCCTAAGCAAATAAGCATTTATGTATCTGTGCAAATAGATACATGCTTTCCACCCTAAGCAGATAAGCATTTATGTATCTGTGCAAAAAGATACATGCTTTCCACCCTAAGCAAATAAGCATTTATGTATCTGTGCAAATAGATACATGCTTTCCACCCTAAGCAGATAAGCATTTATGTATCTGTGCAAATAGATACATGCTTTCCACCCTAAGCAGATAAGCATTTATGTATCTGTGCAAAAAGATACATGCTTTCCACCCTAAGCAGATAAGCATTTATGTATCTGTGCCAATAGACACATGCTTTCTCCCCTAAGCAGATAAGCATTTATGTATCTGTGCAAATAGATACATGCTTTCTCCCCTAAGCAGATAAGCATTTATGTATCTGTGCAAATAGACACATGCTTTCTCCCCTAAGCAGATAAGCATTTATGTATCTGTGCCAATAGACACATGCTTTCTCCCCTAAGCAGATAAGCATTTATGTATCTGTGCAAATAGACACATGCTTTCTCCCCTAAGCAGATAAGCATCAATAAGCATTTATGTATCTATGCAAATATATGCATGCTTTTTCAAAGATAATCCCATTGAAGATAAGCATTTATAGGAATACATGCAAAAGGCAAAGTTAATAACTGTTTTTAGATTGTATTATTTATTAATTTTTTCTTTGATTTTTGATATATATATATATATATATATATATATATATATATATATTTCATGTCAGTTCAAACTTGTATTTCCTTTTCCCTTTTTTTTATTTATTTAATCCATTTTTTGTAACTATTTATATGTAATGTTAATCTTGTTTCATACCAATTAATTTAGTTTTAGATATGTTTATGTTTCTTTAATGTATCTATCTGAAAGATTCCAGGGCCAGTGACAGGCTTCCCCCCGGGGCATCCTGAATCAGGATGTCCCGCTGTGTGAAACCCCCCAGGGCGACCATACACACTCAGCTTTCCCTAATCCACTGGTGCATGCGTGGATTCTCGTCCAATGAGAGCTTCCACTGAACTGACGTAATTCGGCAGGCGGCTCTCATTGTTGTCAATGGAGAGCGTGTGCTGCCGCATTGTCCACGCGCTACCGCACCAGCCATTCACATAGTCAATGAGAATCCTACAGCAAGCCTATTTACTGGGATAATAGAAGAGAGGATGGGTGGCGAGGCAACTCTTGCAATAATGCTCGGTATGCTGTGAGCCCCGGCCTTGTCTCCTCCAATCAGAGAGCGCCGTTTGACTGCTGGCGTCTGGTCCAAGCCGGCGTCTCCAGCAGAAAAAACTACATATTTCTTAATAAGCAGATAAACCGGCAGGAGCCCGAAACGCCTGTGCAGAGGGACCCTTGAAAACATCACAAGGATGAAACGCACGTCGGGTAGCACAGAGCCGCACAAGCAGGGCACCCTCCCTCCCTAATTTTTTATATACAACATGTGTTTTTTAGAGAGTTGAAATGAAACGGGGGAGGGTAGGGAGGAGAGGAACTGAACGAAACCCAGGAAAGCCAAAATCCTGAGTCTTTTTCCCATTTAAATAGTTGTTAAATGTTTTGGCTTTTCTAGTGGTCTTTTAAAATGCTATTGTTACATTTATCAATATACGCCCCCCTGTGTTCCTTCTGTAGTCCCAGGAATCCTCCTCAACTTATCCAACCGTCCCCCTGGAATGTGTCTGGCTAACCTCTGCCCCCCCCCCCCCCCCCCCCCCACCACACACACACTTCCCTGGCAACAGGCTTGATTTAACACCAGGTGAATCACTGCCAGTTTTCTGTCCTAAAAAGTAACACACACTTTCTCCTGGTGCTGAATCGACCCCCTTTATGTACAAAATGAATAAAATATAAGAATAAATAGAGCTCACATACAACAAAGGAGGTTGCGGATGCGCGATTGCATGTATGCATGTGTTTGGGTAAGTAGTGTCCTTGCTTGCAATGTGTGCCTACCCTATGTACATTAGGAGTGGTCATTTTGATGGTTGTTTGCACCACATCTATCTACTTATTAGGTAATTCGAGAGTTGTAGTGCAATATATTTTTATGTTTCACATGAGAAAAGGCCACTCTCGCCAGGTCAATGGTGAAGAGTAATTTCTGCATACCTTGGTGCCTTTTTAACGCATGGGAATGTTCAGGTGGGTGAATTATGCGAACATGCTCTCGCAGGTGGACATATTTTTGCGAGCAAAAGTATTGGTCTAAACGCATAAGCATGTGCGCACTAGTTTAACAAAAAAGAAAATGCAAAGAACAAATGGTGTTGAATCGCAACACTGAAAAAGAGTATATGAAAATGCATAATCTTGCAAAAAGACGGTGCGAAAAATTCATTAACCATTGCTGAATCGCCCCTTGTATCTGTCTGACAGATTGTGTTTACTCTCTAAATTATGTGTGCTGCGAGAATTGAGTAGAAACACAGACCACATGAGTATTTAATCAGTATATAAAAAGTTGGTATGTTAGAGAAATAAAGTAGACCTACGATTAGCCTTGATACAAAAATAAAAAAGTCCAAAACTCAATTGTAAATAGGTGTATCACAATCACCTATTTTCTTCTTATAAAGCCTCCGACAGAACTCCTGCTTACCAAATATTTTTGGCTACCAGTAGCAACAGCCCGCTTATACATTTATAATAAACTTTTCCAAATGTCAAGAAAACTTCATGCAACTCCTCCACTGTATCCAGAGTCTTTCCTTCTTGCTTGTTTGATATCAAATACATTACTTAAAGTAATACAGCAGACAAAGGTAATTGAGTCAGGCTGCATTTGGCGCTGTCCTATTCCGTTTTAAAATTGAAGCAGAAATGGCTGAGATATCAGGGTTTACAGGTTCAGCCAATGACATTCTCTTTTTCATCCCGTCCCCCAATCAGCTCAGCAGAGCAGGACAGGATTGCTGGTCCCTTCTTCCTCCCACCCCCCTCCTGTCCCTCCCTCCGCCTCCTCCTCCTCCAGATTCATTGCAGATATAAAGGCCACGATACCATTAGGGGAAAGTGTGGGGAATGGGATGGGGGGATGCCACACTGCCTATGGGAATGCGATAAGGGAATGCTACACTGTCTATGGGGATGAGAGGGGTGAATGCCATACTGCCTATATGGGAATGAGAGGGGGAATGCTACACTGCCTTATATCAGGCCAATCCTATAGTACTGGAAGGTATAGGAGGGCAAAGAAAGGGTATAGTCAGTTCCTGAATAAAATACCTTTCCAGGTCCTCTATTGGAGCTGTAATTCGTTCCATTTGCCCCTCTGCGTGTATCGTGTGACATAACTGTGGACTATTTTTTTCATTTTCTCTGCTGCCATAAAACATAAAAATCTAATCCAACTATTTCCTCTCGCAATTATTCAGCATCCTGTCATTTGATTATCTTAATGTTCTTGCTAGTGTGTTCACACCTGCGAAATTGACATGGCAGTAATTTCTCCTTTTCTAGTTTAAAAACCTATTTTCTGATGCCAAGTGGGTATTTGTGAAATAAAACAGAAGAATAAATGAGTTTATGAAATGTAGCTTTATCCCATAGCACGGGAGGCCGGGGAATTGGCTGAGAAATTGCAACATTCTCACTTGGCTAGAAAACAAGAAAATAATGACCTTCATTTACATGGGGGAAACCGGACCAGGAAGATGAAGTAACTGATTTACCCAACCGTTCCGTAATCCTCATTGCCCCCAGTAGTAAAAAACTGTCCCACTAGGACCAAGCCAATGGTGGCTCCAACATTTTTTTGATTTTTGAATTCTGGCTTCTCTGCATTGTCTGGACCACAAATAATCATAAGGCTCTAAGGCAGCAAAAGAGACAAAGTGTGAGGAACCTCATTGAGCAAAGCTAAGGAGAGGCTATGCAAGAGACTGTAAGGCCAGTAAGGTAAAGAATCGGACCAAGTTGAGCAATGTGTATGGTGCTGAAATGGGGAAGGCAGTTAAGATCTAGATGGATCTAATAGGAATAGAGTTCCTGCTTCTTTTTTTTTTTTAAAAAGGGGTGCTTCCCACAGGATGAGGTTTTGAAAGAAGAGGGCATGAAAGCAAACCTAAAGTCAAAAATTACCATTGGCCCAATTTGATCCCCACACCCTGGCCATCCTGATTCAGATGACTGGCAAACCAGGGCAGAACCCACTTGACTTGTAAAAGAGGAGGAAGGGGTTTAGTGGACGCACACAGAGCCACTCCAGAACAAATTATCATGTGTTTCTGAGGCTCTGTCTGAACAGGGAACACAAAAGGTACTCAGAAAAGTGGCATAAGCATCACATGACCACTTACGTCACTTTCCTGAGCCACACGGAGGTTTGAGCACTGAAAGCAGGAGCTGGGTAAGTACAGGAAGGCCACAAGAATTTTTTTGCACCCCAAAAACAGTAGGACTATTGTGAGCCCCTTTGCTCCATTACACCAACCTTAATGTAATAACCACAGTTGTTAAACTAAAGGCAACTAACAAGTTACCTCCGCTGCCCCCCTACCATCTTTTAGCTAGTGCAGAGGTTACCCATTCCTATGGCACTTGAGTTGCCACTGGTGGTCACGTGGGACATGCGTGGGGCACAGGAGCATAAAAACAACTTGGTTTGGAGCTTTACTCAGACAGTTATCTCAAAAAAATGTGTAAAAGAATGAGAGCATGCTTAACGTCTGATTACATGTAGTTACATGTAGATTACATGTAGTTAGCAAAAAGTCCTAAATGGTCAACCATATTAGAGACACATACCCAGGCTCAGATATTCTGATGGACAATGGTTGGTGAACAACACTAGAGACACATACCATGGCTCAGATAATCTGATGGACAATGGTTGGTCAACCATACTTGAGACGTGCACCATGGCTCAGATCTTCTGATGTTCAAAGGTTGGTCAATCATACTAGAGACACATACCATGGCTCAGATATTCTTACAGGCAATGGTAGGTCAACCATACTAGAGACACATACAATGGCTCAGATATTCTGATAGGCCATGGTGGTCAGTCTAGCATGGCTGGAATCTGTGACCAAGTAGTTGGTCTAGCAGTTAGTGGAGTAATGGTCTGTATGAGAGGTCATAGCCTGGCAGACAAGACGTGGTTGAGATATGTGTCAGAGATAAGGGGCTGGGGGCAGCAGAAATAATGTGGTTGAGACAAAGTAGAGAAAGCAGGAAAGCAAGACATGGTCAGGATGCATGTCATGGGCTGGTGGCAGGTAATGCTTTTTCAAGATCAATGGAAGAGATCATAAACGAATAGCAATGGTTGTATCAAAAACCACAAGCAGCACCAAGCAGATTACTGTGATAGGTAATGGACTGGAATGGTTATTTGAGAGAATGCACTCCATATGGATAAAATACAGTAGGGTTGATTCCACCCCATATTTTTTACTCAGGTTATTGGAGAGAAAAAGCTTTTTCTCATGATTTTTTTCTTCCTCACAATGTAGCACCATATTTACTCTCAATTTCTATCTCTGAGTCAGAATCAAACCTAATGAGTCATTCACAATGGTAGACAAGTGGCATAGTTCGAGAGCAACACAAAATAACAGACATCCACCGGCACAGTTCTGATATGATGTAGCTTTATTATGAGATGTAAAACATATCCAACATGGACAATACATACCAAGTGTATGCAGAAGGGGGTTGCTTGTTGTCATATGCCGGCCATGATGTGTTTATATTCATTTTCATGTTGCTTTCCAGTTTTCTGTTATGATGCCGTTGCTTGTCCCTTAAAGCTAAATCTGACAATACATTTCTAGAGTTTAGCATACAGTTATAGATCAGACCTAGAGATGAGCGAATCCAATCTGACGAATCCGAATTTGTTAAAAATTTCAGGAAAAATGTGATTCTAAACTAATCCAAATATCTCCGTGATTCGATCGCTCGAAACGCTTCCTTAAAACTCTATTTACTGCGGTCCAGGCCATCTAAAATGGTGGATCCACATGTCAGGACTTGTCCCATGAGGCAAAGAATCCTGGGTAGGCATCACATGCTGCCTATCAGCAGCCAGGCTTCCCGATGATGTCACAGCCCTATATAAGCGGTGGCCATCTTGTGGAAGCTCATTTCGGCCCTGTATTGCAGCGAGAATGGGTCACGCAGAGACAGAGCGAGAGATAGATAGAGCGAGGGAGAGTTAGATAGAACAAGGGACAGATAGATGCAGAAAGGGACAGATAGAGCCAGAGAGGGAAGAAGAGAGGCAGTGACCGAGAGAGACAGAGACAGTTTACAGTGTTTGCATTAGCTTTCAAGCCTATTTAGTGTTAATAACACACCTGCCTATTTAGCTTTTCCTTTTCCTGGTGTCATTCTTTAAAAAGCGTGCTAGCATTTATCTTTTAAGAGTACCTTGCTACTTACCTTTTGCATTTTGTAACAAAAGTCACGTTGTAAACTTTCCAGCAGTCATTGCCTTTCACCGGGGGGCATCCCGAATGCTAGCATGTGTCTTACGAGTACCTGGCTACTTACCTTTTCCATTTTGTAATAACAACCACGTTTTAAAGTTTGATGTAGTGCGATTAACTAACTTTGAGTGCGGGCTATTCCATTTCAGGCAATCTGGCAGTTTGCATTTGGTTTTATCTTCAAGTGCTGATGGGCTAGTTAGTGTGAAAAGCCAGACACCTGCCACTGTTGTGTAAAAATGTTTTTTTTTTACACCCACTGTCAGTTGGCTGATGCCTATCTGCACCATCGTCCATCCTCTCCCAGGTCTGACACGGGGGGCCCTCTGAATCTTCAGTCGCTAATGAGTAGCTTTCTTCACCCGCATAGTGAGGCAACTCATGAGCAGCAGGTAGACATGAAGCAGGACCTGAACCAGCAGGTGGTGTTATACCTTGACATGACCATGCCAACACACCTTGAGGATACACTGGACTTCTAGCCTGCCAAGCTTTATCTGTGGCCCCAACTAGCAGAGTTTGCACTGGAAAAGCTGTCCTGCTCTGCCAGCGTTGTGCCATCAGAGGGGGTTTAGCGTGGCAGGGGCCATAGTAATCACAAGGAGAACTTGTCTGTCCATGAAAAATGTGTCTGGCCTTTCACAGTAACTAGGCCCTGAAGACTTTAGCAGGAAAAAATGGTCCAACTCTCAGATGTACGTATGTGGTGTGTACTGATAAGGGCAGGTCAATGCTCTCCACTAGGCTTAAAACAGCCAGCAGGTGTGTAACTATCTATGGCCTTTCACTAAGTAGTAACTAGGCTCTGAAGACTTTAACAGGAACAAAGTGGTAAAACTCTTAGATGTGCGTATGTGATGCACTGATGAGAGAAGTTCAATGTGCTCCAGTACACTTGAAAAATGTTTTTTTGAGAGACTGACCTGCGTGAAATCAGGCATGGATCAGCCAAGATTTCCACCCACCAATGACTGTTGCATCAGAGTAAATTGATCATGGTGCCAGACCAACACCTCAGAAATATGGATAGTGCAAAACATATTGTGGTAAAGTGTGTGGAGAAGTCCTGGATGGAGTATATTTTTCCCCTACAGTGCTGTATAGAGCACGATCCATGCCAGGATTTCAGAACCCTGGTCACATTCCCCACTCCTAGGTTTCTTCTGATCTCAGGCCTTGCATACCTGGTTAGATTGATTTCAGGAAGGAGCATGAATAAAAGGCTCCCACTGAGCCAGTCATTTGTCTTTGACCAGCTTGATGGAGGGAGATCAGGCTGAACTGCATGTTGTGTGAATAACAATACTGGACTATTAAGCCGGAGGACTTGGCTTCTGCGCCCACTCTTGGACCGTTGGGGGTGAGGAGCCCTGCAATCTGGATTGGACTTTCCTTTGACCCACAGCTTGCTGGAATCCCCAGCCCTGGATTTTCCTTTATTTGGTGATGTAACCATTTGTTTTGATTTTCTGCATTGACGCGGCAACCTATGAATGGAGAAGTATTATTTCATTTGAATACTTTCATTTTCTGCAATAAACCTGTTTTGCCGAGAGAGAACTGTTGTCTGTGTCACTTCCGTTCGCCCCCAATATCCCACAATATTTAAGGTGCTGCTCTCCAGTTACAGACATTCCTCCTCATCAGACCACAAGTAATTATTGAGGAAATGCTTTACGTTAATCTTAATTTTTATTAATATTCTTAGGATTAGATATATGTGCCCAAAATCTGTATATGTTCTCTTCATGCTACTGCCAACTCCAGGGTGTGTCTTTCAGGCAATATATGGGCTCCTTAGTCTGCTGCCAACTCCAGGGTGTGTCTTTCAGGCAATATATGGGCTCCTTATGCTGCTGCCAACTCCAGGGTGTGTCTTTCAGGCAATATATGGGCTCCTTATGCTGCTGTCAACTCCAGGGTGTGTCTTTCAAGCAATATATGGGCTCCTTAGTCTGCTGCCAACTCCAGGGTGTGTCTTTCAGGCAATACATGGGCTCCTTATGCTGCTGCCAACCCCAGGGTGTGTCTTTCAGGCAATATATGGGCTCCGTATGCTGCTGCCAACTCCAATGTGTCTTTCAGGCAATATATGGGCTCCTTATGCTGCTGTCAACTCCAGGGTGTGTCTTTCAGGCAATATATGGGCTCCTAATGCTGCTGCCAACTCCAATGTGTTTTCAGGCAATATATGGGCTCCTTATCCTGCTGCCAACTCCAGGGTGTGTTTTTCAGGCAATATATGGGCTCCTAATGCTGCTGCCAACTCCGGGGTGTGTCTTTCAGGCAATATATGGGCTCTTCATTCTGCAGCCAACTCCAGGATGTGTTTTTCAGGCAATATATGGGCTCCTTATGCTGCTGCCAATTCCAGAATTTGTTTTTCAGGCAATATATTGGCTCCTTATGCTGCTACCAACTCCAGGGTGTGTCTTTCAGGCAATATATGGGCTCCTTATGCTGCTGCCAACTCCAGGGTGTGTCTGTCAGGCAATATATGGGCTCCTTATCCTGCTGCCAACTCCAGGGTGTGTCTTTCAGGCAATATATGGGCTCCTTATGCTGCTGTCAACTCCAGGGTGTGTCTTTCAGGCAATATATGGGCTCCTAATGCTGCTGCCAACTCCAATGTGTCTTTTCGACTCCTTACACTGATGCCACCTCAAGGCTCTGAAATGTTGCCACTCTGCGACAGAGATTCTAATAGCGATGCCTCTGATCTGCATGTCATACTTCTTTACAGTATTATTTCACTAACCCAGCACGCATCCTATGCATGTTACAGCAAGGCAAAATGTTCTACAATCCTATTGAGCCTCTCGGAAGACCAGAAATAGCTGTTTTTAATAACGATTCACTGCGAATAAATTTGGACCAAAACTAATTTTTCCAGAAAATTCTGCGAATTGGCCGAATCAAATTTTTCATAAATTCGCTCATCTCTAATCAGGCCTACTAACATATTGCTTCAGTAGTTCCAGGCCTGCAGACCTCTAAAATGAAAGTTCGAATAATTCTGCCCACACTGTTTTGTCCTTGACAAAGGGGTTTGTCAAAACCTGTAGTTCTCCCGCCTTCTTGGTTAGTCCCCAATCTCCGCTGATAGTTTCACCTATAGCCAAGCCCCTATTTACTGGGACGCTTTAAATGCCTCAACGGCAGGGTTGCCCCCAGGACTTGATAGCTCAAGGGGTGTGAATTTAC
Organism: Gastrophryne carolinensis; assembly: GCA_027917425.1. NCBI lineage: Eukaryota > Metazoa > Chordata > Amphibia > Anura > Microhylidae > Gastrophryne > Gastrophryne carolinensis. The sequence continues at coordinate 98,858,175 of CM051241.1, forward strand.
AGGGGTGAAGGCGGGTGAACCAGCGGTAATACTGGGTGATGACGGGTAAGCCGGAGTCATACACAGATTAGCAATCCTCATAATACGCAGTACAAGGGATGAGATGGGTTCATAGTCGGAGTCCAGGCACATGTCGGTTCCAGCAGCGGTCACAAAGTGGTCAGGCAAACTAGATCGGCAATGGTTAACATCAGAAGTCACAGGAACTATAGCACCCAGCAGAACACTATCATGGGCAGTGAGAGAGAAGGAAAACCTTTATAGGGCTGGAATGGACGGGACTGGCCAGGGGGCTCATTGGACAGAATACAAGACACAGCCTGATTGCCTGGATATCATATTAGGCCATTTCACCCACAGTAACCTCAAGGCTCATTGGCCCTTTAAACTAACCTCCGGTAAGCGTGCTATCTGCAGCATTCATCTGCTTTGTAGAGCTGCAAGAGCGGCGTGGGACATTGACCAGCATGGGTAAGACTGTGCTTGTCAGTTAGCGATGGTTAAGCGTCCCCATTTTATTTTGGTTCCGATGTTCCTCCTTAAAGGACCACTATCACGAAATTGTGTAATATTAAAAACCCATTTAAACATGTTGGCTAATGAGAGGAGGGGTCACTTATACACCCGAACTGAATAAAACACCCGTCAACCTTGTAGTTTTCTTCTCCTGGTAGGAATAAAATCCAGGGGTGACAGGTTTAGTCTATGGGGCCTGTCACCCGATTTCCTCTTCCTTCCATTAAAAAAAATAAAAAACAAGCCTGGCTGGATATTTCTTGATGCGGGGTGTATAAGTGACCCTCCTTTTCGCGATAGTGCTCCTTTAAGCATGTCCAACAGTGTTGTGTTCTGTGCAACTATCTGTGATCTGTTGCTATTGGCAACATATACAATGTCTGCACTTGGTGTACATTGTCAATAGCAACAGATGAAAACTGCTTCCCTAAAATGCACATTTTCTAACATAAAAAATGTTCTAGAAAACATAAAAAATACTAGATCAATTCTGCACCTTTAAGATTTCATTTTGCCACACAAAAAATAAAGCATATAATGACCCTCATTTAGATGAGATTTTAAAGGGACAGTGCAGTCTAAATAAGTCTTGTGGTTCATGGGAGCAGCCATGATGGGTGTACTCCATTTGCTGCCCCACTGACTTCTATTGAGCGCAGAAGAGAGAGTGTCTCATACATCTCAGTAGAAGGCAATGGGGTGGCAGATGCAGGAAATCCCATCATGGCTGCTTCCATGAATCACAGGAGTTTAGATTGTACTTTAAGGAATGGTCATAATGCGCCCAAAAATAGCCATTTTGACGGAGATCGGCCCAGGGATCTCAAAGATTCCCGGGCTGATTGATTCCCTCCCTTCGGGACATCCAAAATCGGGATGCCCCGCTGTGTGAAACCCCCCCAGGTTGCCCATAAACTCGCCCTCTTTTCCAGTCCCACAGCTATCCCTCTAGCAGGGCGCATGCCTGTGCCAGGCATTTGTGAATGGCCGGTGCGGGCACGCTCCCTGTTAGAGGGTAGCAGGGGATGCGGCCATCAGCTTGCTCAGATCTGCTCGTATTAGACAAGCTCCTGGACAAAGGGTCTTGAGTGGATCCAAGCATGCAGATTGGCCATGCATGCGTTGTAGGACCAGGAAGAAGTGAGTTTGTTCGGGCGACCTGGTGTTACACCTGGTGATTGGGGTGCCCCGGGGGCATGGACCAAAACCCAGGATAGTTAAAATCCTGGGTTTTGGTCCACTTTATAAGACTGACAATATTAGAACTTTTTAGTACATTATTATTAGGACATGTCCCTCTTTTTGCCTTCCAATGGACCCCTGAGCCCAGCCAGAGGATCCCCTGTTAACCCTATAAGCCAGTCCCAGCCTGTCACCAAAAAATCCACATGGATGTGTATCTCCTTGTAACAATGAGGTTCCTTTTAATAATAAAATGTGCTTAGTAAACTAGTATCTCCTGTAATGTATCTATTTACTCCATCCCACCAGGTTAGGTGCATGAGACCTATGATGAGCCCCAAGCACAGTCATTATAGTTCATAAGAAGCCATTGTCTGTGTCATCCAGCTCAGTATTGTAGTGAGGGCTAATCATGTTTCCGCTGTCAGGATGGGATGTGTTTCCCTGTGATTATTCCGGCCGGTCTCTATGACACATGATTTACTGCTGCTAGATTGGCCGTCTCCATCCCACGCTGACAACACGGGCTGCCTTATTTCAATATGATGAGAGGCGGCGCAGTCACCTTCGCCTCTTTTTTTTTTTTCTTTTTCCCTGTCACTTCATTGCAGTCACAATCATTTATCTTCTTTACTCTCATAGCCTGGTGCTGATGCGAGGGAACTCCATGCCGGGTAATGACATCCAGATAGCCAGGCAGTGGAAGGTGAGCTCATTATCATGGCTGCCCTAAGGAGGAACACGTCTATTTCCTCCAGAGCCTGGAATAAAATATGGAGCACACTGGTGTATTTACAGTCACAATAGCTCCATCTTTTCCCCGCTATAGCTTCAGCATTTAATGACCAATGCCAAATAAAGAGCATAACCACAAAATAGATTGTTCACAGCCAGCAGTAGGGCTGCTTTTACCACTGAGCACCTTGACTTACTTAAGAAATACAAATGAGGGTCGGCAATAGGGATGAGTGAATCGATCCGGACAAACCCGGATTCGTTCCGAATTTCATGGAAAATTCGATTCTGAACGAATCCGAATTTCCCCGCGATTCGATCGATCGAAGTTTTCCTTTAAACTCCATTTATTTCAATTACAGGCATTCTAAAATGGTGGATGAACATATCCAGACATACCCCCTGGGGCAAGGTATCATGGGTAAGTCACATGCAGCCTATCAGCAGCCAGGAAGCCCGGTGACGTCACCGTGCTATATAAAGCGGCGGCCATCTTGCTTGTGCGCATTTCAGCCTTGCAATGCGGCCAGAGCACAGCTAGTTAGAGACAAGGACAGAGAGTTAGAGATAGGTGGGGAGAGGCAGACAGAGAGGTAGACAGAGCCAGGGAAAGATAGGGAAAAACCGGAACCATCCAGCCAGGGACAGCTTAGAAGTGAGAGTGAATTTTTTTTTTTTTCATTAGCCAGATCAGTTTCAATCCGATTTCAGTTCTTTGTGCTGTAAATCTGCCTTGCCACTGTGCATGCCATCTATGCAGTGGCTTATTTAACCCTCTGTTACACACAAGCATTTATCATAATATATAACTGGATTAGTTTAAATATTTTTTGGTCTGCCTTTAACAAAAAAAACAGCAGCCCACCTGGGTATCCCAAACCTGCATTAGGCAGCCTATCTGTTATACTAAATACGCTTGTTGATCCTTCCTCAGCTTAATCAAAGTATTGCATTTAGAATTGTTTTTTGTCCTGCAGTCAAAACACCAGCCCACATGGGCATCCCAAACCAGCACCTCACCCTATCTTTTATACTAAATAAGCTTGTTCAGCCTCAGTTTTATTAAGCTATTGCATTTTGAATTGGTTTTTGTCCTGCTGTCAAAACACTAGCCCACATGGGCATCCCAAACCAGCACATGTCACCCTATCTGTTATACTAAATAAGCTTCTACAGGCCCTTTTTTTATTTATTTATTTTTTTTTATATACAGCTGTAATAGATTATATAGTGAGGTAAATTCGCCATTTTGCACCATTATATAGAGAAGCCCACTGTGTAAATCTGAGGAGCAATAGTTTATACAGTATTGTGAGGTCGCTGTTTTGCACTATTATATATATCGAGAAAATGCTTTACGTTACTCTTACTTTTTATTAATATTCTTCGAATAAGATATATGTGCCGAAAATCTGTATATGTTCTCTTCATGCTGCTGCCAACTCCAGGGTGTGTCTTTCTGGAAATTTTGGGCTCCTGCTGCTGCTTGCAACTCCAGGGTGTGATTCATCCAATTTTTGGGCACCTGCTGCCAGCTCCAGTGTCTCTTTCAAGCTATGTTTGGGCTCCTGCTGCTGCTGCTTGCTACTCCAGGGTGTGATTCATCCAATTTTTGGCCTCCTGCTGCCAACTCCAGTGTCTCTTTAAAGCAATGTTTGGGCTCCTGCTGCTGCTTGCAAATCCAGGGTGTTATTCATCCAATTTTTGGGCTCCTACTGCCAATTCCAGTGTCTCTTCCAAGCTATGTTTGGGCTCCTGCTGCTGCTTGCGACTCCAGGGTGTGATTCATCCAATTTTTGGGCTCCTGCTGCCAACTCCAGTGTCTCTTTCAAGCTATGTTTGGGCTCCTGCTGCTTGCAAATCCGGGGTGTGATTCATCCAATTTTTGGGCTCCTGCTGCCAACTCCAGTGTCTCTTTCAAGCTATGTTTGGGCTCCTGCTGCTGCTTGCAACTCCAGGGTGTGATTCATCCAATTTTTGGGCTCCTGAAGCCAACTCCAGTGTCTCTTTAAATTAATGTTTGGGCTCCTGCTGCTACTGCTGCTTGCAACTCCAGGGTGTGATTCAGCCAATTTTTGGGCTCCTGCTGCCAACTCCAGTGTCTCTTTCAAGCTATGTTTGGGCTCCTGCTGCTGCTTGCAACTCCAGGTGTGATTCATCCAATTTTTGGGCTCCTGAAGCCAACTCTACTGCCTCTTTAAAGTAATGTTTGGGCTCCTGCTGCTACTGCTGCTTGCAACTCCAGGGTGTGATTCATCCAATTTTTGGGCTCCTGCTGCCAACTCCAGTGTCTCTTTCAAGCTATGTTTGGGCTCCTGCTGCTGCTTGCAACTCCAGGGTGTGATTCATCCAATTTTTGGGCTCCTGAAGCCAACTCCAGTGTCTCTTTAAAGTAATGTTTGGGCTCCTGCTGCTACTGCTGCTTGCAACTCCAGGGTGTGATTCATCCAATTTTTGGGCTCCTGCTGCCAACTCCAGTGTGTCTTTCAAGCTATATTTGGGCTCCTGCTGCTGCTGCTTGCAACGCCAGGGTGTGATTCATCCAATTTTTGGGCTCCTGCTGCCAACTCCAGTGTCTCTTTCAAGCTATGTTTGGGCTGCTGCTGCTGCTTGCAACTCCAGGGTGTGATTCATCCAATTTTTGGGCTCCTGCTGCCAACTCCAGTGTCTCTTTCAAGCAATGTTTGGGCTCCTGCTGCTGCTGCTGCTTGCAACTCCAGGGTTTGATTCATCCAATTTCTGGGCTCCTGCAGCCAAATCCAGTGTCTCTTTAAAGCAATGTTTGGGCTCCTGCTGCTGCTGCTTGCAACTCCAGGGTGTGATTCATTCAATTTTTGGGCTCCTGCAGCCAACTCCAGTGTCTCTTTAAAGCAATGTTTGGGCTCCTGCAGCTGCTGCTGCTTGCAACTCCAGGGTGTTATTCAGCTAATTTTTGGGCTCCTGCTGTTGCCAGCTCCAGGGTGTGTTTTTCAGGCAATATAGGGGCCCCTCATAGTGATGCCACCTCAACTTCAATAACTCAGCACGCGTCCTATGTGTGTTACAGCAAGGCAGAATAGTTTACAACCCTATTGAGGCTCTAGGAGGCTCTGAAATAGTCGTTTTTAATAGCGACTCGTCGCGAATAAATTCGGGTCGAAACGATTTTTGTCGGAAAATTCGGCGAATCAGTCGAATCGAATTTTTCAAAAGTTCGCTCATCTCTAGTCGGCAACCACTCAGACCAATTTATAACTTACCTGGGAGGTGCACGTGAGCAGGGCAATTAGGATAAAGAAGCCTTAAAGGAGCCACAGCACACAGCCCTGTCCTGCGGCTGTTTTTTAGATCTCCGCTTGCCTTTGGAAGACGGATCAAAGTCTGTGTTTGAACCCGAGCCAAGGCTTGTCTGTGATTGGCCGATCTGAACAATTTGGGGACACATTGATGCTAATGGATGCAGCCAGATGAAGTTTGAGCAATTACTGGTATAACTGGTAGATACTATAACTGGTATAACTGGTAGATAATATAACTGGTAGATAATATAACTGGTATAACTGGTAGATAATATAACTGGTAGATTATATAACTGATAGATAATATAACTGGTATAACTGGTAGATAATATAACTGATAGATAATATAACTGGTATAACTGGTAGTTAATGTAACTGGTAGATAATATAACTGGTATAACTGGTAGATAATAAAAGAACCTGTGAAATAAAAAAAAAACGCTGGGGGAGTTGATCAATTGATAAGGAGATTTTATTGATATCCAAACAAAATGCAGAGTGTAAATACCTATTTAGCAAAGCATTCTCTGTCTTGTACCTTTAAATTGGACCAAAACCTAAACCGATCAGCCTGCAAATCTATAAGATTCCCGGGCCAATTCTTTCCCTCCCTGCAGAACATTCAAAATCGGGATGCCCCGCTGTGTGAAACCCCCCAGGTCGCCCCATACACTTACCTTGTTTCCCATTCCAACGGTGCATGTGCGAGCCGCATCCCTCCAGCAGGGCGCTTACCCATGCCAGGCATTTGTGAATGTTAGAGGAAAGCGGGAGATGTGGCCACCAGCGCTCTCTGAGCCGCTGACCTTAGACGAAGTGACGTCAGCGGCTCCGAGCGTGCTGATTGGACGAGCCGCATGCGCCATAGGACCAGGAAGAAGTTAGTTGTCATCGGTGATCTGGGGGATTTCACACAGCAGGGAAATAGTCAAAATTCTGGGTTTTGGCCCGCTTTAAGGAGCCACAGCACTCAGCCCTGTTCTGTGGCTGTTTTTTAGATCTCCATTTGCCTTTGGCAGACGGATCGAAGTCTGTGTTTGATGGACACTTGCCTGTGATTGGCCGATCTGAACGATTTGGGGACACATTGATGCTATTGGATGCAGCCAGATGAAGTTTGAGTAACAATTGCTGGTATAACTGGTAAATAATAAAAGCCTGTGAAATAAAAAAAAACAGCTGGGGGACTTGATCAATTGATAAGGAGATTTTTGGGATATCCAAACAAAATGTAGCATGGAAATACTTTACCTATTCAGCAAAGCATTCTCTGCCTTGTATCGTTAAAGTGGACCAAAACTACTATCCCGGGTTTGAGTCCATCCCCCAGGGCACCCCTGCCCTGTTGTGTGAAACCCCACCATTCACCCAGTAAAATTCACCTCATCTCCGTCCAATCGTTTAATCAGCATCTCCAGTCGTCGCATATTAAAGTGGACCAAAACCCAATGAAAGTGTGAAATACATTTGGCCAAAGCCCCTGCCAATACTCTCTTCTTAGGGTGAAAAGCTAGAAATAGATATTTTTGCTTTCTGAACCATCCTGGAACACTTTTTATTTTGCTGTCCCTCTTTGTAACATGGCAGGTGAACAGTCCTTGCCTAATTGTGGCAATGATATCATTGCCACACACATCAGTGGTAAGGAATGTAGGAGGCGGAGCTTTACAGCTAAAATAGGCACCATTATCTGGGATTAGAGGAAGAAGGAGCAGTGATAATTACCAAATGGTACTCTTCATGGGGGGAGCAATTCAGGGGGTGCTAGTTAAAAATGTGGGTTTTGGTCAGCTTTAATGTGCCGCTGGAAAAGCTGAATGGAATCCCAGCTGCACACATTTTTAAATGTGGAACAGCATAGTTTTCTTCATACGTCACAAATACTTACAACTTTGTGTTGCTCTGTCACATTAAATCTAATTAAACTACATTTATGGTGCAGTAGTGGCTGTAACATTTAAAGTGAAACCATCTTGGATTGTGGCTTGTGTCAGGGCCCCAACCTTGCTGTGTGAAACCCCCCAGATCGCCCCAAAAACTCACCTTTTTCCATTCATACGACACATGTGCCAGCTCTTGTCCAATCACAGCTGTTTACTGTGCATATTTAATTTTTGGCATCTGGCTACAACAGGAGCGCAAGTGGCCACATGCTCAGCAGCGGGCACGTTGCCACCCCAGCCCACCTGAACATCTGGGTGCGCATGCACAGAGCAAAGGTGCCAAGGATATGGCCACCTGGTGTTTACATTGGTTAGTGAGCCAGGAAGAAGGTGAGTTCTGTCTGGGATTTCACACAGAGGGGCTGTCATGCCTGGAGTTCCTCCTTAGCTTTCAGCTGCTCCTTTCTGGGACTTTTCTCTGTTGTATGCAGCTTGACTAGCTTGATGTTCTGCAGAGTTCCTGGAAATTAGCTTGCACCTGTGACATTACCTAGCCTATATAAGCTGATCCACACATGGCCTCAGTGGATCAGCATTGAATCTGTCTTCTGAACTGTATACCTGGACCCTGTCTTTGGACTTCTGAACATGAACCTGAGTCTTGTATGTATGCACTCTGACTCGACATGTATATATATATATATATATATATATATATATATGTACAGCAGCCTGTTTGATGTGTGTGGATCACTGGTTGTTACTATTAAACGCGGTTTGTCACATATCAGTTTCTGTCTCGCAGTCTTAATTTCTGGTCATTTACTACAATTGGGATTTTCCTGTTGAGAAATCCCTGACAGGGGCATCCTGATTTGAGATGGCCCTGGGAAATGTCAGCAGAATCTTTTGAATTCCAGGGCTGACCGTGTTGGATTTTGTTCCACTTTAAAAATGGGGAAAAGGGTATGTATATAACGCTGCAAAATATTGCTCCCCGCGCCTCCTATCACCTCTCACACAGCAATAAGCCCTAAGATTCCTCTGCTGGGAAGTGAAGGCTGATAAATGTTATTGGTTTTCTCCGGAAAATGTTAATGCTGTTAGGCTGTCCCTGATAAAGCGGGCTGGGCATTAAGAGCGATTATTATCCCTCCCGCTCACCACCTCCCGATACGTCAAATTGTAATAACACGGCCATTTTTCAGAATGTCAATTACTCCCTCTAGAAAAGAGAACAGCATTTAAAATGTCCATCATTATAACCAGCAAACTGCACGCAAGAAAGGACAGACTGACTCATCATCCGAGCGGCGGCTCCACGCTCCGCCATGAACCTGAGGAGCCGCATCCCGTCTGCAAAGGTCACTCCGCAGTCACCGAGAAGAAGAACAGAGCCATGGCTGCCGCAATGGAGGGTCAGGAGGGGTTCAGAGGAAAGAAAAATGACAAAGAGGAAAATGGGTTTGTGTTGAAAAGAAAAGAGACATGGCGAAACATTGGAAAGAGGAAAAAATAAAAAAGAGGGACGGGAAAGATGTGATGGAGAGAGGTATAAAAAGGGAAAAAAAGAGGGGCTGGAAAGATGTGAGGGAGAGAGGAATAAAACTGAAAAAAAAGAGGGACTGGAAAGATGTGAGCGAGAGAAGTATAAAAATGAAGAGAGGAGCTGATAAATGGGGCAACTGAGAGCTATACAGAGAGATGAACAAGAGAGAGGCATTCTGGGATGAGTAGGGATGAGATGGGCAGTGAGAAAGATAGAAATAGAATTAGAGGCTGATTTAAACTGGACCAACAGCCTGGAATAGTCTGAAAAGAAAGGTAGCGGCCATTTTGGAGCTTGCTCTCCCAACTGACATAACTGAAATGCACAGTAACAAGAAGCTCAGCAGCACCTCCTGTTTGCAGGTGGCCTGCAAGCCCATGAGCGGCCATCTTGTTTTTAAAATTTATCCCAGTAGGAGTTAGAAAAAGGTAAATCATTTTTTATGTGCAGCAATCTAAATTGCCCCGGGGAGAGATGCATATGAGGACTGTTTGTTGTGTTGGTCTGGTGTACCGTATGTTTCGCACTATAAGACGCACCTGCCCATGAGACGCACCTAGGATTTAAAGGAGGAAAATAAGAAAGTTGTGCTAAAGCACCCCATTACAGGTAGTGTGGCATCCCCCTATCCCATAGCCATTTTGTCATTTCATTCCCATAGGCAGAGTGGCATTTTCCCAATCTCATTACCATAGGCAGTGTGGCATTCCCCCCATCCCATCCCCATATGCAGTGTGGTACACCCCCATCCCATCCCCATATGCAGTGTGGTACACCCCCATCCCATTCCCCATATGCAGTGGCAATGTGGCGTCCCAAGCAGCCGATGGGCACAGGTCACGCCCACCGGCTGCATGGATCGGGTGTGCGCATGCCAGCCCAAGAAATACTGGCGGTGCTAGCAGTTGCCGGGGCAGGAACAGTGGGTGGGGCTTAGTTACCCTGCTCTCTCCCTGCCTGCCGCTCTTTCATTGGCTGGGTCCAGGGGGCTGCAGCGTGAGGCTTATGTGAGTATATCTTTTTTTTTTTTTTGCTTTTTTGTTGTTGTTTTTTTCTACATTCGGCCAATAAGACACACTGATATATTCCCCCCCGCCCCCCCACACCTTTAGGGGAAAATAGTGCATCTTATAGGGCGAAGAATATGGTAATTCCTTTTTGACTGTTGGTCCGCTTTAAGACTAGTGCCACGTATTGACATTTGTGTCTCTATGTAGCTGCGCTCAGAGTGTCTGGAAGTGAAGCTGCAGACTGGTCTCTGGCACTGTGACCGAGCTCAGCCGCTGGACAAGTGATGCTGTAGTATGCTGTCCAGCATTGATAAATGTGATGTCTGTAGGGGGCGCTGTAGAAGCGCTCTCCCTGATTCAATGCAGCGCTTGAGCGTACCAATGCTGCTATTGTTTCATGTAGCGGCCCGAGGGAAAGACACCCAAGGCGACGCCACATATAACAGGACAACGCTGCAGGGAATGATAGGTAGCGTCAGTGAAGAGCAGCTGACGCTTGGCACTGACGCCCATATTTAAGAACACAAAACGCAGTGCCAGCATCGGCGCTCTGAAACTGTACGCTCTGGCACAGAGCCCCGGACACTGTTCGAAACACGTCTGTTTTTCGCAATAAAACCTCAGCCACAGAGCGAAAACTCATCGAATGACATTATTAAACACTGGAGCACTGGCACTTCAATGGCGGAACACAAGATACAATTCTGCCTAAACCTAAAGTGCCAGGAACAATGCTAAAGTATTTTGTTGGCGCCCAGGAGCCAACACAATCATTTTATGTGAAAAATACATAAAAATGTCATCCAAACGTGATTTCTACTCAACCAAAATATTACATAATAACAAATAAACATAATTGAAATGTGTGGGAGAGCGCAACTGAGCGACAGGTGCTATATGGTGCTGCAGAACATACAGCGCTGGCGCTTTACACTGAGCCACCGCTAGTGATACATGTGACGCTACATGGGACTATTAGAGGCACTTACTAGTTTGACTTTCATATATATATATATATATATATATATATATATATATATATATATTTTTTTTATTTTTTTTTTTCACATACTGCACCCAGCGGTCACCTGACGCTATGTGGTACTACATGGCATTAGAGCTTTTTAAATAAGAGTAAGAGATAAAGGGTTAAAAGAAGGAGATAGAGAACAATAGGGATAGTCAGAGGGGTGAAAATGAGGAGGGAGTTATAGGCAGCAAGTAAGTGAGAGAAGGGGGGAATGAAGAAGCAAAGGATGATGACAAAGGGGCAAAAGGTAACAATATAGTGAGGAAGGAAGAGAGGGATGGAGGGGGGAAGGAAGGGAGGGAGTAAGAAAGGAATGAAAAGAAGTGAGGGAGGAAAAAAGATAGGAAGGGCACGAGGAGCAAATAAAGAAAGAAAAGAAGGAATGAAGAAAATGATGAGAAAAGGAGAGAAGGAGTGAGGGTGTGTGAATAAGAGAGAACAATAGAGGTGTGAAAAGAGAGAAAGGTGGAGGGAATTCTGCAAAAGAAAGACAGATGGAAGGATCATGAAAAAGAAAACAATGGAGGAAATGTGGAAAAAAGACAGCAGAGAGGGTGCAAAAAAGAAAACATGATAGAGGAAATGTGAAAGAGAGAAGAAGCTTCTAAAACACCCAAAACTAAATGAAGAGCAGTAAGTCTGGTGCACACCTATTGGGGGGGGGGGGGGGTACAGAGAGAATGATGGAGGTAAAAAGTAACTGCATCAGGGTCCATGATACCAGGAATTTCCACCATTGTAGCTTCTCTAGTTGGTTTAGCAGATCTATGCCATGCCTGTTAATTTCCTCTTTAGTCTAATTTTAAGCAATTCAGTTTAATGGAAAAGAGCAGGATGCCTGTGTGAGCCACGATGGGGACCCATTTAATTTCTGCACCAGGGCCAGGTCGCATTTAATTATACCTTTGATTATTATCATTATTGAAGCATAACATCCTGCACAAGTAAAAAAAAATGGGCACTGACAGTTTAGTAAATGTCTGGTTTCCATGCGGTGATATTTTTCACTTATGACCCATGTGGCGCACCCACCATATTGCTTAATAATCAGGCCCTGTGTGTGCAGCGTGCAGGTAAAAATCAGCCCTGTACATAAAGCAGAAGAAGGGATGCACTGTCCATGAGGTTGCACTTCTAGAAAAATTCAGCACCCTGGACAGTGACAGCATCACATATGTAAATAGCATTTAATGAAAAGTTCATTATTTTTCCTGTATTATTATGTCTATTAATCATTCCTTATACATGAAGCGTGCACATTTCAATCAGTCCTGTACATAAAGTATGATGTTGCAGTTCCACATCTTGGAGAGTGACAGCATTCAATATGTTTTATTTTTATAAGAAGTCTGTTATTATTAATATTATTATTATTATTTATCATTCCTTTTGTATACAGAGTGTACATATCAATCAGTCCTGTACATAAAGACGAGATGCACTATAATGTTGCACTTGTTGTTTGGGTACAATTCAGCGCCTTGGACAATAACAGTATTAAATCTGCTGTATAAATGTGAGCTAATATTATTTTTATTAGAATAATTAGAAATATTGTGATACCTTATGTATATAGGGTGCACATATCAATCAGTCTTGTACATAGAGTAGCACTGTCTAAAATATTGCATTTCAGCACCCTAAACAGTTTAAACAGCATTATATCTGTAAACATTATTTAACAATGAGTGTATTATTATTCTATTATTAATAGTAATAATAATATGATGTATATCTCCTTATGTATGCACAGTGCCCATATCAATCCTGTACAGAACAAGAATGGATGCACTGACCCTTTCAGCACCTTGGTGGCAGTGGCAGCATTACATCTGTGATATTAAATAGGAATGATGATTATTATTCATTTACATTCTATACAGAGTGCACACATAATGCGGACCTGTACATTACGTTTCTTACCTGATGGATAATGTAAAGCAGCATTTCCTTTGTATTCAGGCTTCAGTCTGGCTGCACAAATCTGCCTCATTCTAATGACTTAGTACTGTCTGTCCGCCAATGTAACAACATGCCGCTGGACATTCTGCCTTCTGCTCATTTGCTCACCCCCTCCTCCCCAGCTGAGTCATAGGCTGTTGGGAACCGCCAGACTTGTCAGCCAAGCTAAATTTGGTACACACAATAGCTTATAGACCTCTCCTATGCTAATATTAACACTAAGATCCTCTGTATTTGGCCATGGCCACCTCTCAGGATTAGTTTTCTCAGCTTTGAGGGCTTTTAAACAATTTAAAGAATATCGGGGGAGGTTAAAACCTCCCCAAACCTCATAAATTTGCTGCCCTCCCCCCTCCGGTTTTACCTTTGGGCAATATTTACTCACCTTTCCGGGGGGATCCATCTTCTGGACCCCTCAGATTCTGGGAGACCTTCCGAGGGGGCAGCACCATCTTGCATTCCATCAGGCACTGTGCGCGGCCTCTGATCTCGCACCTGCGCAGTGTCCATGACTGGGATGCAAAATAGCCACCCAAAATCACGCGAGATTTCACTGAGCGGCACAGGACTTTGAAGAGCACAGCTAAAGCTGTGCTGTTACTAACAGACAGCTAAGCCAGCAAAGGGCAGAGGATCCATCCCTGAAGACGCCAGATGTTGCCTCAGCAGGCAGCAGCAACATCCAAAAGGTAAGTAGGGGCCGATGGGGGGGGGGGGTAGGGAATTGGCCGCTTTCTATTTTTGGTCTGATGTTATTATTAAATCTATGATGTTGCAATTCAGCACTTTGGACAGTGGCAGCATTACATCTGTAAACTATATTTAATAAGAAGTGTATTATTATGTACTTATTTATTGAATTATAAATTCATTATTGATAATATCTTTATTGTTATTTATCACTCATATTGTATGCAGAGGACACATACCAATAAGTCCTGTAGATATGTAAAAAAGAAAAAGGGATGCTCTGACCATTGCTGCTCAGACAGCAGTAATTATTATATTGATGCTTATTATTATGATTATACTGTACCATTAAATATAGAGTGTACATTTAATGCAGAGCTGTACCTTAGAAAATGTTATGCACTATCTATGATGTTGCAATTCAGCACACTGGATAGTGACAGCTTGAAATATGTATTATTAATTATTATTTTTACTATGTATTTTTTATGTATGCAGAGTGCACATATAAATCAGTCCTGTACATAAAGTAGAAGAAGGGATGCACTGTCCATCATGTTGCACTTCGACACCTTGGACAGTGGCAGCATCACATCTGTAAGTAATATTAAATAGGAATTATTAGTATGATGATTATTATGATTATCTATGATGTTGCAATTCAGCACCTTGGGTAGTGACAGCTTTCAGTCTGTATTTTTGTTCAAGATATGTATTATTAATTATTATTATTATTATGTATTTTGTATGTAAGCCGAGTGCACATATACATTAGTCCTGTACATAAAGTAGAAGAAGGGATGCACTGTCCACCATGTTGCACTTCAGCACCTTGGACAGTGACAGCATCACATCTGTAAGTAATATTTAATAGGAATTATTATTATTATGATGATTATTATGATTAAACCAAAACTATATATATATATATATATATATATATATATATATATATATATATATACAGAGTGCACATATAATGCAGAGCTGTACATTAAGTAGAAAATGGTATGCACTAAATATGAAGTTGCAATTCAGCACCTAGTATAGTGGCAGCTTTTAATCTGTATTTTTGTTCAAGACATGTATTGTTAATTATTATTATTATTCTGTATTTCTTATGTATGCCGAGTGCACATATAAATCAGTCCTGTACATAAAGTAGAAGGGATGCACTGTCCGTCATGTTGCACTTCAGCACCTTGGACAGTGACAGCATCACATCTGTAAGTAATATTAAATAGGAATTATTAGTATGATGATTATTATGATTATACCTTATATATACAGAATGAACATATAATGCAGAGATGTACATTATGCAGAAAAAGATATGCACTGACTATGATGCTGGAACAATTCAGCACCCCTCCTCCGCCTTTCATTGAAAGCTTCCGTTCGTTTTTCATCTTGTGTGCTGGAGAATAGGAAGATTCATTGTCCATAATGCTGCAATTTCAGAGGGAATAATCTAGATATTGGAAAGTGTCAGTGCTTAATCTACAATGCTGGAGAGCGAGAGGGTACACTGGCCATAGCGCTGCACTTTCCTCGGGAATAATTCAGGCTTTTCGACAGCACCAGTACTTCAAGAAGAACTTTATAAAATACCAAGAAAATGGCTATTACCAAGCAAACTAAATATGCCAGGAGGTATTAATTTACCTACAAACCTGCAGGAGGAATCTAGTGCCAAGGAGCAAAACAAAATTCTCCCATATAACAGGTGATTCATTTATATCAATCAGCCCTTCACTCCAGGCCTCTCATCACCGATGGACAGCTTAGACTTAGCCATTTCGGGATGTGCTGAGGATAGAAGCTGGAAAACTGTGTGTAGTGCAGTAAGTCAACATGCTTTTCCATATTCAAAATTTACCATTCAACCTTTTGGGTGCTAGAAGGAATTCACTTGTGTGGGGTGGATGCAGACATGTGCACTATATTTATTTAATTTTTTGGGGGTAAGCTCATTCTGCATACGTTTATTTAGGCCAAACATGGCTCCTGACTGCCTCTTAGTGGCTGCCATACTAAGAAAGCTTGAGGATCCCAGGCTTGTGTGGTGTCCTGGGTGATACTATAAAGGATGCCCCCAGTACTCTTCAGACAAGAGGGTTTGGGACACTGCCAGATGCTTTGATTGTAGGTGGCAGTGGAGAAAGTAGAAAGGGCTGAAGGGTGATTGGCAGTGGGCAACAAGGGCCATCGGCAGAAAGACGAACAACTGGTGGCAATGGAAAAGAATGCAAAGAATGACCCATCAGCAGCAGCAGAGGTGAAGGGTACCATGACACGAACTGACAAACCACAAGGGGGTCTACTGAAACTCTCTTGCCCAAGGGCCCATATAGACCTGGAGCTGACCCTCATGAATTGTCTATGTCTTCTGTCTGTCTCCAATGAATACATTGGGCAGTATAATGGCACCTCTGCAGATCATTACATTGAGAGTGAAGAGATTCAGCCAGCAATAAAACTGTAAGGCCGCCATCACACACACAAGGATGGATATCTTTACAAGAGCTAATGCTTGCAATCTCCAGTCACCAATGGAGGGTGCATGCAGTCCTCAGGGCTAAGGATCACCTCGCAATCGTGATTAAAGGCCTGAATGGGCCCATACTATGCATTTAGTTGGTGGTTGAATGGCCGACTAAATGCAGTGGAGCCAGGACCTACAGTCTGTGCATTGGTCGTGGCCCAAAGAAATCTGGCAGGGACGGGTGCTCGCTCCACTCCTCGTTCTCAGAAACCAAGTTTCCGAGTGGCGGACTGGCTGAGAGCTGTTTCACAGGAGATAAGATAAGTGCTGTTTTAATTTTGTTTTAGATATGGTAACCCTTCCTACCCTAAATCAGACCAACAATGTATGCGCAGGATATTCTAGCAGTGACAGAAAAAGAAAATAAAAAACAATATCACACCCACTGGGCCATGGCTACCACACCACTTCCTAGGGGGAGGTGCACGTGTCCATTGAAATAACATGCTGAATGTATCCCTGCACCCCATTTAACCCTTCCAATACCCCAGAAAGGTAGAAAAGGAGAAACCTCACTATCGCATCCATACTGCCTCCCTACTGTCTGCCAAAGCTCTGATCACTATAATTACCAATCCAAATGCTCCTCCTTAATTAAGTCACTGAACATGTCTATTGAATTCTTGGACCTGTTAGTTAAAAACAAGGTAATCGAAATATTATTTTGCACTAGGTGTTTGATGGCTCTTTAAATCCCAGAGTGTTTTTGCTTCACATCCCCACCATGACACGCTAGGTTGACTCCATTCCACACACAGTGACTCTGGTTTTAGTTTGCTGACATTTCTCACTTTCAGAAAGGCAGTGCCCTGGTTGATTATTTTCCAACCCAGTTGAACTCATGGTGAGACTGCCAAGCCATTTTTCTACAGAGACGAGTCAGTATGTGACAAGCCAGTAACTCCAGTATACTTTCACAACTGATAAAACAAAACTGAGCAACATCCAAAGGAGCTTTTCCATACACTTCAGTGTCAAGCCATAGCCTCCATAGTAAGGAGACCTAAACCCTTCCTCTGTAGCTCTGGTGACTACCACCATGGTCTATATTTCACCAGGATGTATGTCCCCTTAAACTTTAAATGCCAATGGAGCAGCCACACTGGTCTCCAGTGCCAACAAAAGAGGAGCTAGCACCTGAGACATAGGAAGGGCAGTGAAGAAGACACGAGAGGTGGTTACTGTTTTATTATATGTATTACATTATTTTATAGTGCCTGTGTGTTTTATCTACTACTTTACCCATATAAGAGTTAACATACCTGATAGTTTGATAACCAGGGGGGGGGGGGGGGGTTGCAGAAGAGCCTGATGCCTATCAGGTTTGGTACAAAACCTTGAAAAAGCACCAAACCTGTAGCAACGGGTATAGGAGCTGGTACATTATCAGTGCCAGAGGCTAGCCTTTTGCCTCTTGACCCTGAGATGTCAGCTGGTGTGCCAGGCTGGTAGCCCAGGGGGGAAAAGAATGGGGAAAATTGTCCAAATTATTCTGATTATTTTTCCCCAAATATACGTGAATGTGTTTGGCTTCAGATTTAGAGTCACATTAGGCCAAACAGCCAAACTGAACTGGGGCTGTGTGGTTGGTCACTATAGAAGGGGCATGGGTTGTTGAAAAGCATGCCAGCTCCCTGCTGAGAGGACTATTGTGTTACATTACTTAAGCCAAATAGCAATTCATTTATCTCAATTGTTTCTGTTGTAATCAACTGTGATACTCTCTAAAGCAGTATGGAATGGAGATGGCTTACAGTGCAATCTGATGTGTGCATCGCTGTGGGATGATAAAGACTGTAAAGATTGTCTCCTCTATCCAGGCACCTTAGCTCCCTACTTAGAGGCCTTGCGTGCACAGTGGCGTACATAGGGCTGATTGACATTACTAGCGGTTCTATAAAATATAATAGCCACCTACTGATGTAATGGTTGAAAGCTTTACTTGGAGTAGGGTGCCAAGTAAATGTACAGAGTCAATTTGAGGTTGTAACCTGTAGGTAGGGGTATATATGCGTTATGCAAAGTGGGCTCCCCAATCAAAAAATTATGAATCAGAAATGACCATAGTCCCTTTTTAATATGCAGCAGGGGGGCAGCCCGACCGAGGCTCCCCCGCCGTGCATCATGGCACTAGAAAAAAAAACGGCCACCTGGGTGCACACCTCTTCTGTGATCCTTCTACAGCTGCCGTCTAGTGGCCTATAAGCTTGCACGGCCAGCTACAGCCACAATGATAGGCTGCTTGTAGTCACATGGGAGTGCAACCTGGAAGAGGTAAGTATCCGGGCAGCCAATTTTTTTTAGCGATGCACAGCAGGGGAGCCCCACTGCTGCATATTAAAGAGGGACTATGTTCATTTCGGACCATAGTTCATCTTGAACCCCAGCAGCAAATGATCTGGAGTGAAGCAATAGTAGTGAGTAGACCAATCAGTCAGAGACCAGGTTCGGACTGGCCCACCAGTTTACCAGGTTATCCCCTGAGGGGCATCTGAACTGAGGGGCCCCCAAGCTCCAACATGGATATACATGTAAGCCAGTAATATTTGCATGTAACTGTAAAGTGGTCCTTTCTGGTGGGCCCCAGACACCCTAGTCCTACACTGTCAGAGACTAGGAATTCTAGGCAGTGTTGACACACTGTGGGGCCAGGGTGGATGGGGCCAGTGAGGTCTGTGTCTCCCTGGGGGGGCTTGTTTCCCTATACAAAGGGTGCCAGGGGGAAACAATGTACTGCCATCTTAGTTCCACTCTCAGAACTTACTGCACTGCTTGTAGGCTGAGCATGAACGCTTCATACTGCTGTGGCCCCAGTCCGATGCTGTTGCCACAGGTGCTGCAAGGCAGTTTCATTTGCCTCCTGGGCCTCTGTGGTATGTACGTCCATGCTTGAAGGTCTTCTTGTCTCAGAGTAGTCAAGGTATCTAGATATGGAGATAGTTGTGCCTATTTGAGCATTTGGAATCTGGGAAAAGTCAAGTATGAGCTTCGGCATTCATAAGAGCAGCAGAGATAGACCATTAGGAAAATGGCCACAAAGCAGTTAGTTTCCATCATCTATTATCTAATCAAATATATGGCTCTGAGGAGGGTGACTTTAGTGGTGACCTGTCAAGACCTACCCCCGATCCAAGTTTGCTTGATCCAACTATTCATCTATACTTCTCGTAATTGAATGGAACGAAACTCTGCTTGGCTAGTTTTAAAAGTTGAAGAGCCCTTAGTTAGTCTCCAGTCTCTCCTTTCTCTCTTTGTTAAAGACCAACAAAAAAGGCAAAGCCACTTTCCAACATCAAGAAGCTCCTTTACAGAACAGCCTTTTTTTCAGAATTCATTTTAGCAATATCCATAAAAAAGACTCGTTATTGCCTTTTGTCTGCCGGCAGTCAGTAATGTTTCAAGTTGAGCGACTTGTTTTAAGGGCCATCGTCAGCTCTTTGTAATCACTGGCACATTTGAAGCCACAGGTACCGCCATCCGCGGAGCAAAATGCTTAAAGAAGTGACTTGCACAATGGTGCACAGCCGCCATTCTATTCCTTTGTGTTCTCATTAAACCTCGAACTGATGCCCGTGTAGAAAATTTCACAGCATTGCTGATTCCACTCAATAAAAGGGCGACAAAAGGCGGCAAGGTTTATGCCTTATTATTAATTTTCATGGTTCCTATTTAGTTGGTCCGGGACAGGAGAAAAATACAATTCTGTTATTACTCACCTGTAGAATTGGTATTTTATGTATACAGCACGTCCTGCTCCAGAAGATATTCCTTACACTTGGGATATACTCCAGTAGATGGCGCTGGACTGCAGAGACAGAATCCTCCTGGCCCCATATATACCCGGGACCTCCCACAAAATCCCCAGCATTGAAAAGCAGTTAGCAAGAGACCGGGAGAACTATAACCATTATATGAAAATTTGAACATAAGAACAATCACCAAAAAGAGGTAACTAAAGATACTGATAACAAGGGTGGGGTGGAACAGGACGTGCTGTATACATATAATACCAATTCTACAGGTGAGTAATCACAGAATTGTATTATTCTAAGTATACAGCACGTATATACAGCACGGGATACCTCTTATCCCAACTCTTTGGTACCCCGGGAAGCCGGTTAGGCCGTTCCCACTCGAGAATCAGATTATTAAAGTGAGTTTGTTCAGGAAACTCCAAACGTGGCTTAACAGTATGAAACAGCTCACCCTGCTGCAGCGGGGCCACGGCCGGAGGAGAGATACAGAGTACTTCAAAAATGTGAACCAAAAGTCTGTCAGTATCATCTGAAGCCCATGGGTCAGATCCAGACTCAGCATAACCCCCTAGGCTGATCGTCAGATGATTCTGAATCAGAGAATAATTCCCCTTCTTCCAGGGGGGTATAACCAGTAACATCAAAAAACGCCTCAGCTTCCATAGGAAAGAGAGTAACACCGGGTGCCAGATGCCGCCGCTTAGCAGGAGCCTTACGCGGACCAGAACCAGCAATATGCCTGTCAATGCTGGCTACCCGGGTAGCCAAATCAGGTTGAGACTTCCCACTGGTATGCACCTCACTGGGAGTCAGGTGTAAGCGTGGGGGGGGTAGGCGAAGCCAGAGGGGGCGCAGCACTAGGCCCAGCCGCAGGTAAACCAGACTGCAGGGCAAGTACCTGCTGGGCGCAGGGTAGACACACCCTGACATCATCACTTATAGGGGATACGCCACACACAGCCGGGCTTGTCCCGAAGGAACCCCGAGCACATTATCCTGAGAAGCCTCCATATGGTGAATATCACACCACAACAAGCCAATAGGGATTGACGCTAATAAAAGCAGGAGCCTTACGCGGACCAGAACCAGCAATATGCTGGCCCTCCAATAAGAGTTAACACTAAATAGAGGGGATAGGACCAGGAGAAACCACAAAGTTTGACCCGCCTGCAAGACATAAGCAAAAGATCCCATAAGCGATAT
Source organism: Gastrophryne carolinensis (assembly GCA_027917425.1). Classification (NCBI taxonomy): domain Eukaryota; kingdom Metazoa; phylum Chordata; class Amphibia; order Anura; family Microhylidae; genus Gastrophryne; species Gastrophryne carolinensis. The sequence continues at coordinate 98,879,513 of CM051241.1, forward strand.
GCAATACAGATATGTACATAAATAAATCTGCCCGCAGGGACACTTACGAACCGCGATAGTGAGACGCCAGGCACACGCAGCAGAGAATTAAAATGGCGCCCGCATATACCTCGAGGGGAGGGCCGCGGAGACCGTGATGCAAAATGCGTCATCCGCCAGGCCCGCCCCCCTCGAAGAGCGCGAAAACGCGCCCACCTGACAAGACCAGCCAATGATGGCGCAGCAGCGCCTGGGGCGATGTCGCCGCCAACCGCGGAGCGCAGTACAAACGTCCGGCGGCGCCAAAAGAAACCAGTGCAATCAATTCAACAGGGATCAAACACAACACACAATATATAGCAAAGACATGCACCCCCCCCCCCCCCGAGAACTACAAGGGAGAACGAGGGGGAAGCAACGGCCAGCCTAAAGGGAGCCAACTGTGGGGACAGGAGGCGAGGGGCATAAAATGCGGGAGGGGCATCCCATAAGGCTCACCATGGGCCTATACCGCCTACCCTTTGGTGGGGGACTGCGGTTGGAGCAGCACTCCTCAGCACCTGACAGCGGTGCTGCCTACCTTCACCCGAACCAGAGCAGCCTGAGCTGGGAGGCAGTAGAAGGAAACGGGTGGGAATAGTCCTACAGGGCCGCAGGCTAATAGCTCCGCTCACCTGCGAGTAGAGAGAGACATCTTCTAGTCATTGCAGCCAGGACTGCAGAGAAGAACTGGGGATTTTGTGGGAGGTCCCGGGTATATATGGGGCCGGGAGGAGCTACTTTTCTGTCTCTACAGTCCAGCGCCATCTACTGGAGTATATCCGAATGTAAGAAAGATCTTCTGGAACAGGACGTGCTGTATACTTAGAATAATCTTGAATTGGCTTTAGATCAGAGAGCCACTGAAAGCGCCGTTGCTGCCCTTAGCGAGGCGAATAATCTTTGCAATAACAGTCAAACTGTCTGACCCAGAAAGAATGAAGTTATTCAAACCATTCATCTCCTTGCTTAGACCTTGGTCACCCAGCGTGTTTCAGGTCTATCATATGCAGGGCTACCTGCTATAAAACCTCAAGATCACCATGTGTTGATACACACCTTCCCATTACGAGACCTGAATAAAGCGTTTATGAAAGAGCGTCTGGCATTTATTCTCATCAGTAGGGTGCCCTTTAGTCTCTGCTCTTTTTATAATCTTAGACGATCATGAATGGGTAGATTAAATGGCTGTTAGCATACGCTGTCAGGCTCGATGAATGTGCTGGTGCTGAAAGACGCTATGCAAATGGCAGTAATACATACAAATCAGTTCTCAGGTTAGAGTAGTAAAATCCGATGCTCCATATACTTCATTGGCCTTTGCTGGGTTGTTCATTATGTCAAAATGTCCTTTAAGGCTGTCAGTTTAACACAATAGTGGTCATCTTAGTAGATAAACCCCCTGACATTCCTAAACTACCTATCAGGCAAATGCTATAGCCCCTGTCACGCATCTGTTTGCTGGTCCCAATTACATTCTACCCGCACATTTGCTTGCACACCATCCAGCAAAGCTCACCAAGACTTATAAAAGCTCAGAGAAAATCTGATGCTTCCTGGAACCACGTTGTGTCTTGGCTCTTGGACCATGGACCTAGGATTCTGAGATTCCTTCCTTCGACCTTGGCTCTGTTCTATGACTACAAACCTTCACTGCCAGCCCCAACCTTAGCTCTGTTCCATGACTACACACTTTCATTGCCAGCCCCAACCTTGGCTCTGTTCTATGACCTTCACTGCCAGCCACAACCTTGGCTCTGTTCCATGACTACACACCTTCACAGCCAGCCCCAACCTTGGCTCTGTTCCATGACTACACACCTTCACAGCCAGCCCCAACCTTGGCTCTGTTCCATGACTACACACCTTCACAGCCAGCCCCAACCTTGGCTCTGTTCTATGACCTTCACTGAAGCCCCAACCTTGGCTCTGTTCTATGACCTTCACTGCCAGCCCCAACCTTGGATCTGTTCCATGACTGTACACCTTCACAGCCAGCCCCAACCTTGGCTCTGTTCTATGACTACATACCTTCACTGACAGCCCCAACATTGGCTCTGTTCTATTACTACACACCGGGATTGCCAGCCACAACCTTGGCTCTGTTCTAAGACTATGCACCTTCACTGCCAGCCCCATCCTTGGCTCTGTTCTATGACTACACACGTTCACTGCCAGCCCCAACCTTGACTCTTGTGTATGACTATACACCTTCACTGCCAGCCCCAACCTTGGCTCTGTTCTATGACCTTCACTGCCAGCCCCAACCTTGGCTCTGTACTATGACTATACACCTTCACTGCCAGCCGCTCTGTACTATGACTATAAACCTTCACTGCCAGACCCAACCTTGGCTCTGTTCTAAGACTACAGACAGTTGCTGACAGACCCAACCTTGGCTCTGTTTTAAGACTACAGACAGTCGCTGCCAGACCCAACCTTGGCTCTGTTCTAAGACTACAGACAGTCGCTGCCAGACCCAACCTTGGCTCTGTTCTATGACTACACACCTTCACTGCCAGCCCCAACCTTGGCTCTGTTCTATGACTACACACCTTCACTGCCAGCCCCAACCTTGGCTCTGTTCTATGACTACACAGCTTTACTGCCAGCCCCAAGCTTGGCTCTGTTCTAAGACTATGGACAGTGGCTGCCAGCCCCAACCTTGGCTCTGTTCTGTGACCTTCACTGCCAGCCCCAACCTTGGCTCTGTATTATGACTATACACCTTCACTGCCAGACCCAACCTTGGCTCTGTTCTATGACTATACACCTTTACTGTCAGCCCCAACATTTGCTCTTGTGTATAACTACACACCTTCACTGCCAATTCAATTCAATTTATTGTTCACCAAGTACATCGTGAGATGAACAAGGAATTCTTTTTGGCATATACACAGTGCAAAAAAAATAAATAAATAAAAAAAAACACAACAGTTAACTAAAGTTACAATAACATAGGAATGGAACATAGAAACAGAGATGCAGGTACAGATACTCTTCTAAATTGCAAGTGATACCGGCTTGAGCCTGGGCCTATGATGCCTGGCTATTGTTTAGTATGCGGACAGCCAAGGGAAAGAAACCCTTCCTAGACCTAGAAATCCTGCAGGCTGGTACCGCGAGACGCCGCCCTGATGGTAAGTGCTGGAATAGTCTCCAGAGCATGGGATCCCACAAGACCCCAAAACAATGCCTAACCAAACAACTGGCACCACCACATACTCTTATAACAAAATATATTCAATTTATTATTCATCCAATACAAAAAAAGTTTAAAAACAATTAAAAACACACATCTCATGAGGGGGAGGACTACAAGAACACATGTATGCCTAGTACATCTATATACATACAATTATTAACCCCGTGTTATCTTCAAAAACATCAATATACAATATCAACCAACTTATATAATGTGTATAAACTATCCTATATACATCTATATACATACAATTATTAACCCTGTGTTGTCTTCAAAGACATCAGTATACAATATCAACCAGCTTATATAATGTGTCTAAACTATCCTATATACAATCCTATTTTATACAAATATACATCAGTAAAGTGCAATCCAGTGCTATCAGTATCACTCTACCCTAAAGAAGACACCGAGGGGGAAAAGACATAGAAAAACAGTGCAATAAATCATTTGGCTGGCTGGGACGGGGTGAGGCGCTCGGCGCATGTCTGCCTGGTGAAGTACACATAGCACATGTTATGATTTATTGCACTGTTTTTCTATGTCTTTTCCCCCTCGGTGTCTTCTTTAGGGTAGAGTGATACTGATAGCACTGGATTGCACTTTACTGATGTATATTTGTATAAAATAGGATTGTATATAGGATAGTTTAGACACATTATATAAGCTGGTTGATATTGTATACTGATGTCTTTGAAGACAACACAGGGTTAATAATTGTATGTATATAGATGTATATAGGATAGTTTATACACATTATATAAGTTGGTTGGTATTGTATATTGATGTTTTTGAAGATAACACGGGGTTAATAATTGTATGTATATAGATGTACTAGGCATACATGTGTTCTTGTAGTCCTCCCCCTCATGAGATGTGTGTTTTTAATTGTTTTTAAACTTTTTTTGTATTGGATGAATAATAAATTGAATATATTTTGTTATAAGAGTATGTGGTGGTGCCAGTTGTTTGGTTAGGCATTGTTTTGGGGTCTTGTGGGATCCCATGCTCTGGAGATTATTGTAATTTCTTGCCAACCAGGCACACCAGTTACTACTAGGTACTTTGACACTAGCCGGTGCGTTTTTTTCTTTCCTTTTTTAAAGTGCTGGAATAGGGCGTGTCCAGGGTGGGAGGGGTCCCGAAGGATCTTATCTGCCCGAGTCTTGATTCTGCGGTTGTGCAGTTCCTGTAGGGATGGTAAAGGGGCTCCAATTATTCTTTCTGCTGTCTTTATTGTTCTATGGAGTCTACACTTTTTGTAGCTCCCTCGAACCAGACAGAGAAAGAAAAACATAGAACAGAACCAATGACGGCATTGAAGAAGAGCACTAGCAACTTTCTTGACAGACCAGCCTTCTTCAGTTGCCTCAGGAAGAAAAGTCTCTGGTGTGCTTTCTTCAGTAGAGCCATGGTGTTCTTATCCCAGCTGAAGTTATTGGAGATGGTCACACCCAGAAATTTTGTCTCCTTTTCTCTCTTGATTTCCACCCCCTTGATGGTCAGGGGTGACATGGGTGCCGGGTTCTTCCTGAAGTCTATTACCATCTCCAGGGTTTTTGAAGGGTTTATGACCAGGTTGTGTATAGAGCACCAATTGACAAGCTCCTCCACTGTTCCACGGTAGGTTTCCTCTTTGCCGTTCCTGATCAAGCCTTTGATGGTTGTGTCATCGGCAAACTTCACAATCCTCACAGAGTTGTCCAAGGAGGTGCAGTCGTTGGTGTAAATGGAGAACAGGAGAGGTGACAGAACGCAGCCTTGAGGGGCACCGGTGTTAGTGTGCCTGACACTGGACCGTACCGGACCCAGCCTAACTATTTGGGAACGCTCTGTTAAAAAGCTCCCTGTCCACGCACAGATGTTCTGGGGAATGTTGAGCTTAGACATCTTTTCCACCAGCAGTTTCGGACTTATGGTGTTGAATTCCGAACTAAAATCAACAAAGAGAACTCTTAAATGCTCATACATATAGTGGAGGGCCATATTCACAGCATCGTCTGAAGATCTGTTTGCCTTGTAGGCAAATTGCATGGGATCCATAAGGCTGCCGGTGGTTGTTTTCAGGTATTCTAGCACAATCCTCTCAAATGACTTCATGACCACGGATGTAAGTGCAACTGGTCTGAAGTCATTCATCTCGGTGGCCAAAGGGTTCTTTGGCACTGGGACAATGACGGATCTTTTGAGACAGTGTGGAACTACGCCCATTTCCAGGGAGGCATTGAAGATCCTTGAAAACACTGGCGATAGCTGGTCGGCACATGGCTTGAGGCAGATTGTGGATACTCCATCTGGTCCTGGCGCCTTCCTTATGTTGAGGCCTTTGAGAACTTGGGCAATTTTAATCTCTGAGACCAAAAGTGTGTCTGCTGTATTAGAGCCATTGTTATGGTCGATTGACGATATTGATTGACTTAGGGACTGCGGGGGGCAAGCTGCCATGTTTGGAGCTGAATCAAATCTGCAGTAGAAGTTGTTGAGTTCCTCTGCTTGCTGCCTGCTAGGGTTCAATATCTGGGTGAACCCTTTGTAGTTAGTAAGATGCCGAAAACCCTGCCAGGCCTCTCTCGGGTTACTGGAGGAGAACTGCTTTTCCAGCTTCTTAGCGTAACTTCTCTTTGCAGCCCTGATCTCCTTGGACAGGGAATTCCTCAACTTCTTGAACATAAGGATGTTCCCATCTCTGTGTGCAGACTCCTTCTGCTTCCGTAACTTCCTTATGCTGTTAGTGAACCATGGCTTGCTGAAGTGGCCATAGTTCCTGAAGGTTTTGGATGGTACAATTGTGTCTTCGCAAAAGGTAATGTAAGAGAGCACTGAGTCAGTCCATTGCTCTATAGAGTGAGAGTAGAAGACGTCCCAGTCGGTACACTCAAAACAGGCTTGCAACTGGTCGATGGCCTCCTTTGACCGGACCTTGTTGTTCTGGTTTGGGGAGTAACTGACTTCAGCCGTTGCTTGTATAGAGGTAGCAGATGTAGTAAGCAATGATCAGAGTATCCCAGAGCTGCTGTGGGAACAGCCCTGTAAGCAAGCTTTACTGTTGTGTAGCATTGGTCGAGAGTGTTGTTCCCTCTTGTAGGGCAAGTAATATGAGGTATATATTTAGGAAGTTCGAGATTAAGACATGCTTTGTTGAAGTCACCCAGAGCTATGACAAATGAGTCTGGGAACAACTTTTCGTAGTTCGCGATAGCCTCGGATAATGAGCTGAGGGCCATATTGACATTGGCCTGAGGGGGAATATACACCCCTATTACAATAATGCACGAGAACTCTCGTGGAGAGTAAAAAGGTCTGCAGATAAGAGCCAGGTATTCTATGTCAGATGTACACCTCTTATCTAACGCATGAGCATTTTTGACCCATCTGTTGTTGGTGTAGAAGCAAATGCCGCCTCCCCTAGCTTTGCCAGTTGCATCCAAATTCCGATCCACTCTATGGATGGTGAACCCTTCAATTTCCAGGCTAGAGTCCGGGATTGAGTTTTTAAGCCAAGTTTCAGTAAAACACAGAACTGCAGAGCGCGACAGCCTAGATTCCCTTCTGCTGCACATCAACTTCAACTCATCTAGCTTATTGGTCAGGGACTGAACATTTGCCAGATGAATGTCCGGGATCGCAGAACGAAATCCTCTCCTCCTTAATCTCACTAAAGCACCGGCGCGCTTGCCCCTCCTCCTTTTACGACGAACGTAAGTACCTGAGATGTGGTTGATGTGCGAGATGACGGTACCGTACAGAAGTGAGAAATTGGGATTGGAGCATATCGACAGTTGATGGTGATTTTCCCATCCGAGAAGCAGTTCTCTGGTATAAATTTTCCGATTAACGGGAGTGTGATTATATGTTTCTGGGTTAATAGTGGTGTGTTTTCCATGGTGGAGGAATAGCTATTCAGGTAAAAATTCCTGGAATAGCACCAGGACTCGGCCTGTAGGTGTCAGCAGAGAGAAGGCTTAGGCAATGCCCAAATAAAACAGCTGGTAGCAAGATAAGAGTTCCTGGAGTAACAGCAGGTCTTGGCCAGTAGGTGTCATCAGAGTGAGAGAAGACTCAAGCAATGTCTAAATAAAGCTTGCTGGCCACTGGGTGGCAGCAAGGAGCCCCGTATACAGGGAAAGATTATAAGTGCAGAGTGAATGAATGTGTATAAGGATACTGAGCTGAACAGTACTCAGTGTTGCAATTTGTAAAAACACACGTGGTGTTCAGAAAAGAAAACATCACCTCTCCCCCATTGGTCATCAGTGTCATCCAGCCATACATCAATAGTAGCTGCGGCACCACGCTCCCGCGCCAGGCGTCCTCAAAGGCTTCCCCACACGTAGATCTGCAGCTCACTGATCATGTTGCCAGCTGTCTCACCGCACCTCGCTCTTCCACTGCTCGATCTTGCCGCCGACCAGACCGCACTGCAGCTCCAGCGCTGTCCCTCGCTCACGCCGCCCAAACACGCTATTCCCGCAGCCTCCGTCCTCCAGCACTGCCCCTCAGTCACGCCGCCCAGACCGCGCTATTCCCGTGGCCTCCGTCCTCCAGCGCTGCCCCCACACAGCCAGACCACCACACAGGAATCACTTCACAGCCTCCTGGTGTCTATGGCTGTCCTCCCACGAGCTCCGCCGTCACTCTGCAGCTACTGAGCGCGCTCCGATTCTCCCTGCAGCCTCTAGCGTTTGCGCTCCTCCAGCCACAACCACGTGCGCGATGGCAGCTCCGCATGAACATCCGATGGGGGCCCCCAAAAAGGTAAGCCACCCACAGTGAATGGAGTGGTGTATAGTAGTGTGAACAATGGGCAGCAGCCCAAAAAAAAAAAAAAAATAACCAAAGGAAACACTGTGTATGAGACTCCTCACCAGGAGCCTCCAGCCGTGGCTGCCGTTCCAGGCGCCATCTTGCTAATGCCAACCCCAACCTTGGCTCTGTTCTAAGACTATGGACAGTCGCTGCCAGTCCCAACCTTGGCTCTGGTCTATGACTACACGCCTTCACTGCCAGCCCCAACCTTGGCTCTGTTCTATGACTACACACCTTCACTGCCAGCCCCAACCTTGGCTCTGTTCTATGACTACACACCTTCACTGCCAGCCCCAACCTTGGCTCTGTTCTATGACTACACACCTTCACTGCCAGCCCCAACCTTGGCTCTGTACTATGAATATACAACTTCACTGTCAGACCCAACCTTGGCTCTGTTCTATGACTACACACCTTCACTGCCAGACCCAACCTTGGCTCTGTACTATGAATATACAACTTCACTGTCAGACCCAACCTTGGCTCTGTTCTATGACTACACACCTTCACTGCCAGACCCAACCTTGGCTCTGTTCTATGACTACACACCTTCACTGCCAGACCCAACTTTGGCTCTGTTCTAAGACTATGAACAGTCGCTGCCAGTCCCAACCTTAGCTCTGTTCTATAAGTATACACCTTCACTGCCAGCCGCTCTGTACTATGACTATACACCTTCACTGCCAGCCCCAACCTTGGCTCTGTTCTATGACTACACACCTTCACTGCCAGCCCCAACCTTGGCTCTGTACTATGAATATACAACTTCACTGTCAGACCCAACCTTGGCTCTGTTCTATGACTACACACCTTCACTGCCAGCCCCAACCTTGGCTCTGTACTATGAATATACAACTTCACTGTCAGACCCAACCTTGGCTCTGTTCTATGACTACACACCTTCACTGCCAGACCCAACTTTGGCTCTGTTCTAAGACTATGAACAGTCGCTGCCAGTCCCAACCTTAGCTCTGTTCTATAATTATACACCTTCACTGCCAGCCTCTCTGTACTATGACTATACACCTTCACTGCAAGCCGCTCTGTACTATGACTTTACACCTTCACTGCCAGCCGCTCTGTACTATGACTATACACCTTCACTGCCGGCCGCTCTGTACTATGACTATACATCTTCACTGCCAGCCGCTCTGTACTATGACTATACATCTTCACTGCCAGCCGCTCTGTACTATGACTATACACCTTCACTGCCAGCCGCTCTGTACTATGACTATACACCTTCACTGCAAGCCGCTCTGTACTATGACTTTACACCTTCACTGCCAGCCGCTCTGTACTATGACTATACACCTTCACTGCCGGCCGCTCTGTACTATGACTATACATCTTCACTGCCAGCCGCTCTGTACTATGACTATACACCTTCACTGCCGGCCGCTCTGTACTATGACTATACATCTTCACTGCCAGCCGCTCTGTACTATGACTATACACCTTCACTGCCGGCCGCTCTGTACTATGACTATACATCTTCACTGCCAGCCGCTCTGTACTATGACTATACACCTTCACTGCAAGCCGCTCTGTACTATGACTATACATCTTCACTGCCAGCCGCTCTGTACTATGACTATACATCTTCACTGCCAGCCGCTCTGTACTATGACTATACATCTTCACTGCCAGCCGCTCTGTACTATGACTATACACCTTCACTGCCAGCCGCTCTGTACTATGACTATACATCTTCACTGCCAGCCGCTCTGTACTATGACTATACACCTTCACTGCCAGCCGCTCTGTACTATGACTATACACCTTCACTGCCGGCCGCTCTGTACTATGACTATACATCTTCACTGCCGGCCGCTCTGTACTATGACTATACATCTTCACTGCCAGCCGCTCTGTACTATGACTATACACCTTCACTGCCAGCCGCTCTGTACTATGACTATACATCTTCACTGCCGGCCGCTCTGTACTATGACTTTACACCTTCACTGCCTGCCTCTCTGTACTATGACTTTACACCTTCACTGCCGGCCGCTCTGTACTATGACTATACACCTTCACTGCCAGACCCAACCTTGGCTCTGTTCTATGACTATACACCTTTACTGTCAGCCCCAACCTTGGCTCTTGTGTATAACTACACACCTTCACTGCCAGCCCCAACCTTGGCTCTGTTCTAAGACTATGAACAGTCGCTGCCAGTCCCAACCTTAGCTCTGTTCTATAATTATACACCTTCACTGCCAGCCGCTCTGTACTATGACTATACACCTTCACTGCCAGCCGCTCTGTACTATGACTATACACCTTCACTGCCAGCCGCTCTGTACTATGACTATACACCTTCACTGCCGGCCGCTCTGTACTATGACTATACATCTTCACTGCCGGCCGCTCTGTACTATGACTATACATCTTCACTGCCAGCCGCTCTGTACTATGACTATACACCTTCACTGCCAGCCGCTCTGTACTATGACTTTACACCTTCACTGCCTGCCTCTCTGTACTATGACTTTACACCTTCACTGCCGGCCGCTCTGTACTATGACTATACACCTTCACTGCCAGACCCAACCTTGGCTCTGTTCTATGACTATACACCTTTACTGTCAGCCCCAACCTTGGCTCTTGTGTATAACTACACACCTTCACTGGCAGCCCCAACCTTGGCTCTGTTCTAAGACTATGAACAGTCGCTGCCAGTCCCAACCTTAGCTCTGTTCTATAATTATACACCTTCACTGCCAGCCGCTCTGTACTATGACTACACACCTTCACTGCCAGCCCCAACCTTGGCTCTGTTCTATGACTACACACCTTCACTGCCAGCCCCAACCTTGGCTCTGTTCTATGACTACACACCTTCACTGCCAGCCCCAACCTTGGCTCTGTACTATGAATATACAACTTCACTGTCAGACCCAACCTTGGCTCTGTTCTATGACTACACACCTTCACTGCCAGACCCAACTCTGGCTCTGTTCTAAGACTATGAACAGTCGCTGCCAGTCCCAACCTTAGCTCTGTTCTATAATTATACACCTTCACTGCCAGCCGCTCTGTACTATGACTATACACCTTCACTGCCAGCCGCTCTGTACTATGACTATACACCTTCACTGCAAGCCGCTCTGTACTATGACTTTACACCTTCACTGCCAGCCGCTCTGTACTATGACTATACACCTTCACTGCCAGCCACTCTGTACTATGACTATACATCTTCACTGCCAGCCGCTCTGTACTATGACTTTACACCTTCACTGCCGGCCGCTCTGTACTATGACTATACACCTTCACTGCCAGCCGCTCTGTACTATGACTTTACACCTTCACTGCCGGCCGCTCTGTACTATGACTATACACCTTCACTGCCAGACCCAACCTTGGCTCTGTTCTATGACTATACACCTTTACTGTCAGCCCCAACCTTGGCTCTTGTGTATAACTACACACCTTCACTGCCAGCCCCAACCTTGGCTCTGTTCTAAGACTATGGACAGTCGCTGCCAGTCCTGACCTCAACTCTCTGTTCTATAGCTAAAGACCTTGGACTACTTTTGTTCAACTATGCTCCTTTGCCAGTTCCCTTAAAGGAGATGTATTGCAATTGTGTAATATTAAAAATTCATATAAACGGCTGAGAGGAGGGGTCACTTATACACCGGAACTGAATAAAACTCCCACAAACCTTGTGGTTTCTTCTCCTGGTAGGAATAAAATCCAGGAGTGCCAGGTTTTGGTGTATCGGGAGATACAGAACCTATCCCCTTGATTTCCTCTTTCTTTCATTAAAAAAATACAAGCCTGGCTGGATATTTTTTGATGTGGGGTCACCCCCACATGCCCCCCCCCCCCCACCATCCAGCATATTTACATGGATTTTTATGATTGGGCCATTTTTCATGATAGTCCTCCTTTATAGGCTTACTAAGTCTCCAGGTGCATAATGGACTTGAGTACCCAGGTCCCAGGATCTACGAGAAGTTCTGGTCTTGGCATAAACCTGTTTTATCTTTCTGATGTCTGCTTCTAGGCCATTGCCTGACTGATCTTTCTCTTGCCTTCTAACAAGGCTTATCTTGTAATATGGATGAACATTCACTGCCAGCCTCAGTATCAGCTCTGCTCTTCAACCATGTTCTTTTTCTACCAGTTTATTTAGAGTCCATCTAATCCTTATGTTGCATAGAGGACTAGACTACCTATATCCCAGGATCTAAGAGAAGTTCCAGTCTTCACTAGAGCCCCTGATGATAGTGATGGGCTGGATAATAGAAGCAGCAACTGTGGAGAACAGACAGACAGATGTGTAGGCTGGCAGTCCAGGATAGTGGTAATTCACACCAAAGGTTGGGCCAGATAGTAAAAGTTCTTAGACCAAGGAACCAGAGTCGGGGGCAGGCTGCCTCGATTTAAAGTGGACCAACACCCAGGATTTTGACTATTCTGGGTCTTGGTCCACTTCGGTGGGGCACCCCCGATCGGGGTGCCCCACTGTGTGAAACCCCCCCGAACCCCCCGAACTCACCTCTCCCCGCGCCGACGTACAAGCCGCGGACAAGCGGCTCCGGCCGCCGCCGCCTCCCTCGCGCCCCTCTAGACGTGCGCGCGCCCGCGCCGGCCGTCTGTGAATGACCGGCGCGGGCACGCGCGCGTCAAGAGTGACGCGCAGGAGGCGGCGGCGGCCGGCCACCGCCGAAGATAAGGTAAGGAGTTTGGGGGGGTTTCACCCCGCGGGACATCCCGATCTCGGATGTCCTGCGGGGAGGGAGGTGATCGGCCCGGGAATCTTATAGATTCCCGGGCCGATCACCCGTGGGTGTTGGTCCACTTTAAAGTAAGCAAGCCAGAGGCAATATAAGGAACCCAATGGGAAGGAACATGATGGTAAATCTAGATTTGAAGGCATAGAACATGCTAGGTCAACAAACGAAGCATCATGAAGAAAAGGAATATTGAAGGCAGGAGTATGAAAGACAAACCAAAAACATTCTGGCTGCAGAGGTTTCCACCACTTTTCCTACCTTTAATGTGGAACAAAAATTTTCACTTTCCTGGGTTTTGCCCCACACCCCCGGGACATCTCGATTTGGGATATCCCACTGTGTGAAAGCCCCTAGATCGACGTGCTCAGACTCACCTCTTTTCGGTCCAACGGCACCAGCACAGGCTCTCAGCCAATCAGAGCTGCCCAACATAATTCGGTGAGTAGCTATGATTAATGTGAATGGGGAGCAAAAGCGGACGCATCCCCAACTGCCCTGCACTCGCATCCCAGCCTATCTGAATGGCTGGGGCAGGAGCACCCACACAGCCTGAGGATGCGGCAGCAGCTCTCGCTCTACATATACAACGAGCACAGCCACATTGCGTCAGTTCAGCTGGCGGCTCTGATTGGACGAGAGTCCGGGCAGGTGCCATTGAACTGGGGAAAAGTGAGTGTGTAGGGGAACCCTGGGGGGTTTCACAAAGTGGGGCATCCTGATTCGGAATGTCCCAGGGGGTAAGCCAGCAGCCAGGCCAAGTGGGTTTTGTTCCACTTTAAATGGCAGAAGGCAGGTTTGGTCTGATTTATACTGAGCATGCACCTGTAAGCCTTCCCCAAAGTGTACATGCAACAGCCTTCAAATGGAGTATGACGAATACTGGGTATGGCACAGAGAATAAGCTTTAAAAAGATCTTCCTTGGCAGCAGTGACCAATTTGACCACATTGGGCAAAAATCAGCCTATAACCAGCAACATCCCTGCTAAGCCCACCCCCAATCTGCTTCTGGACTGGTCATTGTATATGCTCCAAGGCTGAGGTTATAAAATTGTGGGGACAGATCATGGGCAGGAGTGGGCTTTAGCCTAAGTCGTGAAAATAATATTCTGTGATTACTCACCTGTAGAATTGGTATCATGAGTATACAGTATGTCCTGCTCCAGAAAGAATACTATCGGTTAATACTCCGCCAGATGGCGCTGGACTGCAGAGACATCGAAAACAGGCTCCTCCCGGCCCCTCAAATACCCAGGGACCTTGCACAAATCCCCAGCATTGAAAAGTAGTTAACGAGAAGCCGGGAGAATGAAAACAACCCAAACTAGAACTAGAACAATAATAACAATCACCATACAGGGGATCCAATGATAATGCAAAACCAAGGGTGAGTTGGAGCAGGACGTACTGTATACTCATAATACCAATTCTACAGGTGAGTAATCACAGAATTGTATTATTCTTAGTATACAGTATGTCCTGCTCCAGAAAGATTACTTACACTTGGGACATCCAATAGCAGTGTCCATACAGCAGGGTGGGATCCTCCAAGGTAACAGCAGACAGTTTAAATCACTGCCGCCTGCAAAACCTTGCGGCCAAAGACAGCATCAGCTGAGGCCCTAACATCAACCTTGTAAAACTTGAAAAGGTATGAACAGAAGACCAAGTAGCGGTCTTGCAAACTTGTTCAACAGAAGCCTGGTGCTGAAAAGCCCAAGAGGCACCAATAGCACGAGTAGAATGAGCAGTAAGGCGGAAGGGAGTATTCTTCCCCTTAGCAGAGTAGGCCTGAATAACAGCCTGACGTATCCATTTGCTGATAGTAGACTTGGAAGGAGCCAAACCGAAGGACCAGAAGGGACCACAAAAATAGCATCAGTTTTTCTGAAAGGTGCAGTAGCCACCAGATAGTACTTCAAACACCTAACCACATCCAAAGAATGCAAAACCCTCTCCTTAGCATTACTAGGATTAGGGCACAAGGAAGGAAGAACAATGTCCTGATTCAAATGAAAGGCAGAAACTACCTTAGGCAGAAAATCTGGCTTGAAACGAAACACCACCTTGTCCTGGTGTCTGTCATAGTAGGGGGGCTGAATGGAAAGCGCCGCCAACTCAGACACACACCTAACAGAGGTGATAGCCACCAGAAAGACAACCTTGAGCGTAAGAATGGCCAGGGCAGCATCCTGCACAGGTTCAAAGTGAGCACCCTGCAAGGCTGACAAAACCAAGTTCAAATCCCAAACAGGCACCGTAGGCTTACGTGGGGGACGCACATGAGTGACCCCCTGGAAAAAAGTCCTGATCAGCAGGTGCTGCCGTCTGGTTGTCCGAGCGCACCTGAACAGGCAGGCCCCGAAGGTGAGTAGTCAACTGAGGCCAAGACGTTGATAGGTGTGTGAGCCTCCCGAGGGCCCCACCTCCCCTGGAACCACAGGGACTTCCAGAAACCCCCCCAACCTGACAGACTGGCATCCGTGGTGACTGTCTCCCAGGAAGGGGTCAGAAAGGATCTGCCCCCCAACAGGTTCCTCGAGTCCATCCACCACAAGAGGGACCTCCTGACCATGGGGGAAAGCACACAGGCCCTGTCCAGGGACGCTGGATCCTTGTCCCACACTGACAAGAGGTGGAGTTGCAGAGGCCTCATGTGGAACTGAGCATAAGGGACCGCCTCGAAGCAGGACACCATCAGGCCCACCAGCTACATTCCCTGCCTGATGGAGGGATGATGACAAGATAGCAGGAACTGAACCTGTGCAATCAGACTGTCCACCTTCTGTTGAGGAAGGAAAATCCTTGCCTGAACTGTATCCAGATTAATTCCTAGGGGCTTGGGGTGGTTGATCACCCATCCAAAAGACTCCAGGGTGGACACCACCAGTTGAGTATCCAATTCTGCCTGGTGTAGAGATTGGGATGTGATGAAAATGTCGTCCAGATAAGGCAGCACGCGGACGCCCTGAAACCTGAGCAGAGACATCACGCCCGCCAGCACCTTGGTGAACACCCTGGGAGCTGAGGTGAGACCAAAGGGCAATGCCACAAACTGGTAGTGTTGATCCTCCAGAGCGAACCTGAGGAACCTTTGATGGCCTGGAAACACAGGAACATGAAGGTAAGCATCTTTGATGTCCACAGAAGTCATGAAATCCCCTGGGCGCAGGGAACTGATGGCAGAGCGCAGAGTTTCCATGCGAAAGCGTCTGCTCCTGACAAATTTGTTGAGGATCTTCAAGTCCAGGATGGGCCTGAGAGACCCATCTTTTTTGGGTACTTTTGGGACCTTGCATATGACCCCCAGCTCCAGGAGGCCTTTCACTGCCTGCACTAGCTCCTGAGCTAACACAGGGTCCTGAGGAATCCGGGATCTGATGAATCTTGGGGTGGCCAGGCAGCAAACTCTATCTTGTAACCGGAGGACACTACCTCCTGAATCCACCGGATGCAGCCCTCCCCCCACTCGGATGGGTGAGGGTGCCCCATCATGCCTGAGGGGGCTTGGGAGAGGCTTAATCTTGGGGCCCCAGGAGGAGCCAGGATGTCCATGTCCTCTGCCCCTAACCCAGAAGTCTCCCCGGGCCACAGTAGAGGAAACCCCCCTCCCTTGTCTAGCACCACGGTAGGGGGAGGAGAAGGAGCCCTGACCCCGAAAGGCCCGAGACTGCCGCCTGCGCTGGGGTAACCTGCCTCCCTTAGCAAAAAGGTCCAGGCGGTCCTTGAACAGGCGTAGTCCTTTGAAGGGAAAACCAGTGAGGGCCTTCTTGGCAGCGTTGTCAGCAGCCCACTGACGTAGCCAAACCAAGCGGCATATAGCCACCACAAGGGCAGAAGTTCTGGCACACATTCTAATGGTGTCATCCAAGGCAGAGAGGACAAAATTTACAAAAACATCACAACTAGAGAGTGCATTAAACACCTCACAAGGCAAAGCATCAGGGGCACTATCAAGTATATTTCTGAGCAGGGTCCTAATGGCCACAGCCGTAATGGCCGAGGCACAGAACGGCACAGCGCCGTCCCCACACATGCAAAGGCATAGGACGCCAGCTGGTCAATGTGCCGGTCCTCAGCATCCTGCAGGGTAGTAGAGTCAGGGGAGTGCATGACAGAGGTGTTAGATAACCCTAGGATCGGGGCATCTACCTGGGGGGGGGGGGGGGAGGATGACCAACACTTTACCACATCAGCAGGAAAGGGATACTTCCTATCCCAACTCTTAGGTACACCTGGAAGTCTACTGGGCCGTTCCCATTCCTTGAGCACCAGATTATTAAAATGTGCCTGCTCTGGAAATTCCAAGCGTGACTTATGAAAAGTCACATGACTTATGAGCAGTATGAAAAAGTTCCCCCCTTTGCCTGGGAGCCGCAACAGGGGGGGAAATGGACAGAACCTCAAAGATCTGGGTCAGCAATCTATCAGTATCATCCGGGGCCCAGGGGTCAGAGCTAGAATCATCATGACCCCTGGGTCTCTGATCATATGACCCTGAATCAGAGAATAGCTCCCCTTCGTCCGAAGGGGTATAACCACATAAATGCCAAAACTCATCAGTCTCCATAGGGAAAAGAGTGACATTATGCGTTAAGTGCCGCTTTTTAGCAGGGGCCTTACGCGCCAAGGTGTTAGCAATAAACTTCTCAACAGTAGCCAGTCTAGAAGACACATCAGGCTGAGAATCCCCACACGTATGCAACTCAGTAGGAGTGAGATTTAAGCTTGGGGGAGTAGGTGAAGTGAAACGAGGTGCAGGCCCAGCCACTGGAAGGCCAGATTGCAATGCAAGCACCTGCTCGGCACAGGGTACGCAGACCCGTGCCTTGTCAGCGTCAGCATGAGGCTGCCCACACGCTGCACACAACCGGCTTGTCCCGAAGAACCCCGGTCACATTATCCTGAGATGCCTCCATATGGTGATTATAGCGGCACTATAGGCCGATAGGGATTAACGCTAAATAGCAACCCGGGATGCCCCAATAACCCGCTAGGGAAATGGGAGTAATTACACTAGGCCTCACAAGTAATCAACTAATAGAGGGCCAGGAGAAGCCAACGGATTTGCCCGTCTGAAAGACACAATCAAATGAGCCGTAAGCAGACAATAATAAAAAAGTGGTAATAAAGAGCGAGAGCACTTACGGGCCGCGGTAGGTAGAGGTCCGTCACGTAGAAGTCGACCAAGCAGACAAAATGGCGTCGGTATACCTCGAGGGGCGGGCCCACACAAGGAATGACGCGGAGCGCGCCAGAGACAGGCCCCACCCCCCAAAGAGTGCAAAGCCAACAAGTGACAAGCAGCCAATGACGGCACGCCGGCGTCTGAGGTAACGCCGCCGCCAAGCGTGGAACATGGTGACAGAAAGGCGTGCGGCGGCAATTTTAACTATAGTAAAACTAAAACAAGTCAGCGTGGCGGCTGACACAAAGCGAAAGAAATAAGTACAAAGCCAGTATATACATTCATACAAACACACACACGCCCCCCCCTCTTTTCCCCCCGAAGGCTACAAGGAGAGTGAGGGAGGACAGTGGCCACATTACATAGGGCCCACCGAGACAGGGGCAAGGGGCAATAGGGCGGGAGGGGCATCCCATAGTGGCTCACCATATGCCTATACCGCCTACCCTTTGGTGGGGGTGCTGCCTACCATCACCCGACCAGCGCAGCCAGGGCTGGGAGGCACATTAAAAAATGGAACGGGTGGGAATAGTCCTACAGGGCCGCAGGCTAATAGCCCCGCTCACCTGCGAGTAGAGAGAGACATTTCTTGTCCTTCGCAGTCCAGACTGTAGAGAATTTCTGGGGATTTGTGGGAGGTCCCTGGGTATTTGAGGGGCCGGAAGGAGCCTGTTTTCGATGTGTCTGCAGTCCAGCGCCATCTGGCGGAGTATTACCCGATAGTAAGTATTCTTTCTGGAGCAGGACGTACTGTATACTAAGAATATAAACGTGTTGACTGGCTGGAGAGCTGATCTCTGGAAAGCTCAGCAGCTTATGGGCTGTTTATTGGCTGGCCACGGTCAGTAAAATCCCGGGTTCACACAGTGATGTACTGACCCTACAACGCTATAGCCTAAGCCGTGGAAGGAACTCTTTGACTGGCTGGAGAGCACATATACACAGGTTATGGGCTGGTTATTGGCTGGCCATGGCCAGGCTGATTTTTGGACCCAGTCCACCTCTGGCAGCAGCTATATATCCTTTTAAATGTATCCATACTGTAACGCCAGCATCTGCACCGTTGCGCAATGCCGATATTGAGCCTCATCTGCAGAATTCTACATAACAGTCAGAATCATCGATATTGCAGTTTTATTGTAGAAACTGTAATGAAAGCCATTGCCGACGCCATGCATCACCATGCATCATGCAGAGCCTAGCCACATGCTTTCCAGTCCCATCTGTTCAGCTATTTCTAAATATTAAATAATAACACACCACTCTGTGATCGGAACATCGGGAGACGAAGCTCCAGGGGTGATTTATGGCAGCCTAGACAAGCACATATAAGCATATTCACTTGTTTGCACTCATGCAATCATTACTCTGGAGATACAGTACATGTTGGAGGCTCCTTCTTGTACCAATACCGTTCTGTCTTCTCACTCCAGCCCTGACACTGAAGTTCTTCAGTTTGCTGCCTTGTTCTTGGCTAGATACTCTAGTCATGATAAGAAAGTCATGAGGACCAAAAGTTATGAAGCTGGCAGAAACTAGATGATAGTGCTGGGCACTGGATTTTTGATTCAGGCACTGTAGCGAAAAGCAACTTGGGTTTAGCGAACGTTGAGTAAACATTGCATTTTTAGGAAAGACACACAGTCTAGCTTTCACCAGTGGTGGATTGGGGTCAAAAATCAGTCTGGAATTTTACCGGCCCCTGGTCAGCCCATGCATAGAGGGCCTTTTGGGTGCCAAGGTGGAGAGACCGCATAGGTCATACTAAGGCCGAATTTTGGATCAAAACCAAGTTTTTACACCTTGATCCGCAGAGTGAAACTTCTGGCCACTTCATATAATCACCAGATTCCAGGATCCAATGGCAATGCATTGCATCCCTGCAAGTTTTGCCAGCAAAGATTCAGGCAGTGATGCTGCAGCAAACAGAAGGCCACTTGAGATCCCAAATAAATATGCCCCTAGAAAAAGGGTTTAACCTGGACTAGGGTATTTTAGGTCTTTTGATCCACTTTAAATGAATTGTACATACTGTATATACCATATATAGGTTGATGCTGAGAAGGACACATTGCGATCATTTCTGTGCATGTAGGTATTTTGTTCATTTCTGTGCGTGCGCAGACTGACAGATTGACATCGTCTCCTGATATTTTCTTGCTGGTCTTCTCCAGCTCAGATCATATCATTTGGGTCATCGAGCAACCAAGTACCCCAGCTTGTCTACAGGTGAAAAAAGAAAGAGTGGTGACCACTGCAAGGTGGACTTATGTGAACACAGGGTAGGTTAGAAAATGTTCTGGTAAGTTGCAGAACATAAAAATAAACCCTTAGAAGCCTCATTCCTTTTCTTCAGATCCACAGCCTAGATGGGACACAGCTCATCGCTCATAATATCATTCCAAATGTCCTATTACACCGAGGCTCAGTAGAACATCTGGAAGGACTCATTGCTGGTAACATTTCTGTGCATTCAAACTTATCCATGCATTGCCTTATCCATGGATTGACGTTTGAAGTGCCACATATTACACAGTTTCTTGTTGGTCTCCTGAATCTCAGATTCTATTCTTTGTGTAAGTCCTTGAGCAACTAAAGTTGGGTATAGTAGAATATCTCCCAGCCTGTCTATAGGTGAACAAGGGAGTAACAATAGGATATAGGGTCTGAAATAACACTGGTGACCACAGCAAGGTAGACATTTGTGGACAGCTGGGGCGTAGCTGGGGGGGCCCGGGTGCAGTAGGTCAGGGGCGCACCAAAGAGGGGCCTAAGCACAGGTGGGAGTCGCCATTTTGAATCTTTGCCCCAGGTGCCACAAACCCTAGCTATGTCTCTGGACAGGTAGACCTTATCTCACACCTGACCACAGGGTAGGTTACAAAAACTTCTAGTAAGTTTTAGAAAATCAAAAAGCCCTTTAGAAACTTTATTGCCTTGATTTTTTCCCGATACACATGCCAGATGAAACACAAGCAAGAATTCTTGGCCATTGCATATAATTTCATGCCAGATGTCTCATTACACCGACTTGTTCCTATATAAATCTCTGTTTTCACAGTGCTGCGATATCCGTTTAGCGCCACAGACGTGGGAAGTATATATACTGTAGGCCTGTAAGCGCCCTCATTAATTCCATGGTGTTTCTATAGTGCTTGGGCAGCATTTCAGTGGGCTGGAAATATTAGTCAAGAAGGCAAGTGGGGGGGATGATGATGTTTGCTATCTGATTCTGGGCAAGCACAGGCTATTATATAATTAAAGTGCATCAATGTGTAATCGGATTTAGTGCTACACAGTATTTTGACACGTTCTAAATGGTGCGATGTCAGGCGCTTGCCAAAAAATGTATAGGCTTATTTTAGTAGAGGAACTGAACGATGCCATTTGCATAACAGCTTCTGCTGCTGGTAGAAGGAAAAAAAAGAAATACAAAAAGGAAATCAAGGTTGAGTGTGATCGAACGAGACCCCGCCAGAGGTGCTTGAAACAAAGCCAAACTTCAGACATTTTTATTTCAGTTGTTGGTCAGGTATGGATAATTCCTTCTTTCTTCTTGCTGCCATTGACCCCAATGAGAAGATCTTGCTTGACATCTTTGTGTCAAATTAGGACTGGTAACTGCTAAATCAGGATTTTTACATCCCATACAACTACATTGTTAGGGTCTTACTTGTAGGGATGTTTTGGGGGGTGATGGTAAACATCCCACTCAAGACTAACCTGTTGGTAACAAAGAGAAGCTGAGCCTTCGCTGAATGGAAGAGTAGGTTAAATGTTTGCTGTGCCAGTGCCTCCACCCAGAATAGGACCCTTACGACTGACAGGGAACAACTTTCTGGAAAATAGATCAAGTTGTCTAAGCAAAACAATACATTCGGAGCAGAGGAACTACTGCTCCCAGCAACCATTTACCTTAGTCATTCATTGACACAGTCAAGTATAATAGTATTAGGAACTTTATGTAATAAAGGTTAACTTGTAAGTATGAACGACCATACACAGTATAAGGCCCAGTTGGGGCTTTAGTTAGTCTGTGCACATATACCCGGGTATACAGATAGCCTATAGCTAAATACCTCCAGGGGAAAGTCAACACAGGACGAAAGCTGCAGGGGCCCCTGATGTTGACACGAGGAGGTGATTCACTCTTGACACGCAGAAGGGGATGAGGAGATTTGCAGCAGCAGTTGAAGATTCTCCACAAGACACATGCAGGTTAACAGGCAGAAGGCAATGAAGAAGTTAGGGAGCAGCAACAGAAGATCCCCTACTTGGCACCAGCAGCTGGTGAATAGTATAGCAGTCTGGGAAGTGATTCAGGCTTCACTTTGAGGATGTATATGCAAGTTGCTGCAGCACAGTTCTGGGCAGCAAACCGTGTGCTCAAGGCCCCTCTGCATACAGGCAGCCTCTCCTATATATAGACTTTGATACCTCAAGTCAAGGGCTGCGAACCCCAACTTGCAGGGGCAGGGAGTTTGTAATCTGCAGCTAGAGAGAGAGAGTGATCTGCAACAAGCCCTGTTACTCTATGATCTCCAGAGGTGAACGTTCCATTTGCAATTCTGTGGTAACTGAGCACTTCCATACATACTTTTAACTGCTTATTTCTAGTAATGGGCTTCAGATTCAGGCTAAAGCTAGATTCCCACCTGGATCTTACTGATTCGATCCATTTTGTCCTTTGGATCCCTTACCAGTTCACTGACAGTTAAAAAATAAAAAAAAATCATGTTTTACATGAAAAGAACTCACCTTTGCCACTTCTTCCTTCCTCTGTCCCCTGCATTCTCACTGTAGCTCTGCCAGGAACGGGGGATCCCTCTTGGTCACTAGCCACTAGGGGGATTTCCCCAGATATTTCCCTCTATGTCCCTCCCCTCCAGTGATGTCATTAGTTACAAGGGGAAATTCCAAAGAGGCCCCTCCTCTGTGGTATAACCTGCTCCGGCAGCACGGTATTAAGCATGGAAGGAGGGGGGCCTGCCATGGACTGTCCGAGTCACAATCCCTGGGGCATCCGTAATTGGTCTACCCCACTGTATAAAACCACCCCAATCCCTTGATCTGCTCATCTTTTCTTTGCTGGATCTTCCCCAGCATACTTCTATCTGCAGTGCCTGCACCAGGCCTTTCTGAATAGCCGACATGGGCACAAAAGCTAGAGGTGAGCAGAAGCGCGAATGTGCACTCTGCTCGGCTCCGTTGGTGGTGAGTGAGCCAGATGAAGCTGAGCAAAACCAAGCATACTGAATGGCTGAACGGACCGGCACCATGGGTCGTCACACTGTGGGTAATCCTAAATCAGGTTTCCCCAGTCTGAGATGAACAACACCCTGGAGAGTAACATTCTCATGTGTTGCTTCTCTTTAATGATCAGTAACTGGTTTCACCTAAAGCCAATTACCCTGGATGTAGGAGCCAGCAAAGCCACCTACTGTCGAGGTTAAATGGCATAAGTGGCCAAGGGGTAATGTAGCCATGAACCCCGCCTCTTACTGCCATAGGTTGAATAGACTAAATCCAAAGATCCAGGTAAGACAGAAACCCCCCTCACCATAGATGCCAGGGGGTTGGCTGCAGTAACAGCAGACTAAATGCCTGCCGGATCAGGAGGGAGCCCCGGACCTGTAGCGAAGACCCCGCTTAGCGTGCGACAAATGAAGAAAAAAGCCACGCCGGTGAGTTCTTTTATTCATTTTAAATGTGTATCTATGTTTTTTTCTTTACCAAATCACACATTGTGGTGGCCGGAACTATGGTATCCAGAGGCCTTCTGAACCGGAATGTCCCCGCTCCGGCTCATCACCAATGATCACCACAGGGCAGTTGGCAGGACAGTATTTGCCAGCCTACATTGGTAGTATTTGCACCTACACAATCAAAGTGAGCTTGAACAAAGCGATCACAAACTTGTTGATAATAGTTGTAAGGAAAAGTAGGTACCATGTGAACAAAAATTATTTTTGTTTACTCACCACTCTTTCTTTGTCTTGATACTTTTAATACTTGAACAAGGGAAACAAAAACCTGTTAAAGAAAGTTGTAAGGGTCTTCCTCTTTAGGGAAGGTAGGTACTATGTGCATAATAGGGATAGATAGGATAATGGTGGACCCCCCCAACAAAAAAAATATTTTAGTATACTAATACATCCATTATACTTCAATACCTTCAGCAGAATTTAAAATTAAAGGCCACTCCCTGACAGCTTGAATGAGGGGAACGAAATGTGTTGGAAGAGTTTTATAGGCAAGAGGATTTTAGTATACTCACCATAAAATGTCTTAGTCTTGATATCCACTTATATTCATACCTTTTCCAATAACTTGTTGATGATAGTTGAAGGGTCTTATTTTTTAAGTAAGGTAGGTACCATGTGCATAATGGAGATATACAGGGAAAAAAAGATAGGATAACAATGGGATGGGATAACAGGAATAGGGAAGTTGTGCAATAGTGTAACCAAAGAGGATTTTAGTATACTCACCATAAAATCTCATCTTGATATTCACTTACAGTACATTCAACCCTCAGCAGAATTCAAATTTAAAGGCCAATCCCCAACTGCTTGAATAAAGTGAACAGGAATGTTTTGGTGATAGTTATATAGGGAAGAGGTGCAATGGTGAAGCCAAAGAGGATTTTAGTATACTCACTATAAAATCTCTTGGTCTTGATTTTCAGTTATATTTATACTGTTGATGATAGTTGTACGGGAGATAGATAGGATAACAAAAAAGATAGGATAATAATGGAATGGAAGAACACGTGCAATAGGGAAGGTGTGCAATGGTGTAAGCAAAGAGAATTTTAGTATACTCACCATAAAATATAATTGTGTTGATATTCACTTACAGTATATTCAACCTTCAACAGAATTCAAATTTAAAGGTGGCTCCCTGACTTCTCGAACAAAGGGAACAGAAACTGATAATTGATATTGGAAGTGATTTAGTAACCTATTAAGATTACTTTCAAAGTTCTGTGTTGTTTCTTTAAAAAAAAGAAAAAATACACCCTTAGAAATAAAAGACGGCACTGTGATCCAGCCTCGTGCAAATCAGTCCTCAAGCTTCAGAGATACGCGGAGCCTGAACATTCATCATGATTAGTTTTACGGCTGGATGGCGCGGGCATATTTATGTACGGCGCTCCATTGAGGGGCCCCAGAAGTGGCGTTTGCAGCCTGTGCGAGCTGTATTTATGTGCCATGCTGCTAATCTGCTCTGCCGCCTCCGTCCTTGTAAATCACCTCTTGTCGAACAATCTAATTCACTGATTGTCACCCATGAGATACTTCATAAAACAATTCGCTGGAAGAAAGCGGGGAAGCAGCGGGATGGCCGGTATCCCTCAGCCCCTTGTCGGTGTGCACTGTGCCACTTCTAGGTTCAAAGATAGTAATGTAACAATAATATGTGGCATCATTTAAAGGATGTGCTAGATTATCAGCTCCTTCAAAAATATTTTCTTTTTTCGTGCACCCACATTGTGTTTTAGACAGTCTGCTTTTTCAGCATCCAGGTTGACAGCTCACCTGAGAATTCTCAAAGAGGCCGCCGTCAGAGACTGCATGGTCCTTGGTCGGATGATAAATTGTATAAAGGATTCTAGCTCTCGGCAGGCAGGTCCCAAAAGTAGTAAAATGTAACTTTTACTACAAGTCAACCTAAAAAGGTATAAGATATACCAATGCCACAAAACATGAACAAATGTGTGGCACCTTTCGGGCGTTAATGCGCTCCCTTATTCATGTGTAACTTACCCCTCCATGAACGGTTCTTTAAAATGATGTGGAAACGGTGCCATCATCTCCCTGAGAAAAAAAAGCAAGAGGAAGAAGCCTAGGCTTTATTCATCAAGCCATAGCGACAGGTAAAGACTGGCAGCGACAGGTAACATCAGGTAGCGAACAGTGACCGCCGGGCGCTGTATGCAATACCACATTTATCAAAGTGAATCTGGTGACCGACTCTAAGAGGCCGATTCATTAATAGCGCCAGGTAGCGACAGATGAGCGACTGTAGCGTGATTTTTTCAGCG